>JBBELK010000291.1:0-600000 GCA_037783545.1 Henricia sp. BOLD:AAB3569
AAAAGGTTTGACTGCTAAAATGAGTTGTAATGACCGTGGTAACTGTGGAAAGGCAATTCTTGCAAAACGGGGGTGGTGCGTTTGGGGAGGGGGACGCTGACAAAACCCCCAAAAATCGGTTTTAATTAGACTTTCGCGCCCAAGCATAATTCCGGTACCAAATGATAGCCAACAATGTGCCAATCACGAAATTACAACGTAAGAACGGAAAATATGGTGCGTAATTAATTTAAGAACGGTCTTAATTAGTCAAAAAATCCGTTTTAATTAGACTTCTGCGCCCAAGCACAATTCTGGCACCATATGATAGCCAACAGCGTGCTGGTCACAAAAATATAACGTAAGAACGGAAAATATGGTGCAAATTTGGTTTAAGAATGGTCTTAATTAGTGCTAATTTAGCGCGCGCCGTTAGTAACACTCGAGAAAAGACTAACATGCAGCGAACCACGTGCTCACACACACGCATTCGTATGTGGCGCTGGCGCGCGCTAGTCTTCTCACAGGGCATGTGTAGCTGTATGTGTATGCTGTACAATACAATGTACACAAGCCGTTCGTAAAGCGCGTAGCAAGTACTATGCGACTTCGATATTAAAAAGTATGACTTAGATATTAAAAAGCCGTTGTACATAGCTTATTTTGTTTCTTTTCCATGAGAGAAATGACTCTGTGGCATAGGATTATACGGTTATAAGATAACATTACGGTGTTTATATATATATATATACCTCCGTTATATAAATCATAAAGCGTGATTCCCATAAATGCGTGTTTGGGGAGCGATGTTCGGTGGGCAGTTGCTTGGTCAGGGATGTGAGCAGTAAACAATACGAGGGAGGCAAATGGGAATCCAGTAACATAAAAGAGAACTTAACGTGGAAACGTTCTATACTTTTGAATACGAAAACAATGAAAAAAGGCCTGGGAAAAATGAGAAGTTAAAAAGAGGAAATTTCACACATACCTGTTATCCACAGTTTGCATGCCTGCAATTGTATTGTATTGTGTTTGAATGAAACAACACCTGCTAAAATACAGAAATACAAACTTAAGGAATACGCCGGATTTTCCATTGTCCTGTAAGCCCAATACAACATTTTTTGCAGTTACCTAAACTTCACGAGTTGACAAGAAAAATCAGACTCTATTTCAGATTCTGGGCGATATTCTTTCGCTTTTCTAGTGTTGACAGCAATGGTAACAAACATGGTAACAAACACCACATGATTTTCCCAGTGTAAAATGGTACCCTTTTGGAAGAAATTGCCAACTGAAGGTGCTTTTTTAACCATTCATTCAGCATTAATTTATGCACACACAAAAAATATTATGTAACACTGTTGTTATATTTGTTTTTAAAAGTTTTCCAATCGTTATATATAGATGAGCCTAGATCCGCCACTGGTGAACGGAAACTGAGGTCCTTCCGGGAAATAAGGGATAATTTTTTTTTTAAAAGGTGGTCCGTAAAATGATTCTTAATGGATATTCGACTGGAAAAAAAATCATGCACCAGTTTACCACATCTTCAATTTTGGAGTGTTAGATTATAAAAATAAATGGGCATGTTGGGCATGTGCACACCTGTCCAAAGCAGTCCGTGACGTAGGGCTATATGCCCCGGAGAAACTCACTTTAGGCATGTTTACACGGAGGTTGTTCCCCGGAGGGAACGAATAAAATGCATTTGTTGGTACGAACGTGCCTGAACACTTTTTGTGGGCGTACTATCGGGTTGGCGTAGTGATTCTTCATACCCAGCACGATATATATGACAAAGGGACTCCTAACGCCCCTCTCTTCCCACTCTCAACCCAGGTACTCTTCCCTTCAACGCACCCCCCCCCCCCCCCCCCCCCCCCCCCCCCCCCCCCCCTCCCCCCCCCCCAAAAAAATAAAAGGAATTCCTTTGGAATCCCTTGGATGTTTGATACACAATGGGGGAACAATGATAGGGGGATACCCTCTGCCACATATCGTGCCGCATAATGTGAATTAATTCGGTGCACGACCCATTTAGTTCCAAAACCCAGGCTACAGCGGGACGTGTTGAAATATTTCAAATATTTAACAAAATGGACAACATCTTTACTGCCTGTATTTTGCAACATTATTATTAAATTATGACAGGGAAATTACGATGACAACAAATCCCTGCAATGAAACGTCTTCAAACATGCAATCTGCATGTGAAACTCAACTTTTCAGTTGATTTCCTCATTGCTCTTTAATTTTCTCCCCGCCCCCCAGTCTTTTCGTGTGCAAATGTACAGAAAGTTTCCACTTTTTTCTCTTTATGTGTCTCAATTCCCATTTGCCTTCTCGTATTTGTTTAGAGCTCACATCTCTGAGCAAGAAACTGCCTATACCGAACACGGCCCCAAACATACATATAGGCCTATATATACTAGGGAATCACGCTTACGGAGGTACACTGCAGTGTAATGTTATCGTATGACTGTATAATCCCATGCCAAAGTCATTTCTCTCATGGAAAAGAAGCAAAAAAAAGCTATAAACAACGGCTTTTTAATATCGAAGTCCAGTACTTGCTACGCGCTTTGAACGCAACGGCCTGTATAACAACTTGTACAGTACAGTATAGCCTACAATACATTGTATTGTACATCGCACACTAGCTACACATGCCCTGTAAAAAGACTAGCGCGCGCCATGCGCCACATACGAATCTGTGTGTACTGTGTGTGTGTATATGCGCGTGGTTCGCCGCATGTTAGTCTTTTCTCGAGTGTTACTAACGGCGCGCGCTAAATGAGCACTAATTAAGACCGTTCTTAAACCAAATTTGCACCATATTTTGCGTTCTTACGTTATATTTTTGTGATCAGCACGTTGTTGGCTGTCATATGGTGCCAGAATTATGCTTGGGCACGGAAGTCTAATTAAAACGTATTTTTTGACTAATTAAGACCGTTCTTAAAATAATTACGCACCATATTTTCCGTTCTTACGTTGTAATTTCGTGATTGGCACATTGTTGGCTATCATTTGGTACCGGAATTAAGCTTGGGCGCGAAAGTCTAATTAAAACCGATTTTGGGGGGTTTTGTCAGCGTCCCCCTCCCCAAACGCACCACCCCCGTTTTGCAAGAATTGCCTTTCCACAGTTACCACGGTCCATACAACTCATTTTAGCAGTCAAACCTTTTGGGCGCAAAAGTCACATCAAATCCCAGTGGGCTCCCGGACTAGGTACAGTTTCCACTGATCATAACAAGCGATTATTTAGGTCTTCAGTTCCCCCTCCTCCAGACTGACCAGGCGACTATTTTCGGCAATAATGGACCAATTTACACAATACGTGGGTCGTTTTTATATGCTTTTGAAGATTTTATGTGATCTGATAATTCTGCAGTTGCGAGGAAAATGTATTTTTAACAATATGTTGTGGATTTCTGTGTGATAGGAGGCCGAGTAAGACTTGGGACTGTGTATGGTGTAAATTAGCGTTTAAACGATTTCCGGTTGCACCATGTGAACTATCTCTTTTGTATATGTGTGGTTCTTCAAAAGAACCGGCGAGTGCTAACTAAACGTTTCGCACGTTGTGCGTGCTACGTTTGTCTTCAGAGGAAGTGCCGGACGCGTGAAGATATAGGGCTCGACTACTGGTTGAGAAGATTGCTGAAAGAAATAGTGCACTGAAGACGAGTGGCATGGGCTTAGATTCTGGGGTGTGGTTAGGCATTAAATCTTATTACATGTGGTTGGCTGCTGGTGTACTCAATGATGCATATCATTGTCGCAGTGGCTGAGTAGGAAGTGCTGAATGCTACCGATGTTTAAGCCGACGTTTTGGGATAATGTGTTTTGTCTGTGGAATGTGATGGCTTTCCTGATCGTGATGCGTCTTGGGTGAAATCTGTCGACAGCAGCGATTTGTGATGCTTTCCAGTTGATAACGTGGACCTCTTTGTGCGAGTGTTTGACTACGGCTGATTTGTCATAGTCTCCTCTGCGTCTCTGAGCGATGTTTTCTTTAACTCTGGTGGGTATAGATCTCGACCAGTCTTGCCGGTACACACCTTTCCACATTCACAGGGGATCATGTACGCTTGTCTTGCTTTTCCTTGTGGGTCTGTGTGGTGACTTGGAGTTTTCTGGTCAATGAGCGGTATAGCTTGACGTTGTCGTGGTTGAGAATGTTTTGAATCTTGTGAGAGACACTTCCTATGTAAGGGAGGGAAACTTTGGCCTTATAGGTGAGTGGCCGACTTTGGGTATAGGGGATCCGACAGCCACAGGTCATCAGATTGTGGGTCTTTACTTGTTTTCTCTAGTATTCGTTGAGCTGGAGTGTTGTGGTGAAGTTGCATGTTCTTGAATGTGGTCTTGGTCATATATGTTGTAATCCCGCTGTAGGCCTACGAGGGTGCGGTTGACCGATGAAGAGTTAAATATAAGATGATGAAATGAATTGTGGAGATGCCGGTCTGTGTGAGTAGAGTGTATAGACGTCGTGCCCGAGAGTACCAGGAAAAAAAAATTAGATTATAATTTTCTTCTTCTATCATGAGGTTGATCCTTGGGTGCAAGTTGTTAAGATGGTCTAGGAAAAACTTGAGGTCCTGCGGTACATGTAGCCAGATGATGAAGGTGTCATTTACGTGCCGAAACCAGGTGCGTGGGCAGCGGTCTGCTGTGAGGAGTGCAGTAGTTTTAAATTTGTCCATGAGGCTAAGAGCCTGGATAAAGGAGATTCTATGGAGGTCCCACTTAATTCTTCAAAGAATATATCTCACCATCTGAACCCTGATGATGAGATCGAGATGCAGGTGAGCAACTCGTCATGGACCTGGTCATGAAAGAGGGCTAAGATGTTGGGTCTAATTGGCTCCGCTTGCTTGAGAACCTCAAGGATTTGTATGCGGAAATTATCTGCGGCCGTCTTGTTAAGGTGTTGCAATGCCGGCTCCGTTGACTGAATTATGTCCTCAACTGCAGAGGGATCGTCTCGGATGGGGTGGCAAAGTTCATGCCCAAGGAGAGTGTTGTTTCCAGTTCCACACGTAAGAGCGATCGCTGGGCTAAGATTGACAACAGTTTGGCTGATGAAGACTTGTTGGGACCTAAGGTGGGGCTTGATCATGATACAGTGCAGATGAGAGGATATAGAAGATCCCATTGCCCTACTTTGGGTGGAGGGGCGGGTATGGCAAAGCTTAGACATTCCTGATCTGTTGCGACAAGTGATCCTGTAGGGGTGGGTGATTGATGAGTCGGTGAGGGCTTGGATCTTGGAGAGGTTATTGGGCAGTATTTGTATTGTGAAAGGTCTGCCGTGCATGTGATGTTTGTTTGTCTAGTGCAGCTAGGTACGGCCGGGTTACTTGAGATATGGATTCGTAGAAGGGCCAAGCTGGAAGCCTGTAGGATATGGTTCCAGATGGGAATCCACAGTTGATGACAATTGGTGTGCGTGTGTGTTGCATGAATCCAAAATGGTTGACGAAACAATCGACTCCAAGGCTTGCTATACAATTGGTAGAAACTGGAACCGCATCGACCGCCTTCGAAAGCCTAACCGGAGAGGTGAAAATCCGTCGGTTTAGGCCTGATGCTATTTCACTCGGTACGTGGCAGCAGTACCGTAGGGTATATCGTCCGACGGATTCCGGGAATCGGTCGGCCCCTTTCATTTTTTTGGCACAATGGTGGCAACGGTGGGATTTGTTATTGTCGTTATTCCCCTACTTTCCGTTTTTGCCACAATGGTGACAGCAGTATGATTTCTCTTGGTCGTCGTTTTCCCGTCTTCCCGATTTGGACACAACATCACAAAGACGACTAGGGTCGATGCTTACATAAAGCAGACATGGGTATAAGAGTAAAAGGTGAATTTTAAATGACAGGCAGGTAGTATCCACCGAACCAGTTATTAAATGTTTTAAGCGTTTTAATGGCTTTTACGTCATTACAGCGTCCACCTATGATGAAGCTTGATCTATGAATGTAGTGTCCAAAATATGGCTCCATGGTAGCAACATATTCAGAGGGAGGTGTGAAAATGACCTTGAATGTGATCGTATATAATTCGTTGTGATTTTGTCTGCTTTCATCCCACAGGAACCAAAAATTCACCAATTAAATAAATATTATTCTGGTAAAAACATTCATCATAATCCATCAAACGTACCCGGAATATGGCAGATATTTTTCAGGATTGTTCCTGTAGCCTCAAGTTCCGGAGCGTTCCTGACTTCAATCAACTGTAGATCTCCGCTCTCAATACGTCGGACTAAACCATCGTAGTACACATTCTGGTCGTCTTCCAGAAGGTGTGAGGTTGACTCGGAGCTCATGGTGTGCTCGGTGACATCCGTGGCAAAACTCAGGGTGTTGATAATTCAGAACGCAAGTTGATTAATTCAAGCTGAAACCGGTAGGATATTCGTGATGTTTTGAGCTGTATGCAGGTGGGGGGGAGGTGAGGTGGGGGGGGGGGGGGGGGGGGGGTGGGGGGGGGGGGGGTTGGCCGCTGGGTTGGCCGCTGGGTGCCCTTTTCCACCCCTCAATATTTTTTTTACAATTTTCTTCAGTTTGGCGCGTCGCGCGTCACTTGCAAGTATCATGACAAAAAAGAGAGTTATGTTTAACTTTGTTTCATAACCTGAATAAATAGTCTCTTTTGTCAAATACTCAGAGCTGAATTTGATGCAGTACTGCAGTAATGAACTTCAAAAAAACACTGTGTATCACACGGCCATACGGCTGGAAATAAAACTAACTCCAAGGACACGTGATTTATCGGAACCAGAATCTAGTTCCAATAAATCACGTGACCTCGATTTTTTTAAAAATGCTCAAAAACGGCAAAATTTGGTGGTTTCGTTTCAGGTTCTATTCAGTATATTTCGGAAAGACTTTCAGAATTATGGAGGAGCCATATTATCTAGGGAGCGCGTGTGGTCTAGTGGGTATGAAGCGGGATTCCCAATCAGAGGTTGGGGGTTCGAGCCCCACTTCGACCAACGTGTCTGTGTCCCTGGGCAAGGCACTTAATCCCAGTTGCCTCGTCAACCCAAGCGATATATGGGAAGCTGTTATGGGGAATGCCACAATCTAACTGCTGATAGGTTTGTGCGCCTTGGCCGGGTTGCCACCTAGTTGAAGCGAAATGGTTCTGGTGATTTCCTGATGGCAGCGGTAATAATGGCAACAGCCGCCTCGGAATATGTCTACATAGATAGATGGCGCTTTACAAATGCTTGTATTATTATTATTATTATTAATATTAGTATGGGTCTATTTCGAGCCCAAAATAGCCCAACAAAGCCGGTTTTTCCCTTTAACAGACGGACATTAAAATATGACTAGCGCAATAATCTGCTGCCCAATCCTTATACAATTTATAATGGTCCCTATATTTGAGCACCGCATTATACACTTGCACTTGAGGTTTGCACAACTTTTTTTTTAGATCACGTAGACCAGGGTAGCTCCATGGTTCTATAGTAAGCGAAAACTGACAACGTTTGCAACACTCGTTAACAGCTGGTGCCCGGCTTTTGATAGAGAACTGCACAATAAAGTTGAACGCAGCCAATATACGTGGATCGAAATATACCACCTACCTTTTTACCCGCCTTATTTGCTTAGCTACCGTGCATGGTCATGTATCGTTACTGCTGTACATACGTAGCAATGTTGAGTGACAATAGGCTATTGATAAAAGGTTAAAGGCCACATCATAGAAGCGATAATACCATCTGGTGTCTTTGCGCTTGCGCACATCCATGTCCGTGTCAATTGCGAGTTTTATATACATGTGCTGTGTGAATTATGTCATTACATCACATATACAACGGGGAAAAAGATGGCTTAACAAAATAGCAATCAGCTGCACATTCAAAAAAGCGAAAACTTCTGTTAGCCGCGCAGCTAAAACAGGTGGAGAAATTAATCTTTCAATATCGAACTTGTTCTAACAAGTGGATTTCGTTATAACCTATACACCAATCCGAGAGCTGAGGACCTGTGTTTTCTGTACGTCCGCCATAACTGGGGGCCATCCAGTGCCATGAACTGTGCGTTACATTATGTTGTCGCTTCGAACAATTTGCGCTTTCTTTGTTGAAAGCTAGGTGTACACAAGGGGGCATGTTGTGCACTGTGCAATTTTAACAACAACGCAGAACGCACACAAATCATCAGTAGTTTTGTGACGATATCCTTGAAAATATACGGATTGAAAGCGCGAAATTTCAGAATGGTAATGAGAAAAACATGACACATATTGTTTCAAAATCTCAACACACATGGGAAAAATGAGGGGCTTAAAAAAGTGATCTGGACGTGGCCCTTTAAGACGCATACTCCAAAGGGCATAGTTCCCGAGCTGTACACATGTTGATTTAGACTTGCCCAAGTCTGACTTCCCGTGTTTGGTATGTAATACGCAACGTACAGTGAGCCATCTGGACTAGTGGCTAATCTGGACTAGTGTTTAATAATCTGTTTTCTTCTAATTTTCCGAGTAAGAAGAAAACAGATTAGACGGGCGCTCTGTGAGCTGCGCATTACAGACCAAACACGGAAAGTCGGACTTGGGCAAGTCTAAGGTCGATTCAGAAGTTCGTACCCATTTTAGGGAATTTTGTACTCGCAGTGAAGCGGAAACTTAATCATGACAACGGGAAATCACTGAGGATCCATTGGTTGTTTTCAGACACCAACCCAATCTGAGAGGTTTAACTCTAGCTGACATTCCACCTGATTAGATTTTCACCATTTAACCCAATACATCATTTGCAGTGACCTAAAATTTTACTTCACTGGCGAGTTGACAAGAAAAACCCCGACTGGTGATGATAGCAATGGTTACAAACACCATATTTTTCCCGTGTAAAATGGTATGTTCGTGGGAGAAACTGTCAACTGAAGGTGCTTCTTTTCAAAAAAACAAAAACAAAAACATTCATTCATTCAACATAAAACCCTTCCATGGACGTTGTCCAGGTTTTCTGAAGTAGAACCGCATCTAGGCCTATTTGGCAGTTTATCAACATAAATCTTTAGTTATGTGGTGCCGTTATTCACGTTTTCCAATTATGTAAATATAGTCTTTGCACCGAAGACCAGGTTTTTATATTTAAATGATTTGACAAGTCAATAGATCTACAAAGTACCCGTGCATGAAGCACGGTGACAATGTGACTGCCCCCTGTCATGGCAGCCCGTGCAAAGGGTCTATTGGGACGTGTTAGGACCAGAGCACCCCACGACTCACGGTTAGGGCCACAGATGACAGGAAATTATGACACTCACTCAGTGTTCTCCACTGCCGGCTTTGTCCGGGAGGAATAGCGCACGGACAAAACAAATCGGCCGCCCGGACAAAAATACTTAATTTTCCCCTCTAAAACACTGTGAAAGTACAGCCAAGCTAAGCCATCCCAAAATTAGGTGGAAATTCACCAAACGTACGTGATTCGCTAGCCACTACCGTTCACTCACCACGCAAATCTATCGTATCAGCGCCGAGAGCGGCCATGACAGTTGCATGCATTTGTTTTGCACAGCGCCCTCAAGTGTTGAATGTTCACCTCTTGAGGGCGCTGCATGCTTAGTGCAGCGTAGACTGGTTCCCGCTCCACATATTCCACATACAACGACTGAATACGAGGACCGGCAACCGTAGTGTTTAAAATAGCACTAAGCATGCATTTATTTTTAGGAGCGCATAACCGTTAATTTTCTATAGTCATTCATTATCGCGTTACGGTTACCGTAACTATAGCCGCTGCGTAGTTTTAAATCAGTGGCATTGTTGCAACGTGATTAGGAATCCACCTAAACTATGTAATAACGCCCTCTATCGCTAGATTCTCAATTTCGGTACCCAATTTATAAATATGTCATGGACGCTTGTGTTCTGCGTTGCTTGACCCTAGACTAGCTCCAGTCAGCTGTCGGGTACACACGCAAGTTTTTAGTTCCGTTGCAACCAAAATTGGGAATTTGTATACTTTTACTCACAATGGACTCAAGTCTTTTTTTTATTTTTTATAAAGTTTGTCTCGTGTTTTACAAATGATACAGTGGGTGAGGTCACAATTCTGTGTGTGTTATGTGTTAACGGATCTGTTAACACGGCATTAATCTCGCCCTCTAACTGAACGTCCAGGTTAACACCATGTTAACAGATTTGTTAACACGGTGTTAACACCATGTTAATTCTCTGCACTGTATAAGCGCAAAGTCACAACTCTTGGTTGCGTGTTAGTGTTAGTGTAACAGATCTGTTAACTTAATCAGAATTGTGATCTCAGAACAAACACCGTGTTAACTCGATGTTAACATGATGTTCAAGACGTGTTAGTGTTACATCTCATGTTAGTTGAACACCTCACGTTACACATCGTGTTAGTGTAACATATCTGTTAGCAGATCTGTTGAGTTAAAAGGGAGGAAACAGACCAAACAGCCGGAAGACATAACGAACAACGAAAATTTTGCAATACATGCATTTTGTTTTTAAAAGGGTAGGCTGGAGGAGAAAAAAAAACAACGGAAGCTCGTAACCCTTCTCAGAATTGGGATGAGGGATGGGGTGTTTTTGGTTCGGGGTGGGGCACCGACAGGCTCAGGTCCGAGGACCGAGCGAGAATCGTTTTCCACCCATACCTATGCCTTGAGGCAGGAGACGCAGACGTACACAGCGGTGCAAATAGTAAAACAAAAAATATAGTAAAACAAGTAAGGTTTCATTACTTGTGCAATTTTAACTAAATGTCAGTGATCGCATACCATGTATACCAATGCATAATGTGTTGTAAAACATTTGATGTTAAGGTCTGGAATGCCTTCTGTGACACATGCACAAACTGTTTTACCTTTTAATCAATCATCTTTTGCCCGATGACTTTGATTTAGCCATTCTTTAATTTAAAACAGATTATAAAATTAATGCTGACCGTTTTAAAATTCTAAAATTGTATCCCTTTACAGACACTGATACATTTGTAAACAGTAACGACTCGGATCCAGACCAAAATGTTTACTCAAACAATTACACTACTTCAGATTATTTCCTATTGGACCGGTTTACTGATAAATATATAGAGTACTACATGACAATTACGCCGTCAGTATACACGAATCTGGTAACTACATATTAAAAAGCAGACATAGGTGCAAAGAGTCTTGGGTTATGATGACCGGCAGGTAGTATCCACCGAACCAGTTTGAAATTTGTTAAATTAATGGCTATTGTGTCATTACAGCATATATCTCAAAGCTTGACCAGTAAATGTACATTGTAGTATCCTAGGTTTCAGCAATATGGTCCATATTAGCAAAATCTTCAGAGGGTTCAATGTGAGAAAATGAATTTGAATCTGATGTGAATGGTATACAACGTATACGACACTTTTCCACCCACTCCATAGCCACTTCCGGACACTTTGAAAGTGTCAAAAATGGATTTGGCATCCTGGAAAAAACATCTCGAACGACCCTAATATTATATAGGCCTAAATCGGCTTATTATTGCCAAAAATAGGAGCTTGGTCGGTCTAGAGGAGGGAATCTGAAAACCCCGCCCCCAAGGGGTCATAGAGGGGTCGGAAAATTTGAACCCCGCCATTTTCCCATACTTTAACCTGACATCAACCCAATAATTTAAAAGCAAAACAAATTAGCACGAAAATCCTACGGGATGACACTTCATACTACACTAATGTTGCAGGAAATACATAATTATGCAACAATGGAAATTGCGATATTTGTGAATTAGGGGTAGGATTAGCTTTGACGAGCGTCCTGACTACAATTTTGGAGCTAGAGTGACCATCAACCACTCATATGAAAGATGATGATCTCAGGCAAATCTTTAAATGCATAATTAGTTCTATTTTGAATTTTTTCAGTCATTTTTGACCCAATTTCCCGACCCGGGTGGGGTCTGGTAACAGTGTTGTTTTGTTGACAGTCATAAAACGCAAACTAAAAACCACAGAACTCCATGGACTATGGCTATGCAATTTTGTTATGTGGTTTGTAGTCATATTCTCATCGTAAATGCGAAAGCAGGTCACAGTGAATGGGACGATGTTTGTGGTCGTAGCATGATCGTGATTGTTGATGATTTTTGTGATTTTGCACCAACAATTTCTGGTTTTTGTTGCTCCTGAACGGCACATGCCCAAGGTATACTACAACTGAAAAAAACTTAGGAACAGGGATTTTTTTCGCAATTATACCTAGCCTAGGTACTACAATGTTGTTATTCATTCGGAGTATTGACATATTTGTATCATTGTGTACAATCTGGTATTTATTGAACAACAACTTTAAAGCCAGTTGGTTCTTTATCTCACCAATTCTTTGAAAGTTATTGCAGACTATTTAAAGGCCGGTCGGGCGGTCGGGTTGGCGTAGTGGTTCTTTCCACACCTTTCACCTCTGACGTCCCGGGTTCGAATCCGGGGCGTGTATGTGGATTGGGTTTGCAGTCCCTACTTGACCGCGTGGGTTTTCCTCCCACTTCTAAAACTGCAACTCCTTCTTCGTCATCTCAAGTTAAAACTAAAGTATAGTTAAAGCTAAAACCGTATAGTTGATGGCATAAAGGGCGTTAGTTGCCGAAGATGCCATAAAATTAACAACAACATAAAGGCCGGTCTGGAGGATCAAGTCGTTCACTTTCCTCCAGTGGTCATCGGAGTCGGGTCGTTTGTTTGAGCTACATGTAATTTCGCAATAGTCAACCGAGGCCGAGTTGGTATAGGGCTAGCGGTACTGCTTAAGTTATGTTTAATTTATAAAATTGTTATTTGTCGTTAAATAATTATTGCCTGAAATATAAGAAGGATTTTACTTTGATACCTGCACTAAATTTTCCTTTTTCAGCTTGCAAACTAGGTGATCATGATGATACTTTGTGGGAAATATTAATAATTATCTTGGGGGTTGGGAGTTTTTAGTGTTGAAAGTGCAAGTCTTGAACTGAAATCTTTCCAAAATGTATATTATTGGTGACTATTAAAATGACTAATTTATACACATGTATTTTATTTCAGGCTCCAATTCCCATATTTTAATGAGCCTACCGGGTAGTCGTTTTCTTGATAGTCTTTTTCTTGATAGCAAACTAAAATACATAATAATTACAATTTATTAGACAGTGGTTTATTTTGAAGTTAATTCGAGTTAATTCAGGATCTCGAAAATTCAAGTTCTGTAAATCCTGAAATATTCTTGTGAAGTCAATTTTGAAAAACACACACATTTTAATTTATTGTGAGAAAAAGACTACCTGGAAAACTCATTGGCCCCTCCCGTATACCCCCTGTGACTGGAAGTTGACCGTGGACTTCGAACTTCGAGTTCAAGCAAGCCTAGTGCCGAATGTCAAGTGTTTTGTTTTGTTGTTAAATGTAGTAAAGTGTAAATATTGGTGTTAGTGTAGGCATATTGTATATGTATTTTGTTTTATCACATTGGCTTCAGAGGCTGAAGTAGATGATTTGCGTCATCAAATTGACAAGTTAACCGAGAATGTCGAGAGTAACTGAACAGAGAAAGAAGATTCTACACCATATTTTGTTGATGCCCGCTCATAAGAAAATTAGATTATTTTCTGGCCGAGCAAATATTTATCATTCTAAATGATGTATTTGGTGTGAAACATACAGGTGTTCACTTGCAGAGACTTTTCTTTGAGTGCCGACAAAAAGATGGTGATAGTTTAAGAGAATATTCTCATAGGCTTATGGAGGCCCTAAAGAAAGTAGGCCTACTTGATAAGTGCTCTTATTTGGAGCATTCAAAGTATAGGCTCTTATGCGAACAATTTGCCCAAGTGCGAATCGTGGTGATCGTTTGGACCAAAGTTGCTCTTAATTATATTGTTAGCCTTGAGTTACACATGGCGTTAACTCCCGCGAGTGGCGGCTGCTTGTAAAAAACTGATTCCTTCAACACCTTGTTTTGCGGATTTGTGCCACGATTTAATAATGTATCATTACTTATAATATCATTAAGCAACTATTCTAAATTGGTATCATATAAAATATACACGCATCTATATCTTTCAGCCGCGTTTTATTAACCCACGTTTTCCACTGGTAATTTCTTTATAGTTTTCTAATAATGACATGCTGGTGGTGCCCTCGGTTTCAGGGTCAGAAATTACCTACCACAAACAGAGCTATAGAAAATGTTAACAGCTAAAAAAAATATTGATTTCAATTGAAAATAAACATTTGTATTCTGAATACAGTATTTCGGAGAATAATACATGGAGTAAATAAGTTTACATGCATCTAATAATAATTTCGATGTAGAATTCTTTTCTCGGTGGTTTGTGCGGTTTTTACCCCATTTATAGGAGATAAATAGTTTTCATGAAGATTCGACAAAGACACGAAAAACAGATGGCTCTTCATTCGTCGAAGATTAAAATGTATTTGTTCAATGAAGCAAAAAAGGTAGCTTCGTTCTTTGTTCAGTCTAATAAGTTCAGTCAAATCTTCATCGAACGAAGCAATTTCGCTAAATTGTAAACATGGTCTTTAAAGCCGGGCTGAAAGCTTGAAGCTTCTTGGCGAGGAGAACATTTATTTTATAAAACGGATGTTACTTGATAAAGTTGCGTTTTTCTTATCTTTATTGCTGACTTTATATTAGAGAGAAAAAGGAAAAACTAGACCGTGTTCGTCAACCGGCAACAGGCCAAAATGAAAAACGGGGTGATGACGTCATAATGATATGCATTGACCACGCTACGTCATAGCGAGGAGACAGTCACTATTTTGCAAAGCAAGTTGCATGCTTTCCGCATAGCATAAACCACCAGTCGTTATTTTTCTGTAAAGGTTTTCAAAGTTTTCGGTGTATTTTCGCAGTGGTTGTTACACTGAATTCATTTTTGATATCAATAAAATGCCAGCTTCGTGCCTGGATGGTGGTAACACTTGCAACTCTGTGGAAAATCCGCGGTTCCGTTCGTGCATACAACGTGTATACGTGTTTGCTGCTAAGAGCTAGGTACACGACCACAGTCAGCGAAGCAGCTCTGTGTCTCTCCTCGCTATGACGTCACACACATTGATTGACATGACCTTTCTTTTTCAGTTTGGCGTGAAAAAAGTCTCGGAAAAAAGACTGACATTTTCTGACTTTTCCAGGATGAAATTCTGAATAAAATGTTCTTAGTACATAAATGACTATATAAAGAAAGGAATAGTGTTGAAAACCATGAAAGCGAAGGGAGATTTCCACCCAGCTTTAAAGGAGCGTGACCAGAGTTTCTGGAAAATAGTTTTCGATGTAACTTACCAATATTTTCAAGTAACTCCCATACACACCTCCCATGTCCCAAAAACCCGAAAACATTCGCAATTTCCAGTAAAAGATTGAACAAAACTATCGAGTATGCTTTCAGCAGATAAACGTTGATACTGGAAAATTAGTTTACAAATAATCGGTGGATTTTCGACGATATCCTCAGAAATATGCGGCCTAGAAGCGCGGGAGTTTCAGTTTCGTAATCAGAAAAATATAACGGATGTTATGATATAAAAATCTCATGACCCATAAGGTAAGTCCCGGGGAGTTATGGGTAAAAAAAAGTGATCTGGTCACACTCCTTTAAGACTGCGTAGAAATCGTATTTCTTCACGAAAGATTAAGTCGTAATTTTTAAATGTCGATCGATGTCGTTGTCGATAGATGTCGTTGGAACAGTTGGAGCTGCTTGAAAAGGTCACGTGATTCCTTCGGCCTACTCCTTTGGATAGGGGAGGTTATTTCGTCTTCCCCATTCCATCCACCCGCCGGGATAATGCCTTGCTCTGAAATATTTAAGAAAGGACGGAAACATTACTGCATGAAGTAAATTATTTTCCTTACACCGGCTCAAAAATTAATGGTGTATACTTAAATTAATGGTGTATATGAAATAATATGATCCGTGGCACTGGACTAGAGGCTCTGGATAAATATCATGATGTAATAACTGCTTAACAAGAATAATACTCATTTTTAGATGGGTACATCTAAAAATAAAACCTAATAATAATTTTCTTGTTTATTTTATGAATGTATAATTATGTATATTTAAACAACCCTGAATGCCGCAATAGGGCGACATTTCGGGAAGACTCTCACCGGGGACCACCGACATTTCGGCAAGAATCACTCAAAATTACACCTTATTTTTTTACGCAAAGCTTCCGGAGATGGTCACAGACCTAAGAGAGACAGTTCCAGACCTAATAAAAATGGTTCTCGATTTTTAAAAAATGGTTTTTGACCAAAAAAAATGATTTTTAAACTCAAAAATATTAGGGCGACACCAAAATGTCGCCCTATTGAGCACGTCGCCCTAATATACCTTTTTTACACACGATTTGTCGCCCTATCCTACAATTCGTAGTTTTTTATGTCAATGTATTCTGTAATAATGATACATGCTATTGTATCCGTGAAACATGGAAATAAATAAATAACAAATAACAATAAAATCACTGGATGCAGCAACGACGTCTAAAATGTAAGCCACCGTCCGCCATTGTACTCCCTAAATACAATGCCTTGCCTTGACTGGTCATACTGTCTTTACTAGTCTACATACGTTAAAGTGGAATGCAAGCAATCGCACGGACCGTGCAGCACTCTAGGCAAAGCATTGTTTGGGGAGTACAATTGATAGGTGCATAAGTTGTTCTATATGATATTCGTCTTTCAAATAATCATTGTCTTGATGTGAATAATTCCTTTGTATCCTTAACCTTTGTTTGTATCTATGCCTGTCTCTGGAGTCTTTTGAAATCGATTCAGGAAGTTTTGTGTTTTTGCTCTTTACTGTGTGTACAGGTACTTTTCATTTTGTCTTATATACAGATTTTTTAATTTTATTGTGAGAAAAAGACTACTGAAAAGGTCACGTGATTCCTTTGGCCTACTCCTTTGGATAGGGGAGGTTATTTCGTCTTCCCCATTCCATCCACCCGCCGGGATAATGCCTTGCTCTGAAATATTTAAGAAAGGACGGAAACATTACTGCATGAAGTAAATTATTTTCCTTACACCGGCTCAAAAATTAATGGTGTATACTTAAATTAATGGTGTATATGAAATAATATGATCCGTGGCACTGGACTAGAGGCTCTGGATAAATATCATGATGTAATAACTGCTTAACAAGAATAATACTCATTTTTAGATGGGTACATCTAAAAATAAAACCTAATAATAAGTTTCTTGTTTATTTTATGAATGTATAATTATGTATATTTAAACAACCCTGAATGCCGCAATAGGGCGACATTTCGGGAAGACTCTCACCGGGGACCACCGAAATTTCGGCAAGAATCACTCAAAATTACACCTTATTTTTTTTACCCAAAGCTTCCGGAGATGGTCACAGACCTAAGAGAGACAGTTCCAGACCTAATAAAAATGGTTCTCGATTTTTAAAAAATGGTTTTTGACCAAAAAAAATGATTTTTAAACTCAAAAATATTAGGGCGACACCAAAATGTCGCCCTATTGAGCACGTCGCCCTAATATACCTTTTTTACACACGATTTGTCGCCCTATCCTACAATTCGTAGTTTTTTATGTCAATGTATTCTGTAATAATGATACATGCTATTGTATCCGTGAAACATGGAAATAAATAAATAACAAATAACAATAAAATCACTGGATGCAGCAACGACGTCTAAAATGTAAGCCACCGTCCGCCATTGTACTCCCTAAATAGAATGCTTTGCCTTGACTGGTCATACTGTCTTTACTAGTCTACATACGTTAAAGTGGAATGCAAGCAATCGCACGGACCGTGCAGCACTCTAGGCAAGCATTGTTTGGGGAGTACAATTGATAGGTGCATAAGTTGTTCTATATGATATTCGTCTTTCAAATAATCATTGTCTTGATGTGAATAATTCCTTTGTATCCTTAACCTTTGTTTGTATCTATGCCTGTCTCTGGAGTCTTTTGAAATCGATTCAGGAAGTTTTGTGTTTTTGCTCTTTACTGTGTGTACAGGTACTTTTCATTTTGTCTTATATACAGATTTTTTAATTTTATTGTGAGAAAAAGACTACCTGGGAAACTCATTGGCCCCTCCCGTACCTCCTGTGACTGGAAGTTGACAGTGGATTTCGAACTTTGAGTTCAAGCAAGTTAAGTGCCGAATGTCAAGTGTTTTGTTTTTTTGTTAAATGTAAAGTGTAAATATTGGTGTTAGTGTAATTCATATTGTATGTGTATGTTTTGTTTATCACAGTGGCTTCAGATTCGATTTGCGTCATCAAATTGACAAGTTAACCGAAAATGTTGAGAGTAACTGAACAGAGAAAGAAAGATTCTACACCATATTTTGTTGATGCCCGCTCATAAGAAAATTAGATTATTTTCTGGCCGAGCAAATATTTATCATTCTAAATGATGTATTTGGTGTGAAACATACAGGTGTTCACTTGCAGAGACTTTTCTTTGAGTGCCGACAAAAAGATGGTGATAGTTTAAGAGAATATTCTCATAGGCTTATGGAGGCCCTAAAGAAAGTACTTGATAAGTGCTCTTATTTGGAGCATTCAAAGTATAGGCTCTTATGCGAACAATTTGCCCATTGCAAGTGCGAATCGTGGTGATCGTTTGGACCATAGTTACTCTTAATTATATTTTTTTGCCTTGGGTTACACATGGCGTTAACTCCCGCGAGTGGCGGCTGCTGGTAAAAAACTTATTCCTTTAACACCTTGTTTGGCGGATTTGTGCCACGATTTAATAATGTATCATTAATTACTTATAATATCATTAAGCAACTATTCTAAATTGGTATCATATAAAATATACACGCATCTATATCTTTCAGCTGCGTTTTATTAACCCACGTTTTCCACTGGTAATTTCTTTATAGTTTTCTAATAATGACATGCTGATGGTGCCCTCGGTGTCAGGGTCAGAAATGACCTACCACAAACAGAGCTATAGAAAATGTTAAAAGCTAAAAAAAATATTGATTTCAATTGAAAATAAACATTTGTATTCTCAATACAGTATTTCGGAGAATAATACATGGAGTAAATAAGTTTACATGCATCTAATAATAATTTCGAGGTAGAATTATTTTCTCGGTGGTTTGTGCGGTTTTTACCCCATTTATAGGAGATAAATAGTTTCATTCGACAAAATTTTCATGAAGGTTCGACAAAGACACGAAAAACAGATGGCTCTTCATTCGTCGAAGATTAAAATGTATTTGTTCAATGAAGCAAAAAGGTAGCTTCGTTCCTTGTTCAGTCTAATAAGTTCAGTCAAATCTTCATCGAACGAAGCAATTTCGCTAAATTGTAAACATGGTCTTTAAAGCCGGGCTGAAAGCTTGAAGCTTCTTGGCGAGGAGAACATTTATTTAAAAAAACGGATGTTACTTGATAAAGTTGCGTTTTTCTTATCTTTATTGCTGACTTTATATTAGAGAGAAAAAGGAAAAACTAGACCGTGTTCGTCAACCGGCAACAGGCCAAAATGAAAAACCGGGTGATGACGTCATAATGATATGCATTGACCACACTACGTCATAGCGAGGAGACAGTCACTATTTTGCAAAGCAAGTTGCATGCTTTCCGCATAGCATAAACCACCAGTCGTTATTTTTCTGTAAAGGTTTTCAAAGTTTTCGGTGTATTTTCTCAGTGGTTGTTACACTGAATTCATTTTTGATATCAATAAAATGCCAGCTTCGTGCCTGGATGGTGGTAACACTTGCAACTCTGTGGAAAATCCGCGGTTCCGTTCGTGCATACAACGTGTATACGTGTTTGCTGCTAGGAGCTAGGTACACGACCACAGTCAGTGAAGCAGCTCTGTGTCTCTCCTCGCTATGACGTCACACACATTGATTGACATGACCTTTCTTTTTCAGTTTGGCGTGAAAAAAGTCTCGGAAAAAGACTGACATTTTCTGACTTTTCCAGGATGAAATTCTGAATAAAATGTTCTTAGTACATAAATGACTATATAAAGAAAGGAATAGTGTTGAAAACCATGAAAGCGAAGGGAGATTTCCACCCAGCTTTAAGACTGCGTAGAAATCGTATTTCTTCACGAAAGATTAAGTCGTAATTGTTAAATGTCGATCGATGTCGTTGTCGATAGATGTCGTTGGAACAGTTGGAGCTGCTTGAAAAGGTCACGTGATTCCTTTGGCCTACTCCTTTGGATAGGGGAGGTTATTTCGTCTTCCCCATTCCATCCACCCGCCGGGATAATGCCTTGCTCTGAAATATTGAAGAAAGGACGGAAACATTACTGCATGAAGTAAATTATTTTCCTTACACCGGCTCAAAAATTAATGGTGTATACTTATATGAAATAATATGATCCGTGGCACTGGACTAGAGGCTCTGGATAAATATCATGATGTAATAACTGCTTAACAAGAATAATACTCATTTTCAGATGGGTACATCTAAAAATAAAACCTAATAATAAGTTTCTTGTTTATTTTATGAATGTATAATTATGTATATTTATGTCAATGTATTCTGTAATAATGATACATGCTATTGTATCCGTGAAACATGGAAATAAATAACAAATAACAATAAAATCACTGGATGCAGCAACGACGTCTAAAATGTAAGCCACCGTCCGCCATTGTACTCCCTAAATACAATGCCTTGCCTTGACTGGTCATACTGTCTTTACTAGTCTACATACGTTAAAGTGGAATGCAAGCAATCGCACGGACCGTGCAGCACTCTAGGCAAAGCATTGTTTGGGGAGTACAATTGATAGGTGCATAAGTTGTTCTATATGATATTCGTCTTTCAAATAATCATTGTCTTGATGTGAATAATTCCTTTGTATCGACCTTTGTTTGTATCTATGCCTGTCTCTGGAGTCTTTTGAAATCGATTCAGGAAGTTTTGTGTTTTTGCTCTTTACTGTGTGTACAGGTACTTTTCATTTTGTCTTATATACAGAGTGTTTAAAAAAAAGGTAATCCAACTTTGAAAGGTTGCTTTGACCAGACTATACGTTTGTCAGTAAAACGCATCAGAGCATCTTAAAGCAGAGGATATGGGCTTTCCAATGATGCCTTAGTTACCTTCCTAGGTTCACGCATCACTGAGCACCATTGTCTTGAAATTGAGGTGCAAAACGGGAGTTGGTTATCTTTCATGTTGAACAAAATCGATTATTGACACACAGAATTGAAAAAAATTACACAATCATATTCAGTAATTACATTTTATTCATTCACACTTTCCAACACAGGATTCTGATTTACCACGATCCTTTACATGTTCACCTCCTCTCTCCAAACAAAGTTGACATCAGCGGCTCATGTCTCACGGTGTCTGGATCCTCTTGCAAACTGTCCACTGTTGTAAAAACTTTGTTCTTTAAAGAAGTCGCAAGGGCTGAGGTCTGGTGACCTGGGGGCCACTCGAAGGGGTGATTCATGGCAATCACTCGCCCATGAAAGTTATTGAAAGTTATTATTAGCTGGTGCACCATCTTGCGCCCGCCACAGCTAACGGAATGCTGTGAACGACATGCGCCGCTGATGTCAACTTTGGAGAGAGGAGTAAGTTGGACACGTGGAGGGTCGTGGGAATGAATACAATCAAAAAAATGAAAGTGAACCAATCCCCATTTTACACCTCAATTTCAAGACACTGGTGCTCAGTGATGCGTGATCCTAGGAAGGTATAACAAAGGCATCTTTGGAAGCCCATACCATCTGCCAGTGTTGTAGTCGAGTCGCAAAATTCGAGTCCGAGTCTCGAGTCACTAGCCTCGAGTCCGAGTCCGAGTGCGTTTTTCCCAAGAATCATGCATTAAAGATAATATACATGATTGGTAAACTGTTATAAATAGTTTTATCCCCCTGTGTGATTGAAGATATGCATGATTAAAACCAGCCTGAGCAAAAACCAACTCTTGAGAAAAAGGGTTTGCAGTAATTTCGCCCCAAAACCACTTCGCCCTGGACCATTTCGCCCTGAACCACGGCCTGTGCACGAAGTGGTTTTGGGGCGAAGTAGCATTTGGGCGATGTAGTATTTGGACGAAGTGATTTGGGGCGAAATGGCATTCGGGCGAAGTGGTTTGGGGGCGAAATGGTTTTGGGGCGAATTGAATTTTCGTCTCATATGAGACAAAAACTAATTGTTTTACTCATTTCTCAAAGACTATATAGCACTTCAGACAAAGTTTGAAGGGAAAGTTTTCTACGGTCATCATGTTTATATTGTGTAAGTTTCTGATTTTCGAGATACCAATCATGTATACTGCCTTTAAGCATGCATTATTTCTTTTTTGAAATATGTGACTCGTGAGTCACGAGTCACCATGGTCGAGTCCGAGTCCGAGTCAATTTCCAATGTGACTCGAGTCGAGTCCGAGTCACGAAAAATATGACTCAAATCGGACTCGAGTCTGAGACTTGGACTCGAGTACTACAACACTGCCCTCTGCTTTAAGATGGTACCATGCTTTTTACTGGCAAATGTACAGTCTGGTCAAAGCAACTTTTCAAAGTTGGATTACCTTTTTTCAAACACCCAGTACATTGGGACCATTTCAAATTAAAAGTTGGCAAAGGTTTGTAAAAACAGAAAGGGGTTACCACTATAAGGCTAATGAAACTCGATGTTATGTTTCCCGTAACCCGCCCGCGTTTGGATTTTTCGGCCGCGTTTGAGATGCCAAAATCCTAAAACAATTCATTATTTTGTATTTTCCCAAAAATATCAAGTTTTTATTTTTTTTCTCCTGCCATTTTGGTTGGATTTTTAAAATCAGCGCTCGAATTTCACATTGCTCATTCTCGTCCTCCCGCCAAAAAAATTTTAACGTCATTTTCTTCCTCCAAAAAAATATACCCCAGTAGCAGAGTAGCCGCCGCCGGCACGTGAACAGTGAATTCCAATAAATTCCTGGAGAAGACAGCGCTGCCATTTTTTTGCATGTTCCCGGTGTGCAAAACCCTGCACGTACGTACGCGCAAGCCCGGCGCGCTGCTGTACAAACACAACTGTCCACTCCATCGTAGTTATTAGATCGGTGGTTTGTAGCTGCGAGTGCTAGCCTAGAACTACACAAACTACAAATGGGCGATTGTATTTATCGTTAGCGAGCGGCGTGGACCACAAATGGGTCATCGTACGTAGGCCTGCGGCTAGCTTTATACTACTGTCGACGCATCAGAATCGTAAATCGCACATGTCGCATCGTTTGTCGTGTTTTGGAGAGATCTCAAGAAGGTTAAATCATGCGAGACAGATAAAATGTTTGTGTCAGTGAAGATACAGGAAGGGGGTATATAACCATGGAGGAAGGAACTTTCCTTCCTCCATGATATAACCAAGATGCCATGGACTATCACGACTGTGTCTCAAACGTGCACTTTGTTGCAGTTATTTGAGTCAATTGTTGAACTCGGTAACGACAGTGTAAATCATCATGTTGTACCAATATCTGCCTATGTTGGATCTTCACAACAGTCCAACATGTCCAAAGCAGCTGTTGACCTGGCCAATTGCTTGGCTCACGAAATTTGTCAAGTTTTTGGCAATTTTGTGTGCTTTGAAGTACAAACAACTGAAGAGAGAGCCGCAAAGTTATTTAAAGTTATTTAAATATATCTTGATCCTGAAATAAATCATAAATACCTGGGAAATGGTGAAGGATATTTTAATAAATACAAATTTGTGTCTAAATTGATCAGGGTTGTGTTTTAACACACTATCAGAGGGTATGGAGCGCGCTAAGTTTTGATCAAAAAGCCGTTATTTTGCAAATAATGAAATGCTGAAAAATAATGAATAATGAATAATGAAATAGTTGCCTCATTTGGGCTTGACAAAAATGTTACGGGAAACATAACATCGAGTTTCATTAGCCTAACAGCAAAACAACATATTTTGCTTTTGTTTCCCTGTAACGGTTTCACATGTCCTTTTATGTTTACTTATTCATCAAATTGAACTCTTTATAATAATAATAATAATAAATACACTTATATAGCGCCAAATTTTTTAAAATGTTCAAGGCGCTTTACATGGGGATAAAGGAGAGAAATTTAACTTTAAAAACAGATACAAATTTAATTAAAATTTAAATATGATCCCACTTAACACAGATACAAAGCCTTCCTAAAAAAGTAAGTCTTAAGTTTACTTCTAAAAAGATTTACAGTCTCCGCTTCTCGAATGCAAACATCTAGTTCATTCCATACTTTAGGGACAATAGCAGAGAAAGCCCTTTCTCCCATAGTGCATAATCTAGTATTGACTGGCTGCAGTCTAGTCTTATCACATGATAGTCGAGTCGTTCTGGAAAGTCTATAGGTGTGTAAAAGATCGACAAGGTACTCAGGTCCAATACCATTTAAACACTTGAAAGCTAAAAGACACACTTTATACATAATTCTGAACTTGACCGGAAGCCAATGTAGCTTCATCAGCACAGGAGTAATATGGGCAAATTTCCTCGTGCCAGTGAGAACTCGGGCAGCACAGTTTTGAACACGTTGTAAAGGAGCAAGTGAGGACTGGACGATTGAGCGAAACGACTGTTTGAATTTGAAAGAACGCATTTATCGAAAGAATGCTAAAATAACGAAATCGAATGACTTCGTTTGATGTTCGAATGCTCAACATATGAAGGAGCATTCATTTTAAAACGAATTTAAATGAGCCTCGTGTTAAGGTGAACGTTCTTTTGCTGAAATTGGCCGGGAAAACATATACTACAATATTTCGCCCAAGGCCTGTAACGTCTGCACTACGGAGCTGTGGAAGTGCCATCCGACTTGTTGAGATAACGTGATAATTTTTCGCAGGATGACCAGCGCAAAATGTCGTCATCCAGTGGTAAATATAGTGAGGTTTCGGTGTGCAGCGATTACGACTACAATTTGGCCAAACCTCAAGATCTTTACCTTTCGCTATCCGTTTTTCACTGAGGTGTAGTAGAGGCGTTGTTATCAGTGTAAACAACAAAACTACACTTCGGATATTTGCGTAAACGCCAGAAGTACGTATATATCGATGACGCAAAGTTTTGTATAACCGTGTGCGACCTCAGGAAGACAACATCCAGAATGTAGGATGACGACTTCCCGAGATAATTTATCAAGGGATGTCGTCATCCTACCTTCTGCATGTCGTCATCTTACATTCTGGAAGTCGTCTTCCTGAGATAATTATCACTGGATTACGTCATTTTGTGCTGAATGTTTTGTCCAGGATCTCGACATGTCATAGGCTCTCAACATGTCGGATGGCACTTTCAGAGCTCCGTACTATACCCACAGCCTGTTTTTTTTTTTGTTTTTTTTTTAAGTTAAAAAAAAAAACACCAGACAACAAGCTTTTGCATTGTTTCCATAATATTGACATGCGCACTTTAGCTCAGACATGACGTAAGTTTACAATGTGTTCGCTGCCACCACGTGTTTATTACGTTCCGTAGCTCCCACTGAGGCCCTATTGTTGATACAAGAGACCATTCAGTTTTGGCGGGAAATGAAACTCACTTTGTGTAACCGAGTTTCCGCGCCGTGTCTCGGGCTTTCAGACTTCGGATGCCTTTCTTGCAGGTAAAAACGATATTATCGTCTGTCATTTTTGGTTTAGCTAGGCCGTATTTTTCGAGATAGGTGGCTGCTGGCAAATGTAGTGCAGCTTCCACGTCCAAGACTGTTGACAAAGCAAAAACGTGCATGCTAGATCAGACGTACTAATTATTAAAGATAGATTGCAGGACTGACAAACAGCGTTATTTCAATGAGGACAAGTATGATAAATATCAATAATAATTATGGTTACTTATATAGCGCACATGTCCACTCTGCGAGGTGCTCCTGGCGCTGTTGCCATTATTACCGCTGCCATCAGGAAATCACCAGAACCATTTCGCTTTAACTAGTTGGCTGCTGGCCAGGCGCTCAACCCTATCAGCAGTTAGATTGTGGCATTCCCCTTAAACAGCTTCCCAAATATCGCTTGGGTTGACGAGGAAACTGAGATTAAGTGCCTTGCCCAGGGACACAGACACGTTGGTCGAAGTGGGGCTTGAACCAACAACCTCTGATTGGGAGTCCCGCTTCATACCCACTAGACCACACGCGCTACATCAACATGTGTCAGCTTAAAACAATGAAAAACTGTATCAGTGTTTTCAAGGAATTGTGCCAATCAATCGTCCTACAAAGGCTGGTTTACCTGGCTATGCTTCACGGAAAACAGGGCCAAATACACCGTGGTCAGGGGCCTTGTTTCGTGTGCACACGCAATTATATAAAATGGTCTTCAAATATCGATTTCTTATAAAATGATATCTGGAGTGGAATCATTGCATTGGACAGTTGGAAACCCTTTTTGAGGTCAAAAATGATTAATTAAAATTTTCGGACATTTAAAATCCTGTATAGGCCTACGGGCTTTAATCACACACAGATATTTTCCAATTGTATACACATGTAATCCATTTTTTTAATTGCCCACTTTTGTGGCATATTCTCGTGTAAGGTTTCCCTCTATTCTCCAACCATTTATCTGTCGTATTTTCTCGAATTTGTTCAGAGTAAGTTTGAGCAATAGTGCCACTCAGGCGAATTTCAAACCTGGGATGTGACAGACTTCCTTGATTATGGTGCCATACTCCTCGATTTCCTTGTCATCGCGTACGTCAATCATCTGAATGTCTCCGCTCTCGATGCGTTTCTTCAGGCCGTCAAAGTAAACGTTGACATCATCCTCCAGGGGAGGTTCTCCAGAGCTCAAGAACCGGAGGGAGACCAGAGTCGGCCCTGGTGGGACGAAGAGAGGGTTTGAAATTGTCTTCCTGACTGAAACACTTCCTAATTCTCGCAAAAGAGAGTGGAGTAAACGGGCGCGGATCCAGAGGGGGGGTGGGGGGGGGGGGGGGGGGTCAAAACCCCTCCTGACACAAACAAATATAATGTAATGAATTTTGGTAAACGTTTTCGACAAATTATGTCAGCATGCTATAACCCCTTCGATCACATTTGTACATGTTTTGAAAGGGATTCTTTTTCTGTCGAAATTCCTGTGATGTTATGTGTTTTGCCAGGGCAAAATGAGGAATAACCCAAACCTTTAGCTTTTTGAGATATGTAAATGTGCATTTAGCCAGGGGCGTAGCCAAAGGGGCGGGGGGAGGGGGGGGGGGGGTAGGTGGGGGCGCCCTCCCACAGTAACATCGAACACCCCATAGTAACATTCAGCACAGCCAGTCGTCACCCCCTGGCCCTACGGAGAGAACCCCGAGAGTCTTTTCAAGGTTCAACTGTATAAAAACTCTTTCTCGAAAACCTTCCTCAATACTATAACAACATGCTTGATCATCTTCTTTTTTTCCCGTCATAACCTCTGTGTAAAAAGTCAGATACAGAGATAAATTTGGCCTGTACACGTATATGCAAAGTCTGTATTCACCCGGAGTAAAGTACTACGTGTTCCTACTTTTGTTCCTAAATAACTTTGTCATTTGCCAACGGATTTAAACAAATTGTTTTGAGCGACTTGCATCAGCTTTGTCCGAGGAAAAACCATACGTAAAAACGGTTTAAATCCGTTGGCAAAAAGTTATTTAGGATCAAAAGTAGGACATTTTTGACACGTGGTATATTGACTCGACATGAACCCAAGATTTAGTTCAGAATGTACCTACATTTTGAGGAACTGGAGAGGATAGAAGGTCGACGTTCGTGGTGTCCCCCAACGTTCCCGCGGTGGAATTCTAAGGTTTTTGGCTGGACTGATCCAACTGCGAGATAAACACTGCCAGACGAGCTAAATCCAGATTATTACAAAATATTTAGCATGATGCATAATCACCATTAACAAATAAAATACCCAAACATGGGATGAGAGAAAAGTCATTTTTGTTCTGTTTTATTTAAAAACGGCATTCTAAAGATTGATCTCTGCTGTGACTGGGGTTCTGTGACGCATTTGTGACAGAATCATGGTTGTATATCATCACCGGTTTTTGTGATAAACTCGCCTGACTGTTGTATTTGAAACGTTAAGAAAAGACAAGGGTAAAGTGAGATAAATATGAAGGGTAAAGTGAGATATGACGGCAAAGAAGAAAGACGTACAATTAAAACGCTACCCAGTACGTACCTGCAGCCGTAACAGCGGCTAAGTGAGGCTATAAGCCCAGCATTGTTTTTCGTTGAAAAGACCGCTCTTCTGAAAAGCAGTGACATCGCCATTTTGTTTTCTTGTCAAAATGTCTCCACAGTTTGAGTATAGCAGTTGTGTGTGTATTTGTGATAATCAATCTGAATGTTATCGATGATGAGTGGTCAGTGCACGTTTCGTACCTATTAGGCGATAGCGGTAACCGCGGTAACGCCTGGCCAAAGTTAAAGGTGCAATGAACAGATGAAACATGGATATGAACTGATGGTCTAAAAGCGGAATGGAATGAAAGACACACAAGCACTTGTTTTTCAAAAGTTTCATGTGCTGTCCTTTGCGCGACTTGTTTATGTAAGGCGATGTACGGGCGGCTCCTGTTACAACACGGCGCAAGATCTCCACAGCTGTGACGAAAGATCAATTTCTGAACGATTCTATTTGCAGCTCCATTCACGCATTTTTGTCATTTCTTTTAACGACGATTTTATTTTTTCTCTCGATATCACGACAAGCATTTAAGATAAACGAAATTCCAGGATTGTCCTAGTACAGAATCTGTATCTTTAAACTTGGGTGCAAATTCCACGCACAGTGGCATGAATGAACCAACATATTCCATTATTGCATGTGGACCCTGGATTGATTATTTGTACTTAAACCCTCGGTATATGTTCATGGTCGAAGTTCATGCGCTTATGTGACGCTGTATGTACATGTACAGGCCTAGCCTGCACCGTAGCGAAATACTGAACGTTATACATAGTGTTGCGATTTTTTTATGAATTTAAAGCGGAACTCCAACTCCTGGCATTTGAGCGAGGCAGCGTGTGGTCGTCAAGTTGGGTGATCGGTCTGCGGTTGAGGCTGAACACAGTGGTGTTTTTTTGTGAACGAATTTACATTTTGGGAGAACATCTTGCAAGACCGAACTCTTCTGCTGCTGCTGGGGGGAGGGGGAGGGTGCGTCTTCATCGCCGCAACCCCCGCCCCTCCCCGCCCCCCACCCCCACCCCCACCCTACAGCCTACGCCCATGCGTGTAGTATTGTTTGGTATTTTATCGCAAAGGCAGATCCAGAAAAAAATGGGGGAGCGGTGCTAAGAGTAATTAAAAAGAAAATTAAAACTCCCGTCCCAATGTTAAAAACGTGACATGGCCTATTTAGAGTCCAAGTTAAATAGTTTAATACTCCAATAGACTTTGTTTTCTACGATTTCCTGCGATACGATATACGATATGACAACAAACATGAGAGGCGGGCCTCACTACGACAAGAACATACACAACATAGGCCCCTACCTCATCGTGTTAGCGCATCATCATCGCACATGACACGATTGTACAGGAAAATCGTGTCCAGTATCGCGCCGTAACGTATCCCACCGCAGCAAAAGTCGCACGGTATGAGTTCGGCCGTATACGAAAGACGTCACCCTTGGTTACATGTGCGATTTTCTTTGAGTGTCACGAGGACCAAAGAAAAGGGAAAAGGACCACAGTACTGAAGAGTGACGTCATTTACACTATTACCCGGTATAGACCCTTATAAAACCAGACAGCAATATTTATTATTTTCCATTCAAAACATTTATATTGATCGATTTAATTTAATCAACAGAAAAAAAACTATTGCAGTTGGCCCTTTAACCTCTTCGTTAAAATTTGCCGATACTGATATTAAAAAGATACAAAACAGGGTCCTATTTCATTAAGCCCACTTATAGAAACATTCCTAAATAAACAATCTTAACTCATGTTTTTAAAGATAGGAAAAATTATAATGTGTTTAACTTTTATGAAAAAGGACCCTGGACTGTACAGCAACAGTTAAATCCCCAGCACCTTGATGAACAAACACCCGTAGCGGACTGACCTAAGGAAAAACATCACCTCGTGCTGAATTTGGTGCAACAATGTGCTACAAAATGTAGTATATGTCTAGGCAATAATTTTGCAGACTATGGGTCTTGAACACCGAGGGCCATAACTACGAAAGGCGTCTAATGGGTGTTTATCCTTGTGCGCGTCTAGAGATTAGACGCGGGTAAAACGGACTTGTACGCGTATTACTAAGCAACTTATTTAAGCGCTAACTACAAAATATCTTAAACAGCTGTTTTATTGTCCGCGCCTTACTTAATCACGGCTGCGTTCAAGTACGCGAACGTTTGCAACGTTCATCAACAACTGGTACCCAGAGTTCCATATAGATGCGTGCACAGAAGTACCGTGGCCAGTGGCAAACGTTGGCAACGTTTGCATAAGTCAAACGCAGCCCAGGCTGCTTGCTGTACACGCCTATTAGCCGAGAGTCAGGCGGCGGTCACCAAAATCCAACAACGGTAAGACTTATTACAATCCTTGCAGTATACCCACCTTGCAGCATCCGAAGTTTCGGAATAGCTCATGAATTGCGCCTTAACCCCAACTCCCTAGGGTGTATGTGAAATCATATTGATTTTGGAGGATTGAGGAGTGTTGGGGTTAAAGGAGCGTGACGAGATTACATTTTTGAACCCCCGATTTTCCCATCGGTGTTGAGATTTTTATACCATATCGTTTGGCATATTTTTCATTAACATTCTGAAATTTCGTGTTCTCAATCCGTATAATTATTTCAATTGGAGATTGCGCAATTTTCTGTTTTCTTCCCATGGATAGTATTTTAGAGAGGTATTTTATATGATTCTAAGGTTAAAATAAAATCCATTTTCTGGAAAAATGAGGACACCTCCTTTAATTGCGCAAATCGAAGCTGAAACTTTTATACGCACTGCTTGACCAAAGACTTGCTGAGGAATGCTAAACAACTAACTCACAACTATCTAGAATGACTAACATGCAAAGAAACGCACAGCGCAAGCTACAATATTGGACAAAATATATTGGGACACCCCGGCTAAACCCCGTGCAACCCCCGCGCCCCCCGCGCAAAGTTGGGTCGCTTGGATGCGTGCCACCGAAGTCTGCAGCAGTCGACGTCAACATTGAACAGGGGGCGGGGAGCGAAAATACACACTTCAACTGTTTGAAATATTTTGTCGAGGATTGTAGCTGTAGCACAGATGGAAGATGATGGCGTCTCTGTGTTGGATGTTCTAGTTCTAGTCTTAGAAACCGAAGCAACTCACTGAATGTGTCTTTGGTAAGTCGGAAGCGTTTAATAAAACTGATGTCATCATAATCCTCTAAATGATTGCTCCTGTCTCTAATTAATACTCTTGGCATACATCTTCGATCCTCATTTTCAATTTATTTTGCCTCTTCTTGGGCAAGTTCCAGTAGGCCTATGCAGCGCGTCCATGCAAAGTTTCTTCGTCTACTGCTTGGTTTAAAATGGCGCTAAATGCCTTGAAAACTACCCCATGCCCATGTTTAAGAATTCCCATTGTTCGTTAAAGACGGGCGTTTAACAGGGCATGTTGTTTGTCCGCGTGTTACAATAAAACTGCTTCGTAGCTGGCGACTTAAGTTAAGCGCATGATTTAGACGGAGTTCAGCAGATTTGTACGCGTACAACTGAAAAACACTTTTCGTAGTGTTTTTCAGTTTTTTTGAGTGTTCAATTTGTTTGGTTATTTTCTTTTAAACCGATGAGTACCCTAGGAAGACCAATGACGTCATAACAAGAAGCTACATGTACAGCGCATACAACTTTCCGCTCCAATGAGCCTCTTCAGTTTCTTCTATTTCCATGCACTGCGTCCAAATCGCGGGGAGACGAGGAGATCGCTTTGTCCGTCGCTGGCTGGTCATCATCGTGCACTTTCACGAATTAAGGGCAGAAATCCATACCAAGTCTGCAGTATCTACTATTTGCTTCCATATCCAAATTGGAGATTGCAAATGTCTTATACCCAAGGATACTATTTTGGGGAGACATTTTTATATGATTATTGGGTTAGAACGAAATCCATTTCCTTGAAACGACTATAGACACTTCCGAATCAAACGACTATCTAAAACACTTACGTTAGAATTACAAAAATACATTTATCCACAATTTGTGACATACATGTAGGCTTTTAGCTGTGATTCAAAAAAAGATACACACAAACAAATGCAAGACACTATAGGTAGACGACTTGATCACTTTCCACATTATACAGTCAATGGATTCGTAACTGACGCGACTGGAAACGTGCAATCTGATCGATTCAACAAAACCGCACCAGAGCTATACGCCCGTCTATACCCTATGTCTTATTATCCAACGACATTAAGACAAAAGGGCAATCATTCGGCGATAAGAAAATGAAAGGTGGCAAGAGTAGAGCAAGTTGGTTTTGCGACGTAATTCAGACTGTCGCAGCTTCCTTGAATATCCTCTTCAGTCACAGGAATTTTAACAGAAAAAGAAATCCCTTTTAACAAATGTGCACATGTGATTGAAGGGGATAAACAAACAAACAAGCAACCGAACAACTTCCAACAAACCGGATCCAGTTTTCCTAAAATAGCCAATCAGCATGCAGAAAATCACGCCATAAAATTCTCGTCACATCGCATCATACATACATGAACGCGTACGTACGTAACCCTCGTTTTCATGCCTGTAGCTAATTAACCAATTAAGCTAAAACAAAGTTACTGTACAATACTACGAGTTTAAGAGAAAATAAACAAATTGCTCTTTCAATGGAATGTAAGTTTGATTGTCAATTGAAAGTTGCACACAGCACGCAAGAGCGTAACGGCGAAAGTGCCATTTCACTTGATGCCGCGAGTGTTCCGTCGCGGCGCATAAGATTCGCAGGTCGACTTAAGGGCGGCTTATGAGAACACAAGCAATTCCACAATTGCTTCCTTCCTTAAAGGCTGCAATAAAAAACTATGAATTGTAGGTTAGGGCGACAAATCGTGTGTAAAAAAGGTAGACCTGTTCAATAGGGCGACATTTTGGTGTCGCCCTAATATTTTTGAGTTTAAAATTAATTTTTTTAGGTCAAAAACCTTTTTTTTTAGGTCGAGAACCATTTTTATTGGGATTGGAGCTGTTTCTCTTTGGTCTGCGATCATTTTTGGAAGCTTCGGGTAAAAAAATAAGGTGTCATTTTGAGTGACTCTTGCCGAAAATTCGGTGGTCTCCGGCGAGAGTCTTGCCGAAATGTCGCCCTATTGCGGCATTCAGCGTTCTTTAAATATGTACAATTATTAATAAAATTCAAGGTTAGCGGTGATCACTGGGCCCCAGTACCCCAATATTACCCCGTGAAGTTAGACTACCACCATCCCGTGTCATACAAAGGACTAAAATAATTGGCTAGTAGAATAAAACTATCCGACAGGTTGGGTTTTCCAGCCAATGAAAGCTGCGCTCTGACTGAAAATAAGAATGTACGTCAGTCAAGCCCCTGCAATTTTACTTGCACGAACATCCGTTAATTGGTATGCGAAAGTTGCTGCGCGAATACAAATGGCCAATGAAGACTCAAAACTACCGGTTTAGGGGCAATCTGATTGGTTCAGAAATCCAAGATAGCAACCATACGTATTCCACAATGGGCCTAACATAACAATGCATCAACTTCTAGACTCGTTATCAGGACCGTGGAGTTTCGACCATTCCGTTCAGCCTCCCGGGTAATGTCTCGCTCTGGGGAAAAAAAGAATAATAAAGCACATTAAAAAACACCTGAACAAATGTGAACAACGCAAGCGGTGGATTTAAAGCTGAGTCATCACTTGACGTACAATCGCCATACAAAAACTGTTAAGCATTGTGGCACGGCATGATTGATGATGCATGGTGTTTGCCATGGAGCCCTGGGGGCGCTACATCCATTTGCTTTTAAAGAGCCCCGTGTCCAATATTCTAAAATCATTTCAAATACCTAGAACCCTCACAGCGTTTCGGGCCAGAAAGCAATACACTCCTCAAAGTTCCATCATTTAATTATGTTCAATATAGGGGGAGTCCGTCATTTTTTCATTAATAGCCCCCGTGCAATAAAACCACCCTTGGAAGAGGGTTTTTGGGGGATAAAAGTTCCATACGCTACTGCGCAAAATAGGGCCACTTTTACGAGCTGGATTGTCAAAAATCTTATACAGTTGAAAACAAACTCCAAAACACGATGATGGGCAATTTATAAATTAACAAGACCACACTCGTTCAGCTCTCAACTCCCTCTAATATAGAATATACAAAATATCCATGAGCTCGCGCATCGATTTCTGCATATCTAGTGGGTGCACCCTTTATAACCCCTGTCCCGCTGACGAACAGCCCACGACTATACTATTACTCACTTATGGTATTCAAGTTCCTTGGCAATATTCAATGCCTTCAAGCTCCTATTGCCTCTATCCTGCATGTGAACACCAGATTATTATCTGTCTTCTTTGTGGCTATATTTGGCGCGGAACGTCTCCTCCGACAGCTGAAGTGCTTGTGCCAACTCTGGAACTGCCAAAAAAGTCAAAACGGAACTTCAACTGTGGCCGTCAACCCTTAAGATTTTGGTAAAGGGAAATTATATCCAAGAAACAAACGACCTTGTGCTCCACAAGTGCAACTTGTAAATTATTTTAATGCAAAGAACAAGAAATATTACCCACTGAAAAGCAGATACGAACTTCACAAAGAATGGCAATTTTAGCTATGCGTCGCACTATGGGAGCCGCCATTTTGTCCGAATACTGGGCAAAGTATGACGTCTTTGCGTACAAGTCATTCGTGCATTCCTATGGCAATACACGAAAAGTTTGTCTAGAGTGGTATGGGATGTGACGAAAATAGCTCCTGTAGGATTTTCGTGCTAAAATTGATTTTGTTGTTGTTGTTGTTTTTGCTTTATTGGGTTGATTAGAGGTCAAACTATGGGAAAATGGTTTGGTTTAAATTTCCCACCCCTGGATGCCAGACCGACCGCCTTTCGGCAACAATGGACGATGTACACAATATTAAAGTCGTTTTAGATGTTTTCGAGAATGCCAAGTCCATTTATGACACTTTCAAAGTGACCGGAAGTGGCTATCACCGACTTCCGGTGGGGAACTCTCGTATACCATTACCATCATCATCCACATCAGATTCAAGGTCGTTATCACACCACCCTCTGAACATTTTGCAACCATGGAGCGCTAAGATACTACATTCTTAGGTCAAGCTTTAAGATGGACGCTGCAATGACGTAATATATATATATATATATAATACTGTGTGCTGCAGCTCTGGTGGTCATATGACATCCCACAGCCGCAATCAGTCCTTCGCATTCATCCCCGGCCACTTGGCCTTATCCTGGGCATGTTGCCGTAGGCACTGGAGCTGTCTCGCGGTGCGGAGGGGTCCAAGTCTAGCCCGTTTGAGGTCAGCACGTATTGTGCTCAGTAGGTTTGTAATACCTATTGAAATGCTAAAAAAACAATAACTGGTGGATGTCATGTAAAATTCGCCCATGACTCTTTGTACCTATGTCTGCTATACGTACATGTAAGCATCAGCCCTGGTCGTCTTTGTGATAATGTGGCGAAATCGGGAAGATGGGGAAACCGGACACCATGACCAGGAGAAATCCACCTGCCACCATTGTGGCAAAAATGAGAGGAGGCCGACCGATTCCCCGGGATCGGTCGGCCGATAGTAGGGTACGATACCCTGCGGCAGTGCTGCCACCAGGCGAAATAGTTCAAGGCCTAAACCTACGGAATTTCTCCTCTCCAGTTGAATGCTGGTACAGTTTCCACCAATCATAACAAGCGATTATTTAGGTCTTCAGTTCCCCCTCCTCCAGACTGACCAGGCGACTATTTTCGGCAATAATGGACCAATTTACACAATACATGGGTCGTTTTTATATGCTTTTGAAGATTTTATGTGATCTGATAATTCTGCAGTTGCGAGGAAAATATACTTTTAAGAATATGTTGTGGATTTCTGTGTGATAGGAGGCCGAGTAAGACTTGGGACTATGTATTGTGTAAATCAACGTTTAAACGATTCTGGTTGCACCATGTGAACTATCTCTTTTGTATATATGTGGTTCTTTAAAAGAAATGGTGAGACTCAGTGTTAACCGGACGTTTCGCACGTTTTGCATGCTCCGTTTGTCTTCAGAGGAAGAGCCGGACGCGTGAAGATATAGGGCTCGAGTACTGGTTGAAAAGATTGCTGGAAGAAATAGTGCACTGAAGACGAGGGGCATGGGCTTAGATTCTGGGGTGTGGTTAGGCATTAAATATTATTACATGTGGTTGGCTGCTGGTGTACTCAATGATGCATATCATTGTCGCAGTGGCTGAGTAGGAAGTGCTGAATGCTACCGATGTTGACGCCGACGTTTTGGGATAATGTGTTTTGTCTGTGGACTGTGATGGCTTTCCTTGGGTGAAATCTGTCGACAGCAGCGAGTTGTGATGCTTTCCAGTTGACAACGTGGACCTCTTTGTGCGAGTCTTTGACTACGGCTGATTTGTCATAGTCTCCTCTGCGTCTCTGAGTGATGTTTTCTTTAACTCTGGTGGGTAGATCTCGACCAGTCTTGCCGGTACACACCTTTCCACATATACAGGGGATCATGTATCCTAACGCTTGTCTTGCTCTTCCTTGTGGGTCTGTGTAGTGACTTTGAGTTTTCTGGTCAATGAGTGGTATAGCTTGACTTTGGCGTGGTTGAGAATGTTTTGAATCTTGTAAGAGACACTTCCTATGGCCTATTAGGTGAGTGGCCGATTTTGGGTATAGTGATCCGACAGCCACAGGTCATCAGATTTCGGGTCTTTACATGTTTTCTCTAGTATTCGTTGAGCTGGAGTGTTGTGGTGAAGTTGCATGTTCTTGAAGATGGTCTTGGTCATAGATGTTGTAAGCCCGTTGCACTAGGGTGCGGTTGACCGATGAAGAGTTAAATATAGGATGATGAAATGAATTGTGGAGATGCCGGTCTGTGGTCATAGATGTTGTAAGCCCGTTGCACTAGGGTGCGGTTGACCGATGAAGAGTTAAATATAGGATGATGAAATGAATTGTGGAGATGCCGGTCTGTGTGAGTAGAGTGTAGACGTCGTGCCCGAGAGTACCAGGAAGAAAAAATTAGATGTCCTTTTTCTTCTTCTATCATGAGGTTGATCCTTTTGTTTGTTGAGGTTGATCCTTTTTGTAGACCAAGTTGTTAAGATGGTCTAGGAAAAACTTGAGGTTCTGCGGTACATGTAGCCAGATAATGAAGGTGTCATCTACGTGCCGAAACCAGGTACTTGGGCAGCGGTCTGCTGTGAGGAGTGCAGTAGGCTAAGAGCCTGGATAAAGGAGATTCCATGGAGGTCCCACTTAATTCTTCAAAGAATATATCTCTCCATCTGAACTCGGATGATGAGATGCAGGTGAGCAACTCGTCATGGACCTGGTCACGAAAGAGTGCTGAGATGTTGGGTCTAATTGGCTCCGCTTGCTTGAGAACTTCAAGGATTTGAATGCGGACATTATCTGCGGCCCTCTTGTTAAGGTGTTGCAATGCCGGCTCCGTTGACTGATTTATGTTTTCAACTGCAGAGGGGTCGTCTCGGGTGGGGTAGCAAAGTTCATGCCCAAAGAGAGTGTCGGTGGTTCCAGTTCCACACGTGAGAGCGATCGCTCGGCTAAGATTGACAACAGTTTGGCTGATGAAGACTTGTTGGGACCTAAGGTGGGGCTTCATACAGTGCAGATGAGAGGATATAGAAGATCCTATTGCCCGACTTTGGGTGGAGGGGCGGGTATGGCAAAGCTTAGAAATTCCTGATCTGTTGCGACAAGTGATCCTGTAGGGGTGGGTGATTGATGAGTCGGTGAGTGCTTGGATCTTGGAGAAGTTCTCGGGCAGTATTTGCATTGTGAAAGGTCTGCCGTGGATGGGCTGTTTGTTTGTCTAGTGCAGCTAGGTACGGCCGGGTACTTGAGATATGCACTGATACAAAAAAATGGGCAACATTTGCCCAACTTTTTACCTAACGTTGGTTCAAATATCAACATACCCATCTTTGGGGCGCATATAATGCCCAACTGGTGTCTTACCCAAGCCTTTACTATATGCACAATTATTGGTTAAAAGTTAATTATCCAACATTTGGGTAAATGTGCATGGCCAACTGTTGCTTAAATTCAATCATCCAAGGTTTGGGTAAGATTGCATAGCCAGTTGTTGGTTAAATTATTTAATCCAAGGTTTAGTGAATGTTTATGGCCAATTGTTGGTTAAATCCAATCACCAAATGTTTAAGTAAATGTGCAAGCCCAATACATGAAATTGTTGGTTCAATTCAATCATCCAATGTTTGGGTGAGCTTACATAGCCAATTCTTGGTTACCATTTTACCAACTGGTGTTCTCCCCTCCCCAACTTGTCCTAATAATTTAGCACAAGGAAAAGCTAAACGTTGGGAATTTTGCTGACCAATTATTGGTGTTTTCACATTGTAATAAAGGACACTTCCTGTTTTTTTAATATGTAGTAACGCCTATTCAATATTTTTCCACACTATAATCTGTTCGTGGTGGAACAGCAGTGTACTTGGCAAATGCCATTTCCTCATTATGTTTTGAGAAAACAGGCAAGAGCCTTTGTTTTCTAAAATGTTTTATTCGTTCAAATAAAACACGCACTGGTTGGGTCTAAGTCCAGTCAGGCGAGAATCTCACGTGTATTCTCCATCACAATCGTCACCAGTCCAGATCGAGCAATCATCAAGACCACAGATACGGATCCAATCGTGTTCCAAAATTATCCACCGCCATTCCCAGAGACGTACTAGTACTGGCCACTCAAATGAGCGACGTTTCAGGACATCACACTCGAATCAGCGAGGGATCCACCTTGTTTTCTAAAGTGTCAGGCGCGGATCGAGGGGGGGGGGGGGGGGGGGGGGGGGGGGGGGTCAAAACCCCCTGCTCCGACACCAACAAATATAATGTAATGCATTTTTTGCGTGTCCGCCTGTCCGAAACAAGCAGACATAACAATCTGATAGGCAAATTAACCCCTCCCTGGTGGCAAAACCCCCCTCCTGGAAAAATTCCTGGATCCGCCCCTGCTACATTTCATAAACCAAACGAGGGCGCTACGGCAACCAAACCACAATCTCGTACTTGGAACCATTGCAAGTCTACATATCGTGCAGCAAATGCCTACCAATGTTCCCCCATTGTTACAAATTGCCAACTGCGAAATAACGCCCTCGCGCATTTTTGCTTGTCAACAGCTTGCGGGTGATTTCTGTGACGAGCTGGCTACTGTAACGGGACTTACTGTAATATGTGCATGTAGTAACCTTGTATTTACTGTGCATTATTCCATAGCCGTACATGTATGTGCCCATACATGTACATGTTCATTGTTTACATGCACCAACTACACTACCCAAAGTCAAGGGCCACAATCTGTTGACGATGACATCATCGTCTGAGGATTATTATGGGATAGAAGTTCTGTTCTAAGATGGCTGCCTAATGAATGTAGATATTGTGATTCTCCCGTAATTTTGTCAATAAATCAAGTGTTATTGTTGAGATGTAAAGCCAAAGTTATCCAGTGCGGCATCATTCGAACCTAAAGAGTGTAATTAACCGTTACACCTGGCGTAGTCGGCAGGATTTTGCCGTATTTTGGGTGATTTTGGAGGATTTTTCTTCAACGTGAATTGACATGTGATTCCGTTGAACAGTGAAAGTGAGGCGATTTCGTGAGTAAAACACAACATTTTGCCAGATTACCTCGTGATATTTGAGAGACAGATATTCCAGAATATCAGTGACATTTGCTAGAGCTTCATCATGGCAGACAGAGCCGATTATTTGCGTCAGTTTACGGGAAAGTACATAACCCAGTTATGCCAGCTGAACCATATTGATGTAAACGAAATCAAAACCAAACAAGAGAGAATTGACAGTCTCTGTTCACTGCCTCACATGACAGAACCAGTTCCCGATCCAACTCCTGTTCAGCCTGGAATGGGAGAAATCCTAGAGAAGCTGGAAATGATCCGAAAAGGGGAGACCGCTGCCCTTTGTCAGTCTCTTCTTCAGACCATGACCGAGGCCACCAAAACGTCTGTTGCGGCCATACGAGTAGGCCCAGAATTGCCAGATTTACACAAATTATCATCCGACGATGACATTACGTGTTATCTCTCTACCTTTGAGAGAATGGCCACTGCTGAAAAAAAAGCCAAAAGCAGAGTGGCCCAGACTGCTTGAGCCGTATTTGACGGGCAAGGCCCAGAAAGCTTTCCATGCCCTCAAAGAGGATGACAAGAAAGATTACACCAAGATAGTTGCGATAATCCTTCGTCATTATCAATTGACGCCCGAGGCCTATACCGTCTCAAATTCAAAACTGCTTCTAAGAAGCCAGAAGAGACATTTGAGGAGTTCACCACTCGGCTCGAACTTTATTTTCAACGTTGGCTCATTCCTTCGGATGCGTCCAAGGAATCGGAGGACGTCAAGAGAATGTGGGAGCTGCTTCTCATTGACCAGTTCCTTAATTCAGTTCGAAATGAGAATCTTCGTCTCAAACTTCGTGAGAAGAAACTGCCTACCGTGCAGGCAGTTGCCCGACATGCCGATGAGTTTCTGCTTAACCGCAAGATGGAGGAAACCATTCAAAATGCCTCCAAGCTTAACCAGACACCTCATCCAAGGCTACTGGACACTCGTACTCAGACACCAATCAGAGTGGAGTCTAGTTTCAGTCATTCTACAAGACCACCACCAAAGGGAAACGCATTTCCCCCAAAGCGTCAAAATACGTACCAAACGATCTGCTATCAATGCCGACAGCTTGGACACAGGGCAGCAAATTGCCCTAACCCCCCTGCTGGCCCCAAGACTGTCACTATAGGGACCAAACCTACATATCCTTCAGTTGCTCCTACTAGTACCAGTAAGACAGAGGGACCGAAGGTCAACTATGTTGATACTTAACCTACAGAGGAACCACCCGAAATTACGATTAAAGGTCCATGCATCATGATAAAGTTAAACGGAAGCGAGGTCAAGGCCCTGGTGGACACAGGTTCATCTGTGTCACTCATCAAGCCCAGCTTGTGTGAGGAAATGGGAGCGACGATCGCACAAACATCCGAGATGCAAACCCTTACCATGATAAACGGAAGCAAGTTTTCTACAAAGCCTGGCTTGGTGGAGACCATGGTGGAAGTGGCAGGAATTCTCGTTCCCCTTACGTTCTACCAAACTGATACCTTGCCTACTCCAGTCCTACTTGGAAAAGACTTTGCAATACGAGCCAAGTTGGCTATCGACTTCAGCCAGAACTCCTTCTGGGTGGACACCGATCCTAATGAGCCCTGCATTAAGTGGCCTCTGCTTGACCTCCCTCAACAGGCACAAAGCGAACGCCCCCTACGTGACCCTGTGCAGCTGGACCCTTCACCAAGTGAAGTGCGCCCTGTCGCTGAGCCAATTCTTACCCCAGAAGACAATCATCAACTCGAGAACTTGCTTGGAGAGTTCCCAGGAGTCTTCACCGATAAACCTGGTCGAACCGACATAAGCACGCACAAGATCGACACTGGTAATTCCCCACCAGTTCGTACCCCGCCTTATCGTCTGTCCCCAGAACGCCGACAGTGTTTGAGAGAGCAACTCGATGAAATGTTACAAGATGGTAGAATCGAGCCATCAAACTCGCCATGGGCATCATCCGTAGTTATGGTGCCTAAAGCTAAGCGCGGTGAATATCGACTTTGTATCGATTACCGAAAACTCAATCGACAAACCAAACTTGACGCATACCCCATGCCTACTGTTGACACGATTCTTGAGTCTCTCAACGGTGCCACCATATTTTCGTCACTCGACTTGAAAAGTGGATACCACCAGATGGAACTGGCCCCAGAAGATGTGGAGAAAAGTGCATTTATCTGCGAAGGAGGTCTATTTCAGTTTAAAGTCCTTCCCTTCGGTCTGGTAAACGGACCCGCCAGTTTCCAAAGATTAATGGAGAAGGTACTTCATGGCCTCATTGGAAAGACGTGTTACGTCTATTTAGATGACATAGTCTGCTTTTCTTCTTCATTCAGCCAGCATTTGGTTGATCTCCGTCAAATTCTGACGCGGCTACAGAAAGCAGGCTTGACCGTCAACCAGAAAAAAATGCTTCTTTGGTTGCTCCCAGATGCACTACCTGGGCCACATCATCGGAACGGATGGTCTCCAGATGGACCCAGACAAAGTCAGAGCCATCTGTGAATACCCCGCACCGAAGAACGTAAAACAACTTGAGCGGTTTCTAGGAATGTGTACTTGGTATGCCAAGTTCGTCCCTCACCTGGCTGACATAACATCGCCACTGAACCGTCTCCGACATAAAGATGTGAAATGGGAGTGGTCTGAAGAGTGTGACTCCGCCTTCAAGAGGCTGAAGACTACCTTGACCTCTGACCCCATACTCATCTACCCCGACCTGAACCGTACCTTTGTGGTACATACCGACGCTAGCAACACTGGACTGGGCGCCGTCCTTCTCCAAGAGAAAGATGATGAGTTATGCCCCATCGCGTATGCTAGTCGTTCGCTCAATAGCCCTGAACGGAATTACAGTACCACCGAACGAGAGTGTTTAGCCGTCATTTGGGCACTAGAGAAATGGCGCATCTACCTTGAAGGACAGAGGTGTACCGTTGTCACCGATCACCAATCGCTAACGTGGCTTTTCCGCAAGGCCCGTCAAACAGGCCGGCTCGCGAGGTGGGTCCTTCGCATGCAGGAATTCTGCTTCGACGTCACTTACCGGCCCGGGCCACCCCATGTCCTTCCAGACGCCCTCTCCCGCGTTTATGAAGATCTCACGATCGGAGCACTGTGGGACGAAGTTCAGCCTGACATGACCCCCACTCAACATGATACGCCAGATGAAGAGTCACCTGCGTCTAATGACAATGTCTGTGCAGCAACCGCCTGTAGACAACCTGACAGTGAAATAATTGACTGGATACAGTGTGACGGGTGTGAGGGATGGTTCCACCAGCTCTGCGCCAATGTCAGTCAAAGACGAGCGGAAAGTATGCCAACTTACACGTGTCCGAAATGCCGTAAAAGGCGATGGCTTGACCTTATGGAGCTACAATGGCTGGCAACGGAACATGCTCAGTCAGAAGGCTGTCTACCGCTATTTCCTAATCTACAAAAGTTGAAACTTGAACAAGCCAATGATCCGACTTTGACCAATCTGCGAGCGCACCAACCAGCCGGATACCGTCTGCAAGATGACCTGTTGTACCACTACACGGGAGTCAAGTGGAAGATAGTGGTGCCCAAAACTCTACGTCGAATGGTATTGGAAACTAGCCATTCTCAGCCAACAGCAGGCCACCTTGGTCGCGCTAAGACTCTGGATCGACTAGACCGTCTGGGCGTATGGTGGAGTGGAATTTCCCAAGATGTACGCGACTTCGTCAGAGCGTGTAAACAATGCCGCGAAACGAAACCGGTCTTTCGCAAACCCCCGGGTCTGATGCTGTCCACAACGTCGGAGAAACCATGGGAGGTCGTCGGAATCGACTTGATGGGCCCATTTCCCCGTAGTTATGGTGGACATGAATATCTACTGGTCGCGGTAGACCATTTCTCCAAATGGACAGAAGTTTTCCCCCTACGAAAAGCGACTAGCAAAGCTGTCATATCAGTAATTATCCGACAGCTATTTTGCCGTTTTGGTGCCCCGCGCAAACTCTTGTCTGACAACGGTTCCCAATTCGTATCCCGAGCAATGGAGACAATGTGTGCCGAATGGGGAGTCGAACAGGTGTTCATTACACCTTACCACCCCCAGTCAAACTGGGTGGAGAGGGTTAACCGCAACTTAAAGGGTATGATCCGAGCTTACGTCAAAGAAGACCACCGCATGTGGGATATCCATGTCTCTGAGTTCGCGTTCGCGCTAAACACGGTGACCCACTCATCAACAGGAAAAGCACCATGCACAGTGATGCTAGGTCGTCAGATAAGAAGTCCCCTACACAACCAATGGAATCTTCCTGCATCAGAGGAAACAGATGACCCAGAGGTGGTGCAGAAAACAGTCCGTCAAACCATGCAGAAAACGCAGCAGCAACGAAAGAAACACTATGACAAACGCCGACGTGAGATCACACTCAATCCTGGAGATCTAGTAATGCTGCGAACCCACCCGAGATCAGACGCGCAGAAACACTTCGCCGCCAAGCTCGCACCAAAATGGTGTGGCCCATTCTCGGTACTGGAACAGCTCACTCCAGTGAACTATAAACTTGTTTCCATTGCAACCCCTCGGAAGGAAGTAATCTCGCATGTTGACCAGCTAAAACCCTGCTGAACTGTGACTGTGACACTATATACTATGTCAGTTTTCTTCGTCGCTTTTGTCTTAGCTGGACTGGACTGAAGCCCGGAGTCTACTTCGTACTAGTGGACAGACTGATTTTTAAGTCTAATCATAACAAAGTTTGCAAAGATACAAAATTACTTTAATTTGCACTTTTAAAATCTAGCCAATCCTGTACTTTTGGAAATTCTAAGATTTCTAGTTAACGTTGAAATTTAAAACTTTGGACAGTTGACAAAAAAAAGGAGATTCAATCAAGTTTTGGCCATGTTATAAACAAACTGTACAAATTGTTAAGTTTTTGTAAATCCTTGGCAGCAGTACCCTTACGAACATGTCCTGTGGTATTCCTGTTGTACTGCTGTGGTACATGTAATTACCACAGGGTACCACACAGATTTGTTTTGTAATGCCAATGCCAGATATCCTGATCCTGTGGTAATCTTGTGGTACAGATAGATACCACAGAAATACCACAGGAAAAAAACATTATCACAAGAGTACCACACAAGTACAGGTTTGTGTAGTAATGTCAATGCCAAATATCCTGGTCCTAAATACCACAGCAATTACCACAAGAAAAATATAGGGATGCGTACCACAGAAACCAGAGTACCACACGAACCGAGTACCACAGGGACGCGTACCACAGGAACCAGAGTACCACAGGAACCGATTACCACATGAACGAGTACCACAGGGACGCGTACCACAGGAACCAGAGTCCCACAGGAACCGATTACCACACGAACGAGTACCACAGGGACGCGTACCACAGGCACCAGAGTCCTACAGGAACCGATTACCACACGAACGAGTACCACAGGGACGCGTACCACAGGAACCGATTACCACATGAACGAGTACCACAGGGACGCATACCACAGGAACCAGAGTCCCACGGGAACCGATTACCACACGAACGAGTACCACAGGGACGCGTACCACAGGAACCAGAGTACCACCGGAACCGATTACCACACGAACGAGTACCACAGGGACGCGTATCACAGCAGAGTACCACAGGAACCGATTACCACACGAACGAGTACCACAGGGACGCGTACCACAGGAACCAGAGTACCACAGGAACCGATTACCACACGAAAAGAGTACCACAAAAAGAACCACAGGAACAAGTAGACATCTTCTTCTTCTTGCGTGTGACACAGCATGCAGTCACGCTATTCCAACAAGTAACCTGAGCCAGGTTCTTGTTTGCTCATTCATGTGGGTAAGGTCCACCGGGTTAGCCGGGGCAGGAAAGGCAGCGCAGTCGCTGATGATGTGTGTGGCTGTCTGCTCTGCCGCTCCGCACACACAGGCCGCTGATGGGCGCAGCCCCCAGCGGAACATGTTGGACATGAATATGCAAATCGGAAACACAATGTACCAATTTACTGTAATGCACATTGTCGGATGCCATGTATACATAATGTATTATGTTCTGAATTGAAATTGTACTCATTTATCAAATAGAAATATGCATCAATACATTTTGCATAATGCCATACTTAAAGCATAATGGCCTCTTTTTTGTTTTATGTTTGTTTTTACCCGTGACCAACCATGGATAGATAGCTGCATTTGTCCAATGGCCTGGTAAACATTTAAGTCTTGGGCACTAAACATTCCGACGCAAGTTAATGCTCTTTGCAGTGGTTCTTGTGGGCACAGAATGAACAACACTGGTTCAACCCCGAACCACTGCTGAACTGACCTTATAGTCTGGTTTGGCAGCTTTAAGTTGGACAAACCAAACAAAAATTTGGTAAGATTTCGATTGACTTGATTGTTATCACAGGAATATCACCACGGGAATGTTACTACAGGAATTTTACCACAGGAAATTTACCACAGGAATTTTACCACAGGAAATTTACCACAGGAACTTCCTGTGGTAATAATGTCCTGTGGTATATGTCCCAAAATACCACAGGAATATTCCTGTGGTAATGTCCTGTGGTATTTTTTTGTGGTAATACCACAGGACTTTTTCGTAAGGGTAAACTGTACAGAAACGATAATTCTTAAGGCTAACAAAACGCTGCAGAAAGAACTCTACAGCAAAAGAGTGACGTTTGCACATGTTGATTATTTTTGAAACTTTAACAAAAGTGCCCTTGTTTTTTGCTTGATTTGTCAAAACACTCCCTTTTCTACATGATCTTATTTTAGTCGGGGGGAGTGTAACGGGACTTACTGTAATATGTGCATGTAGTAACCTTGTATTTACTGTGCATTATTCCATAGCCGTACATGTATGTGCCCATACATGTATGTTCATTGTTTACATGCACCAACTACACTGCCCAAAGTCAAGGGCCACAATCTGTTGACGATGACATCATCGTCTGAGGATTATTATGGGATAGAAGTTCTGTTCTAAGATGGCTGCCTAATGAATGTACATGTAGATATTGTGATTCTCCCGTAATTGTGTCAATAAATCAAGTGTTATTGTTGAGATGTAAAGCCAAAGTTATCCAGTGCGGCATCATTCGAACCTAAAGAGTGTAATTAACCGTTACACTACGGACGCGGACGGTACGTTAAATTTCCATGATTTTTACCAATTAATCTATTCATATAAATCCACTTTGGTTTTAAGGCATATCAGCAAAATAAGGAAGGTTTATAGTTAGGCCCTAATGATGATTACAACTATGGGTTCGTATTTGTTGTATTAAGAGCTTTTAGACCACGCAAACTTTGGACAGTGGTTAGCATGTACGTTCATGTCGTACACTCAATGTATGTGTGTAAATCGTATACACTGATTCATGGGTACAACTTACCCCTAGAACTAGTATGGGGGATACAGTATCCCCCATAGGTTATGTTGTTTTTTTCCAATATGGCGGCGCCTGAACTTTAAGATCGGACCGATACGGTTTAAGCTAGCGCAATAATCCGCTCCCCAATCGCCACCAAACTCCGTCTGATAGTTCTTGAGACACTCACCTTGCGTGTGTCTACGGAATTTCGGTACCATTTGTCCACTAAATTCTCCGAAAATAATGTTGGGAAATGAACGGGAACATGTGTGATGCATCCACATGTATTTTACCGAATGCCTCAATCATGCATGTGGATGCATCGCACATGTTCCCGTTCATTTCCAAACATTATTTTCGGAGAATTTAGTGGACAAATGGTACCGAAATTCCGTAGACACACGCAAGGTGAGTGTCTCAAGAACTATCAGACGGAGTTTGGTGGCGATTGGGGAGCGGATTATTGCGCTAGCTTAAACCGTATCGGTCCGATCTTAAAGTTCAGGCGCCGCCATATTGGAAAAAAACAACATAACCTATGGGGGATACTGTATCCCCCATAGTTCTAGGGGTAGGGTACAACTATAGAATACTTATGTACGTTTACGTTCGTGTACACTACAGTATTGGTTGTGCTTACTTCCAAATACTGAAAGCCACCCAGATCAAACTGCATGGCTTTCAAGAACAGCATTTTTCCCCCCATCAAAACCGTTCTCAAAATGGAATCTATTTAGTTTACTCATTTTACAGGAAATTGCTATTTTTGGTAAAATCTGAATCTCCACACGTTCTACATACCTCCCTGGCCGAAATACTCTCAAGACTGACGTACACACCTTCGTTTTTATCAATTTCACCATCAAATTTACATTCTGAAGTAGAACTTCAACTAATGCACGTTTTACTTCTCCACATTTCCACTCTCGGTGGCTGAAATCTGAAGTCCTGCCTGCGCTATGGCGCTCGCGTATAACGTGTCAAGCACCAGACCAGATCCAGCACGTACCATTTTTAGACGAGGGGGGATTTGTTTTAGCGTGCCACTGTGCGGTCAGTAAATGGAAGATTTACGTCAAAGGACTTTACACTCGTAAAGTTGCCACGCGGGTCGCTTTGACAAAAAGCCGTTTAGTGGTAATTTGACATAAATCCTCCATTTACTGACCGCACAGTGGCACGCTAAAACAAATCCCCCCTCGTCCAAACATGGTACGTGCTGGATCTGGTCTGGTGCTTGACACGTTATACGCGAGCGCCATAGCGCAGGCAGGACTTCAGATTTCAGCCACCGAGAGTGGAAATGTGGAGAAGTAAAACGTGCATTAGTTGAAGTTTTACTTCAGAATGTAAATTTGATGGTGAAATTGATAAAAACGAAGGTGTGTACGTCAGTCTTGAGAGAATTTCGGCCAGGGAGGTATGTAGAACGTGTGGAGATTCAGATTTTACCAAAAATAGCAATTTCCTGTAAAATGAGTAAACTAAAGATTCCATTTTGAGAACGGTTTTGATGGGGGGAAAAATGCTGTTCTTGAAAGCCATGCAGTTTGATCTGGGTGGCTTTCAGTATTTGGAAGTAGGTTGTGCTGTGGAATGTGTACAGTGTACATTAGGGTCGTTCGAGATGCTGACACCCTGTAACACCAACTTACACCGGAGCGTTCTTTTAGTTTTAGCACGTGATACACGAGTCTGCCCCGGTGGCAGCCACCACTGCCCAAGCTCGCGGGCGGGGTCTCTGGTGGAAAGCTCGGTGTAATGACGTCACCTAGTAACCGCGAGTAGTAAAACATGGCTGACAGTTTGGAATCGCGATGTGAAGGGTCATTCCGTGTCAAAACAGCCAATATTCAGATATCTCGTATATGACACCTGTCAGATTTTGCTGAAACTTTTTTCAAAAATACCTTAGGCTACCAAACGAAGGAATCCCAAGTTTTAGCTTGATATCTTTAACGGTTTTTGCAGGACAACCTTTTGAAATTTGAGTGTCGGGGCCCCTTTTTGACAAATGTGGATTGCTCAATGCAGTTCGTAGCATCTTTGAAGCCCCGTAACCTTTTTTCTAATAGTGATAGGGAGCTAAAATGTGGTTTGCTTGTAGACTTCTGCCCATATTGCAAGATTCTGAAGTCTGAATCATCAAGTTGTATTATTTGAGGGAGAGGTGGACCCCCAAAAATCCTAATTTCTGTAGGGGCGCCGACTAATTTTCAAATTTTGGAGGTCCCTAGGTCTGAGTTCATTTACTTTTTCTGGTTGGAATGTGGTTTTTCTTGGTATTTGGGAGCTTTTCCACCACCAGAACAGTTTTCAGGGCTATAGTGCCACTGGTGGGGAAATTGTGGGGGTCTGAAAACCACGTCAGATCAAAATGACCCTTTCCGACCACCAAATTCAGACACCCAGATGACCATGTGGGCACTTGATGACGATGATGAGACTTACACCAGACAAACATACACATTCATTCATTCATAAAAAAATCCATTCTCTTACCCTTTTTGTATGTAATTCAATAGAAATTTCAAAGTAGAGAAACTAGGTCAAGTAGGATTAGGTGACAGTTGGCATTTTACGTGTTTCCCAAGAATAGCATCTATTGTATTTACGTATTTCCTTGAAAAAATAAAGACCAGACTAAATGTTTGTTGCTATGTGGTGCACGTGGCAGGTATGAAGTACAAGTACATGTACTTCTGTTACTTTTATTAAATATATATGTCCGGTCAGTAACTGTCCCCACACCCCAAGTTATGGGGCTTCAAAGATGCTACGAACTGCATTGAGCAATCCACATTTGTCAAAACCGGAGGCCCAACACTCAAATTTCAAAAGCTTGTCCTGCAAAAACCGTTAAAGATATCAAGCTAAAACTTGGGATTCCTTCGTTTGGTAGCCTAAGGTATTTTTGAAAAAAAGTTTCAGCAAAATCTGACGGGTGTCATATACATGGGTGGCTGAGTTGACACGGAATGACGTACCTGAGTACTAAGAAAAACACAGATTTAGGACACAAAACAGGAGGGAATAGGGCTGTAAATACATTTTGCTTATAATCAGTAGATGTCTGTGGGCATTGATAAAGTTTATTGCAGGACTTTAGAGCAACTAATTCTGCATGGCGCCGGCATCATTTTTCCTCGTGAGTCCAACGATAAGTGTTTAAAAAGCCCCGCCCGGCAGCAACCTTTGACCTGTGTTCCCACAGTTCAAGGTGAAACCCCGTGTTGTTTGTTTTGCATCTTCTGGAGGCTTTCCCCGGTGTAAACACCCTGTTACGGTGTGTAGTCCATGGGCCAATATAATCTAGTCGATTTGACCTAGGACTAATTGCAATAGAAATCATTTTAACATGAATCTAGGCCGCAACATTCAATAAACAAGATATTAAAAATCTAATCGTTTCTTTTGAGTAGAAAGGTGTTTTTGAAGCAGTTTTTGAGGACAAAAATTAAGAATTAAAATTTAGTCTGGTAATGTTCCTCAGTCTGTATGTTTCGTATAATAGTGGATGCGTAGTAATACGACCACTTGCGAGCAGACGACGACGCCTCATAATCTAGTCTGGTAACGTACTCCAACCTACATGTTTCGCAATGGTAGGTGCATGGTAATCACGACCACTTGCGAGCAGACGGCAGTGTCCAAATCAGGTGCTCGCTTAAGAAAAACGCTCTTATTTCTATGAGGATGGTCGAATTTTGGAATTTATTTTGGAATTTATAAGCACATTTACAATACAAGAAGTACATTGTGTTTTAACAAAATAATTTAAGTGAACAATTCTAAGATATATTTTCCTTTGTTGTTTTTGGCTTGTACCTTATCACCATCTCCAGATTATATAATTTTTCTACACAACACTGCTATTTTATCCACACAAGCAAAAATTAACAATTATTAAAAACCAATTTACAAGAAGGAATAACAGGTACAGGGCAGTTGTTTGACCACTAACTGTGAACAAAATCCCCGAAATGTGAAAAAAATGACTGTTTCGTTTATAATGCCTAACTTTTACCAGACGACGGGAAATAATTCGTCTGCTACGAGTAGTCGTGTTTCCCAAAGATCGTTACATAATGTGCACGGATTCATGATAGAACAGACGAATTAGCGCCCTCAATGTTATGATTAAAAGAACTTACAAAATTTACCGCTAACTAGAAAATATTAGATTTTTAGTCTATGTTAATAAGTGATTTTTTATACACTAGCCCGTGTTGGAATGCATTCTATTGCAATTAGTTCTTGGTCAGGCACAATTTTCCCGCAAATCGACCGGACTAATACCCCCAAAAAATGCATGTCGGTACCATTTTGGGCTTATCATATTGTTTTGAAAGATAACCACCTTGGGCACATTTTTGATATGATGGACATTCTCAAGCAGTAGTTTTATTCCATTGTGGTGAAAAAAAACATGGTTTTGGGGACCATATCACGTTTTTAAATATTTCCTTATAAAAAGAGTTTGCAGGCTTAAATGAAAAATCTGAAAAGTGGATATTGTGAGCAGTGGAAGAATTTAATTTGTTTAAATGGTTTGTTTCATCTTTTTTATAATGGTTGCCACGGCAACAGCCGTTTTAGGGCAAAAAACAAAAATTGTTGGAAAAAAACCTTAAGAAATTATATCACAGGATTCATATGGAATATTGGGGTAGGCCTACTTCCAACGGCAAACCCATTCTGGGATACCCAGGCAGTACATGTAGGCAGAATTGTACATTTTGGGACAAAAATATGTTAGAATTGCCGTATTGGGGTAAAATCCCGTTTTTTGAACATTTTCTGCTAAAAAGGTACGGGAAAAATCTGGCCGTGAAGAAATAGACCGTATCGAATAGCCGCCATTTGGTGGGGCAGTTTCGTTGTTGCTTGAGGACATGCATGGTTGCACATATTGTTCTTCCATTGTTAAACGGTTTAAGTAACAAAAGGTGCCCCATAAAATGGCGGATATTCGATACGGTCTATAGACCAATCCAGGAGCGTTAAATAATAAGCCCCGCCCCAAAAATTTCCATCAATCATTCTGAAGGACAATGGTGATCTACGCAGTTTTTTGGTGTCCAAACAATCTGATGATTATGCGCACCCTAGCTAGGTTTCTTGATGTTTACACGCGTAAAAAATGGATTTATATTTAGGCAAAATATATCCATACAATAAAAACCATTGTACACTTTGTACTGCTGATTGAGCACAGACTTAAAGTTACTTGTGGTGTGCGCGCGTGCGCGCTCGCGCGTGCACGCTAGTAATAGCGTGCGATGCTCCCGAAAAGATACATTTATGTAAATTAGATTAATACATGCACATTTAGTGTTTTTCCCGTCAAGCATACTGTTCTAGCTCTGCACATAAATGCGAGTGTGCCATTTACATGTACAGCCGAACCTTGGCCTACATGTACATCTAGGTTCAAGTACATCCACTTGAATTTGTTCACGTTACAGTACCTTTCATAACTGCCGACGAATTGCGATACACCAAGCAGACGACACTACAAAGTCGGCCATTTTGATTTGTAATGTGCGTGCCGTTTTTCCGACGACTGTTGTATTCGGTAATGTTAACTAACCCGTTGATAAATGTATAATAAGCAGTTGCGACTCGTCTTGTAAAAGACGGGTTTTGTGAAATCGATCTCAGGACGTCTTAGCAAAGACCGATCTTATTGCTCGAACTCTTCTTAAATCCTAGAATCGATCCTAAGATAAGAGCAGTTTTGTGAAATCGACCCCTGGACTGTTGTTCAGAATTAGGTATTTATTGTGCAAACAGCTCCATTATATGCAAGTAATGTAGTGTTGAAAAGTTGAAGTAAATTTCTCAAATTTTAGTTTTATCATCAAACTTTTACTGGTTTTATAAGTAATACAACACTCGACAAGTTAAAACTACAAATAGACTACTAAAGTGAAAACGTTACCATTTGTGTGTTGCCATGTTTTTGGGTCTACACTAAAACCAGTGAACTAAAACCAGTGAACTGTTTTAAGCAGGGGTGTGTCAAAAGTGTATATTACATGTGTAATAACCATAGAACAGTACATCTATACAATTAAAGAGAGACCTGACCGTTTCTCTGAGCCACTAAACTGCTAAACCCGTGCTTTCCTATGGCGATTGCACTTTGGGCGCGAGGTTACTACTCCCAAGTGCTCTGCGCCATATTTGCTTGATAACAACCGCAGCGTGAGTGGCTACAATCTGTCACGTGAGTGGCTGGCGGTACGAGACACGTTTTAGCGTTGTTTGTGCACGTAAATTTTCACCCAAAAAATTACAGCTGTGACTGATTGTCGACACCAGTATCTTTCGGCTTATGCTTAGTGTCGATATGTTACATAAAGTTGTATTTTTGTGACATTCCAGTTGTCCAATCGACGACGTTGTTACAACGCAACATACCCTTCCAAGCCGTGTCGGGCATAATATGTAAATAATTACCTTGAGGGCTTTGTTCGGGCTAAAAGAGTAAACGCAGAACCCACATGTTGCGGGGTCATAAATAAGCATCTGTCAAGCCCTGGCAAACTGTACACCGAATCGGGAACGAAGAACATGACTCATTTACATATACACAAACATTACAAATGCTTTGTACCGTTGGACTAATTGTGATTTTGTCATTATTCAAGTTTTTGTAATTATAATGATAATTATGGTATTCATTATGGCTGTTTAATTGTACACTGGTACAAAACAAGTTCCTGAGTTTGTTTATTTTTCGGCAGGTGGCAATAAATTCTGTTCATTTTGATTCAGCGTTTGAATACATACCATAAGCGCTATGTTGTACTTCTGTACTAGACCACCTCTATCGAATCTGAAACAATAACTTCCAAAGGACTACATTGCACAATGATAGTCTGGAGGGACCGTCTCGGTCAAGCCTTCTGCTGCTCTTAACAGACTGGTTCAGTCGAGACTGGTCGCCTGTTGCATGCTCTTAACGGTGTACATGTTGTAGTTCAGTTGAGGCCGGTTTCCTGCGCTGCTTGCTTTAGGGTGGTTCAGTTGAGGCCAGGTCCGTCTTGATCAGAGGGCCGAAATTATGATCACATGTGTCTCATTGGTGATGTGACAAGGCGGAAGTTATTTGGCTAATTGGGGATCCGGCCTCCTGAAGTACTGCTCTTAACTGAGTGTCAGTTGAGGCTGGGCCCGACTTGGCCAGACGGCCGATCACATAATTTCCACGAATTCTGGACTCTCGCCTTCACGCTAAGGAGCTCGCATGTGAGTGAGTCGGGCATGCACCAGACTACCTGTCAATTCGGGTCGTTAATACCAGGGGTACTTGAAATACCTCGCTTATTACTGTATGCATTTTTTAACTAGACCATCCGAAATTAATATTGAAATGATCGTGTACTCATCGTGAATGTTCGTCGAAATAACGAAATATAACGGTTTTTTTTTATTTTAACTTGGATTCGATGTAAACTTGAAAAGCTGGAACGTTTCCAAACAGCAATGATGCAATAAAGATAGTACAGAAACGATTTTGGGTTATGTGACTGGAAATTGCTAATGGTCCAGCTTAGAAAGCGCGGGAGGGACTCTAGACTAGCGTTTATGTAAATATAAGGCGTGACTCCAGGACTTATGCAAATATATCCCGCAACTGGTCTGTTGCATAATGTACATGTTTAAAGAGAGTGACCATGTCTCATTCTTTTCATGTCTCATTCCAAAGTGAATAACTTTTACGTTTCTAGGAAATTATCAGTTCAATTTTTTTTTGAGGTGCCACACCCAAAACACACGGACTGTATAAAATCATCTTCAAAAATACATGTACGTGTCTATAAATCTTTTTTACAGGGCAAAATTGAAGTAGGCCTACCCCTCTAAACTGGTGGTCCCCTCCCTCCCTGCCCCATCCTGGGATCTCAATTTCCGCTCTGCTAAGCGGCGTTACAATCCCCTGAGAAAATACGCAAATCTGTAAAAGTAGGCGGGTGTTACGCGGACCGAATGCACAAGTTAGTCATCTTGATATCATTTAATCAATTATGCCTTGGTTTGCTAAAGAGAAAACAAATTATATGCTTTCCAAAAATTTGAATTGCTGTTTGTTCTTCACGGGCTATCCCTTCCTACCGACATTTCCGGCAACGTTGCAGAATTACGTGCACATGGATTTCTCGCAAGTTCTTAGCTCACTTAACGAGAGAATATTTTCAACAGAATTAACTTAATTTTAATCAGCTTAATTTATATGACAATGTATGTTATCCAAAATGAAGAAAAATAAAACATGGGTGCGCAACTGGTCAAACTAACCAAAACAACTTTTGCCCAGTTGCACTTCCAAAAGCGTGCAACACTGAGAGAAAAATTAGGTCCAGACAGAAAACTTGAGGAAGTATAGCAATGTGCCTTATAGATCAGCTGGTAGAGCATCTTCCCGGTGAGTCAGAGGTTTCGGGTTCGAATGATGATGAGGCCCCTTACGATTTTTCCCTCATCCCATCTTAAAGTTTGGTCGTTTAAAAAGAAGAAATAATGTTTACCGCGCTCATTAAAATACCAAAAGACAATGGAAATTCTAGGCGTAATACAGACATTCCAGGCGGTATCTGGGCACCGCCAGGAATTTCCATTGTTTCGGTATTTTAATGAACGTGGATTTCTTACTATGTTCGCGAAAACTCGACCTATCCTGTGCAGCTTATGTTACCCTTTCTCAGATCGGGTCACAAATAAACATTTGAAGATTTTTCAGCAAAAACACATTTTCAGTCCATCTCCAAGACCTTAACTTGCCACCACATACAAGCATTCTTTAAAACTTGAACTACGCTTTTTAAAAATTTCGCTATGCATCTCTATTTGCATCGCCACGACTGATAATACTGATAAAGTCCTTGATCGCTACATTATGTATTGGGAATCTCGAACAATCAGAAAAGTTCACACATTAACTCGTAACTTAATTAGGACCCTAAAACAATTATTGTCGGTGTCATGAGACGACTCATTGGCGGTCCGCCAATATTATCCAACTCGGTTAGGCGTAGACTTGCCCAAGTTTGACTCGCGTGTTTGGTCCGCAACGCGCAGCGAACAGTGCGGCCTGCGGGCCGGCGGCCTGTCTAATCTCCTATCTTCTGTCTCAGAAAGTCTTCCGAGGCATGATAATTATGTGGAATATGTGTAATATGTTGGCCGAAAACCAGTCAACCTCGCGCGGCCATCGGCTAGTGTAGTAACATGTGTGTACTTTGTAAAATTGACCATAGTTTGGGTATGGCGCCCTCTGTTGTTGGGAAATAAACTCACTCGTGTAATGGCCGCCTTCTTAACCAACTCTTTTCTGGTGATCTCGCCCCTAAAAATACCACACCTACTCGTATTGATGAACTAGTATATAGGCTCATATAACGTCAACGTTGGGTCACTAATCACATGAACAAACTTTCGAGAATATCGCGTTTGATGTGGTTCTCATTTTTAAGCGAATTTTGAACAGCATAGCTCCACTGGAATGACCACATATGATTGGCTTCTCATACGTGGTACTCCGTCCTAAAAATTATTAATTATTTGCGAGTTACTGATTGATTAACAGAAGATTCTTTTTGTGTAAACGCAAAATCAATGGCACCAACCTTTTTGCTTCCACATCCAAATTGGAGATTGCAAATTTCCTGTTTTCCTCTCATGGATTTAGTATTTTGGGGAAGTATTTTATGTGACTGTTGGGTTTAGTATAACGAAATCCACTTTCTAGAAACAAATATGGTCACGCCCCTGCAAATGACTGCTTTAATCTCAAACTACGATGTCGTAACTTGGATCGGGGTTGTAACGAGTTTCCCTCTGCACGAGTACCAAGACAAATCAAACTGCCTTCGAGTCCCAAGTCAAGTCAAACTGCCTTCGAGTCCCAAGTCAAGTCAAACTGCCTTCGAGTCCCAAGTCAAGTAATTTCACACCAATGCGAAGTCAAGTCAAGTCGGTTCACATCAAGTAGTCACAACAGTAAATTTGTTTAAGCTAATTTTAAAATGAGTCTTAAACGCATGTAGGGTATTTTTGTTGCTCTGGCCAAGAATGCACCATGTTAAAGATATACAGTCCGTGCGTTTTGGTTGTGGCACCTCGAAAAATATTTTTTTCTTCTGAATTGTCAATATTTCGATCCGAAATAATTCAAGGCCGTACCGGTGGCCTGTCCAATCTTGTTTCTTCTGTCTCAGAAAGTCTTCCGAGACGGAAGAAAAGAGATTAACAGGCAACTATAGTCCAGAGGACGCGTTGCACGCTGCGGATCACAGACCAAATAACAAGTCTGACTTAAAGTCTATAGGGCCTATAGACAAGTTGCAAAAACGGCCGTACAAAACGGCGTTTTTCACAGGTTTGCCGATGTCTAAAGTTCAAAGTATGATTTTGTAAGTTAACAAAAAAATGCTTTAAAAATTCGTTCAGAGACAAAAAAATTAATAAGCTGAGAACCACGGACTGTATATCTTTAAAATAAAACTTAGTCTTAGGTATCTGTATAGTGCTGAAATACAATTCATGACAAAAAAGGCCGAAAAGTTCAATTTTATTTTTCGCAGTCTCGAGTCAAAAAAGTAATTAGAGGTTCAAGTGTCAAGTCAAGTCAAGTCATTTGAGGCTGGAGTCTCAAGTCAAATCAAGTTATTTGAGGTTCGAGTGTCAAGTCAAGTCAAGTCAAGTCATTTCAAGTCATTTGAGGTTCGAGTCTTAAGTCAAGTCAGTGAAAATCGGAACTCAAGTCGAGTCTCGAGTCCCTGTCATTACAGCTCTGACTTGGATTCAGCACCCCAAAATTAGACACGAGTTATTTTTTTTATATTTAAAAAAAAAAAAAACAATGCCTTTACACTCAAAATACAGCTTGGTAAAGGTCTTTTTGGATTTAGCACCCCTAAATTACATGTAAGAGTGGAAGGTTACCTGGTTCTATATTTGAAGAAAACTTTGTACCCAAAACTAGTCTATTTAAACAAATGGGTTTTGTTTAATGTCGCCTAGTCTATGCGTTTTGGAGTCTGCTGAGCGGATATTTAAACGTAATCCGGTAAATATGGGTTTAACAGAAATTGGAACATAATTATTTTGTTGTACCATAGGCGCACCGAACCGTCCGAACGTCGATGAGCCAAACGCAGGAGCACCGGACCGTCCTTACGCCGAGATACCAGACGCAGGCGCACCGAACCGTCTGATGAACGTCGATGAGCCAAACGCAGGGGCGTCGAACCGTCCGGAAGTCGATGAGCCAAACATCGATGCACCAAACCGTCCGAACGTCGATGAACCAAACACAGGAACAATGAACCGTCCGAACGTCGATGAGAAGCTGCTCCTTCGCATTTCTGAAGGCTTCGGTCGTAACTGGAAGCAACTGGCCACCAAGTTGGGATTTAACACCGCTGAAAACGATGGATTCGAAGCTGACAATATGAACAACTTGATGGAGCAGTGTCGTGCAATGTTGGTCGCTTGGCGAAGGAAACAAGTCACCGAGGAAGAAGCACGACAAGGACTCATCAACGCTTTGCAAGAAACTCAACGAATGGACTTGATACATGTACATCTACTCGGTAAGAAAACAATTTGTGAGTACGGCACAACATTAGATTATCAAGTTAATGCAGTGCAACACATCATTGAGCAAATTCAGAAAACGTGAATGTCAAGATACCCTGGTCAAACATAGAGGTGCTCATAAAACCAACCGAGCTATATCCAGTTTGCTATATTGACGATCTCCAAGGTAGACTGATAAACCTTGTTTGAGACTGAAACCCTGTCATCGAAAGAAAGCTAACTGGTGTAGCATTTTGGTAATCCTGACTCAAGATTTCTTGTAAGTTGTATTTTGTTGTGTACATGTTTGTTGTTGTTGTGATTCTTGAGACGAAACAAAGGAAATGAAATGAAATGGCACCTCACTCCAGGGCCGGATTATCCAATAAATGTCGTAAGCACTGTATATAGCTTTGTGGTCCAATGTTGAACACGGAAGCATGAATTACGATGTGCACAAACTGATTTTGCATTTGCCAACTTTCAGCTGTCGTTATTATGCCTTATGCACCCTTTTCTCTGTTAATATCAAAGTCAATTTCATTACATCGTTAGGCCAATGAAATTAGATCACTAGTTTCTCGTCAGCGCCCGCATGTGATTTTGACCCCGCATTAAACAATTTCATTATTCATTATTTTGCAAAAAAACGGAGGAAATTCGACTCAAACTACTCCCAAGCACCTCCATGTCACAAGCGAAGTTTCTGTTTCATTTGCGCGGTCAGTGTTGTGCAGCTAGCTTCGCAAAATGTATCACAGAATGCAGTATACCAACCGTACAGCACATCAGCGCTACCCCTGCACCCAGTGGGTACCTGCGAAAACCGTTCGTTGCAGGTCGAGTTCGGGCGGTCTGTTCTTTAACACGGGTAACTCGTTCTCGACGGATAGATGTGTGATCCTGTTCCAAGTGCAGTGTTCTCGGGTCGCGTTCCCGCCGTTCGGGTGCGAGAACACTGTTTGCGTGTCAATAATAACAGATCGACCGCCCGAATTCGACATACGGTATTTGTGACCTCGTTTCCAGATCGTGTTATCTGCAAGGCCTTTGTACATGGAACTCGGGTTGTATATTTTTGCCGTGGTCATGAGGTTGGACCGATCGATTCCATTTGTTCTGGCGCGCATTCGCATGCAGATTTTTGTGTCTTTTGCATGCAGTTTTGTGTGGATTTTTCCCGCTATAGAATATGTTTTCCCTGGCGGTTTCTGATGAAGACAGTTGTGTGGTTAAATAGAAAATTGTGGACATCGGGGATGTGAGCGATTCATATGTTTTTATTCAACTTTTCGACGAACTGAAGGCCGGTTTGGTCGATGGCATTGACGGAGCAACGGAGTGGTTTCGCAATCGGAACTGTGCATTGGTCATGTTGGTTGACACTATACAGAAACAGTGACAGCAGCGTCCACGGATTTTGGAACACGCGCATCTAGAGAAGGTTTTTATGGGTAGGAACTGTACCGATCTTATGGAATGCACACCCTCTTTGGGGGCCATATTAAAACGTATTGCTCTCTCAAAACTCCTTTGTCATTTCCCATGACTTTTGCCATCTCAAGTTCTTCCTTCAAACACAAGCTACATGTATAACTCCATGGAACTGATACTGGCACTAACTTTCTGGGCGACAGTACTTTTAGAGCCTAAATCACTTTCAAAATAGCAGTTAGTATATTAAACGGGTTGCATTTTTCATTGATAAGAAATAATGAATAATGAAAAAAAAACCTCATCAAAATTTGAAAAGTGGTTGACGAGAAACTAGTAATCTAATTTCATTGGCCTTACGCACTTTTTACCTTTTTCTAGGTCAATATACGAGTAAACTTTATTACATCCATGGAAACGGCAAGTTATGCAATAAGAATTTATGTAAATTCGCACGTTTTAATGCTTTGTAAATATCATTTGCTCCTTCTTCCCGCATTGGTGCTTGGAAAAAATAATCTTTGAAACCATAGTTCTTCTTTACGTTCAACAGGAGAGTCCCTTTCCAGCAGTGCGACCAAGGAGGCTGCTGAAAGATGTGAAGAAGAATTAAAAAAGTGGTACACCACCACTGGCAGCTATGTGCAGATGCACCCATGGGATGATGAAGACAAGAGGCCCATTATGGATATGTACACCAAGCTTCACTTGGTGAAGGGTGAAGATGATAGCGTACAAGGTGAAGTAGAGTCTTATGGGGATATATTCAACATTAAAACAAAAGATGGTCATCTCGTTAAACGAGTAATTTGTGAGGGACAGCCTGGACGGGGGAAGACAACCTTGGTTGGTAAAATTGCCTACGACTGGGCAAAAGGCAATAATGAGGTACTAAAACAATTCAAGCTCGTGTTTGTGTTGAAATTTAGCGCACTGCGTCAAGATTCAGACTTAGTGGACGCAATATTTGACCAGCTCTTACCCGAGGACGCGGGTGTAGATCAATCTCACCTGAAAACGTTCATTCGAGACAACCCAGATAAGGTACTCGTACTCATGGATGGTTTTGATGAATTCATGACAACTTATATCAATGCAAACGAAACCTTCGGTACTGTCTTAAAACTTCTTAACAGGAAAATTGGCAGAGAGCGTTTTGTGATTGTAACAACCCGTTGTTCTCATAGGGCTACATTGACAAGTTCAACGTTGATTGTAAAACCTTTCGCGATAGTTAATGTTATGGGATTTACCCATAAACACGTAAATGGATATGTAGAAAGGTATTACGAAAACGAAAAGAGCAAGGCACGTGGGCTTTCGGATATGATCGAGTCGTCGAGTACTTTAAAGGACTTGGCAACGAGTCCCATGCTTCTGCTGCTGATGTGCCTGTTGTGGAAGGCATCAAGTACGCTGCCTAAAACAATGTCGCGTCTATACTCAACGGGAATTGAATACATATTCAGAAGAAGAGGCCTTGACATGTTTGTAGTAGCAGACACTATCATCAGGCTAGGTAAGGTTGCTCTTAGTGGCTTTATGTCCCAAGTGCAGAGACTTTCATTCAAAGAAACAGAGTTTGACAAAGGCGATCTTGATATTGCTATAAAAGCTGGTATCCTCACTCGCCAAAAGGTTCGGAAGGGTTTGGATGTTCACAATAGCATTCAGTTTATTCACAAGACATTTCAAGAATACTGCGCTGCTAAATATTGCCAAAACATATTCCACAATGACCGTCAAATATTTCGAGGGACTTTTGCCAACTGCAATCTGGAAAGTCTGGAGTACCTTCTCCGTTTCTGTTGCGGCGACAACTTTGATTGCACAGATGCAGTTTTACAGTTTTTGGTAGAGAAGCAAATGGACAAAGACGACAAAATGAAATTGGGCCTGGCGTGCTTCTATGAGAGTCAAGCAGACGCACTGCCCTCTGAAGCATTTTTAAACGTCGTTTTTCAGCAGCATTTGAGACTGTTTAATTACGGTATAAACGTGAGGCAATTGTTTCTGTACCTTTTGAAGATCGCAGCTGAACAGAACAATGACATGGTATGCAGGGTAAAAAGGTTCACGTGCAACAACTTTGCTGCCTCTTCATTGACCTGGGTAGAGGTGGACAAGCTAATGCGCGGTATGCCAAACCTAATCGGATTGAATCTGACCATGAATAGGGATCTTGGTGGCAAGGATGAACCTTGGTCTCAATTAAAGGAAATGAAACACCTTCAGAAGTTGACCCTGCGTGTCTGTTCATTGACGGGTGACGATTTGAAAGCCATGGTCGTGCCATTGAGTAGTATGCCCAACCTCAACAAATTGGATCTGTCCGACAATAGGGATCTTGGTGGCAAGGGCGCACCCTGGTCTCAATTAAAAGAAATGAAACACCTTCAGAAGTTCACCCTGCATAACTGCTTATTGACGGGTGGCGATTTGAACGCCATGGCCGTGCCATTGTGTAGTATGCCCAACCTCGCCGAATTGAGTCTGTCCTTCAATAGGGATCTTGGTGGCAAGGGTGCACCCTGGTCTCAATTAAAGGAAATGAAACACCTTCAGAAGTTGACTCTGTGTTTCTGTGCATTGACGGGTGACGATTTGAAAGCCATGGCCGTGCCATTGAGTAGTATGCCCAACCTCACCAAATTGGATCTGTCCAGCAATGGAGATCTTGGTGGCAAGGGTGCACCCTGGTCTCAATTAAAGGAAATGAAACACATTCAGGTGTTGATCCTATATGGCTGCTCATTGACGGGTGACGATTTGAAAGTCGTGGCCGTGCCATTGAGTAGTATGCCCAACCTCACCGAATTGGATTTGTCCAGCAATGGAGATCTTGGTGGCAAGGGTGCACCCTGGTCTCAATTAAAAGAAATAAAACACCTTCAGAAGTTGACCCTGCATAACTGCTCATTGACGGGCGACGATTTGAAAGCCATTGCCGTGCCATTGAGTAGTATGCCCAACCTCACCGAATTGGATCTGTCCAGCAATGGAGATCTTGGTGGCAAGGGTGCACCCTGGTCTCAATTAAAAGAAATAAAACACCTTCAGAAGTTGACCCTGCATAACTGCTCATTGACGGGCGACGATTTGAAAGCCATTGCCGTGCCATTGAGTAGTATGCCCAAACTCACCGAATTGGATCTGTCCGGCAATAGCGATGTCCGTGTCACTGATGAAATATTGCCTCATTTAAAGAAAATGAAGCACCTTCAGAAGTTGAGACTGACTGATTGCGCATTGACATGCGAAGATCTGAGAAACAAGGACATGCCATGAGATTATTGTGCTCGGCAACAATACTATTTTTGGCACTGTTAATGCACCTATCAATTGTTTCCCCAACCCCTTCCCAGGGCTACCCATAAGAGGTAGGATTGCAAATTTTTAAATGCAAAGATCCCGCCCTTGGTGCAAAATTTATGCTGCAAAATTCCACCCAGAGGTGCAAAGCAAAACATGCACGTTTGCTCTTATATGCGATGACAATCTGATTTTTGTGTCAAAGTTCCTTACCCTGGGGCATGAAATATGTGACCTAGTCCCCACCGAAGGGATCTGGAAGGATCGGGAGGGTCAAATAGCGTAGACCACTACTCACACACAGTGTGGTTTCCTATTCCAAACTGAAATTCTGCCTTGCGATAAAACTGGCCTGAGAGAACTGACAAATCACCAGTGGAATTTTCACCATGGGAATAGAACTGAAGAGTGAGCGTTCCAATGACTATATCTCTAGCTAAAACTAGGATGGAAAACAGGTGAATTGTCGTGGTACGGTATTCAAAACGGCAGTATTGAAGTAGTATATCGCCATATTAAAGGAATACCTCGGCTTACTGTTTACATAAAAAAATCATCAAAATGTCACGTAATTTACTAAAAATGTTCAAAGTAACAAAAGAGGCCAAATGTTGGGCTATACGCTTTACCAGCCGTTTGGCGCTGTATTTTGCACCATATGTTTGTAAATTAAGGTGGCGTAAGATAAGCTTACATGGGTCGACACGTGTTTAACCGTTTCCTGGACTCATCACACCCTGCATGGTCCTCCTAGGTCAGCGCTGACTCGAGGAAGCAACTCGAACGCAACTCGTTGGTGTCTTCAAGGTACGCAATAGACTTGGGCGATTCCACGCCGGAATCGAGTAGAATCGATTCCACTTTAGGAATCGGGATTGCGATTCCAGATTGTTTATGAATCGATTCCCTTTCATTTAGATTCGATTCCCAGTGATAGCTAGCCGATTCCAGAAATTACCTAGCAATTCCGAAGGGAAAACACCAACTGCTGTTTTTTCTTCGGATATTATTTTGTTATTCCCGGAAAGACGCGAAAATCTCAGAGATTCTCTCGTATATATCAACACCCAGAAATCCTTCTGATAAAATACAATCTGTACATCATTTTCGTAAGACATTATTTTCCAACCGCGATTGACAAAAGCAACTCGCACTTAACGCTGGTTTCCACGCCATGACATGCATGGAACAATTTTTCGACATCTGGACATGTGATTTATCCAAACCAGTAATCTGGTTCGGATAAATCACGTGACCTTGATTTATTTATTTCGGAACGACTTTCAGAATAATGTATGGGTCTATTTCGAGCCCAAGATAGCCCAACGAAGCTGGTGTGTTCCTTTGAAGCTGTACGATCACCTACTATTATGCGTCTGAACGTTGGGGTAATGCCCTAACTTTGAGCTGGAGCCACGTATCCGTTTGGTTTTTTTTTACGACACGAAGCCATCTACTGTGCGTCGCCATGCTTAGTGCATGGTTTCTTCCTCCATGCTTAGTGCAAAATGTGATTTTTATGAAGGTGTTCAGAAAAATCTCGACATGATAGGAGCTCGAGTCCCACCCAAGCACGCAATGCGATTTTAGCGTCTCCTTGGGAAAAGCACTTAGCATAATAGTGCATAGGCAAAAACAATTCACTGTAAGTATGGTTGTAAACTGACAACAAATGATATAAAAACAGAAAATAAAAACAATAGTCATTTCAGACACTTGCATATCGATGACGTGTATATGTTTGTAAATAAAAAAAAATTCAACCACTGACATAAAAACAAATTATGATGCCATTAATCATTATTTTGTCACCGTACACTGAAAACAAAAGTTGTTTCGTGGAATGCAACAAAAATTAGGGATTCTCTAATAATAGACAGGTGAAATCTCTCTTCCCCGGGACAAAATAATCCGTTATTACATCTGGTCGTGATGCTCGCAGTGTATTCCTTAAACAGTTCAACTCGCTGCAGTAATCAGCTCTGAAAAATTTATTTGATCCCAGGCCCAGCAAACACAAAACGTTCTCTGCCCTCACAGGTCGGTCTGCCAACTTTCTTGGTATAAGAGGAGTTTGTAACTGAGGCTGCGTTCGGGCGTGCTGTTCTCGTTACTCTGGAGTAGTGCGTGCGCATTGCACTCGGGTCACAACACGCAAACGGCAAGTCCGCAGTCCGCGTGCGCGAATGGCAGTCAGTGAAGATGGCCGTCTCTTGCCATCACTGCACAAAAAAAATGCCGTTTCACTGCTCACAAGAAACTGAGGAAATACAGGCCGTAAGTCGTGAGAACGTTTGATGCCGTCCAAAACAAACCTTAGTGAGTTGTTGTTTCAGTTATCGAGTTGACACGTTGAGTAATTTCACCAAACAAAACCACCCTATTCCGCCATCTTCGTACAAATCACATGACACTCGTCAGAAGTAAGAGCACACTCCCATTTGTTGGGGAGTAGCGAGAACATACTCTAATTGACCCGAGTGTCGTTATTCTTGCCGTTCGCGCGCGGGGGATTATACTCGTGTTAACACGAGTACACGCCCGAACGCAACCAAAGTGTCCTGCTCAGGGACACAAGCATTGCGTCATCTGTCGAATTCCCTGATATCTTGCATTGAGTGTGCCGAAACACTCGATACAAACACGAGCGATGTAACCTGAATAAGAGGAGTTTGCAACAAAGTGTCCTGCTCAGGGACACAAGTATTGCGTCATCTGTCGCATTCCCTGATATCTTGCATTGAGTGTGCCGAAACTCTCGACACAAACACGAGCATTGTAACCTCAGTGAAAACTCGGGAATAGGCCTATGTCAATTTAACGCCTAACAGCTTAAACACCGTGTATATACGAGTGTTTTTGTACGGAGGTATAATCGGTATATTCTCTGTATTCTGTGTATATTGTATGTGTTCAGCGATGGTTCCACCTTGAGAAATAACTTTCAATAAAATATGAAAAAAAAATTCTCGGATTGCCGAAGTTATCAACTTCTGCGATGTTCAAACTTTGAACTCCCACCAAAATTTCACAAATTGCACTTTTCTTTGCATTTTTCTTTGATGGATTGGTTTGGCCAACATTCATTCAAAAGCTAGTTCCTTCAACAAACCCAGACAATAATCCTCAGTTTAAGTTAACTTTATAATTATCCAAAAGATTTACCACTCAAAACCGCTGTTTGACTGAAAGTGTAATTTCGTTCTTAAAGTTTTAAACAGTATCAGAGTTTTACTTGACTATGTATATATTGCATTTTGTTTGTAAATATAAAGGAACGTGAACATCTGGATAATTGAAGCTCGTTGGGACTTTACAGATTACATTGTTATAACAGAAACCTTGTATTATCCGGAATGAAAACGATGAAGAAAAGGGAATTTGGACTTATCTCCTTGTTACAAACAGAATGCTGTTATTGTCGGGGTTCGGCTGTATTTTTCAGTAGTCCTGGAGCGGGGGAGTTTTGTGTGCAAAAAAGGGCCCCAAAATCACCCTGCAGTTTTGGTGAGAGGACCACTTGGGCCATCATATTAGCGAGGGTAGACGTTCTGAAACCCGGCAATAAGTGAGAAAATCTTGATTTTTATGAAAAGTTCAGTTGTTGAAAATTCGCCAAAAATTAGGGGTAGGGAAATTAAATTTGATGTGTAGCCGTTAATAATTGACGTTTCTTCACGTGTGACCACTCAAAATGAAGGTAATTATGTCCTCTACAAGATAAAACAGAATTGAATTTGATTGGTTGATCATGTGGGTCGCTGTCATAAAGGGACATGCTAAAAATCCTTGACCTTGAGAAAAAAATGGCAAGTCCAAAAGGTTGCAAAACATATCTATAATGGTTGATTCCTTGTTTTTGGTAGATGACATATCAGGGAAGTTTTTAAAACAAACCCCGTGTAAATACCTTTAACATTAACCCCTTACCGATAATTTGAAAGTTGACCAGAAATTCAACATTGAGCAAAATAAGCAATTTAGTACATTAACACAGTAGTATACGGTGGCTGACCGGTCTGTGCTTCATGTACTCAAGACCCGTTTGATTTTACAGGTTGTGGGTTCGAATCAAGACAGCGCCACAGTTTATGTCCTTGGGCAAGGCACTTTGCTATAATTTGGTTTTTTTATACCAAGAGGTAATAAATAAAAATAAATAAATAAATGTAACTCATTCTTGTTTCAATTCTATCATTTTACTACACAGTTCAGACCGTCAAACCGTAAATACCTGCATTAATATGTACGTGTTTTTTGTATATCCATCAACATCTGCATTGACGTATACATGTACATAGAGCTTGGATTCCTTCGTGTAACGGTTTGATAAAGCCACATTCTTCCGAATGCACGCATTTTATTTTCAAAGTGGGTATAAATATTGGACACAATGTATGTATGTACAGGACCAATATAGATCAGTTTGAATCAATGCGTCTGCATTATGGTTTTTATTTCAATTGACACAATTGACGGTGCAGACAATAGTTTTCGGGGGAAATGGTGCAGACATTCCGGTAATGATACAAAGGGACACAAGCAAACTTCACCATACCGTGTTTGCCGCTGTTTTGACATATGCTTGCAAACACTTAAGATTGTTAATGGCAGATTTGGCAATGACAAATTAGTTGGAGATTTTACATGTAATAATGCTGCTGGTAGCAGCGTAGTTGATTACATCTTGGCTTCTCCTGCCTTGTTAACCTGTATTTCCAACTTTGGAATCTGTGATTTTGATCCATGTCTGTCAGACGTTCATTGCCCTTTAGAATTAACCTTAAAGTTCACCATAAATCGTAATCTAATTAATACTTCCGATAATCATAATTCTAGTACTGATAATGACGATAAGTATCTTAATCCTAACCATAGCCAGTTTAAACATCTGTGGAAACGGCAACTTGCCGGTGAATATAAGATAAAGTTTAACGAGGATGATATTAATGACCTTCATTCACAATTGAATAATTTAAACCTTGATCTAACGTCGCAGACTAATATTGATAACTTTACTAAACAATTAGTTACATTATGCCTCGATCCTTCCAAATCTATCGGAATGTGTAAAAAATACCGCATGTAACAATAAACCTAAACCAGTTAATAAGAAGCTAAACAAACCTTGGTTTGATCAAGAATGTAGATCCGAACGAGCCACTTATCTGCGTGTTAAAAACAGTCTAAAAAGGTTAGATGCACCCAAGGCACGTTCAGAAATTAAATCTAATGCTAAAACATTTAAGAAATTTATTAAATTAAAACAGCAGCAATACTCTAAGCAGTTACACAAACAATTAAGAAATCTTAGAAGCACTAATCCTAAAGAGTACTGGAACATCCTTAACGAAGCCACTAATACTAACAATAATTCTGCTGACAACATATCTCTATCATCCTTCTACCAGCATTTCAAACAGTTAAGCTCCAGTAACAACACTTCTGACTCTAATAATTTCGATCCGAGAAATATAACTCATTCTACAAATGAGTTTATTAATGAATCCTTTACTACGGAAGAAGTTGTTTCAGCTATTAAAAAACTTAAGAATAATAAAGCAGCAGGAATTGACGCTGTCTTAAATGAACACCTAAAAAACTGCCCTAGCGACTGGTGTACTGGGATTATAAAACCTATTTACAAGAATAAGGGGTCTAGTGTTGACCCTGACAACTACAGGGGAATCACTTTACTTAGCTGTTTAGGTAAATTATTCACCAGTATTATTAACACTAGGCTTACATGGTTTATTGAAGGCTCTGGCATCCTAGGGGATGAACAAGCTGGTTTCCGGGAAGGATTAAGTACTCTTGACCACATCTTTGTGTTGCATTCACTCATTGAAATCTATCTCAGCAGACATACCAGAGTTTATTGTGCATTTATTGATTACAAAAAGGCATTTGACCTGGTACATAGACCCTCACTGTGGTCTAAGCTTATCTCCACTGGTATCAATGGGAAGGTAATTACTGTGGTTTACAACATGTATGCTCATGCAAAATCCTGTGTGAAAGTTGGCAACAAAGTCTCAATAGGGTTCCCCTGTGAGCTAGGTGTTAGACAAGGTGAAAACCTTTCGCCATTATTATTTAGTAGATATTTAAATGACTTTGAAAAGTTTATTAGCAAATGTTATAATGGTCTTTCCACTGTAGCTAGTGACATTAGTAATCTTCTGAGTGATGATGATGTAGAAGTATTTTTGAAATTGTACACCTTACTCTATGCAGATGATACTGTTGTACTCTCAGAATCTCCCCATGAATTACAATGTGCTTTAAATGCTGTTTACGATTATTGTAAACTTTGGCATCTAAGTGTTAACCCAAGTAAAACAAAGATTGTAATTTTTTCTAAAGGTAAAGTTCGATCTTTCCCGGATTTTGTATTTGGAGAGGATAAGCTAGAAGTAGTTCATGATTATATTTACTTGGGTATACAGTTGAACTATAACGGCTTGTTTAATAAAGCCATCAACAAGCAGGTCGATCAAGCCAGAAGAGCGTTGTTTAGCCTAAAGACTAAAGCTACCAAACTAGATTTACCTATCGATATCCAGTGTCAACTATTTGACCAAATTGTTTCTCCAGTCCTTTTGTATGGATGTGAGATTTGGGGATTTTCTAATCTTGCCCAAATTGAGAGTTTTCATAAAAAGTTTTTGAAAAGCTTAGGCCAAAAAAAATAATAGTTCTGCTTCCGGTTTCCCGACCGACCCTATTTTTAGGCTGCGACCCTAGTTTTTTTATCGGAAAAAAAATGAAAAAAAAAAAAAAAATGAAAAAAAAAAAAAAATTTTTAACGCAGATGCCTCCATATGATTGTGCACAAAAAAAATTGGCAAAAAAAAAAAAATTCCCTACCTACCTACCCTATTTTGAAATGCCATGTAATCGGAAGCAGAACTATTTTTTTTTTTGGCCTTATTACGGGTCAACTACCGGACTGCTAATTGTATTGCTTATGGTGAATTGGGTAGAATAGAACTTAAATATACTGTTTATTTACGTATGTTTAATTTTTGGCTTCATTTAACTACCCGTCCTAATAGTCTTTCTAACACTGTGTATCGTCTTATGAGAGCTCTTTTTGACCAAAATATTGTACATTCTAAATGGATCGGGTGTGTTAAATCAATGTTAGATGATACTGGATTTTCTGTTCTATGGAATCAAACTGAAATAAGTGTTTTTTCTAAAAATAGACTCTCTAAAGATTTTGATCGTAGACTGCAGGATACTGCTAAACAGCACTTGGAATGATGACGACATTTCAAATAACAGACTATGTACCTTTTATAAACTGATTAAAACTAACTTGGATTCCGAGAAGTACCTTGTCAAATTAAATAATTCTAGTAGATCAGCATTAGCTCGCTTTCGTTGTGGAAACCACCACCTTCCATCATCCGAAGTCCGCTATTTACCCACCCAATCACCTGTTAATATCACAGTATGCCCGTTATGTAATATTGAAGCCAATTGTGATGAATTCCACTATACTCTTGTTTGTAATGCACTTCGCGAAGACAGACGCAATTATATAAAGACGTTTTATTGGACTAACCCAAACACTGTTAAATTGGAGTTATTGTTTAATGTACAAGGTTTCCTTCAATTGTTTAATCTAGCTAAATTTATTAAGATAATACTATCTAAATTTCCGTAAGTCATTTGGTTATACTAATTCTTGCATATTGATAATGTATTATATAAAGCTAACTTGTACTTTATTTTCTTAACCTACATAACCTATATATTAATTACTTTGTAACCTGTACTGGCTCTCATACTCCAGTTGGGGTCGTAGAGATCAATAAACCATTCAACCATTGGAAACATATCAGTTTGCTCATGTTTTATGACAGTTCCGAGTTTGTTTCTGTTTGCCAGTGTATAACTGAGCTAGACTAGTTGGTGGAGCAACCTGATGAAACCTACTGGAAAATGTTAGGCATAGTCCCAGGTACCATGTATGGCCACTGCAAGACTTTTTCAGTGGTGGGGTGTGCCCGACAGACAAAGCCCACCCACCCCCCCCCCCCCCCCCCCCCCCCCCCCGCCCCCCATAATACCTCAGTAAAAATGGCTAAGACAATGATACCTAAGCTGGAGGAGTACTATGATGACTACTGGAAATGTGCGGCATAACATTTGTTATCAAGAATAATCACTGCAAGACATTAATTTTCAAGTTACATCCGATAATTCAAAGAAACATGCAATCCTTTATTCATTCAATATGTATGTATATGTGCTTTTAGTACTTTAACCATGTTGCTAGGGATGACTTGGAAGTATAGGTTAAATTGAACTTTAGAAATGAACAATTCTAATCTGTTGTGAGGTTTTCAGTTTCTAACTTACAGCACACATGTTGACACCATCTGTCCTTGTCAGTTGTTATGAGATTTTCTTTCTTAACGATTACAATGATAAATGTCCTATTGAGTTTATGATCTCTGTAAAAACTTATGTTTATTTGAACATATGTTTTCTTTCTCAGCAACACCATGTAATTCCAAGACTTTCTTTTATTAATTACAGCTAACATAAGATTATTTAAAAACTTGAACCATGTTATAAAATATAGTTTACAACCTCAGTAAAACAAAAAATAGCGAAAAATAAACCTGAGTTTTCGTTCTCATCGATCAGCAGCACCACATACAAATAAATGAATTATTCCTAGGTTTTCTTTCCTAGTTACAGATATAACAAACATAATATAGTATCAGTTTGTGATCCCCAGTCAGTAAAAACAAATAGAAGGCATAAACCAGAGTTTTACATTTAAATGGAAATAATTTTTACCTTGTCTATTCCCAATCTCTCTTTTGTTGTTATACAGCTTGTGTAAGGTGCGTGCAGCTTGTGTAAGGTGGGCGGGGGGGGGGGGGGGGGGGGGGGAGTGCCCTTGCCCTTGCCCTTGCCCTTGCCCTTGCCCTTACCCTTACCCTTACCCATTCAGTGACACAGGCGTTCTGATTGACTTGTTTTTATTATTTCAAATTAAATGTTATATTATTTTATTCCAAATTTGTATTTTGTCCAATTGTACCGTTTTTACTGGGTTAATTATACATTGGTGGTATGGGACAGTTTCCCCGGTTTTTGGTTGTGCGAGTAAAGGAACGTTTTTCAGTTCCTTTAGGTTTAGCAAGAGCTAGCTTTCTGGGCTTCCGTCTGCCCTTCATCAGTTGCGGGTGGATTCAAAATGAATCGGATTACCTCGCATTTGGGTAAATCTTAAGAGCGATAGAACCGGCTTTTAAATTTTTTTGTTTGTTAGAGCAGGATTGTTTAGTGTTTAGTGACTGCTCTTTTTATAGCTCTGGTTTGTTGCTGGTATTGTTATGGATATTAAAACTGAGTGGAGTTTTGTCTTTTTTAGGTGTCCTTTCATTATTTTGATCCGTTGGCTTATTTAGGCGTGTGCCGGCATGGCTTCTTTTTGTCGCCGTTTGGTGTTAGAAAGGATTTTTGCGTGGTTAACATATTGGCCACTCTCATTTTTGGGCGGTTTAAGGTTATCTACCGCTCAAGGATTTTTCCCAATGTTTTAGCAATTGTCGGAACAAACACTTATTTGTTTACCCAAAGCGGTATATTTTTCAGTTCCTGAAGGATTTGCTTTGGATAGGTTGGTAGTTGTTCACAGGTTGTTGCTAGTTAGGTTTTTACAGTTTGCGTTTGCATCCATTAGTAGTTGGTTTGCTTTTTTTTCTAAGTTTGGTGATCTCATAGTTTCTTTGAGTTTTGTTTATAGCCTTGACATTTTTAGGCGTTTCGGTATGAATATAACGATATGCTGCTGTTTATGTTATATTCTGTAGTGTTTGGGTAATTTTGGTCAAGGCGTTCGGTCTATCTCTTGTTTTGAGTTTAGAGATATATATTTGCGCTTGTTTGCGCAATTTCTGCTTTTAGTTGGTCTAGGTTATGGTATGGTTTCTGATTTATCCATCCGCCTGGCTGCTGTTGATATTTCAAAGATGGGAAAGTATAATTATATGCATTGTTAAAATGATCACATGTTTGGTAGCGACTGATATAAAAAGAACAGCTCTGATGATGTGCATCATGGTTTGGTCCAGTCAAGATCGAACAAATACCGTAATTTCCTTGAAATCAAGAAAGGACATTGCATCATGAATTAAATCAATGATACCGGTAGTAAACGTCTAAAATAGGCCAATTGATTTATTTGTTTAACATGAGCGAAGACCTATAGGCTACTATAGTAGGGCCAATAAACTCCGGGCATAGTATTATACATAAAAATCTGTGAATATTTTTATAACCACTGCAAAAGTAAACACTTGCTGCATGGTTTAAAGGGTTCACAATACCTTAACTAATATAGTGATGGCATACATTATTCAAAATTCACAGTATTTTGTATAAATTTGCTCAAATATTCCAAGGCTGTGCGGCGCCTATAGGCCTATTTATTTAAATTTAGTTTTTCTTGCTTTAAGTTTCGTATCTGAATTGTATCATAAGCGTGCATTTATAGATTAAATAGTAAAAATAGATATAAACAGTATTTTAATTCTATTTTTACAAACGAACAATCTATAGTAAATCATTTGTGATAAACATTAATATGGGCATTTTTGTTTTATATAAATATATTCACTGATTAATCATCTGGTTTAATGGGAGTCTGTCGGGCACACCCCACCACTGAAAAGGTCTTGCAGTGGCCATACATGGTACCTGGGACTATATGCCTAACATTTTCCAGTAGGTTTCATCAGGTTGCCCCACCAACTAGTCTAGCTCAGTTGTGGGGGTGGGGTATTTAAGTGTTGTCTGTCGGGCACACTCCACCACTGAAAAAGTCTTGCAGTGGCCATACATGGTACCTGGGACTATGCCTAACATTTTCCAGTAGGTTTCATCAGGTTGCTCCACCAACTAGTCTAGCTCAGTTGTGGGGGTGGGGTATTTAAGTGTTGTCTGTCGGGCACACTCCACCACTGAAAAAGTCTTGCAGTGGCCATACATGGTACCTGGGACTATGCCTAACATTTTCCAGTAGGTTTCATCAGGTTGCTCCACCAACTAGTCTAGCTCAGTTGTGGGGGTGGGGTATTTAAGGGGGTCTGTCGGGCACACCCCACCACTGAAAAAGTCTTGCAGTGGCCATACATGGTACCTGGGACTATGCCTAACATTTTCCAGTAGGTTTCATCAGGTTGCTCCACCAACTAGTCTAGGTCAGTTGTGGGGGTGGGGGGTTATTCAAGTCTGTCGGGCACACCCCACCACTGAAAAAGTCTTGCAGTGGCCATTAATGATACCTGGGACTATGCTTAACATTTTCCAATAAATTTTTATCGGGTTGCTCCACCAACTAGTCTAGCTCAGTTTTGGGGTCCCTTTCTTATGGCCCCCCTGGGATCGAGAACTCGCCCTTGAACATGGCAATGCTTTTGGCGTCAGTCCATGCAGCAAAAACTGCTGGCGCTCGGAGGCCACGAAAAACCTCCTTTTATCTTTTCTTTGTTTTTTAGGAGTAAACGTGGGTGCATCCTATAGGACACCAAAAGGAGGCGCACTCCCCTTATCATTACCACATTACCTAGGTTTGTCCCCGGGGATTTGAAACAAATTAGAATTTGTCAAAGGGGGTAAGCTAAAGGGAAAACATGCATGCATCTACTCAAACATAAAGACAACAAAAAACACTCAACATACTGTCCCACCTGACCAACCCCAAGAGGCCTTTGGACATTGTCCAGTTCGTTTCAACTGAAATATTCAAATTCTTCATATAACTGTACAACAGGTTACTCTCGACGAGTTATTCTCTAGCATAACTCAACATACTGTCCCACCTGACCAAGCCCAAGAGGCCTTTGGACATTGTCCAGTTCGTTTCAACTGAGATATTCAAATTCTTCATATAATAGTACAACAGGTTACTCTCGACGAGTTATTCTCTAGCATATATACCAGTATATATGAATATGTTCCTTCTTAACCAGCCCTTTAAACTTTTCCAGTTTCAATAGTATACTACAGCCATTATTCCCGAAAACCAAGCGCTTTAGGCTTTCAAAATTTACCCGGTAATAATGGTCTCGTTCACGTTACAACCCTTATAACGGGAATTAACAGTTACACCAATGTGTATGATATGTATTTGAACCAAAACGTCATACTGTTCTTAGCTTGATTCGACTTGAATTATCTATAGGAAGGACCGAACACAAGAACAGAAGCAGTGAACTACGCCCGATAGGCTCGCCGAGGTACATGTCGTGTATATATATATATATTGGAATTATAAATTCATACTCGCAAGTACAGTATTGATGAAAATTATTGCAAATCAAGCAATAATAATTCCACGTGAAAATTTTAGAACAGCGTAATATTCAAATATAATTGAATAAATGTTTGGTACTGCAAATTCGGAAATTAGAATAAAGCAACGACAAAGACATGCTAAAGATTTTTGACTCACACTCATCAGAGCAAAACACAAGAATAGTGTCGGTGACGCTATCGAGAAAAAATAATGCGGGAATGACGTGTTCAGAATGCTGCACGCTAATTGGTCAGCTGACAACAGGAGGAGCACGCTTCTGTGCAGGTACATGTAGCATGCAATGAGCTTAGGGTTATTAAATGAATGAGTATTGTAGCCTCGAGCATGCGCAGATGCACAATACTATGCGCTCTGGCCAGTAGAGTGAACTGCATGTTACCAGCAGTTGGGGTGATCAAGCTTGTTGTGCCAGCTATGCGTGCATTTTGTGGGAAGCAGGCAAGTTGCTGCGGCGGATGGATGATCATCCTGAGATCTCGGGTAATTTTCATTCTGCTAAGCGACGTTACAACAGGGCCTCTGTACCTACGATCGGGGGGTGCATTAAAGGGGTACTGTTTTAAGAGGATGGGATGTTGGGACTCGGTTAAATCTATTTGATGCGATCCTCTAGTCTTTGAGACGTACGCCTATACGTATACCGAGCTTCATATCGGCACCAAAACGAATAATTTGTATTGCTTTAAAGAAATCCTGCGAAGCTGAAGACCAAACAAGGGTAGTTTCTTGGTTCCAGTGAATTAAGTAAGCAATGGACATAACTAAGTATGTAGAGTATCAATTCTTTGTTAGGGTAGATTTGCTACTCAAAAAGAAAATAATGCTACAAGAATGTATGTATAACTTATACAATATAATGGTCATGTTCAACGAAACAAAAAGAGTATCGGTTGTGTTTAACCGGAGTCGAAAGGTAAACAAATTATTCACGGCATACTAACGAAAGCATAAATTAACGTCACCCCATAACTGTGTGTTCGACAGTTCAAGAAAAGTAAAGAACTTGCCGGGAAAAGGATGAATGGAGTTACGTGTACATTTTGTTATGTAATAAAAAATGCAGACGAATACTTTAATTCAGGAATGTTAAACACTTTCTTATTCGTTCGAATCTGGGAGAATTTAAAAGCCTGCATTTATGTTTACTACCATTGCCACTCTAGGTTTACGTGAATATAACGCAAATGAGCCTAGAGTTAACTTTTGATTGAAACTCTGCAAGGAGCATCATAACCAATTATGCGTTTAATCAAACCCATCTTCTTGTTGCATTTACTGGTAATGTTATTGATTTGTGAATTCCAAACAAAATCAAAAGAAATGTCAACACCTAAATCACGAATTAAAGCAGTCCTGTCAAGAGAAATATTATTCAAATTGTAATCGAAATCGACACACCGTTTACGTCTAGAAATAGTCATGGTTTGACACTTCTGGATGTTGAATTGTAAGTCCCATTTAACACTCCATGCATACAGAGAATCAATGTCGTTCTGTAGAAGCCTACAATCCGACATGGTCTTAATGGATTTAAAACATTTAGAATCATCTGCAAATAGAGCCACAGTGGAATGTTGGACAGAACTGGGCATGTCGTTAATGTACAAAAGAAACAAAAGCGGGCCTAATACAGAGCCCTGTGGAACACCTGATACAACGGGACGCCATTCAGAACTACTCCCTTCAATAACCACCCTTTGTTGGCGATTATGCAAGTATGAATTGAACTAAGCAAGTAAGTGAGAATGAAAACCAAAACCCTGAAGCTTGTGTAAAAGCAATTTGTGTGAAACGCTGTCAAAGGCTTTGGAAAAATCAAAGTAAACCACATCAACCTGCCCAGCATTGTCCAAAACACAACTGAATGAAAACGTGACGTGTGTTTTCCCACATGTTTCCTCTTTTAGGTGGTGGACCTCTGACCGACCAACCTTCTCATTTATCGCGAAAGATAGCATCAGTTATAGGCGAAAATGATCCAACAGTGTATGGAATTGATGCTCGCCCGTGAAGTCAGGATTCAGACCAAGATTTTTCTGTAACCAGACTATTTTGCAGTTGGTTACAATTCACCGCGCGATGGCGCACTTTCGCTGCACAGCACACATGCAAATTCTTCACGGATTCACACAATTTCATAGCCCTTGGACAAGGCTATCCTAGAAATAGAAAAGTTGAAAATGGAGAAAGAAAAGTTATCATTAGAGATCGAGCTTTTGCAAAGTCAGAAGAAGTCAAAAGTCTCTACCAGTACCTTGATGTAGCAACTTGGCCTACATCAAGTCCCAGTTTCAGTTACGGTCAACAGACGCTTCAACCTCGATCTGATCAAAATTATTCGTACAATCTGCATCAAATGTGAATGTAAATCAAATGTAAAGTAAAACACGTATGAGGTTAAAAATAAATTGCTCAGTTAATGATGCTTTCTTTGTAAAAACAATACCTTGTTTTCATGTTTAGGCGAAGTTAGCATCCGGTTCTAAGTTTTCCCTGACAACGTTGGCAAGGTCTAAAATGGTACGACGATCAAACCGATATATTTGATTAAGTTCAATGTCATTGTAGGTATCCAATGGATGCATCCTGTCCCGAAATACACGTTCCCGCCTCATTGCGCGCCGCTGATTTATGTCCATTTGCGCCAACAGCATTAACACAGCCATCTCCAAGTACCTCCCTTTACAAAATGATTAGAATTTATGTTTAAAAAGCCGACATACATAGACTTAAGACACCCCGAGAGGTGTCTTAGATTTAGGGGTGGATTTGAGTAGGATACTTTAAGTAGCTTGGAGAATTCCACTTAAAGGAGTGAGACCAGATCACTTTTTTTTACCCATAACTCCCCGGGACTTTTCTTATGGGTCATGAGATGTTTATATCATAACATCCGTTATATTTTTCTGATTACGAAACTGAAACTCCCGCGCTTCTAGGCCGCATATTTCCGAGGATATCGTCCAAAATCCACCGATTATTTGTAAACTAATTTTCCAGTATCAACGTTTATCACTGAAGGCCGACGATAGTTTTGTTCAATTTTTTACTGGAAATCGCGAATGTTTTCGGGTTTTTGGGACATGGGAGGTGTGTATGGGAGTTACTTGATAATATTGGTAAGTTACATCGAAAACTATTTTCCAGAAACTCTGGTCATGCTCCTTTAAATAAGTATAGTACTTTAGTTAAGTACCTACTTATAGGCACTGTACTTCGACTTAAGTTGCTTGATAAATACCGGCCCACCGTAGCGAAATACTGAACGTTATACATGGGCCGGGGGTGTTGCGATTTTCTTTTTATGAAAGCGGAACTCCAACTCCAAGCGGAACTCCAAGCGTGCGGTCGCCAAGCTGGGTGATCGGTCTGCGGTTGGTGCTTAACACAATGGATTTTTTTGTAAACGAATTACATTTTGGGAGAACATCTTTCTTGCAAGACGGAACTCCTCTGCTGCTGGGGGAGTGTGCGTCCTCACCGCCGCACAACTCCTCCCCACTCCCCCCCCCCCCCCACCCACCCCACAGCCTACACCCCTGCAGTGTATTATTGTTTCGTATCGTATCGCAAAGGCGGATCCAGAAGTTTCTTTAGCGTTGGTGGGGGCTAATTCAACTGTTTCCAATGTGTTCCAATGTGTAAAACGTGATATTTGGGGTCCAAGTTTAATACCTGGACTACTCCCATAGACTAAGAAGTGCATTATTAACTTTATTTTCTCCGCACCACCTTAACGGTTTTTTTTTAGGGGGTGGGGCGAGGGGGGTTGGGCTATAGCCCCGTTATCTACCCCCCCCCCCCCCCCCCCCCCCCCTCCCCCCACGGTATGAGTTCGGCTGTATACGAATGACGTCACACTTGGTTACATGTGTTATTTTCTTTGAGTGTCACGAGGACCACAGAAAATGGAAAATGACCACAGTACTGAAGAGTGACGTCATTTATACTTAGGCTAATTACCGCACTATAGACCCTTATAAAACAATATTTCTATTTATTGATTTATTTCAATTAACAGATAAAACCTATTGCAGTTGGCCCTTTAACCTTTTCGTTAAAATTTTCCGAAATTAATATTAAAAAGATATAAAACAGGACTGTATACAGCAACAGTTAAATCCCCAGCAGCCGATTTAGCGAATCCTTACGCACTGCGTAAGCCCGCTTGCGCAACTTTTTATTGCGTAAGCTGCGCAACATTCCGGTGATAATTACACGCAGGCCTATGGGGCTTATGCCATTATCAAAAGTTGCGCAAGCTACGCAATTTTTCGTGAAATCGGCTGCAGCACCCTGATGAACAAACACCCGTGGCGGACTGACCTAAGGAAACAAATCACCTCGTGCTAAATTTGGTGGAGTTACAGTAAATGTGCAACAAAATGTAGTATATGTCCAAGCAATAATTTTACAGACTATGGGTCTTGAACACCGAGTGTTCAATTTGTTTGGTTATTTTCTTTTAAACCAATGACGTCATAACAAGAAGCTACATGTACAGCGCATACAACTTTCCGCTCCAATGAGCCTCTTCAGTTTCTTCTATTTCCATGCACTGCGTCCGAATCGCGGGGAGACGAAGAGATCGCTGCGTCCGTCGCTGGCTGGTCATCATCGTGCACTTTCACGAAGGGCAGAAATCCACACCAAGTCTGCAGTATACAAATAACCCTTATGAAATAAACGTCAACAATCATTACGATTTGTCCGGAGTTGTCCACACATCATGATGAGTCAGACTACTAGGCCTATATAGCAACATATTTTACGAACACATTTCCCCCTCAACCCAAGCCACTAGTTTTCACAGAAACATATTACGAGCAAATGCTTATTAGGAGCGTGTCCAGATAACATTTTTGAGGCCCCCTTTCCCCAACGGGTGTTGAGATTTTAATAACATATCATTTATCATATTTTTCTAATTACCATTCTGAAATTTCGCGCTTCCAATCCACATATTTCCAAAGATAACGTTAAAAACCACCGATGTTTTGTAAACTAATTTATCCGGTTGCATAAAAAAGTGCAGTGATTACACCAACTATTTGCTTCCATATCCAAATTGGAGATTGCAAATTTCTTGTTAGGATAATATTTTGGGGAGACATTTTTATATGAATATTGGGTTAGAACGAAATCCATTTCCTTAAAACGTCTAAAACACTACTTACGTTAGAATTACAAAAATACATTTATCCACAATTCGTGACATACAGTTGAAGTCAGAAGTTGACATACATGTACACCACTACCATCATGGTAAACAGGACTACCCGAACCATTGCAAGGTGTGCAAGCTATGTTTTAAGTACTACATGCACGTGAGGAATTCCACAAAATCACGACTTTAGTAAAGACTGTTACAAAAATGGTGACAACGCAAGTTTAAGCACACCAGTTTTAACACAGTTGTATGTAAACTTCTGACTACAACTGTAGGCTATTAGCTGTGACTCGAAAAAGATACACACAAACCAATGCAAGACACTAGGTAGACGACTTGACAATTTCCATATATATATATAGTCAATGAATTCGTAACTGACGCGACTTGAAACGTGCAATCTGATCGATTCAACTGAACTGTGAATGCAAATCTTACCCAGATTGTACAGCGACGTTTGAGGAAGGTGTTTCGGAGATGACAACAGCAATAGAATAAGTTCAGCGTTCTCAGCATAATATAGCTAAAATCGGCTTTGCGATATGTTTAGTATAGCGTTATAAGGTTTACTCCTCTCTTGTAATTGAAAAATGTAAAGTGGAAATGTAAGCATTATGTCACAAAATCTTCAAGCGAAACAAGTATGTCTTTGCAATTGGAATAAACAAAATAATACTCATCGGCTGTCTGGCGGTATGTACCGCGAAAGGGACTCCGCCACGGCGCGCCGTTTCGACCGCAATCTTCAGGTCTTTATCGGCCTGATGAAGACTTAAAACCTGTGGTCGAAAGAACTGTTTCATCCCTGACCATACCATCACGTGACCTGAATTGTCCGGTCAGGGAACGCAGTGGACCAGCTGGCTTGAACCTGACTACGTGTTTTATATTATAAAATGTAGACAACCAAAATTTGGTAAATTGTACGCAGTATTTGTAAAAGGTCGTGATAGTCAAGGTATTTCGTAATAATTTGGTGGTTTGGCTGTAGCTGGATTTCCATTGGACAATCCGGATTTCAAATTTGACTTACCTGAATTGGACCTGGCTATGACACGCTATACCGACAAGAACATGCCACCAGGCATGGAGCTCAAACAGTCCAGACAGGAACCACGGCAGGGAGTCTCGAATCCACCTGACAGCGGGAGAAAATGGCGTTATTAGAATGTTAAAACGTATTCTTTAATCTTGCCCATGGACAACTTTGTTCAGATTCCAGAAAATGACCTTTTCCGTGTACCACATTGAATAGCGTCCGATGTACACACGTATTACTTCCTTTCACATGCACACAAGTATCCACTTGAACAGACTAAGTTTTTGTTGATGTGTGGTGCACGCGGCAGGTGTGAAGTACAGAATCGAGAATGGTGTAGAACCATCAACATGCATCTTCATATCGCTCAATGAAACCGGTTTTATCAAGTTTTCTACATGTTTTAATTGGTAATAAAACGACATAACCTTCAACCAAATTAGTCTTTTGCTTGTTCAATGAACACCGTCTGATGTACTGGCGTCCTTTCACATATTACTTGACCAGACTAAATTTATGTTACTATGTGGTTAACACGGCAAGTGTGTGAAGTACAGAATCAATACCGTGTTCACCGCAGGAGAGAATGGCAATTAGACCGTTGGTTGCTATAGCATTGGCATGCACCACGAAGCAGCAACAGTGAAGTATCTGACTTTTTAAATAAAGAAAGACGTACCGGAGTTGTTCACAACACAGATTGTCTATGTTCCACAACACAAATGCAAGGACGTACACTGATACGCCGTACCACAGGAGATATGATGAACAATCCGGGATTCTGCAAGTTAGATAAAGACAGTGTAATCGTCAGCTGGGCCAGGAATATGATCATGATAATATAGGTTTTCCCGGCCAATTTCAAAACGTTGACTTTAACACGAGGCTCATTTAAATTCGTTTTAAAATGAACGTTCCCTCATATGAGCATTCGAACATCAAACGAAGTCATTCGATTTCGTTATTTTAGCTTTCTTTCGATACATGTAGATGCGTTCTTTCAAATTCAAACAGTCGTTTCGCTCATTCAAAATCGTCCAAGGCTTAGAAAGAGGTTGATCAAGAATTCAATTTGATGAATAAGCAAACATTTTCCACATGTGGAAGCAAATTCGTTCATGTGGCATGCGTTTTTTGGCTCGTATTTGCCTATATAAAAGCTTTTCTTTCAAGACAAAACTGTAGAGGAACTAAACACAGTGTCAAACATAAAAGAACATGTAAAAACGGTACAGGGAAACAAAAGCAAAATAATTTGTTTTGATGTTATAGTGGTAACTCTTTTTTGTTTTTACAAACTTTTGTTAACTTTTAATAAAACAAAATGAACAGCACATGTACACAAAGTAAAGAGCAAAAACACCAAAAAACCTCTTGAATTGATTTCAAAAGATTCCAGCAGGCATAGACACAAAGGTTAAGAATACAAGGGAATTATTCACATCAAGACAATGATTATTTGAAAGATGAATATCATACAGAACAACTTACAGTAACAGACAATAGCAGTACCTACTCGAATAATCCATGGCACATCTAAATTGAACACTTAGAGTGCAAAATAGATTTATTGTAAATGAAAAAGTAAAGCACGCGCAGACAAAGTATCTTGCACGCGTCGATGGCTTTTAATTGGATTGCCCCGATTGCAAAAAGACAGCATAGATTGGTGAAAATGTAGTCTTAAATGCCGTTTTAAAACGAAATAGAATGACTAAAACGCACCTGAACAATAGAGCAATCTTGTGTGCACGAAAACGAAATAGAATGTGATAATAAGGAAAAGAAAACCAGAGTTTGCATGCACAGACTTGAAAAATCTGCACGAATTTTAATGCGTGTTGACGAAAATGAACGTCTTTTTGCCGAAATTGGCCGGGAAAACTTATAATAATGATGACAAGGTTCTAAATCGCGTATATGTAGTCACTTGCTTTAATTCCCTGTGTGTATGCAGCCCTGGCTGCCTGTTACGAAAGCCTGGCTGGTGCAGTCCTACAGCGAAGAGGCAATTATGACAAAGTACCTTGCTCAAGGGCACAGGTACTACAGATCGACGCAGTCTGGTTTCGACCCCACGACTTAATTAGCTCTTTATTGCGATGTACTAGAGTTCAATAGTCCATGAAAAATTACCAGACTCGGCAAGACACCCATTCTCCTGAAATATCAAGTATTTTTGTATTTTATTTTTAATAACGAACAAGACTGGTCTAGTTGAATCTTAATTTTGGAAATTATGTTACTGAATTATTTTGCTTAGAATTGAAATGCAAGATAGAAGAAACGAAGATACGTTTTGACGAGGTGGACAGCTCGGGCGATCATGAGGACTGTGAGTGCTCCAAAAGCGATCTGCGAACAAAATAAAACAAAATAAAACTGGATGCTTGGGTATACACGAATCCGGTAAGGACCCCTTCCCTGAGCGTCTGCCATAACTGGGGACCATCCAGTGCCATAGAGCATAGGTGTAGGAAACAGGGGGAGCGGTAAAGGGGGGTGCTGATGCACGTACAGAGACCAATGGCGCGTTCAATAGCACAATACGTACGCCGGTATTGGGTATTTTCCTATACCTTCACTGTTTAAGGTATTGTCGGTATGCATACGTATTGTGCTATTGAACGCGTTCTCGGATTAGTGTATAAACTTATCTGTTGAACACCCCCTCATCCCCCCCCCCCCCCTCCCCCCCTCCCCCCCCCTCCCCCCCCCCCCTCCCCCCCCCCCTCCCCCCCCCCTCCCCCCCCCCCTCCCCCCCCCCCCCCTCCCCCCCCCCCCTCCAAAAACAAACTGACCCAAGTGCTGACACAGTAGAGTGGCACAAAAGTCGTATACATTTAACAGGAATCAAAATAAGGCGGGTTTCTAACTACCTTTCTGCAGAGTATATGTATGGTTGCATGGTTGACGTCACCTTTCCTTCTAAAATTACAAACATGGCGCCGCACATAGAACCCGCATTGGCTGGAAAGTTTATCATTAAAATTGTGTTGCCGATGTCGAAAACTAATGGCCTGGATTCTCATGAGGTTTTATACATCAGGCAATACGTATATAGCAGTTGTTATTAAACGTGCTCATAAGCTTTCCTCCCTTTAAACAATTTTGGAATGTCCCACGACCCACCTGGAATAGTAATGGCTGTTGCGTCATGAAGTAAGAGACACTGACCAGTACGTTGTAAATGTACAGCACCTGAACTAGCTCAGAGTTTTTACCTCGCCGATTTGAGTTCGTTTCCATTCTGATATTAAAGTTAAAAAATACAAACTATTGTGCCAATTCCGTACTTATTACCACTACTGTAATACATGTATAAGAATAGGCTTGTTTAATGCATGGAAGTATTTCATTCTTTCATGTTCAAAGTTACTTTTGCGCATACGTAATTTCGCAAGTTAACCACGCCCCATCCCTCCCCATGCATGCCCTGTTCTTTTGATAAACAATTCGCACAATGCAAAAGGCAAAATGCAAAAGGTAATTTACATAATAGCTGGCGCCCTGAATTGTTCACATTCAAATGGAGGTGCAGTTTTGAAAGTCACATACTACGCTGTTGTTGCTACGCGGTGCATGCCATTGCCTAGCAACCAACAGTCTGGTTGCTTTGTCATTCTCTCCTACGTTAAACACGGTATTGAGTCTGTACTCCACACCTGTTGCGTGCACCACATAGCAACAAAAAAGTAGTCTGGTCAAGTGAATACTAAGTGTGCTTGTGAAAGAAAGTGAATCATGGAGAAGGCTTTTGATTTACGGTTAAGTACATGTCGTTTTGTTTCCCAGTTAAAACCTGTAGAAAACTGGATATATCCGGTTTCATTCAGCGATATGAAGATGTTGAGGCGAGTTAGCCGAGGATTCGAACCACCACCATGAAAACTGACGTCAAGAGACTCACATGCAATACAGAAAGAACGATGTTGACCAAAGCATCGACAATTCGTCCAGCATCTGTAGGGAGTAAGGCGAATTTGGCGGATAAGTTGGCGATATATTTCGTTTTATGGGGGAGGAGGTGGCTAAAGGTCAGTTTACGGTTAAACACTTTTATAACAAGGTCTGCGATACTATATATAACAGTCACAACTATAGAACGTATCGAATAGCTGCCATCTTGTGGAGCACCTTTTGTTACTTAAACTGTTCAACAATGAAAGCGCAATATGTGCAACCGTGCATGTCCTCAAGGAACAAAGAAACTGCCCACGAAATGGCGGCTATTCGATACGGTCTATTGGGTGGAGCATTGTGGCTGAGCGATCTGTGGTGCATAGCACTGAAGACCCGTCTACATGCACAGGTTGTGGGTTCAAATACAGGTGGAACGCCATGGTGGCACGTGCGTGTGTCCTCTGGCAAGGCGCTTTGTGATAAATTGCCTCTCTCCACCAAGGAGTAAGTGGGTACTGGCTCATAACAAGCACCCGAGGCTACATACTCCCCGGAGAGCTGAGAAGGTTCAAATTAAGGAATGTTATTAAGAACCCAATGACCAGGGGTAATACGTGATATACGTGGCATAATATGCACATTATTACTGCATGAAATGGGAAACATTTCATTACCCTCATCAGGATTCGAACCTGAATCATTTGACAAAACGGGAAAATGCTCTAAACAAGCTAAACTATGAGGCACTATCGTATTCCCGCTAAGATTTTTCTAGAAACCAAACTTTTTATTGGTGTTGCGTGGATTGAGCAACGTTTGGAATTGTTAACCGATTGTCTATCCACGCAGTTTGAACAAAGTAGGCCTACCTCCCAAGTTCGTTTTAGATGCATTATTTTAGCGCAAATTTGAATGCAGTTTCGGATCATCTTTCAATTATTTAAAAATAGCATTCAATTTGGTTTTTCGAGCACGCACTCAAATTGAATGCGCGTAGTATTAATACCAACGAAAGCCATTCAAATTCGCCCGAGCTTGTGCTAAATTGAATGAAGATTCAATGCTTCGTATTTGAATGACGCAAATTCTAATCTGAATATTTTAGCGAACAAACGTGAATGTCTTTAGACGAAATTGAATAACGTGCAAATGAATAAGACCCAGACAAATTGCGTCCTGATCAAAATCGCTTCCATACGTATAATTCTACAAACGAAATCAATTGCATTTCTGATGAATGCGAGCGAGAAAACCCATATTAAATCTAGCATTGAAACGGTTGTACTATTTGCATTTTTCTAAATCTACCGGTACCCAAAGTTGTGTCAGCTTTTCGTTTGCACGTGACCAGACTTACATTAAAATCGTCGCGGTAAATCATGGTAAAATGTGCGGGCACGTGAATACGCTCTGGAGGGACGTTGTAACAAGCAAATACTCGAAACGTGAATTTTGTTGTAAATGTTAGTGCTAGTTTCCAGACAAATACCTGGGTGAAGAATCGAAGAGTCAAGTGAAAGCTGATCGATCCGATGCCAATTACTGTCAAATATGGAAAGAAAAAAAATGTAAATCAGTGTTTTGCAGTATGGTCAAGCTTAATTAATGAGGATGGCATGTTGATGTATGATACGTTTGAAAACAACCATGGCTTCCAATGTGAAGTTATCACAACTCACAACTAATAGACCCTTTTCATTGGCGGCCATGACAGGGAGGAGCAGGTTTTCTACTAATGTGACTACCCCCTGCCGTAGCCTTCCGTGTAGAGGCACTATTTAAATGAATATCATTTGTTTTGTGGAAACATTTACTTTAAAGGTAAAACACATGATTGGTATCTCTAAGAATCAGAAATTTTCACAGATTTACAAATAACTTACACAATATATACATGATGATGGTAGAAAACTTTCCCTGAAACAGTTTTGTCTGAAGTGCACGCTATAGTATTTTAGTCAATTATTTTTCGTCTCGCGAGACGTAAATTCATTTTAGAGCGAAGTGCTTTAGAGCGAAGTGGTCCAGGACGAAGTGGTTTTGGGGCGAAGTAAACCTGTAAACCATTTTTTGACTGTTTTCTCAAAAGTTATACGGAGCTGATTTTTGCTCAGGTTGGTTTTAATCATGCATACCTTCAATCACACAGGGGGATGAAACTATTTGTAACGGTTTACCAATCATGTAGTCTGTCAACGAAATACTCTGCTGAAATGTGTGGTTTTTGGTAATTTCATCTGAAGAAATTCCGTTCTCGTTTAAATAGTTACCTGTATATATTTTTCTCTAAAGCGTGTGAAATTTGTTGTTGAAACACTGTATACAAGTAACATATTAAATTTAAAGTAACATGTGAAAAAAAACAGCTCATCGTGGGTATTGTGACAAAAATCCTTCCATAAATTTGGATAATTCCGAAAACGGCTTTTTGCAACGCCATTACACATGAATATTACATCAATCGGCTCAGGTGACACGTATTCATTATCTATGACGTAATCCCTATACTTGGCTCTTAATACGTACACATGACTCCGATGTACGACATCACAAACCTTCTGTCCACTCTGTCTCGCCGAGCCATAACGATTCCAACGATAGGAGGGATAATAAAGACGATGTTGCTCGCAGTGTTCCCTGGTAAATCAGGTCAAATAAGAAGCGTTAAAGGAAACACCGGCTTTTGGGGGCTATTTTAAGCTCGAAATAAACACATAGGCCTACATGATTCTAAAAGACTTTTCAGAATAAATTGAAGAGATCCTGAAAAAAAACCCATCAAATCAGGACCGTTCTTTGGGGCGTTTTTATTTTTACAAAATTAAGGTCACGTGATTTTTTCCTCAAAATACACAACGTATTAATGAGTGTTTTGACAAAAGAGACTATTTATTCAGTTTATGAAACAAAGTTATAAATAACTATGAAAAATCGAACGTAAGATTTTGATTCAGAGAGTCCGAGTAACGGGAGCGTGTTCCACGGTTGACAGTGTGGGAGCTGACCATCGATATATATACACTGGATGAACAACGACGTCTAAAATTGAAGCCACCGTCCGCCATTGTACCCCTACCGAATACAATGCCTTGCCTAGACTGGTCACACTGTCCTCACTAGTCTACACCATGGTCTACATGTGTTAAATGGAATCCAAGCGATCGCATGGACCGGGGAGCATGTCTAGGCCAAGCATTGTTCGTGGGGTACAATGGCGGCCGGCGCGTGGCTTCAATTCTCGTATAGCCAACTGCTATTGCATATTCATCCAGTGTATACTTATATTGATGAGACATAGGCGGTGCCGTATACAGTGCGCGTATACGATGCGCGCGTGGGGTTGGCGAGATATTAAACAGGAGTAGAGAGCCATATACCTCCGGGTGTGTTTTGTCATAAGGTGTTTTAGTCTGTGCACCTAACCGCTAGCTCCACGCGGAACTATACCCAGCACGAGGCGCATAAGGACTCCATGACTTAACACCCTCTTCCCTTTTGTTAACGCACCAACCGGGGGTGTATACGGTGCGCCATCTGGTATAGGACAGTTTCTTTGTTCCTTGGGAAAATGCATGGTTGCATATTTTGTGTTTTAATTGTTTAAAAGTCAAAAGTTGCCGTACAAGATAGCAGCTATTCGATGCGTCTATGGACCATATCCACGCGTTAGAACGCTCCAATCAGTCTTCCCCCTGTGCGCATACGCATTCCATATACCTCAGCATTGGTAAGCATTGAATCAGTTCTAGAGACCTAACTACTGATTGAAAAGGTGTCATGTGCGTTTCATCCTCGTCTTCAGAACACATACATAACTGGCACCTTTCCAATCAGTCGCTTGCTTAGGCGGCCGTTCTAACACGTGAATAGGATCTATATAGGTACAGGTGCGTTGCATGTTATACAACAGATAAATGCAGTAGCAAACGGAAAACAAATCAATACGGCGCTTTGTGAGTGCCATTCCACTTGTTTAGATAACGAGATAATTTATCTCACTAAGTTTATTTATAACGTGGATTAAGTCGACTTGCCAAGATAATTTTAGTTGCGAAGTCGACTTCTAGCTACATTTAATAAGTCGACTTGCCGAGATATTTTATGTTACCAAGTCGACTTCCTGAAATCAATAAGTCGAGATATTTTTGTTGACAAGTTGCCTGTCTAAATCTGCAAAGTCGACTTGACGAGATAAATACGTAAGTCAAGCCGACTTGGCAACAAATTATCTCACTAAGTCGACTTATTGAATTCAGGAGGTCGACTTGGCAACATACATTATCTCGCCAAGTCGACTTAGTAGATTTATGAAGTCGACTTGGCAACATACAAGTCGACTTATTAAGTCTAGGACGTCGACTTGTCAACATAAGTATTTCGCCAAGTCGACATAATCCACGTTTATAAGTCAACTTGGTGAGATAAATTATCTCGGTATCTCAACAAGCAAGTGGGATGGCACTCACAGAGCGCCGTACTAATCAGCAATTACCGATAATGTAACAGAAATTGAACGATAATGTTATACAATTTATCATCGGTATTAGAATCTGACTCTGGTGTCAACATTCTGTTACATTGATTTATCGGTCATTTTGTGGTACATTATCGGTACATTAATACGTTTTCAGTTAGTCACTGCATTATCAGTTGTAGCAGGCACCATTAAACCTCTGTTGCACTCCTTTGTTGATTTTTAGGCCTGTTTCAAGAATTCTTGACGGAGAAGTGCGGATACATGGAAATGTGAAACCTTATTAGGACCTAACCGGTACCATTCAGTACATAAAGAGCGACAGGTACAGGCTAGGTACACAAAACATTTTCCTCAAGTGGACCTCTGCCGCGGTTATATTGCGGGAGCAAGTGCGTGCTCGTTCTCCTCACCCGACACCGGCCCTCTAAAGCATTTTCTACAGAACGAACTAGCTAGTACTGTCACTTGGATGCGACTGAAGAACATTGGTTATTTCTAAATAATCCATATTGTGTCAAATGTTTTGTTTTATGCTAAACATTTACACACAGATCTTTTTAACATTAGATATATCTATACCCATTATTATGTAACCCATAGGCCTACAGCGAACAAAATATAGGAGAAATAATTTGACTTTACGCCATTATAAATGTCAATATTATGGTAACTAGCAAGCCCCTTTTGATCAGTGTTTACTGAAATCTAAATAAAGATAAACTTACAGAATTCAGCCACATAATCCGTCATTGCATAATTTCTCTCGCACCAGTCTAAGGTTGAGGTGCGTGGTCCCCAAAACCCCGTTCGATGTTCAACCCCCACCGCGCCGTCCGCTGCAAGGGGCGCCATGATCGCGAAATATGCTGCGAGATATGCTGCTCAAATTATGACCGCCAGAGACAAGTTGTTATAAACCTTATACTTCTGTATGTACATCTGTTGTGTCATTCTCCACCGGGATGAGAAACTTCTACTGGTATACAGAGTCCATTCAGTGCGTTGAATCTGCGTTACGCATGGTTGATAAAGCGCATCTCCATCGCTCGAATTGTAGGAATGATGTGGGTATGCCTTTTGGGTTATTATTTATTCATGCCAACAATGTACATCATAAACAAGATGGGCATAGGAGCGACAAAAGCAATAACAATCACTGTGGTCGAGGACCTGTCTCTCCCACATCAAGTTGGATGGGTCGAACAATTCTGGTAGAATAAATCAATCTGCTACGGTTACAGTGTTGTTGTTGTTGTTTTCGGCAACTAAGGCCATTTATGCCATCAACTATACGGTTTTAGCTTTAACTATACTATATTATCAACTTGAGATGACGAAGAAGGAGTTGCAGTTTTAGAAGTGGGAGGAAAACCCCAGAGAAATGCCCCAGGGGAAAACCCACGCGGTAAAGTAGGGACTGCAAACCCAATCCACATACACGTCCCGGATTCGAACACGGGACGCCAGAGGAGAAAGGCGAGGAAAGAACCCGTACGCCAACCCGACCGCCCACGGTCACAGTTTAAAATGTATCCTACCTTATACGCAGTGGTCAAAAGCTCCTTGTTGGACTATGAACTAACCCGGTTTGTCCGATCGTGAACAAACAAAACCTCGCAATGGGGGCACTTTCCTGAAATCTGACTATGGTACCAGAGGAGCGCTTAGAAATTATGTTTCTGCCTGGGCTCACTCAGTTCATACCGTTAATAAGATGTCATTGACACTTTGCAGTTTACCTTGTTATAACAAGAATCCTGACAATGAAATCAAAGAACACAGGACAGCTGGGACCTAACACATTCCTTGTTATAAGCAGTACAAAAACTATATTAGATACGATGTCTGATCACCATGGAAATAAAAACCAAACATGAGGAGAGAAAACACATGTGGTTCTCATCGTGTTTCAAACCCGAGGCTTTTGACACTCCGGGCAGATGCTCCACCAGTTGAGCTGATGCGAATGTGTTCCATCAAGCTTTCCGTGAATCGATCAACGTTTTGGTATTGCATGGATGCTCAACTGAGCAAAGGTAACGAACGCAACGCAAATACCCAATTACTATGAAAAAAAGACAACTAAACATAATGATGAGAGAAAACGGGTGTTATATCGGAAAGCACACCGGAAAAACACACCCATACCGGCAAACACTATTTGCACCACCGTCGTCGTTGAGGGCAGCGTAGGATTCTACGCAGTCCCGAGTATAGTGCCCCGCCGGGTAGACGACTATGTGACCGATCGGGATACTTGATTGGTATAAGATCCCGTTCAAGCCGAAATTTTCGAGAAAAATTGAAGGGAACCGGTATGGTCACCTCACGGCGTGCTTGGGAGCTTTCGTAAGGCGAAACCAGGTAAAAAGAGTATTTTAGGAACCGTTTCAATTTGGAAGCCCGGGCAACGCCAGTATCATTATGGCGGTTTCAAGCGTCGTTAGATGCTGCACGCATGATTGCACGTGAGCACCATTACAGTAGGGCCTACGTATTATGGGCGCATTGCCTAACTGGCGGCTCATTCTCAACAATTGGCAGTGCACGCTCTGTTAGTTTCTTTTGAATTTGCGCGCCGGACGAAATGTCCCGCCCATACGACGTGGGCAACGAGGTTGCGTCATAGGCTAATGCCAGTGCAGTGTATGCGTTGTGGTATAGCGTTGGGGTTGTGCGTAACGGCTCTGCTGTGCCCGGACAAGTTTTCCAACTGCTCTTTCACTGAATGTGCTGAGGATGGACAAGATTCACGCCTTGGTTGAAGTACAAATTGCTCAATAACATTATATTTTATTCATGTTTGGTTATATACATGTATCTGTCAAGGTCTTGCAAACAGGGCAAACAATAGACCTAATAAATCGGCCCTCTTGCTACATGCGGTCGGTATATAGACCTGGAGTCGAGCCATTTCGCAGGACAGTGTACAACGAATAGCAACTTGCATAACGAATATACATTTTAAATTCAGATCGCCATACATGTTTTGGGAAACCGTGGCCTTTAGTTCATCCCTTTTTGCAAGGCCCTACCCGGTTAGGCCTATTTGTGTCTGCATGTATACAATGTGTAGCGAGGGCGTGCGTGTGGAAAATATATATGTTAAATTTTAGGGTAGTAGGCGCTTACATAAACAATTAGAACATTTGATCTCCATTGTTACTCTGTTTCCAATAAATGTGTACCTCTTGCAGGAAAAGGCAGATGCCTACCAGGGTATAGAGGGCTCAACAAGTGCCCTATTTCAAGGACTTTGCAGCACGTTCAAAATTTCTCCTAAGTGCTTCGCAGAGCTCGTCAACGATGGTTGGGAAGACGTTGACCAGCTGCAGGGTCTGGAAGATAGATGGAAGGAGCATCTATTGGCCTTGGCTCCAAATGGAGGGCAACGCCGGAATATGGAGCGAATTCTCCAACGTGTAGAAGCTGGCCCATTAGATCAGGACATAAGAAACAATCCACCAAAGAAGGCCAAGATCGAAGTGGACGGACCCCCTGAACCTTTAAGTGCCATCAAGGACATAGAGGAGAAAGGCCCCTGTACATCGGGCAGAGCAGCGACCAGCGCAAAGGGAGCGTCTCAGAAGACACCCCAGGTGAATGTTTTCTATATTATATACAATTTGGTCATACAGCCAAAATTGCATTGAAATTTTAGCCGAAACCAACTCCTCTTACGCACTGTATTTTCGTCGGTATGGGTACACATGGCAGGAGAGCGTGGAGTAAGGCACGTCATGGGGCAGGGTGGATTCCTGAGTCAATTTTAATTAGTTCACATAAGCCCATATCATGCCTGAAAATCTTAGCTTTTAGCGGGCTCCTGAAATAAAAACTCGACGTGCGTTCTTTGGTTCGCAAATACGGCAGGGCCCTGAATCCTAAGTGTTACAGTGAAATGGCATATTCGTTCGACAACAGAGGACGGGCCTCCGTCAGGATCGACAGTTAAAATGGCATTCAATGTATCATTTTGCTAGTATTGCTTGATGATGTATTTGTCGATTATAATAATAAATAAATCGATTAGATTGTGGAAATCCGGTTCTGTCTTTTAGTTTTAACATGTACATGTGTTAACAATTTTATAAATAACAAATCGTCAGTTTAAAGGAGCGTGACCAGAGTTTCTGGAAAATAGTTTTCGATGTAACTTACCAATTTTATCAAGTAACTCCCATACACACCTCCCATGTCCCAAAAACCCGAAAACATTCGCAATTTCCAGTAAAAAATTGAACAAAACTATCGAGTCGGCTTTCAGTGTATAAATGTTGATACTGGAAAATTAGTTTACAAATAATCGGTGGATTTTCGACGATATCCTCGGAAATATGCGGCCTAGAAGCGCGGGAGTTTCAGTTTCGTAATCAGAAAAATATAACGGAAGTTATGATATAAAAATCTCATGACCCATAAGGTAAGTCCCGGGGAGTTATGGGTAAAAAAAAGTGATCTGGTCACACTCCTTTAATGTATCATTGCTATCAAATGCATGACGTGGAGGAGGACGGGTCCCTGAACATTCAACTTAATGTTGGCATACAATATTGGGTCACTCACGAAGCACATATCAGGCTTCTGATGACCAATACCTAGAGCGCTTGTAGAAATATCTTAGCCCAAAGAGGGCGCTATGACAGTTTTGTGGTTGGAAAATGAAGTTTGTCTTTGACAATTGGTGGCGCCCTTGTCACACTCCAAATGTTTTCATTGCCTTTAGCGCCTCGTGATTTTTCACCATGTTTGCTATTTGATGCTGGAAAGTTGTTGTAATTTGCCTGAAATAAGCTGCTCTAAGGTTCTTAACTATGTGAGATTAACATTTGGTTATTAGACTACACTTTTGTGAGCTTATATTGACCACACCAGGATTTTTAAGGAGTATTTAACCCGCAAATATTTCCATAACTTGTCATGTCGAAAGTGTTTATTATGACAACTTTTACATGTAGGCCTATGTAGGTGAAAGTTCAAGCCTTACCGAAACCATGCTTGATTTCTTAAACATGTTAATGTTCTTGGAGAACTGACCTTTATGTTTATCTCTCATTGTATTTCAGTATAAACAAGAAAACAAAGAAAGAAACAAACTCGGAATCAAACACATAACTGTGTCAAAGGAGAAATTTGTGAACTGAGTTTATCGGCCAGAGGTTTCTTAGTTGCGGCCCCACTTGTTAGAGATTAAAACCCAACCAGACCCACCGTTCCGAACAGCGCTCTTATATGGACTAGATCACTAGTCCTTGAGACTGCAAATTGACCTATGCATGCTAAGTTCCAGAATATTCCTATTTGGCATGTGTGCCCAGGCAGGGAACGAGCTAAGCACACTGATCTAGAATCGATACTAAATAGAGGGAGGGCCTCTGAATGCTACGTTTTAGCGCGCTCCTATGTACACTATAGACAGAGGACGGGCCTCAAAATGCAGCGTTGCAATGCAACCCTTTTTAGCACGTGCGCCCTACGGAGGACGGGACTCTGAAAATTATTTAATGTACCGGTATACCATATTGTGCTCAACAACGGAGGATGGGCCTTCGAAAGATGTTCTAATGTATCCATTATTGGTAGGCGTATCAGGTAGAGGATCGGCCTCTGAATGCAGTTTTAATTATGTACTCCTAATTAGCATGTGTATCAGACAAAGATCGGGCCTTTCAATGCTGTTTTAGTGTTCGCCTAATTAGCAGGTGTACCAGGCGGGCCTCTGAACGTGGTTTTAGTGTACAATGTAGGCCTATTTAGCAGGTGTACGAGACAGAGGACGGGCCTCTTAAGGCGGTTTTAAAAGTACCCCTAATTAGCAAGGTAACAGACAGAGGACGGGCCTCTGTAGGCGGCTTTAAAAAGTACCCTTAAGTAGCAGGGTACCAGACAGAGGACGGGCCTCTGAATGCTGTTTTAGTGTATATCGGATTGGCAGGTATACCAGACAGAGGACGGGCCTCTGAAAGCTGCTTTAGTGTACCCCCAATAAGCAGGTGTACCAGACGGAGGACGGGCCTCTGAATGCTGCTTTAGTGTACCCCCAATAATTAAGCAGGTGTACCAGACGGAGGACGGGCCTCTCAATGCTGCTTTAGAGTAACCCCGATAAGCAGGTGTACCAGACAGAGGATGGGCCTCCTAATGCTGTTTTAGTGTATCTCGAATTGGCAGGTATACCAGACAGAGGACGGGCCTCTGAATGCTGCTTTAGTGTACCCCCAATAAGCAGGTGTACCAGACAGAGGACGGGCCTCTGAATGCTGTTTTAGTGTATCTCGAATTGGCAGGTATACCAGACAGAGGACGGGCCTCTGAATGCTGCTTTAGTGTACCCCAATAAGCAGGTGTACCAGACGGAGGACGGGCCTCTCAATGCTGCTTTAGAGTAACCCCAATAAGCAGGTGTACCAGACAGAGGACGGGCTTCTGAATGCTGTTTTAGTGTATCTCGAATTGGCAGGTATACCAGACAGAGGACGGGCCTCTGAATGCTGCTTTAGTGTATCCCCAATAAGCAGGTGTACCAGACAGAGGACGGGCCTCTGAATGCTGCTTTAGTGTACCCCGATAAGCAGGCGTACCAGACGGAGGACGGGCCTCCGAATGCTGTTTCAGAGTACCCCCAGTTTAGCAGTGTTCTAGGCAGAGGACGAGCCTCTTAGAAAAAAAACTGATTCAGACTATAATCAGTAAGTGCATTGCAGAAAACGGGCCCCATGAGATCCGCCGTTTAATGCAACCCTATTCAACATAATGCTAGGCAGACGATGGGCCTCGAAATGCAAGCATAACCATTTTAGCATGTGCACGGCGCTAAGGACGGGCCTTTGCATTCCGAGTTTAATTTATCTCCATTATCAGGAAGGGACTACACAAAGCACGGGTCTCAAAATATGTAAAGTTTCAATAATCCAGAGTTTATACCTCCTGGTTCTTTTCAGAACCATTCTCTTAGTTGAAAAATTATTCGCACATGGTGTTTCCGAAAACCTTTCATTATCTAATAAAATCCACATTAAACACACTCAGGTACTTTAGGACGGGCTGCTGAATGCAAAGTTTTCATGCGCCCCTATTTAACGTGCATTATAGACAGGACGGGCCTGCAAATTTCAAGTTTTAAAGTTAGTCGACGAGACTTATATACTAACTTTTACATTATCACAACTTTGCACGTGTAATAGATAGAAGACGGGCTTATGAATGCTAAGTTTCAAGGGCCCTTTTCATGTGGAAAAACAGAGGACGGGCCTCTGAATTAAAGGCTTTGATGTACCCTAATTTGGCATAATCATGTACTAGGTGGAGGACAGGCCTCTGAATGCTAAGTTCTAATGTGGCAATTTTGCACGCGTACAAAAACAGAGGTCGGGCCTCTGAGTAAAAAGTTTCACATACTGTACATGTACAGCTTTTTTTTTGCAGGTACATGGTATACTAGACAGAGGACGGGCCTCTAGATGCAAAGTTTCAATTCGCTTCCTTTGGCTCCGGTGCTAAACAGAGGGCGGTCCTCTGAATACTAACTTCTGACCCCTTTGCTTGTGTACAAATCAGAGGACGGGCCTCTGAATGCGAAGTTTTAGTGTATCCCTAGTTTGCATTAGTTTGCACAAGGCAGAGGACGGGCCTCTGAATACAACGCTCAATGAATTCCATTTGGCATGTGTCGAGTTAGGCCTATAAGGTTTCTTTATTTTCATCCCCAATCATATTAGACAAGACTAATGGTGGACGTTTGAGGGCTCCACATCAATGCATTTAAGTTCGCTTATCCCACCGAGCGAGAACCTCTGAACTCTCAGTTTCATGTATGTCATATATAAATTGAGCTACTAGTATATTCACCACGTCTATTTAACAGAGGACGGGCCTCGAAATGGTGGGTTTTAAGTGTACTCCGGTTCGGTATGTACTCTGTTTCACTACACAGAGGACGAGCCTTCGGGGCAGTATCGCGCCATTCGTACAGGGTTACTTTAAAGCAGAGAGCGTACCGCCATTGTCGAGTCTCATATGCCTTGTTAACATTCTTATGGAAAAGCAGACAGGCCTCCAGAATAATTGTCACTTTGAACCTCCTTGTCAACCAGCGCGTCATCATAACAGTAATTGGACCCCTGAAAGTTACAATTCTTAATGTTGAAGTTTTAAGGGGCCCGAACAAGGATCCCTCTTTGGACCAGAGGACGTGTCTCTGAGGCCAAGTTCAGTACGGCCTTATAGCGCATTACTGTGTGCTTATAGTGTTAGCGGATCCCGTTACCAGGGTTTTGTAAAGCAGAGGACGGGCCTCTGTGTGCTTTTATAGCGCACTTTATTTGGAAGAGTCAGTTTAGCCCGACCTGTTAGGCCGTCATAGTAAATGCGATGGTATGTTCCATATTGTGCATGCAGGACAAGTCGGCGCTGGAGGTCCACAAGCCGAGACGTCTGCAGCTGCTCAAAGCGTGCATGGAGACGGGATATGATCGTAACGTTGCCTTCGTCATGTCCATGCTCAGAGAGATATGTAGATGAATTTGAGCCTTTGTCTTTCGAAGATGTGAAGGAAAAACAGCTGTATGTCAACTTATTGGCCGAGTGCAATAAGCACGTAGACGCAAAGCTAGAAGGGATCGCTATGTACATCTACAAATCCATAACCGGAGAAGATACGGATAAACGCCTGCGCTTTGTCAGAAAGCATCTGGGGATAAGTGGACATCCTTCTGAATTCAAAACACGAGCAGGAGCGCAAGGGAGCTCATCTAGGCCAAGGCAGCAAAGTTTCCGTGGTGCCAGGGCGGGCTTTCAATGGGGTCGCTCCTCTTCCAGATGGGGATTCAGAGGTACTCAGAGGATGATAAATGCTTCTGGTCAGCTCGGGGCCTGCCTTCGATGCCAGAGAAGTGGTCATCAGGCACGTGACTGCAAGGAGATAATTTAAGACAACTAATTATTTTAGATCATAATAAGGCTCTTGAGACTGTAGGGCATGAGACAACAAAAGATTAGTATCGTTTAGTTCAGGTATTTTGAGTGTTTCTTGTGGACAGCATTAACATTCCAGAGATTAGTCGTATCAGGCAGGACGACGGTCAATGCAAAAGTGATCACAATTGGTGGCTTGGGATGTATGGTGTTATATTTCATCATAGGAGTACAAATGTGAATAAATAAAATGAGCTTAAAGTACATCAATTTTGTGTGCATTGTTTTTTTTATTAGGATTATCAGCGGTATTTGACAATTCTGGAGAGCCATTATTGGGAGAGATCTCTCAACCAATCCTTCGATCCCATCGCTGCGCAAGCTGAGAAGCGGAAACGAGGCATCTTTCAATGGGTAGATATCAATGGCATATCAAGCGGTTCACGGGTCCCTTTCGCACCGACCCCAGCTGATGTTCTCTCTGAAAAGCTACCTCCAGATTTACAGGCGCTCAAATTCAGAGACCCAGATTATTTTATAGCGGGTTCATTAAATGATGAGCCCGATGTGTGGGACGATGTCTTATCAGAGTCGCCCAATAAGGAAGAAGTTCGGAGTTGGCTTCATCATGGAGTTAATCTCTATGATTTCTTCCAACCGTTTAATAGCCAATACAGAGGCAGGAATTACTGTTCCGAAATACCTCCCGAAATGTATTTTTCAAATGCACCAATTTGTCAGGATTATGTCGTCTTTATCAACGACACAATCACCAAGCGCTTGATAGAAGGATCCATCGAAGTCTTGGGTAAGGTCAAAGAAGTAGATCCACCAAGGTGCGTCAATGCTTTGACAGTCGAACCGAAGGAGCCGCGATTGGTTCTGTCAATGAAGGGGCCAAATCTTTGGTGCAAGGACACACCATTTAGTTTAGTGCCTTTAGGCGATATTGTCAAGCCCATAGCCAAAAACGGTTTTTTTTCTCAAGTACTGATGACAGCCAGGGATACAAGCAAATCTTCTTGTCCGAGCAATCCAGAACCTTTTGTGGCTTTGAGTGGGCGGGCTTCTTCTCTTCCCTTCGGGTTCAAAAACAGTGCATATGTTTACTCATCCATTGGCTTCTGTCTCTCTATATGGCTCAAGAACAGAGGCATACATACGGAAATATGGATAGATGATCGTTTCATTGGTGAGTGCCATTTTAATGATGATAGGCAGGAAAAGCAGGCGTCGGCTTAAACTCTTCAGTCTTTTGTACATCGTCTGCTACATGCAGTGTAAATTAGGCTTTTTCGTTAATTTAAAGAAAAGCCACTTGCATCCATCAAACAACATGGTTCATCTCGGATTTGGCATTAGCTCCAAGTCCCTATCATTCTCAATTCCTGAGAAGAAAAAGGTATCATTCGCTGAGGTACGAGAGGTAATTTTGTGGGATGGCGAAGTAGTTTTGAAGGACATGCAACGATTTGTGGGCAAAGGCCAAAGTTTCGCTTTGGTGTTTCCGGCAGCATCCTTGTTTCTAGGGGAATGCTTCTCTTTCATGTCTGCGCTGGATAATCTCTTGCCTACTCCTCTGTCGCCACAAGTGCGGGAGGAGGTCTTGTTTTGGAGGTTCATTGATAGCTTCTCACAGCCGATCCCCTGGAAACTAGAACGGCACTTGTCCATCACATTGTCGGCAGACGCATCTGGTCACAAGTGGGGAGGTACATTAGTCTCACCAGAGGACAGTATCGATTTTGGGGATTATTGGTCTGCAGACATTCGGGCGAACGCCGATATATGCTGCAAGGAGGCTTTCGCCCTATATTTTGTGCTGCTTTCAGTTCTGGATTCGCGGTGGAATCGGAGGGTGGATGTGATTGGAGATAACAGAGGCCTGGTGGATGCATGGACTGGCCTCCGAGCTAGATCTAAACCACTCACAAGAATTTTGAAGCTCATTTTTGCTCTCTCTCTGGAGGCGAACTTCTCTCTCAAGTTGACCTGGGTGCCATCTGAAGCTAATCCAGCGGATGTTCCGTCAAGGGAAACATCAAAGGCAGACGCTCGTCTATCACCTCACTTGTGGGGCTTCCTACAGAATGAGCTTGGAGGTCCAACGGGTTTCACCTTCGATTTGATGGCACTCCCATTGAATGTCCCTGCATGCACGCAAGAATGGGAACCCGCTCAAGTTCTTTTCAAGGTTTCCGGTACCGGGTTCGGAGGGCGTAAACGTCTTCGCTCAGCAGTGCCCTCGGGCTGAAGTGCTTTATGTTTTTCCACCATTTGCCTTAGTCGCCTCTCTTATCAGGCTGTTCCAGGAATGGGGGAGATCTGGTCGTCACAATGGTGGTGCCGAAACATGATCAGCCCAAGGTTTGGTGGCCCCACTTGATATCCTTGGCAAGGAAGGCCATTCCCTTGTCTGAGGTAGGTCAAGCGGGTGTTGTAGAATACCCATCTTTGGCTGGATATGTCCCGAATATTAAAGGGCTGGGGTTCGAGCTCTAGGCCTTCCAGTGCTATTTCCCAAACACGGTCGCTCCAAAGCATGATATCTCTCACTCTACGCGTCACGCCATTCTCCTTGTATCGGATTCGATGTTCAGAGGACTCGAAGGTTTCGGCTGGCCCAAGGCTTTGAATGTACAGATGTCAGTCAATGGGGGAGCAACAATGTCCGCGTTATGTAGGAAGCTGGTGTTAGCCTGCAAAGCTTGTCAGCTGGAGGTGGCAGTTTTGCACGGAGGCATCAATAACTTCAGCCGATTGGTCGACTGCCCTCAGGGTGCACAGGAAGCGGTCAGAGTATTTCGAGTGGCAGCCGAACGGATCAGAGAAGAATTTCCAAGCTGCGTATTTGTCCTCTCTTCCATCTGTCAGACCAAAATGGTGAGCGTCAACCGCTCAGTTGCCGTAGCCAACTCTTTGTTGAGAGATGTCTGTCTCGAAGCTGGCTGGCAGTTTATCTCGAATGATTACATCGGGCAACAGGACCTCGCGGATGATGTACACCTGTCGACGTTGGGATATCTAAAACTCCAGCGCAAGCTTCGGCTGTTTTTTGGATCAGTTTTGGGATTGCCATCGGGAATCGCAATAAAATGCAAAAAATTTCTTCATCAGGCTCACCCCTTTCACAGAAGTGTTTTGTTTTCTTTTGCCTTTGTCTCTGAAGATGATCACTGTAGCAGCCAGGTTGACAGAGCTGACAAACAAGTTGGATAGCCGAGCATATGAAGTGCAAAAAAGTAGACTCGTGACAGCGTTGGATCGATTTCTGCAAGAGCAGCATGGCAACGGATACTGTTGCGAAGGGGTAGATCTGGAATCGGCGACACCGCATGATATCCTAAAATTTTTGATAGATCGTGACTCAAAATGTCGCACGCAAATCCACAGCTTAGGGTGTACGCATCTTGGCAAACACGGGATTTTCTCTTGTGGGTGCCCGTGTAAATTGGCAGCAGGCACTGTGGACTCCTATGTGGGACAGATAAGGGCACATTTTAATTTAATCGGTAGGACCGAAGTGTGGCGAGTAGGATCTCAGTTCGAAAACCCTTTTTCTCATTATGTTCGTAGATACTTGAAGGCAATCCAATTGGAGCAGGTGGAATCTCACATCACTCCAAAACAGGCAGTTCCCATGTTTTCCGACAAATTGCGATGGCTGGTGGGAGAGATTAGCAAACGATCCTTGAACCTGACCAAGGGCGAAGGTCCTTTCTCTCAACGTTATGTGTTGCATCGGGACTTGGCCTTTTTCCTCTGTCTCTGGTGGGCCGGGGATAGAGCTGGTGACCTCCAAAACCTGTGAAATTACAAGGATCAAAAGAGGCGATCTCTTATTCAATCATACTATCGGCAAGACGGTAAGAGAGGACGACTCGTCCTTAGTGATAATTCCAAAACTGGAGAACCAGGGAGAGATGGACCCAGCGGGAGCGGTCGAAAATATGGTCAATTTGGCCAATTCCTTTAACTGCGATTTGAGAGATGGCTACCTTTTTCGACCCTTATCGGCAAATCGTAAGTCTCAAGTCAACAAACCTTTCGTCGGCAATGGACCCAACTCGCGGCTGAAGGCGTATTTTGCATCTTCAGACTTCGTGGAAGATCGCCTACTGCGGGCACACAGTAGTCGCGCAGAGGTCGCGGCCACATTGCGACTTTTAGGCGCATCGGAGGAGCAGGTAATGGACCACTGCAGATGGGCCTCGCGGAAGACATACAAGCACTACACACAGGTGGAGAGAGTGATGAGGCGTCAGAGCACGGTTCAGACACTACGCGGTCTTGCCAGCTGAGCATGGTGCAAAGGCCGATACCGCCGGGGAATTCTATAGGCTGCTGAACTCGGGCCTTGGGGCTGAAGTAGCTTTCCCGGGGAAGCCTGCAGGTGCCCTTTGATGTCACATGTGACTGCCTTCATCTACCAATGGAACAGGCAAACAAAACAAAACAAGGAAAATTGATTCAGTAGCCGAGCAATTGGCACAGATAAGTTTGCATATTGATTAATTTTATGGTTTACGAATTCAGAAGCAAGAGAGTGTTAATGCAGGTACAACTAGTCCGGTGTCTTGTTTTTCCCTATCGGACAGGCCCATGCTTTCATTTGAGGTTTGGGTAAGGATTGGGGTGTATTTGAGGACGTTCGGGGTTCTCAACGGCCAAAAAAGGGGACAGTTTCGGCGAAAATCTATCTCACCCATATCTAAATCCTGTAGATACCGCAGTTGAATGGAAACAAAGACGGTGGTGCAAATAGGTTACTATTTGCACCACCGTCGTCGTTGAGGGCAGCGTAGGATTATACGCAGTCCCGAGTATAGTAAGGCGACAGGTGGGGAGTACTTGGACGAGAAGGAACGAGTCAGCAAAGGATGGCATGGTGGTAGGCGTCAACGCCGGTAAGAAAATACTTCGGCCTTGGTGGTCAGCTCCCGGTAAGTTATTTTCTTTCCCCCGCCCTCCCGACCTCATTCCTCATTTCCAAACTTTCCGTTGGCTTCGGTTTCTACGCTCAATCTATCTCACCCATATCTAAATCCTGTAGATACCGGAGTTGAATGGAAACAAAGACGGTGGTGCAAATAGGATACTTTATTGACAAAACCACTATATCTTTATTTAAAGTGGCAAGAGTGAATTACTGAACATACATTTACACGTGTAAAACTTTAAAGGAAAGAGAACCTTTATTTGTAATTTGCTTTTCACATTTGTTTTCCCTCCAGCCCCAGTCAAGGCTTGTGAGGGAGTGTAATGGGACATTACACATACCTGTTGGTAGATGACACCGTTAAACTGGACACCCTCTCTGGTATAGGTGTGTATTTACTGTATGACCTCGAACCAGAGGCATGATGGGGTATGATTCAAGATGGAGGGTTGTTCATGTTGATTACGATCAAAGTCCAATGTGTTCCAATAAATAATCAGAAGTTTAATTGAGAAATCACTCGTTTTGGCAGTTGACATTCAAACCTCTATTTGTGTAACCGCTTGTTACACTGACTAGTCGGCAGAATGATTGTTCAGAAGGCAGCCGTAGCGTTTGACTGCAGCACTGTATAACCTGTTGTTGGTATTTTGTTGATTATTTTTTCCTGTTAATCTGGTGTACAAAAATGACACAGGGTTCGGATAGGATGGTTTATTTGCAACGATTTATAGCTGATTACATGACACAGTTGTGCCATATCAATGATAATCATTGAAACTAATACAAAACAGAAAAGAATACAATGCTGTGTGATCCTTCCCAAATCAAAGAGCCAGACACATGTAGTGATGTGTCGCCAAATAAATCCGATTTGGGTCAAATCCTTGAAAAGTTAGAGGCTCTTCGTGAAACCGAAGCCTTTTGTACTGCTTAAAGCCATGACAGAAGCAACTAAATCCTCAATATCTGCCCTGAGGGTCGGGCAAGAGCTGCCCGACCTCCATAAGTTTTCAAGTGACGATGACATCACCTGTTATTTGGCCACTTTTTGAACGGATGTGCACATCAGAAAAGAAGCCAGAGGAAGAATTACCTCGTTTACTAAAACCATATCTTACTGGCAAAGCCCAGAAACCTTTCATGGAGACAAGAAGGATTATTCAAAGATTATATATATCATTTTACGACATTATCAGCTTACACCTTAAGCATATCGACTTAAGTTAAAGACAGCTTCCAAGAAGCCTGACGAAACGTTTGAAGAGTTTGCGACTATATTTCAAGAGGTGGCTGAAGCCGTCAGATGAATCTGTAGCATTTGGCGATGTAACACGTATGATGCAGCTCCTACTGGTAGACCAGTTCTTGACGTCACTGCGTAGTGAGCCTCTACGTATAAAGCTGCGTGAAAAGAAGCTGGCGATCGTGCAGGCCGTAGCTAGACAGGCCAACGAATACCTGTTAAACCGAAAGATGGAAGGTTAAATTCCTGCTCCCGCCAGGAACGTCCAGCCTGCAAATCCAAGGGCATCAGAAGGTCGACCGCAGTTGACTAAAGCTGAAAGCTTTATTACCCACTCGGGGAAACCCCATCAAAGAAACTTCCAGCACCGCATAAGCGTTCTGGGTCTTTTCGACAGTTGGGGCACAAGGTTGCTGACTGTCCACTTCCGCCCCACCACATTTTGCAGGTAGAAAAACATCTAAAGAGAAACACACAGACGAGACAAAACAAACCCACTGACGGATCTCAAGTGAATTGTGTCCAGTCACCGGAACCCGCTTAAACTGATGAAATATGTTCTGGTCCCTACATGTACATCATCGCACAGGTGATTTGACATGGCGTGAAGGCGTAACTGGACACCGGTTCTGTCATTTTGCTCATCGATGAAGGGATGTGTAAGAAGTGAGGGTTAGCTGTAACCCCAGGGTATTCTGTATGACCGTTGACAAACGTGGGTGGAACTGGTTTCCACAAGTTTTGCTCAGAAAGCAAAATTAGTCATCAATTTGTTTAACAACTCTTGCTGGATGGAAGACAAGGGGAGTTATTAACCCCGACTCGAGTGACCTCTCTTTGGCCTAGACTCTCTTTGGACACGTCGCGGATTCAACTTCTGAGGAGTATGAGTCTGCCAATTCTGCGACATGTCACTCCGTATCGAGTCTTACCGATAGTGATCGTCATGAGTTGGAACAACTATTTGATGAGTTTCCTGCAGTCTTTTCTGAGATAGAACCGAGCTGATCTGCCACAACATTGAAACAGGTGACTCGCCGCCAGTCCGTGGGCCAGTATATCGCCTTTCAATTCAATTCAATGCATAGTTCCGAGATTGCCCAGTTAGCCCCGCCCCTTAGATATTGTTGCTATGTGCTCACAAGCCATCGCAAAAAAAATGGCGACGCAACATATAAAGCAACGGGAATCGGCATGGAAAGCACAGAATCATTGGAGAAAACTCAAAGCCATTTGTGTTTTAGGGTCGACAGTTACCGTAGCACACACTGAGCTAAGGGCTATAGTAATGCAGGGACAGAGATATCCAGTACAGGACCTCCAGGCGTGTTGCCTTCATGGTCTCCAGCACAGCTCTCAGAACTCCGAAATTGAGGATGTGCTTATCATCATGACTAATGTCTATACCAAGTTTGTGCAGGCACAAACCGCAGAGGTTGTCGCGAAGGCACTGCGAGACCACTGGTTCACACGGTTTGGCATATACCGTATAGGCTTCATAGCGACCAGAGTCGTAACTTTGAAGGTGAAGTCGTGCGACAGCTTTGAACGCCGCCATACCATCCGGAAGGCAATGCCCAAGCGGAAAGATTTAATCGCACGATGTTCCGGCTCATTAAGTCAGTTGATGAGCGAACGAGATAGACGCAAATGGCCAGACATGCTGCCCCACATCACCTTCGTGTGCAATGCTACCCCGCATTGCACCACTGGAGTGGCTCCTTATACCCTCATGTTTGGGCGGGAGCCCCACAATTCCTCTTGACCAGATATATACTAGGTTGTGCTGATAGCAACTGGGCACAGGATTTCACTTTAATACGAGCAATCCCAGCTGCCCCAAAGAGCACATGCATGGGTTGGTGTTTGATAATATTCAGAAGAGAGCTGGACAAAACAAGGCCACTTACGATGAGTCTGCTAGGGCTGTCCCAATCCCAGTAGGTGCCCACGTTCTGTTAAGAAAGACGGCATTCACGGGGCGTCACAAAATCCAGGATCGGTACGTAAATACCACCATATATAGGGTGGTTTGGGTAAATGAGCACGGAGATGTGTATCGGATTCGTCCGATCAATGAGGGCCTGGAAATGGTGGTAAATCGTAAATACTTACGGTTGGACCCCTCGGCCGAGTCGGCATCAGAAAGTGATCCTGGTTCTGTTCGAGACTTTGATGCATGATGCAGACAATGCTGTGCATGACCCTGTGGCTGACGGTGCTACGGAGTTGGATCTGTGGGGAAACAGTAGGGAAGCCCTCATGGCCTCTTTGGAGGTCACATAGAAAAACCAAAGGCTGCCCATGTCACCCTGGAAATAATATCTCTGGCTGGCAATTCAGAGTGTTAAGTGGATCCCAAAGGTTGAGGAGACACCCTGCTGGGAAGACCTGGGGCATCCAGTTTCCACCAGGATGCGTGCACCTTTGGCCGGTGGTTCCGCCGGGCTCTGAATGCCAAGTAGCAGAATACAACGATTTAAATTGTCCTAATACCAATAAAAAGAATTAGCCGTACAAATGTTTAGAAGTGAATTGAAGTTCCACATCGATATACGGGGCCTTTCCCGTTGACTCCGCTCTTGTTTGTTGTGATGCAAGTTGTATTGTTCGGTCACAGTTTTGTAAGACGCTTAGGAAATAAGCGGACGTTAATTGTTCTGAATAAACAGTTAGAACGGACAAATGTCCCAATTAATTGTTTGCGAGAAGGTGGTTTAACACTTGAATTGACCGGATCAGGGCACGGGCAGAAGCGTACCTTCAGCAAATTGCTCGGGCCAGACCTTCTGCCCTCATTTTTGATCTAGGCACAAATAATGTGTGCAAAGGAAAATGAACGCTTAGAACTGTACATGTTATTGCGTATGTTTATTGATGCACTTCCCACGTGGAATATTAACCCTGATGTAATCGTATTATTGCCAGTCTTGCCAAGGTCGGGGCACATGAAAAGAGGACAGGTGGACGTAAAAGGGTTTAAAAGAAGAGCAGAGGTCTTAAACCAGCTGCTGGAGGATGCCACTTTCTTGGAGGACAGGTGGTTCGTTTGGAGACACAGAGGTCTTAAACACTTCAGATATAGTCTGGATGGAGTCCACCTGAATGCGTTGGAGATGCGCCAGTATGAAAGGACCCTCAGGCAGCTGGTGAAGTACTTCGAGGCCCATTGCTGGTAGGCTGTGTTGCTTACATATGGATACCTTAATTGCACGGATAAGTGTTATATTGTTTAATAATTTTTCTATAATTTAAGTGTTCTATTGTTAGATTGTTAGACTTTAAAAAATGGGGTTGCCAAATGCAGATCCTTGAGTTATGATCTCCAGGAGGAGATCATGCCAGTAGGGAAGACCTGAGGTGGTATAGAAAATAAATTGCCAGTGGGGGCGCTGTGCAAGCAGACCGCGTGGATGAAAACTGTAAGTTCCATAAACTTGGGGCGCCAACACCAATCTATGGTGATGACATGTACTTTCATAATAAACAACCAAGTGATCGCGTATGGAACTTGCAAAGTCATGGGTGTAAATAGACTGAATAAATAGTGCATTGAGGGGAGATGAAATTGAACCTCTAGGCAAGAGATTGTGTAGTAATCGGTCAATTTAATGCTTATGAAGTAAATGAGTCTTGTAAGAATTCCCAATATTGTAGCTAATGAATGAACTGGGGTGTGCATGACTCCTCCTTTGCGCGGTTGAACACATTGTATTGGATGTAGTGACAAGGTCTCCTAACCGTTGCCAGGATACGGCAGCGTTTGTTTTTGGAAGGAGCTTTGCAAACAGCAAGCTTTTCAGGCAAGCAGCAAGCCTTCTTTTCCCGTCGATTTTAAATTCTAAAATGCACACTTTGTAAGGCATTTTAGAGTCGGCCCGGACGGTCAGTCCCTAAATATCTGCATTGACTGGTGAGTTTATATTTATAGTCAACTAGTACGGATGCAGTGTTTATTTTGACAGTCATGACAGTTGAGAACTTTATTGTATGCATGAACAATGTCATATGCTGTAAAACAAGTTAATTTACATATATGAGCTCTGGTTTCATTTCTGATGGAACGAGTACTTCGAATAAATAACCGACAGCTCTGGAATCCCATGTAGATGTCTCACGACTCCCTCCTTTAATAATACCCACATTTGGGTATCACTGCATAATCCACACCTGGTCGCTCAAACGAACGTATTTACATTTATTTCCTAAGCCCCAGACAATAGCCTTACCCGACACAAAAGGACTCACAAGAGACGAGTTGCGTGATAAATTTTAAATAAATCCTAGCGTCCCGCCCTCGTGCTATGGCGCTCGCGACTTTTCAATAATACCAAATTCTAAGAGAAAGTGTCAGTTTTCGACCTTTTTTTAGGAGTTAATATGGGAGCCTTCTGGTAGCTAGCTAGCTAGCCAATAACAAACGGATTAGACGAGTTTGTGGGAGGTGTAACACCCGGTGCGATACTGACATGAATGAACTGCATACATATGTAAGCCTATGCAAACCCTAGACAGTGCGAGTATAACAAAAAACCTTTACACTTTTAAAATTACCTGTTGTGTTTTAGTGTAGGTACATGTACCGATATTTCTATGGATGTTTTGATATGTATTTTGAATAAGTTCTCCTGTGTCTTTTGGTAGCAGTTTAATGTTTCATGCATGACCGTGTATGAGCCAAATAAGGGTGGAACACGACTTGCGCCATGGCTAGGAAAGAGAACAGGATTTGAACCAGTGACTTGGAAAAGTTGGTTGTCAAGAATCAACAGAGCCTCGTTGAAAAAAAATAAATGTTGGATTTAACACGATAAGTGTTAAATTGTAACACCTTAAAGAGTGGTCACTCACCGCACGTTTTAATTGTTGATTTAACAATAGATTTTTAAGAGTGTACGTACAATGAAACATCTTGTATGTGGGCTATTATTTATCTTAAAACATGGCTTGTCCTCAGTTCACACCCCAGAAAAGGGCCTACTTGGTAGTACGTGAACTCCACCGCACACAAAGTGTCACGGCTGTGTTCCAAAGCTTTCGCGAGCATTTTCCTAATGCAAGATGTCCAACTCGTGCCACCGTTTACTCAAATGTTCGTAAATACCAAGCCACAGGGGCAGGCCACAACCTAAACAAAGGCAAGTTTTTGGGGTTTTGTTTTTGGTCTCTTTTTAAAATTTTGATCAGTTGGCGCAAGTCGTGTTCCATCTGACACCTTTATTTGCCTCATGCGCGGTCATGCACGAAACATAATTTAATTAAACTGCTACCAAAAGACACAGGAGAACTTATGAAAAATACGTGTCAAACTATCTCATATAAATATTGGTATACACTGGGGTAGTCCCTAGCCCAGCCCTATTGCGCAACCTACACAAGGCTATTATTGAAAACCATGCACCGTGAAGAAATTAAATACGTTCTCATTCACACCTATAGTCGCTCAAACGAATTACATTGAACGAAGGCCCAGCATTGTATTCAAAACTTTGTACAGAATCGTTCAAGGTATAGTCTACGTGCCGTTAGAAATGTTGAAAGATAGTATACATGATTGGTAAACTGTCACAAATAGTTTTATCCCCCTGTGTGATTGAAGATATGCATGATTAAAACCAACCTGAGCAAAAACCAGCTCCGTACTTCGTCTAACTGTTGAGAAAACAGTCAAAAAAAGAGTTTGCAGTCATTTCGCCCAAAAACCACTTCGCCCTGAAACATTTCGCCCTGAACCACGGCCTGTGCACGAAGTGGTTTTGGGGCGAAGTGGAATTTGGGCAATGTAGTGTTTGAACGAAGTAATTTGGGGCGAAATGGCACTCGGGCGAAGTGGTTTGGGGCGAAATGGCACTTGGGCGAAATGGTTTTGGGGCGAATTTAATTTTCGTCTCATGCGACGAAAACTAATTGTTTTACTCATTTCTCAAAGACTATAGCACTTCAGACAAAACCATTTCAGGGGAAGTTTTCTACGGTCATCATGTCTATATTGTGTAAGTTAGGCGTAAATCTGTGAACACTTCTGATTTTCGAGATTACCAATGATGTATACTGCCTTTAAATATATACTACGTGTCCAAAAGAAACATGTCCTACTTTTGATCTTAAATAACTTTGTCATTTTCCAACGGATTTATTTTAACCAAACTTTCACATCATGCAAACAAAGCTTGACAAATTGTATTGAGTGAGTTTCATCAGTTTTGACCAAGAGGGTGCTATTTTATAGCCATACGAAAAAAAAAAATCAATTTCAGGATTCGCAACTTTCGACTTGGCCTCCTCCGCCCAATGTCAAAAGAAACCAGAGGCAATATTGTTAGATGTGATTCGAGCGCATATTTTAGCCACTGGATCAAACCTGCACACCAACAGCCCATCGCGACCCATCCTGAGATCTCAGGGAATTTTCACTCTGCTAAGCGACGTTACAATACCCTGAGGAAATCCACGCAAATCTGCGAAGTAAGGCGGCTGTTGCGTCTAACAGACACACGCCCGAGGCATTTTTATGTAATTTATTCAATTTGGTCATGTTCTGCCGAAAATAAATAACTTTTATACTTTCTAGAAATTGTATTGGGTTATGTTCCTTATGACTGTCCCATTCCTACCAAAATTCCTGGCGACGATCTTATTTACTCCGCAGTTTTTTAAAATTAATAACAGGGATGCATTCGGACTAACGTGAATAGAACGGATTCCCCAGTATGCTTTAAATAACAGCCAATCGCCGACGCGGACACTGCCAGCATTACCGAGTACATGTATCACATGCATGCACAGTGTTTACAATCTGCGCGCGTTACATTTGAATGCCTGCAATGCACTGCCCAGCGTCCTGTTGGTCCTGAGAGGCGACAAGATTTCTGTCGCTTGTTCCCCAGCGAAATGGGGCCGGTTTCCTAAGGGTATTGTAACGTCGCTTTCAGCAGAGTGGAAATTCCCCGAGATCGCATGATGATCGCGACCCTAATGTGACCATTAGTGATATGACATCATGTGTTTTAGACTTGAGACAGTTATATTGCAATCCACCCCTGGTATAAAAACAAAACCACGATGCTATCGATCACTGGCGTGAGTCCATGTCATTAGCATACAAGGCATCGTAACATGAGGGAATGCCCCTTCCTATAAGCGTTCATTCACGCCGCCACTTAGCGTGGAAAGCAATAAGGAACAATTTCGTTTTCTTACAAGGAAATGGTCTAGACAAGGAAATAGTCCGGAAACAAATAAGTTACATTTTCTCTTCTACGCGGAGCAAATACCAACGTCTTGTTTCCTCGTCAAATCAACATACTCACGCTACATTGATTTCGTCTTTCACTGTACAAGAAAATGAACTGTTTGTATTGCTATGTTTTTGCGACAAATAGACAATGCTGGAATTGTTAACACCGTAAATAAGAACCAGAGATTTTTCAGATTTTTCCAGGAAATGGATCTCGTTCTAACCTACAATCACATAAAATACCTCCCGGCCCAAAACACTATCTATGGGAAGAAAACCAGGGCCCATGTGCATAAAAGGCTACTAGGCCTAGTTGGCAACTAAAATGGACTTAAGTTGCTTACTAAGCCTAGTTGATTACTAATTGTGATGCATAAAACCCAACTAGATATAGTAACATTCTAAAATTCTGGCAAAAGTTAGAGTTGATCTGGGGTACCTAAGTCACTAGATGACAACTAATCAGTCTGCCTTTGGACAACATGGCTCGTAGAATCATGGAGCTAAACAACTTTGTGCCTAAGCTTTGCTTCACAATGACGGATTACTTGTAAGTACTGGGCAGTAATGCAATGTTACAAAGACCCTTAGAAATGAGTTATGCTCAGTTGGAATGTGGTTCGAAGCTCAAACACAATAAACTTGTCTACAAGCCTATTGTATCTGACATAATCACCTCCTCTCCAAGGCCATAGCACCCAAATCAGTTACAAACCAAATTGTCCTAGTATGCAACTAGTAAGCAATGTGCCTAGTGAGGTTTTATGCAACACGAATTAGTTGCCAACTCCGTAGGTATAAACTAGGGAATTTATAATCTTACTAAGCACTAGTTGGCAGCTAAACTAGTAGCCTTTTATGCACATGGGCCCTGGACTTTTGCATTCCCCTTTATGTAACTGGATAAATTAGTTTACAAAACATTGGTGGTTTTTGGACGATCTCCATGGAAATATGTGGATTTGGAGCGTGGAATTTTAGAATGGTAATAAGAAAAACATGGTACGGTATGGCATCAAAATCTCAACACCCAAAAAAATGGGCGGGGGGCTCAAGATGTGATATGGACACGTTATTTTAATTCGAGTGCATGAGTTTGTTTTATTCGTTCCAGATCTTTCTGATTAAAAACAAAATTGTAGCGCTTTTATTGTGGTATACCCCGACTTTCTGCTTTCTTGTGTTAAAAAAACAGCTGTCGAAAAGGCGATGCCAGATAGTTGAAGAACTTGACACAATTGTTACCGGCCACCACCGCAAAATCAGGCGGAGGTAGGCAAATATACCATTTCGAGATACAGCATTTACAACAAACAAATACGTTTTCCGTCGACATTGTTTTTCCAGATCTGTTAATACGGTGTACCTAATTGTTAATTCTCTACACTGTACACAGGGCGAAGTTACAATTCTGTGTTACGTGTTAACTTAATCAAAATTGTGACCTCAGAACAAACACCGTGTTAACTCGATGTTAACATGGTGTTTAGAACGTGTTAGTGTTACATCCATGTTACTTCAACAGCTCCTGTCACAGATCGTGTTAATGTAACAGATCTGGTAATTTAATCTGAACGAAGTGGGAGTTTGTTAATTTTGATTATTTTAGAACTTTCCTAATTCTTAATAAATTGAGGTTCAGTTTTAAGCACAACTTATAAAACATGTGCTTGGTCTTGCCCACAATAGTGAGCCTTTTTTTTTGGGCCCCGTGAAGATTCTGCAAATTTCAATCACTTAGTGGTTAAGCTCGTGTAACACGGACCGGAGGTCACAATTCTATGTTAGTGTTAGTGTTGAAAGTCGTGCAGAACCCTACCGCCTTGACATTTCCAAAGACGCCGAGTCAACAGATCTGTTAACAGATCTGTTACACTAACACGGAGAATTGCGACCTCACTCATTTACTGCAATTTGCGGTTCTGTGCACGACTTTCAACACTAACACGGTGTTTGTTCTGAGGTCACAATTCCGATTAAGATAACATATCTGTTACAGATATGTTAACACTAACATTAACACGTAACACACACAGAATTGTGACCTCACCCAAGTGTTGTATAAGCAGGAGGAAAAACCCCAATGAAATTTCCTGGGGAAACCTACGTGAAGAGCAGGGACTACAAAGCCAATCCACATACATGTACACGCCCACGAGTCGAACGCTGCATGGGCCTCATGTTTTTTTTTCGGACGCGATGGTGTGAAATTTCTTAGGACACAATGGTACCGACAATAGTACAAGCGGACACAGTGGTGCAGACATAATGGAACAAGCGGACACAATGTTGCAGATTATAGTGGTAGAAGCGGAAACAATGGTGCTGACAATGGTACAAGCGGACACAGTGGTGCAGACATAATGGAACAAGCGGACACAATGGTACCAAAAATGGTACAAGCGGACACAGTGGTGCAGACACGATGGAACAAGCGGACACAATGGTACCGAAAATGGTACAAGCGGACACAGTGGTGCAGACATAATGGAACAAGCGGACACAATGGTACCGAAAATGGTACAAGCGGACACAGTGGTGCAGACACGATGGAACAAGCGGACACAATGGTACCGACAATAGTACAAGCGGACACAGTGGTGCAGACATAATGGAACAAGCGGACACAATGGTGCAGATTATAGTGGTAGAAGCGGGCACAATGGTGCTGACAATGGTACAAGCGGACACAGTGGTGCAGACATAATGGAACAAGCGGACACAATGGTACCAAAAATGGTACAAGCGGACACAGTGGTGCAGACACGATGGAACAAGCGGACACAATGGTACCGACAATAGTACAAGCGGACACAGTGGTGCAGACATAATGGAACAAGCGGACACAATGGTGCAGATTATAGTGGTAGAAGCGGGCACAATGGTGCTGACAATGGTACAAGCGGACACAGTGGTGCAGACATAATGGAACAAGCGGACACAATGGTACCAAAAATGGTACAAGCGGACACAGTGGTGCAGACACGATGGAACAAGCGGACACAATGGTGCAGATTATAGTGGTAGAAGCGGACACAATGGTGCTTACAATGGTACAAGCGGACACAGTGGTGCAGACATAATGGAACAAGCGGACACAATGGTACCGAAAATGGTACAAGCGGACACAGTGGTGCAGACATAATGGAACAAGCGGACACAATGGTGCAGATTATAGTGGTAGAAGCGGACACAATGGTGCTGACAATGGTACAAGCGTACACAATGGTACAAGTGGACACAACGGTGCGGACAATGGTACAATTACAAGCAGACACAATGGAGTGCCGAAGTGTGACGTGTTGCCATGGTAATTGGCTCCAAACATCATGGCTGCCAGATAAAACACCATTGCAAAAGCACAGGGAAACGGTTCAGTGATTTTTAGTGTAGTCATTGCCTAGGCAACTAACAATAGGGTGACGTATTCACTTCGGTAGTCTATGGTGCAGACATATTAAGCGGACACTTATTTGATGCGGACCAAATGGTACAAGTGGACATAGTGGTTGGGACAAACATTGTACCGTTACAATGGTGCAGACATATTCAAATATTTGGGGACCGGATCTCCACGATACGGCATCATACTTGCCAGGGTAAACAAAGATGGCATTAGATTGTGATGCATGAAGGAGCGTGACCAGATTACATTTTTGATCCCCCATTTTTCTCGCGGGTGTTGAGTTTTTGATACATGTACCATATCATGAGTCATATTTTTTCTCATGACCATTCTGAAATTTCGCGCCCTCAATCCGTATATTTCATAGGGATATCGTCAACAATCCACGAAAGTTTAGTAAATTAAATAATCCGGTTTACATAAAGCAGTGCAGTGATTACACCAACTTTTTGCTTCCACATCCAAATTAGGGATTGAACATTTCCTGTTTTCTTCCCATGGATAGTCTTTAGGGAAGTATATTACATGATTGTTACGTTAGAACGAAATCCAATTTTTGGGAAAAACCTGGTCACGCTCCTTTAATATTTTCTATTAATGTGAATTGCAGAATCTAATGGATATTTTGTTGAAAACAACAGTCAGCGTATTTTCTTAAAGACATATCACATGATTGGAAAACAATTTTTTAAAACAGGAACATTGCAGCGTTACAGAAATACAAAATAATGTTGATAAATTGCCTGCTAGAAATTTCAGCCACAAAGGTGCAGTAATACTTCAGAAAACCTGGAAATCAATGCATGTTTTTTTGTGTTGAATGAATGGTGAAATCGTCACCACCTTTATTTGGCAATTTACCCCACAAAGGTACCATTTTACACGAAATAGATCATGTGGTTTGTTACCATTGCTATCAACACTTTTAATCGGATTTTTCCTGTGAACTCGTGCAGTAACTACAAAATTACATTATGTATGTTGTATTGCGGCTTTTTAAAGATCATGGTAGATTATTGAAAATTGATGCCAAGCAAGTTTCGTATAGCTAGCGCAGACCACGGCGGATGCTGTTGGTTGCAGTTTCAGTCACAAGCAAAGAAAAAGCATGCCCAGTCACATCCTCTTGCAACAGTGCCCCTTTAAAGCACTCCCTAACTCCTGCGTCCAGTGGCCCTGTTGAAACAGGCCCCATTTGGCGGTGGGACTAGCGACAGAAATATTGTCGCCTCTGCTGGACCAATCAGGACGCTTGCAGTGCATTATGCAGCACGATTGCAGGCATTCAAATGTAACGCGCGCATATTGTAAACATCGTGCATGCATGTGATACAATACTCGGTAATGCTGGCCGTTGTCCGCGTCGGCGATTGGCTGCATGCTATTTAAAGAATACTGGGGAATCCGTTCATTACATTCGTCAGCATGTATCCCTGTTATTAATTTGAAAAACTGCGGAGTAAATAAAGTTCGTCGTTTGAAAGTTTGGTAGGAATGGGACAGTCATAAGGAACGGAACCCAATACAATTTCTGGAAAGTATAGAAATTGTTTCTTTTCGGCATAACATGACCGAATTGATTAAATTACATCAAAATGACTCGGGCGTGAGTTGGCTCAAGACAACAGCCGGCTCGCTCCACAGATTTGCGTGTATTTCCTCAGGGTATTGTCACGTCGCTTTGCAGAGTGGAAATTCCCTGAGATCTCAGGATGGCCCAGTCACTGACTTAATAAATATTCACCAAGCTAAAAGATAACACTTCGTGTTTCCTGGTTTCGAATAGGTTTAAAAACCCATTCGCAGGCATCAGCGTTACATTCATCACTTTGAAACTGGGGAGATTTATCGAAGCGTGTATTTTGCGTATACAGGAACTCTCGTGAACGCTTTGGTTGAATTGGCGAGCGTAGGAGGGGAGTTCGTAACCTGGTAGGTCTTAAAATTATTTGGCAAAAACCCACATTTTCGTGTCGTTGCATTTTGTGTTGGGCGTGTCTTCTTGCCCGTCTTTTTGTCAATCATAATATCCTTTTCGAAGTCTCGAGCGCGCAAGGAGTTGTCGGATTGAACATTTTAGTGCTTAAAAATACAGCATTCAGCAAAACAAATGCCGTAAAAGTGAAATTAATAGCACGAAAATCACAAATCCAATGTTTTTTCTGAAAAAAACCCCAAAGTAATGCTAACAATTTAAATTGTAGGACTTGAATCGTTTCGAGATTTTGTATACGACAGAGTTTTTGCTTGGATTTTTTTGCATTGGAAATTACTGTTGCATTTTGATGTATAGGAGCGACGTAATTTTTGTTCATAAACGAAGCCCTCAAATGAAAGTTACGAGACTAACCCATTTTTATTTGCACCTAAAACAGTTTTCCTGTTGGTCACCACATTATTTGTTTACAACATAACAATGATAGCAACGATTACAAAAAGCGATTGCCAACATTAAATTTCATCCCTTTGTTTTGTAATGTATTACTCTCTTTACACAGAAACCCAAATTAGCCTGACCAAGACCCCAGCAATGACTTTGTATACAGCTAGGGATAAATTTGTTTAGCCCGACCACGAGCTCGGCAATGACTTTGTGTAAAGCTGGTGATAGACTTGTTTATCCCGACCAATTAGACCCCAGCAATAATTTTGTATACAACCGGGGATAGACGTGTGCCATTGTTGGCGTTTCCTAGCATCTGTCACAGCTTTAGTTGGAAAACTTTGAAAAAAGAGCACAAAGGTTTCAGTATCCAAAAGAATTTCAAAATTTCCTCGGCATTTTAAAAACGGTACCACTAGAAACGATAAAACTTAGAATTCATTGCATATTTTCGTCTTTCTTAAAGATAGTATACATGATTGGTAAACTGTTACAAATAGTTTTATCCCCCTGTGTGATTGAAGATATGCATGATTAAAACCAACCTGAGCAAAAACCAGCTCCGTACTTCGTCTAACTTTTGAGAAAACAGTCAACAAAGGGTTTGTAGTAATTTCGCCCCAAAACCACTTCGCCCTGAACCATTTCGCCCTGAACCACGGCCTGTGCACTAAGTGGTTTTGGGGAGAAGTGGCATTTGGGCGATGTAGTGTTTGGACGAAGTAACTTGGGGCGAAATGGCACCCGGGCGAAGTGGTTTGGGAGCGAAATGGCACTTGGGCGAAATGGTTTTGGGGCGAAATGAATTTTCGTCTCATGAGACGAAAACTAATTGTTTTACTCATTTCTCAAAGACTATAGCACTTCAGACAAAACCATTTCAGGGGAAGTTTTCTACGGTCATCATGTTTATATTGTGTAAGTTAGGCGTAAATCTGTGAACATTTCTGATTTTCGAGATTACCAATGATGTATACTGCCTTTAAAGATAGTATACATGATTGGTAAACTGTTACTAGTTTTATCCCCCTATGTGATTAAACATATGCATGATTAAAACCAACCTGAGCAAAAACTAGCTCCATACTTCGTCTAACTTTTGAGAAAACAGTCGAAAAAGGATTTGCAGTCATTTCGCCCCAAAACCACTTCGCCCTGACCATTTCGCCCTGAACCACGGCCTGTGCACGAAGTGATTTTGGAGCGAGGTAGCATTTGGGCGATGTAGTGTTTGGACGAAGTGATTTGGGGCGAAATGGCACTCGGGCGAAGTGGTTTGGGAGCGAAATGGCACTTGGGCGAAATGGTTTTGGGGCGAATTGAATGTCTTTTCCTACCTCCATAGACAAAACCATTTCAGGGGAAGTTTTCTACGGTCATCATGTTTATATTGTGTAAGTTAGGCGTAAATCTGTGAACATTTCTGATTTTCGAGATACCAATCATGTATACTGCCTTTAAAATACATTTTGGGTTTTTGTGGCACCAGCTGCCATGATAAGAAAGACGGCAAAATCAATGCAAACCGCTTAACAAATAAACATTTATTTATTTATTTATTTATTCCATTTATTTACCCAGGGTGTGCCCAAACAGTTTACAAAAACTGGTTTCCATTGGGGCCCTGCAAACACACATAGAACAAATATACTAAATTGAACAACTTCATAATTACTAACAAACTGGAATAAGATACATTTGTACAACAACTACAACATCAAAAAACGAATGGTTACAGAAGAACAACATCACAAGTAATTATTATACATGCATGTGACACTAAAATTTACGCTAATTACGGGAAGGGCGAAAAACCCGCAAAAACTCTTTTTAAGAGAAAACAAAATTTACAAAATGGGAAAATTCCCCTCCGGCTCCAAAATTAAAGTTTGATTTTATGGCAACCAAGTCATACGACTCCGTAAATTAGCATTTCTCACTTGAAGTTGATCATGTGAATATTATGTGTATGTTTGGCGAAGTGCCGATTTGAATGAGCTCAAAGAAGACATAGTTCTAAGGTGAGCACTAAAGCTGTTCCAAATTGCGGCGCCAGTTACAGCAAAAGCAACATACAGATATTAATATAGAGTACACGGTTGATAAACTGTTAAAAACAGCGTTATTTTCACCCTAAACACGTAATGTTGATAAAACTGCCTTGTAGAGTTTAGCCACATAGATGCAGCGGCGTCGCCAGAGGGGCCAAGGGGTGGCACAATTTAATTTTGGGGGGCACAGGGGGCCACAACACCTTTTCGGGGGGAGGGGCACGTAACACCCCTCCCCCCTCCCCCAGGTCCCCCTTGGCGCGCCGCTGCATATATGCATACTATATACTGCAGAACATCTGAAACATCCATGAATGGTTTTTGTGCATGATGGAAACGTTTTTTTTTTGTTTTTTTTTTAAAGCACTCGCGGTTGGCAATTTCTCCCACAAAGGTACCATTTTACACGGGGAAAACCATGTGGTGCTTGTTACTATTGCTATATGGTAACTACAAATGATGTATTAGGACTTTAAGTTAGTTTGAAGTCATTGATTGCTTAAGCTTGGATTTGTCGGAATCGGTTCAATGGTTCAATAAATCAAGCCTTAACTATTATTGAGGTTATAAACTCCTCAAAAAAAGTTCGGAAAGTCAAGTTTGACTGACGATTTCTCTCTTGTTACTAAATCATTTCCCTTGAATTTGGTATCATTGGAAAGCCCCGTTATTCCTCTTTACAGTGATGTGTCATGTTATGATTAATCGATTGGGTGGAAAATGTCACAAAATTCACTGCTATTGTCATGCAGTGCATACCCCTTTTGCTTGGAGGATGGGAATGTGTCAATGCACTTTTTGACAATAGCAATGCATTTTGTGACATTTCACTTTACACCGCCCCCGTATTCAGCTGTGCTGCACATCCCCCAAAATTCAAGGAAAATTATTTTGCAACAAGAGAGCAATCGTCAGTCAAACTTGACTTTCCGAACTTTTTTTGAGGAGTTTAGTTCTCCCTTAATTAAGCACGTACCGAAAGTTATATTGCCTGGTTAATTACAAATGCATTTTTGTCCATTCCATTCGAGGATATTAACCTGCTGACAGAGAAATCGCATTCACGCCGATTGGCCCATAATGTCGGGCCGACATAACTAGCAAGATGGCGTGCACCAAAGCTGAAGCAAAGCGCCGACCGAGTGCCACCGTGACTGCACTGATAACCTTGGTCATACTGACCGGTTCTGGCTGGGTCAGTCCAGTTGAATCCAGTTTCTTGCGGTTCAAACCGGACACCGAGTACATCTACACCTTCCACTCGTCAACGGATTTAAAGAACGTCCGCACTTTGCGTGCCGCATCAAAGGTAACACTGTAAAAAAAAATTGTAAATTCATATAAATTTTGACTGTTTTCCAGGGTTAATTATTTTTTCTTTAAAAATACATTTTGCTGTAATTCGTATCTATTAAAACCAAAAACATTTGCAATAAAACACAAAATGTGCATTTTAACGAAAATACGTATAAATTACAAGAGTGCGGGAAGTTATTTTGTTCATGTCGTTTGTAAAAAATACAGTACACTGTAAATAACTGCTGTATTTTTGCATAATTATTGACTCTTTTTTAAAGTTAATGATTCTTGGGCGTAAAAAAAGTAAAAGCGAATCATGTTCGTGTGAAAGTGCATAATGACCAGTTTAAACTTATATTTATGAGCGCGTGTGATCATTGGGTATGAAGCGGGATTCCCAATCAGAAGTAACCGCTGATAGGATTGTGCGCATTGACCAGGTATAGCCACCCAGTTGATTTAAAGTTTTAATTAATTAAATTAAATTAACAATTCCAGTTTGTTGTTTACAATTAGCAAGTTGGTTATTTAAAATTACAGTTTGTCTGTAAATTTAAAGAAATGACTATACTGTGATTTCAATTTAGAGTATGTTTACATGTCGGTTTGTTATTTTGAATAATAAAGTCGACATGTTATTTTAGAATACAGAAAAAGTGAGTGCACCTGAGTTCCCCCTCCCCTTTTTTTGGGTGTATTTTTACAGATAATTTTGTTACAGTGTAGGGGGCAATCCAACTAAACGATAATACGAGCATATCCGGTTGCTGTAGTGACGGCCGGCAGTCATCTTGGATTTTTGAGGGGAAAAAAATATGGCCAAGATTTCTCACAACCATGTCCAAATATAGCCACTTGGAGAATATCTGTCCCAAAGGGCGGTCGGGTTAGCGTAGTGGTTCTTTCCTCGCCTTTCACCTCTGACGTCCCGGGTTCGGATCCGGGGCGTGTATGTGGATTGGGTTTGCAGTCCCTACTTGACCGCGTGGGTTTTCCCCTGGGGGTTTCCTCCCACTTTTAAAACTGCAACTCCTTCTTCGTCATCTCAAGTTGATAATAAAGTATAGTAAAAGCTAAAACCCGTATAGTTAATGGAATAAAGGGCCTATATAGTTGCCGAAGATGCCATAAATTAACAACAACAACTGTTCCAAAGTTCATGGCTTTGCTCAATAGACCAGTTGCGTGATAGATTTGCATAAATAATAGAGTCCCGCCTTCGCGCTACAGCGCTCGCGTACAAGTGGGCCATACTACATTGTACCTGGTAAATCCGGCTTTCCCCGGTTTCCAGGGGGTGCAAGCTGGCGCAAAGTAACCGGCGCGAAAGTATTGCGGTACCCGGAATACCTCGCACATTACTCTATGCATTTTAAAGCTGGGCCATCCGAAATTACATTTTAATAGTACTTATCGTAAATTTTCGTCAAAATAACGAAATAGAACGTGAAATTTAAAATATTTGAAATCGATGTCAACTTTGAAAGCTTGAACGTTTCCAAACTGCAATGATAAAGTCAAGAAAGTGGAGAAACGATTGCGGGTTATGTGACTGGTTTGAAGTTGCCAATCAACATGTTCAGTCAACATGGACCAGCTTAAAAATACATACATGTAGATTAAAGTGCGAGGTATTCCAGGTACCGCACGGTTACCATGTACCAGCGTGCACCACCTGGAAACAGGCCGATTGGCTAGTACAGGTAAAGCATGGTGCTTGACTCACTCGTACGCGAACACCATATGGCGCGAAGGCGGGACTTTAATATTTATGCAAATATGATGCGCGACTCTAGGATTTATGCAAATATATCACGCAACTGCATGGTCTATTTGGAAAGCGATTAATTTCGTTATCTAAAAAAACCAATTAAAATTGAAATCGCACAAGTCCTCCCCACTTAAAATATCTCTATAAATCACACACAAATCGCACAAAACCCCCAAATTAATTCGCACAAAACCTCTTATGAAGACATAGATGTGGATAAAGAGATAGCACCTTCACATTTAATTGCGAATTTTCACATTTGCCTTCAAGTATGAACTGTTTGCATTATTTATTCATTTGTCCAAGAAAGGCGATAATGCGAGCAATAAAATCAGCATTTTAATTTCAACTGATAATTTCTTTGAAATCTTTGCAATAAATGTCAAGTACACTAGCGTTTATCGTTTCTAGTGGTACCTTTTTTGAAACGTTGAGTACATTTTGAAATCCTTACAGATAGTGTAAAATCTGTCCTCTCTTTTCAACGTTTCCCAGCTAAAGCTTTGACAGATGCTAATAAATTAATGCCAATAGTAACACACGGTCGAACGACTTGTTTATTTTGTTTATTATTACGCGTTGAATTTATTAAATTGAACACAACACGCATTATGTGTGCAAATAAAATAGTTTCTTTAAATTAATCATGGACAGTATATACATATGATCAGGGATAAACAAGTTCATCCCCACACCAAATGCAGTTGTCAAGTATAGAAAGCATACACAAGTTTATCCCCACACTTATGAATGTCGCAATTAGTTTTTTGGGGAGGCAGTTGAATCCCTGGCCCCTGTTGCAATTGCTCTATTGAAACGGTACAGTGAGTAGATGTAAAGATGACAATTAGCCTTAATTTGCGTGTTTTCCATGAATAGCATCTGGTGTACTGACGTACTTCCTTTCACATGCACACTTAGTATCCACTCGACCAGACTAAAGTTTTGTTATGTGGTGCACGCAGCAGGTATGAAGTACAGAATCAATACCGTGTTCACCGTTGGGGACAATGGCATAGAGACTGTTGGTTGCTAGACAATGGTGTGCCAGCAATTATGTAAATGTGACACGCAAAACGTAAATTAAGAAAGAACTGCATTTATGTCTTTTTAGGTGGGTTTTGTTGCCGTGAAAACGTCCGATAATGCCGACTACCAGGAAGTCTATCTTCGTGTCCACTCGGTGGCATTAACCAGCGATGACAAACCAGGTAAAGCGATTTGATGCATGTTTGTATAGATGTCGCCAGACACTACGGTTCTTTTCAGTTTGAAGAGTATAAAGTTCTCTTTTCGATCAAGCAGGAGCTATAGGTCAGAGGTTCGAGTTCAACGCATTGCAAATCCTTTAGACAGCCGAAGTGTGACGTGGTTGCCATGGCAATTGGCTCTAAACTAACATGGCCGTCGGAAAAGTATCATTGCAAAAGCACAGGTAGGACATGCACGGTTCAGTGATTTTTAGTTTAGAGCCAATTGCCTAGGCAACCAACAAAATATGACGTATTTACTTCGGCAGTCTATTCTATTTATACAAACCGGCGCAAGTTGCATTTTTAAACAGCTAGAATCCCCCCTTCCACATTTTTTTAGTTTTTCTGTTTATCATGGAGGTGTATGTGTCTACAACACCATCACAACTTGTTTTTCACAAAAAATCGACAGGCTTTTGCTTAAAACGTAAAGCAGTTCCGACCCTCTTCAACCAAATTCTGAAACGCTCGAGGTCACTTGGCTTGTTTATCAACAGGGTTTTGACGTCATCCTGAGAAACATACAAAACGGTCTGTGCAGTATTGAATGGAAAATACACAAAGTGAATGTTTATCATGCCTATTTTGTCCTTGTAATTCAAAATACAAACGTGAAAAACACTCATGTAATATGACAACAATCTACTATTACCTTTTTTGTGAAAAAACGATGAAATTGTGGCTCACATTGAAGCTCTTTTGAAGTAAATACTGGTGCATTGCGACGGGTGGTTTTGTCACGGAACGAATGGCATTCACAGCGGTCTGTGTACGGTCCCCTGCGGGCGTAGTTTCCACGTGTTTGGACATCGGCCGTACAAGTTATAGAATGAGCGACTCATTTTTTTCTCTCTTGGTAATAGAAAAGAAAATCTTTCTGCTCTTTTATTTTCATAGTGTCTGGTAAAACATGCAACCACGCAGCTACTGGGCATATCTCTGGCTTTTTGGAACAACAAAATTCTCCAAAAAACACCATATAAAAGAGACGGTTTTCCAAGTTTTTTGCGTGTAAACGTATGGAGCTAACTATCGTGTTGACTTCACTTTCTCAGGATTGCGTCACGGGGTCACGCGCATATCATGAATACCTAATGAGCGTTTCAGAAATCGCGAAAATCTCATTTTCGAAAAGCGCACTTTTGCTTGCAATTTATCCACTTAAAACCGACAATTAAAAAATAATAAAAATCCACGTCGGCAAGAGGGATGTTTGGACTATCGAAAAAAGCCTAAATGCTGGATTTTCGTCAAGGGGGATTCTTCCTCTTTAAAGTCACATACGAACTGAATTAGGCTTTATGAAAGCTCGCATGGCTAAGCAAGCCGTGACGTATTGTTTCAGGTCTTCTAGTTCGCGTGTTTTCCCTTCGAGTGTATATATAAACTGAAAGTAGGTGCAGTAGGTGTTCATTCCATGAGTCGAGAACTGTCCATTGTGTTTCATCAGGGAACTTGCTTTTGTCAACGTCCATGAATGTAAACCTTTGACTGTAACAACACTGTGTAGCCATAACACGAATCCGGTAACTAAGGACTCCTTCCCTGTGCATATGCATCACAATATGTGGCAGAGGGCATTCCCCTACCATTGTTCCCCCATTGTGTCTCAAACATCCAAGGAATTTCTTTCAGTTTTTAGGGGGAGGGTGTTGGTGCGTTAACAAAAGGGAAGAGTGTGTTAAAGGGAGGAGGGGCGGGGTGGGGGGGGGAGTGTGTTGAGGGGATGGGGGAGGGGGAGGAGGGGGTGGGGGTAGGGGGCGGGGGGTGGGGGGTGGGAGCCCGAGTCCCTTTGCCACATATCGTGCTGGGTATATCCCTGTGCGTCCGCCATAACTGGGGGTGCCATCCAGTGCCATGAAGTGTGCGTTCCGCGTTGTTAAAACGCGCCCCCTTCGTTAGACTAGTTTCCGTCCACATATTCCACGAATATAAGGACAGGTAAAGGCTGCTTCATCTTGATCTGTGATTGGTCGTCTTTGCGCGTGCGCACTGTGTGCTTCATATTTAAAAATTGGTTAAGCCCTTTGCTTTTACTACGTTATTTACATTTTGATATGTTCGACACGCACGGCCGGATTACAAATGTCAATGCAAAATATACGCACTTAGTACAACAAAATAATAATAACCACGTGACCGGACCACGGGCCGCCCTTTACCTAGACTGGTTCCCGATCCACATATTCCACATACAACGACTGAATATGAGGACCGGCTACTATCGTGTTTAAAATAGCACTTTAAGCATGACGTCATGCATTTATTTTTAGGCGCACATAACCGTTAATTTTCAAAGTGCGCTGCGCGCTATATGGCATGAGTGTACAACAATTTGAAAGGGGTTATTCCATATTTGACCAATACAAATGTATTATATTAACCTTAAAATATTAAATATGCCCATTTTAATATACATCTTGTCATGTAGGCTAGCATCAAAAAGAAAATTCAAACCTTGTCTGCATCACCCAGTGAGCTCCATATTGTACGTCATTAGTTTTAATCTGCTGTTGCAATCCCGTAAATATAGCCATTCATACGGTTACCGTAACTATAGCCACTGATAGCCACTGCGTATAAGTTTTAAATCCGTGGCATCACCATAAATACAGACGCAGCGGCACGCGTACGTACGTGCACGCGACGTAAATTCAAATTCTCGAAACAATGACGAACTGTACCCGACGATTAACGGTAACGTCCGGACGTGCATTCGGGTATCTTCGGGAACCTTCGGAAAAAGGAGGAATTCCTCCTGTTTCAAAATGGCGGAATTGGCGGCTGCCGGACCTTAAATTCAGTCTAGTCAAAAGATTTTTGGTCCGGGTACCAGACTACCCTTTACCGATCTAAGTGGATGAAATCCTCCACTTTTCATTACCTGCTACCAGTCCCTACATTCGACAACGTCTGAAAGACGTCTAGAGACTACGTAGGGAACGGGGACCAGTCTACCCCTTCGTGCGCACAGGCTTCAACAAAAAATGCGCAAATAATTGTTCGAAGTGACAACATAATGTAACCTTACAGTTCATGGCACGGGATGGCCTCTAGTTATGGCCATCCTGAGATATCAGGGAATTTCCACTCTGCAAAGCGACGTAACAATACCCCGAGGAAAAATACACAAATCTGTGGAGTGAGCCGGCTGTTGTCTTGAGCCAACTCACGCCCGAGTCATTTTGATGTAATTTAATCAATTCGGTCATGTTATGCCGAAAAGAAACGATTTCTATACTTTCCAGAAATTGTATTGGGTTCCGTTCCTTAAGACTGTCCCATTCCTACCAAACTTTCAAAGACTTTCTTAATTTACTCCGCAGTTTTTCAAATTAATAACAGGGATGCATGCTGACGAATGTAATGGAACGGATTCCTCAGTATGCTTTAAATAGCAGCCAATCGTCGACGCGGACAACGGCCAGCATTACCGAGTACATGTATCACATGCATGCACGGTGTTTACAATCTGCGCGCGTTACATTTGAATGCCTGCCGCAATCATGCTGCATGTGCACTGCCAAGCGTCCTGATTGGTCCAGCAGAGGCGACAATATTTCTGTCGCTAGTCCCACCGCGAAATGGGGCCTTTATCAACAGGGCCACTGTACGCAGGAGTTAGGGAGTGCGTTAAAGGGGCACTGTTGCAAGAGGATGGTTGTGGCGGACGTACAGAGAACAGGTACTCGGCTCTCGGATTGGTGTATATCTGAAAATGTATGTGTAACCGAGTTGGTCTAAACAAAATATAGGAAACAGACGGGGCCAACGCTGACTATGTACAAAAGAGAACTGGCTCAAGCCAAAATTATGATTAAAATAAGTACACTATGTATTGTATGTATTACAACAATTCCAATTCGAATAAAAAAACATTTCTGAAAACCGGTGTCATTCTGCTAAAGTTCCATATTGCACTAAAAATACAAAGTTCAGAGCAGCACTCCGGCTCATGCACACGCAGTCAGAACAGGAGAACTAACTAGGCTTGTCCACAGGTTCCTTATATAGGACCCTGCTGGCTCTAGTCCCAACCCAGGAATTCCAAGTCTGCCAGAATACAATAAACCTAAAATGCACATTCCAGCACATGCCCAGGTGCAGTCTAGCCACAATGAAAACAATGCATAGTTCCGACCAATCACAACAGAGATAGCAGACAGCGCCCACATATGTCAAAGTGCATTGCATCACAAACAATCACGCGATTTTCTGACCATATACATTTTGTACATGTTGATTGCGCCAGTGACCGGGTGAATTTTTGTTTCAATGTCGGGCGATTCGCTCAGTGTTCAAAGGTAGGAAAGCGCATTTTTATGAATAGGCCTATATGTCATCTCTGGCCTTGCATTACTAGCCCTTCGCTCAGTGTGTGCTACGGTATAACTGTCGACCCTAAAACATAAATACCTTTGAGTTTTCTCCAATGAATCTGTGCTTTCCATGCCGAGTCCCGTTGGTTTATACGTTGTGTCGCCATTTTTTTGCGATGGCTTGTGAGCACATAGCAACAGTATCTAAGGGGCGGGGTTAACTGGGCAATCTCGGAAAGTATGCATTGCACACCAACCTCGTCCCCTGGGTTGTCTAGCATCCTCGTTCCTAGCTGTTCTAGCAGTAGACCATGGGGCCGAGGTCGATTGCAAAGTGGGGCGAGACATACACCCAGCAGATGTACTGGAATGTTATTGTGATGTACCTATTCTTGGGTTTCACTTGGTTTGACAACCGGTTGCTATCCGCCATTACTGTGTCCATACTATGGCACGCCAAATCGAAAATAATATTTAAACATATTTGACGCATATTTTCGCAAAAGTTGCGCAAGAAACAAAAGGTTGGCATGACTTTTAAATGTTGACAGACTGTTTGAAACCGGCATACCGTGCTTTTGTTGGCAAGCTTTTAAAAATGTTGAGACTGTTTTGCAGGATTGACGGTAGAATGATCAGTGTTGAATTTGTCCGCTTTAGCGAAATTGGCGTGCCATACGCGTGACGTCAACAACTATCATATTCGCCATTACTGTGTCCATACTATGGTACGCCAAAGCGGAAATAATCATCAATTCTGAAAAAAAAGTCTCAAAATTTTTAAAAACTTGCCAACAAAAGCACGGTATGCCGGTTTCAAACAGTTTATCAGCATTTAAAAGTCATGCCAACCTTTTTTTTGCGCAACATTTGCGAAAATATGCGTCAACATTTTCTTGTATTATTTTCGCTTTGGCGTGCCATAGTACGGACACAGTAATGGCGGATAGCAACCGGTTGTCAAGCCAAGTGAAACCCAAGAATATGCATGTTTAATTAATACTAGTGACCTGACCAGATGGTTGGCTGGTCACATATGTATCTATTTTTACCTTTTTTGCCTATTATGTGGTTTCACTATTTGACTTTCAGTTCCATTGGAAGAGGGGAGAGATTTCAGCGATTGGTAAGCTGCTAATACAACCATTACAAATGTCATTTGAGACATACATCCCAATCCACGCCCTCACTAGCAAATCACTAGCAAATACAGAGCTTATTCTAAATAGAGTGAAAATCACTCTAAAATTACTCTAAATAGAGTGAAAATCACTCTAAAATAACTCTAAATAGAGTGAAAATCACTCTAAAATTACTCTAAATAGAGTGAAAATCACTCTAAAATTACTCTAAATAGAGTGAAAATCACTCTAAAATTACTCTAAATAGAGTGAAAATCACTCTAAAATTACTCTAAATAGAGTGAAAATCACTCTAAAATCACTCTAAATAGAGTGAAAATCACTCTAAAATAACTCTAAATAGAGTGAAAATCACTCTAAAATTACTCTAAATAGAGTGAAAATCACTCTAAAATTACTCTAAATAGAGTGAAAATCACTCTAAAATTACTCTAAATAGAGTGAAAATCACTCTAAAATTACTCTAAATAGAGTGAAAATCACTCTAAAATTACTCTAAATAGAGTGAAAATCACTCTAAAATTACTCTAAATAGAGTGAAAATCACTCTAAAATTACTCTAAATAGAGTGAAAATCACTCTAAAATTACTCTAAATAGAGTGAAAATCACTCTAAAATTACTCTAAATAGAGTAAACATCACTCTAAAATAACTCTAAATAGAGTGAAAATCACTCTAAAATTACTCTAAATAGAGTGAAAATCACTCTAAAATTACTCTAAATAGAGTATAAATCATTATAACCCTAACCCTAATCTAATTTCCACTCTATTTGGAGTGATTTTATAGAGTGATTTTCACTCTTTTGTAGAGTATTTCTATAAGGGATTTACTTAAAACAGGGAGTTTTAGGAAGAAAACGTTGTGGGGACACGAAAAGTGTCCCCACAACTATTTTTAGTCCCCATACCATCGGTGTGTAACTGGTCAATGTCCCCACCGACAGAAAGGTTTTCAAAAGATGACCCCCTCACGGATCATGGGTTTGTTCTCCCCGCGTTTTTGTCTTTTGTTCATCTTTTGTTCCTGCCATATTCACAAAATCCATAAACTTTAACGCATACATTTTCTTTGAAGAGACCATGCGAACCCAACGCAACCAAACCCAACTCAATTCAGCTCACCCCAACCTAATCAGCCCAAAAATACCCAAAATGAAGAAAGAAATTAATATTATTGATTAAAACATTAATATAGGTTTTCCCGGCATTTTTGTTTTTTTAACGTTTTTCTGATCATTTTAGTTATTGGTCATTCAATTTGACGTGATTTTTTCACACCCGATCAAACTGAGGTTTATTTTTCAGATGGGGTATTAAAATTCAGTTTTGAGGCAATCAACATGTTGTTTTAAACGTCCGTTTTCGTTTGTGTGCATTCTATTTTGGTGCATTAATATGTGGGCATTCTGGGATTACTTTTTGGGGCACATTTTGACGATTGTTGATGTCGGTCAGACGTATAGCCATGCCTTCGTTTCTATTTCGTCTTGGGCAACCATTTTCATCACCCGTCTGTTCAAATTAATAAGATTTTTAAATTAATTGTTTTTCTTTTCTCTATTTTCTTTGGGGTTACTTTTAAAAATCATTAGGTTTGTGGAATTTATACTGTGAAATAGCGAAATGAAAAGGATAATGATTTTTTGTTTTCACCGTATATCTTTTGGGAAAGGTTATTTTGTTGTCGTAATTGATGATCTTTTGGTGATTTTTTTATTGATCTTGTCAATAAAAACAATGAACAAATCTTTAGAAAATTCTTGATGTTGACGAGTTCATTATTCATTTAGTTTATGTACAGTTCGTTTCCGTTCTGCTTTTGTAAGTTGTCATATGACGATGTCGCTGTTGAGATTTATTCGTCCATCTCTTGACGTGTTATAGGAATATTGACACGAGGGAATTCTTGAAAAGATGCTTGAATAAATTTGAAAAATTTCTGCACATTAATGAAAATGAATGCCCAAACAACCCCTCTGTGCTGGTCTCTATACGAAAATGAATGACCGATGCGAAAGCACCCTTTACAAAGACAAACGGAACTTAAAGAAAATGAATGGCGCAAAGATTGAAATTGAATGAATCTTTTAGATTGTTTAATGACAATCAGCGTGGTCATTCAATTTCATTCTAAATTGAATGCATGAGCACGGCGCTAAATTGAATAAAAATTTGGTGAAATTGGCCGGGAAACATTTGCGGTGCCATATAATTTTTTTAAATGAGTGTAACTAACTTTGTTTACAGGTTTTCCTTCGAAATCAGTGCTAATGGAAGTATTGGCAACGTGCACTATCCACGTGATGAAGACAAGCACGTGATATCTGCGAAAAAAGGAATGACAAGCCTTTTGTCTAGCAATCTGCAACATAGCCCCGAGGGAAAGGTGAGGATGTGTGTATATGTTGGTTTTCTGGCCAGTTAATTTCTGGGAAACAAGTCAGTATCACTTACGGACGAAACATTATTATACGAATTCCTGAAACAACGGCATTACATTGTACATAATATATCTGCACAGAAATGTTGGTATTAAAACTAGCCTGCATAAATTTCAGCTATATACAGCAGGGTTGTAGTCGAGTCCATCACCAGTCTTTCACAAGTCCAGAGCCGATAAAATCACAAGCCCGTGATAAGTCCCGCACAGGTCCAGTAACAAGAAGCAAAGGATGAACACGCACAAAAGAATGCCTTTGTTGGAGTTCATATATATGATTATAACACGCCTCTTTCGGATTCTCAATCCTGACTGGCTGAAACGCAGTCACGTGAGGTTCACTAATCTAGGCTAGTGCATGAAATTTGCGCCAGCGTGAACTAGACGCACGTATGAAGTTTCAGGCGCGAGCGTTAAGACTTCTCGCGCGCGTGTTTCCCTGCTATAGTGTTCATGACCGGTCACTATAGTCTCAAAAACTAGTGACCGGTAACTGCGCCCTCTGGAGGTTGCTTGTTAATGTATTAAATTGAATTTCATCTGTACGTGTGTATTTTTGCCTGAGGCGTGTTATAAAACACATACGGACTGGCATAATTCGGTCTCTATAGGGCACGTCTATGTGCCCCTCGTGACTGTGAGTGACCACAAGAGGGTCCCATTTCCCTCGGCCTTCGGCCTCGGGAAATAGGACCCTCTTGTGGTCACTCACAGTCCCTCGGGGCCCATAGACGTGCACTAGTGACCTCATTGCCAGTCTATATGTGTATAATAGCTTGTGACTTGAATTAAGACCCAGGGACTTGTAGTGGACTTGTGATGGAAACGACTACAACCCTGCTACACAGATGTTTCAGTAAACCTTGATGGTTTTGTCTTAAGGGAATGCTATACGAAATGTCGATATAATTTTTGGACAGAAAAAAATAAAGTGCTGTAATGTACGGCTATAGAGCTAATTGAAGATATTCACAGGATTGTCCCAGTCGCTGATGCCTCTGACCACTGCATGCAGTGCCCGGTCCGCGCCGCCGTACCGTGTGCACAGTTTTTGGCGGCGATTCTTTAGGAAGCATGTGGCCTACACAATGGGGCGCCTACATGTACTATGTTGATAGCAATGGTAACAAACACCACAAAAATGGTACCTTGTGGGAGAAATTGCCAACTTAAGATGCTTTTTTAAAAGACAATTTTTTTTGTACCATTTATATAAAACACAAAAAGGTATTAACAATTTTGTTTAGGTAGATTTGATACAATCAGGCCAATCGCGTGGCACAATAAATTGTATCAACAGGCGCGATCGCTGCTCCGCGTTACAGCACTGTTAAAATATCATGGAAACGAAAGCAATGGCTGCAAAGTTTATTAGTTCATCGTCATTCTACTGAAAATATTATTTTAATCCGAATTTAATAACTACAGAAATATTCTTTCCAAAAATGCATGCCACTTTATAGTTCACAAGGTTTTGCATGAGAAGAGTTTTGTTTCAAATGAAACTAGTTTTAAGAGTTTCATTTCATCTTTTTCTACATTGTTTTATTTATTTTGAAGAGTTTCATGAACTCACATTATTGTGGAAAATCGCACGTTTCAAAGACGGGAAAGCTTTTAAACAAGGTTTCCATTTGTAACACTGCTCAACTCTAAGGCGCTGTTCATAACAGTAAAAAATGTGGATCCTGAAACCCATTGGCATTAGCACACGCGTGTCTCTAATTGGTACCGATTTTGCAACTTCAAACGCTCATAATTTAAGAAATACTGCACATATTTAGATGTTTCTTGTGCCAATTTATTTCTTTTTTGTTGATATCGTTTATATTAAACTCAGGTAATTTTGAAGTGATTTTTATTTGTTTTGGTAATAGGGGAGAGTGGGGTTAGTTGGAACAGTGGGTATGTTGAAACATTAATATTTTCTTCCACGGCTGTAGTTATTTTTATGAAATCCTGCCACTCATATGTTGCCATTAGCAACAGCTATCCACCATATATTGTCCACAGCACATGTGCTACAACCCTATTAAAGTTGCATTATGCTAATGATGTTCATAGGTTCACTTGACAATTTTTTTTAAAAATTATCTTAAGGTGTAGTACAAAGCTACAAAATGAGGTTAACGAAATGTCAAATTGTAGTCCCTGTTTTGCGTAGTAAGCTTGCAAATGTCAAATGGGCCAGCAGGTTTAGTTGGAACAAAATGAGGGGGTTAGTTGGAACATGTTTCAACTAACCCATAGGTGAAGTGCCTTTTGGATAGAAGTTTCAGTTAATTTTCTCACATTTTGTGCAAGGGGAAAACATTTTGCCGTTCACTTTTTTAAAAGGGGAACATTTAAAGGCGAAAAATTGTAAGATATTTTACTTCTAATCACACATTTATTTGGCTTATATCTAGTTTCAATGTATAGGCTAGTATGCATATTTTGCATCTGTGAAGTGTATGGCTGAGAAATGGATGTGAGATAAAGTTCAAGATGATCAAAACTTCAAGATGTAAAGTTTATAATCTAAATAAATTAGAATGTTTTATTGTTAATTTTAACATTTAGAAAGTTAAAAACAGTTGTACAGTATAACCTCTTTATAGTGGCCAGCCGCCACCCATCTTTGGTCTCAAATGCCATTTGTATAATGCTTAAGTAACCTCTATAAAAAGGCCACCTGTTAATAGTGGCCAGTTTTTTTTACGGTCCCGAGGGTGGCAACTATATACAAGTTTCACTGCATTATAAGTGAGCAAAAAGCGATCTTAACCGCTTGATGCATAAATTGTTTTGGTGCTCTTGTTTTGTGCAGTTGTCACGACTCACTGTACCCCAAAGGGTTAATTAGTGCATCAATTTACAGCTTAAGTGTCTGTCTTGCTAATTAGGTATAATTGCAGAAGTTATAGTAGTTTTTAAACGGCAACATACCGTGTTTCAACTTACCCCATACCATATTTCAACTTACCCCATAGGTGGGGTAAGTCGGAACAGCTGACATGGTCATGTTCAAGGTGGATTATACGACAAACCATCAACGAGTCCTAACATTTTATAGGCTCTATTTTTAGCCCAAATATGTATGCTTAAAGTGGTATAGTTGTTTTTTCTTTAATAAATATTGTTAGTGTTTTATAGACGAGGAAAGAACCCGTATACGCCAACCCGACCGCCCCTACACTGATCTGTTCGTGGCGGAACAGTAATGAAATTGGCAAAATACCATTATTTTTATCATGTTTGTATGCTCAAACGCGATAAAATTATCAGAAACGCCTGTAGCCAATCAAATAGCTGGATTTCCGCGCATGCTCTCTTAGCATTATTTTTTAACACCAAAACATTTTTTTGGCAGTGAACACGTGACCGACATCCCATAATTTTCTCGAGATCAACCAATGGGATTAGAATACTAAGCGTCATGCATTGTGATCATCAAGTTTAACACCATGCAAATTCTACACCACCTTTTCTGCTGTTAATCTATTACACCGGTGTTCGTTTGACACAAATGTAACACCCAAAGAATTAAAAAACCTTGGTGTTAGAAATTTAACACCGCATTTTTTGCAGTGTACATGCCTTTCCGTCGCAAATGTTTCGTTTTCGAGAAAAATCACGAAAAAGTATTGCATATTTGATTGCTGTACATTTTGTAGCGTTTTGGGTGAGATTCTAGAGGCACTACGCAGACGACAACCTTGCAACGCGCGACCTTTACGGAAGGTATTTTAGAATCATCCAAGCTATCGATTGCAATAATTATTTTCCTTAAATTCCAGTAAAACAAATGCCATCAAAAATCATACATTTTCCGAGGTAATTCAGACTGCATCTAGTATGTGGCTGAAAAGTCTACAAGGCAGTTTATCAACATTCATGACATTATTCTTTAAAGTTGCATTGCCCGTGTTTCGGTGAAAGGATTCAAAAAATTAATTTACACAAGCGAACGAATTTAGAAAGCTTACGTGTCTCTGTAACGAAAAATATCAAAAACTTAAATTTCCGACGTCGGGAATTGGAGATACAAGCCTTTTTCTTGAAACGTGCTTCACATGTTGTACATGTGCGCGTACGCTCATATGTACATAGTATGTGTACAATGTACACATGTACGCGCACATGTACATTTACGTCATAACCCTATCGATTAAATGACCTGCCAGCCTTTTAATCATTTCTTGTTTTTAATCGACTGGCATTAATCCTTGACGGATTTTTACGTTCTTGGTACCAAATGAAAGCTGATAACTTTTTCTATTCTAGAAAAATACCTATTTAACTTTAAAAAACAAATTTGACGCCCAAATCGGCCCAAACACGGGCAGTGCAACTTTAAGTGTATAATGGTGTTGTTCTCGTTCTTAAAAGTTTTCCAGTCATGCACTAAAATGTCTTTATTTCAAGCATTACTTCCTGTATGGGAAGTACTTACTTAACAGTTCACCCTCGAGACGAGATCATTTAGTTTCCGTAGCCAGGAAGCCTGATTTGCCTGGGACAATAAAGGAATTATTCCAACTCGGAATTGTTCCAATTGCTTGTTTTATGAGAAGTAACTCTTTGTTTATGGAGGTGGGGGTAGGGGGAGAGGAAGCGCTCAGGGAATTTGACTTAAAGGCACAGGCTCGTCAGCAATGCGCGCTCGCCAAATTCGTTCCACGAAATACGCAGCTCCATGCATTTGCTATGGAGCTGCGTATTTCATTGCTCGAATTTGGCGCGCGTGCGTTGCTGACGAGCCTGTGCCTTTAATCTCCTTAAAAATAATCATGTGACATCATTATAAGTTTATTAGTTGAGTCTTTCCACATAAGGAGGCATTTTGGCAACACAGACCATGCATATTTTCCAGAAAATACCTTTGTCTGATGGTCTTAAAATAAAAGAAATAAGTTTCAGTTGTTCTGAGAGATAACTTAGGCCCAAAAAGGGTTACAAATAGTGTGACAACATGCCTTATTTCTAAAAACCCTGTGTATATTTTCCATTATACGCTCGTAACTGGGCCGACCTAAAATGTAACACAAGTGTCCGTCCCGGTTACGAGCGTATATTGGAAATTTGTACACAAGATTTTTAGAAAGGCATGTTGTCACACTACATGTATTTGTAACCATTTTTGTGCCTAAGTTATCTCTTCAGAACAGCTTAAACTTATTTCTTTTATTTTCATACCAGACAAAAGTATTTCCTCGAAAATATATGGTCTGTGTTGCCAAAATTCCCCCATAGTAGGCCTAATGTGGAAAGACCCACTTCCGATTTGAAAGTTGGTGGTGTACTATAGTTTCAGTTCATACTCAGTTGTGACCGCAGCCACTTTATATCCTAACTATATCCAGTCGTAATATTTATTTTTTGCGGAGGAGAGAGCGAAAAAGAAAATGATTGAAATACAAATATTTTTATTGAGTTGTACTTGTTTCTGGAAAACAAAGAAATATTTCATTCTTTCGGCAAATAAAACAGTAATTTTCTTCTTTCTAAAAATATTCTAAACTGTATTTTTCAAGTCCTTTGTGTTTCCAGGGCGAAATCCTGCCAAAATGTGGACCATTTTTACCTAGGTGAAATTGGCCCACCCCCTTCTCCCACACCCCCTGGGCAGCCCCCACACCCCCTGGGCTACCCCACCAGAGGTGGGGATTATCACTATTTAAGTAAACAAATTCTTCCCCTCTAATTTGTGATGTGTATTAACTTGAAGCTTATTGACCAAGAACAAACAGTGAGATGTATATGGTTGATAAAACTGCATGGGGGAAGTGTGTGTGTGACCATGGTCAAAATAATTTACAGATGATATTCAAAAAGCACCTTCGGTTGGCGATTTCTCCCACAAAGGTAACATTTCACACAAGAAAAAAAAATCATGTGGTGTTTGTTACCATTGTAATCAACACTTTCATTCGGGATTTTCTTGTCAACTTGTGAGGGAATATTTTGGGTATTAACTATGTCTGCTACGTTGCTTATGCCAATTTTCATAGGTCACAACGAATGTTCCATAGGCCTTACGGGCTTTGTATACAAGTAAACATTCCTAAAACGAATTTTTCTCCCAATTTTCTCCAAACTGCTTGCAGTATAAGCAGAACAGTTGGAGCTACGACTGCAATGAGACAGGTCACGAAGGTCTCCATGAAGCGTCGTACACAGCCCAGATAGCGCCTGGTAATGATGGCATCATTGTCTTCACTAAGAAGAGACGTACACACCCGATACCTTATGGCAAATCCAAACACCAAAAGGTAAGAATCGATGATTGTCTTTTTCCACAAATCTTTTAGGGGCCATATCTCCCAAACCACTGGTCCAATTGGCCTATAATTCCATATTTGGTGCTGTGGGATCCTAAAATAAGTATGCCAGGTTTCATCAAAATCTGAGATGGTCGGGTTTAAAATGTTAATTTTTTGGGGTGATTTGACATGGAATGACCCTTTTGCAGCTCGACCCACACTATCGTATTGTCTTTGTGATTTTTGTTAATGCATTACAGTGTTCACTCCATGTTCTTTTCCGTTGCTTATCGTAGTGTTTATTGTTTGAATTCCATGTGCTGTACGTGTATACTGTGTATGTTGTTTGGGTCAAATAAATAATAATAATAATAAATAATAATAATAAAAAAGTTATATCCACCACGTGGGGGAAACGCACGTGGCTGCTAGCAGAAAAAAGCAAGGCTTTATTGTTCTCTTAACTTCTGGAGGACAGACACAAGAGATGCTTATAAATTGAGAACTTACAATATAATTGTTGAACCTATACCCTGAAACATAATAATTGAGCTTTCTTTTAAAAAAATTGTTTAGTTGATGAACATCGCATCTACTGCACGAATATTGTCTCCATTGGGAAAATATTGTTAAAATTTGTTGCAAGTGAGCCTGTTTCGTCCGTTCCAAGCCTCGTCTTTGAACAAAGGTTTTAAACCCTGGCGTAGATTGGCACTTTCCCAATCAGCAGACTTATAAAGGAATTTCAAATTGTCAGCGAAAACGAGGGTCTTATTGCTTTCTTTTGTGATAAAATTTGCAAATGAAAAAACCCGTGACATAATATATATACAATGACTCAGCATCTGAAACGAGGCTGCCAGTACAGTGCCAATTTGAAATTTGTAAATAGCATCTCCCCCGTAAAAAAGCAGTAAACTGTCCATTTGTCCCTGAATTTCCCGTGAAAATTAAAGTCACTACATGGCTTTTCACGGGCAATTCATGCTGGCGGCTTCTTTAATTAAGTACTTTGTGGGTAAAGGGGCTGCTAGGATTAATTACCCGTGATAAGCCATTGACTTTAATCTTCACGGGAAAATCGGGGACAAATGGACAGTTCACTGCCTTTTCACGGGTGGAGATATGTTCATAGTGAGAAGTGATTTGGGAAACACGATTAAAAATGTTTATGTGTGAATAAGGTCTATATATAGCCTCACTTGCTGATCTTTGCACAAAACATTATGTACAGGAGATCCACTACCATCCAGGCATGCAGTTGCCAACAATAGTCAAGATACTGGACCAATTTGACGCACCTAGAGAGTCAGCACCAGGGTAAGCCCTATGTAAAAATCATCAACTTGGGCACATTCTGTTTATGTAACCAAGCGGTATATAATAAATACAGGAACAGAGGGTATAGACGAGACACCAAAACTAAAGAAGACTTGGGAAACAAAATTCCGATGGCAACATTTATTTTAAATAAATTAACATTTGTTTTAAAATAGTCACAATTAAGGACCAAAAACAACAGCAGTCGAATACAGATGATCCCAGGCAGCATGCATGCACGGCTCATGCACGTATTTATAGTGACACAGCCTACAGCCCACAGCCTATTGTTTTAACTGGTTTTTAGCAGTACAACTGTTTTTTAGCAGTATAATGGTTTAGCTGGTTCCAACTGGTTTTTTAATGGTACGACTGGTCTAGGTTTCTTTTACTGCCGTAACTGGTTTTAACTGGTTTTAACTGGTTTCAACTGGTGTCATTGGGTTTTTTTTGCTGGCGTAACACATTTTACTTGACTGTATATAAATGCATTTTGACGTGGGAGGGGACCCACTGTGAATGCAAATGTTCCTCACAAAAGAAATCCAGAAATTCCAAGGAACAATTGCACACAGTGGTACATGTATATACCCCCAACAGGCATGGCAGAGCTATTAAAATTTAATCGTGACCAGACAAATAAGTTTGCCTGGTTACATTTATGATGTTTGTACATGTCTTAACAGTCTGAAAGGAGGAAGTACCGGTATATATACATGTAGGCTATAAATGTTTGCTTCGCTAATTTTGTCACATTCATGGGTACAATTATATACTGTAGATTACTTTGTTTAATAACGGAAACCTTTTATTATTGGAAATGAAAACAAGTACAAGGATATCTTCCCTATAATAATCTTGCTTATAAAAAAAAAGTTAGATAAAACACATTATAAAACACAAGACAAATAAAACACAAAAATGTGTAAACTGTAGTAAAAGGGCCCATGACATGCTAAATAACTTTATATGCTACATGTATAGTCTTTGCTGCATATGATGGATTTCTTGTTCAGCAAGACATAACTATTGTTTGTTTTGATGTAAAATCAATAAAAGGTATAGCCTTTTTCAACTTTGAAGTGCTGTCTGGAGTGCATCACTTTCTGAAGACACGAGTGAAAAGTCAAGACAAAACATAAGACTTTAAGCTGGAATTGTGGCAAATTGCTGCAGTTTTCACCCCCAGTTTTGTCATGGCTTACAACAGCTTCACACGGCCTTTTTGCGCGTAATTGCAACGCGTGTTGCTTTAAGAAAAAGCAGTGTGGAAGGAATTTGGAGTGAAACGACAAACTTAAAATTACGGAATTTATACAAAAACACTTTCCGCCCTATTTTATTCTCTGGTTTTCAGTGCATTGTTGCCGCTTTTTCTCAAAGCGATGCGTGTAGCATTTACGCACAAATGACACTGAAGTTGAAAATGACAGTAACAGGAGTACTCAGCATTACAACATATAGGTATAAATCTGAATGTCTATTTTTGTCTCTTTTTTATACAGATTCCAGCATCAATTCCATGACAGTCAACAAAATGAAGAATATGTCGGTAAAAATATACATGTTTTTTTTCATCCATTCATTGTCTGTACATGTACTTACGAGAAATGAAAGCAAAAGTAACAGTGTAGGCATATTCTGGAAATTTCAGTTTGACCTTTCTCTTTTGCATTTTATAAACTCTTTCTTTCTATTGTAGGTTTTTTAGTGGTTACTTCATAAAAGTGAAATAGTTTCGTTAAGGAAATGCCTTCCAACGTCTGTTCCCAGAAGAGAGTGAACATGAATATTTGTCCTTGGATGTTATGATGAACAATTAATTTTTAAAAACTTGTTGCCAGGTGGAAATTTATTTGCGTAAATTGTTTCCTAAATGTGTCCTGATAAAAATATCCTATGATGCAGCAGTTAACTGTGCCACAAAACTCCAAATATACGGAAATGAAATCTCAACTATGAAAAAAGGAGACCAAGTTTTTTTTAAATATTTCATATTTAACAAAAATGTTTTCACCAAAATGACAGCGCTGATGATTTTCCATATTGTCAAAAATCATTATATTTGAAAATGACACGAAATTACTCCCGTTTTAGATGCTGTATGCACACATAATTCATAGTCAATGACACTGCAGTCTGCATTAAAAAGAACTTTAAATACAGATTCCATGATTGAGAAAACTTTTCTAAAACAGGAGCAACAGCAATTACATAACTGAAGTCATATATAAACACCTCAACAAAAGTAAGTTCCCCCTAAACAATTGCTTATATCTCCTAAAGTCAATTTCGGAATTACACGAAATTTGGTGTGAATGATTAGTGCAATGCATGGAATGTGCATTTCAAGTGGTGGGTCCATACCTATATGTTATGCATGAATGAGCAGCATTTAAATGTGAAATTGACACTTTTCAAGAATTGCAAAATGCAGTCAACAATTCCCTAGTTCCTTTCACACATGACAAGTACAGTTTTGGTCCTCAGTATCACGCATTGTGTTGATGAGACGGGTGATCCTCCGCTGCGGAGCTGGGTAATCCACTCCTGCATGCACCATCTGGGGCAAGTGTTGTTTGATCATCAGTTCTCCGATTAATAATGTTAAGGGTTGAGATCTACTGTATAGGGGCGTTTGCCTGCCATATCATCCAGTCAATTTCTTGAATCTTTAAAAGGTCATTTACCACTCTTGCCCTGCATGTGGACGTGCATTGCCATAAAGCGATCGTCTGCATGGGTAGTAACTTGTTTTGGTCGGCCGGTTTTTGGCAAGTCTGCGACAGCTCCAGTCAATTCGAATTTTGAACGGAATTTTCTTATTGCATTTTGACTGACTGATCCATACGGGTTACTTGTTTTACAGGGCGCACTAATAAACACATGCGTAGGCGCGTATAATGCATCAATTAAATGCATTGCGCATGTGTATAGCTTTAAAAATACTGTACAGCAGTAATCAAAAGAGCATGCGGATGTCAACATAGGAAATAAAGTTTTCAACACACAACGCGGACAAATATTGTGCAGAAATCTTGCAAAATAAAGAAGGTATATATACTAGCTTAATTTTGTATAACAATAATAATATTGGATGTCATTTTGGGTGATATGAGAATATACCGCATTCGTCATGAAAATACCGAACTTGCCTTAATTAGGTATTTTCATGACCCGTGCGGCATATTCTCATATCACCCTCAAAGCCATCCAATATTATATATGTATCTGAACCTTTTTTCCTCAGAATTGCCAGAGATGCAGACCTTTTCTGAAGGGCAGCTGACATTTCTCCAACAGGGGTATTATGCATCACCTTCCAGGCCAACAGACAGTGAGGATATTGTCACTGACTCCATACAAATGACGGTATTAAAGGCGAAAGTATAGGGCCAGAAATATTTACGGCCCACCTTGCAAATAGTACTGCGGTATTTCGGTAATACCGAGTAGGCTTAACGGTATTTTTAATACTGATTGCTCTCGCGGGAATACCGAAATACCGGCGAACTCGGTTAAAAGTTCATTATCGTGGTATATTCCTGAACTGTTCATGGAAATCAAATAAAAGATAGCCAACAAACGGTAACCATGCATACCAGTATTGAAGGTTTCTCTTCTTTGGCTATCTCAAAATATGTTTTGGACGTGCATATGTACTATGTCTGTAAAATGGCTCTACTAACGACACAGCACGCTTGCAAATTCCAACATGTCTATATTTTTGTCTGGCCTGCAAGCGCAAGCACGGCCCGCGTATATGTTGTAAGCTCTGTGTATTGTCAAACTGTCCAGGGGCCAATTTCATAAAGCTGTTTAGCATAAAAATTTGCTTAATCAAAAATTTGTTTCTTTTATAAAAATGTGTTAAATATTCGAAATTGCATGTCAACTTGTGTTTTCCACAAGAAAATCTGCTATTCTTGCTAAGAACACAAATTGAGATACAATTTAGATTTTAACCGGTTTTTTTAAAGCAAACAAATTGTTGATTAAGCAAATTTTTCTGCTAAACAGCTCTATGAAATTGGCCCCAGAACACAAGTTGGAAAATACACGCACTTTGTCCAGAGACCAAGAGGTTTCCCCTCTACTACTACTAGGTCTCTGTTTTGTCCCAGATTTCTCATTGAGGGAAATCCCCACAGCACACTTGTGATGAGAAAGATGCTTGGTCAATGGAAAATCACCAAAATGTAGAGGCAAATATCGTTTCGCGCCGCATGTCAGTAATTTCGCCCAACCTGAGCCACTTCGCCCCGGAAAACTTCGCCTGAAGCGATATTTTTTTCCGTACCGCTGTTTAGCGAACATTGCTTCTGATTGGTTTAACCCCCATGCATATGTTGCATACTGATGTGTTTTGTCGATTAACTACCTCAACATAACCCCACACCATACCACACTCTTTCCTCAATTAATAATAGTGAAAAAAATTAATACGACTCAAAGGAGATTCGAACCTGCAATCTCTCGATTGATAGTACTACGTCTTAACCACTAGACTACCAAACGACTCGACAAATCCTTAAATTGTCTTCCTTATATCCTTTTATTTAATAACTCTTGAAGGCGCTATATACTAAGAAAATATGAATATTCATTTACAATGCACCGGAAAAAAATATCGCGCCCCGCAAAACTTCGCGCAAACACTATATTCTTCGCCCAAGCAGCAAAGCGGCATCACATGCATACGAACACGCTAATACCCCAACCAGCAGCATTACGTATTTACTACGCATGAAAGTGCGAATTGGTCATGGCGGAAGGGCGAATTGCGTCATGGCGAATTGTTTTTTGGGCGAAGTGATTGTAAAAAGTCATGATCTTGGGAGACTACGGATAGCTGTACAATTTAACCTAGCTGCACCGAAAGAATTTCTGTATGGCGCATGCATAGGTACTTCACCAAAAGTACTTCACATCATTCCTTGCTCTATGTTCACATGTACTTCACATCTTTATTGTTATGACATATAATACTTTAATAGAAAAGTACTTAGTAATATAAAACCGAATAGCCTACTGCGGTATTTTTTATCACGGCACACCGCGGTCTCCCAAAACCCATTAAGAATTTGGGGAATCAGGTTGCCGTAGTGGTACTTTCCTCTCCATGGTCCTGGTGCGAATCCCATCCGGGTCAGCTATGGATTGGGTTCTCAGTCCCTGCTTGATTCCATGGGTTTCCTCCTGTACAGAAATGTGTAGGGGTTTTTCTCCCACCTCTAAAACTGAGCATTTCTTCATCGTCTTCTCGTCACAGGTTTCTTCAGGCTTACGAGCTACAGTGCCTCTGGCACTTTTAAGGAATCCTCGGTTTCAATACCAGAAAGAATTAATAACATATAATACGTACTCGACTATCACTATTTTGTCCTTCACATGACCATCAGAAAGTGCAGATTTGATTAAATACCCCACATTTAGGAATGAAAATAAAAGTTTTTCTTGTTGTTATTTATGTACCATATTTCAACAGCCTATAGATCACCGCAAGAACCACAACATGACACTACTCGAAGAGCTAATATCTGGGAACTTGACATGTATGAGGACTGCACCATTAAAAGGTGAATATATAGGCTGCTTATGACAAAAAATTAGCTGGCATATAAAGAATCAGGTCCATCGCAAGTCCTTCACGGGCCCTGCACTCAGCCACTGCAGGCCTGCAGCAGCAGGCCTGCCACTGCCCCAGGCCCGCTGCTTTCCCAGGCCCGCTGCTTTCCCAGGCCCGCCGCCACCCCAGGCCCGCCGCCGCCCCAGGCCTGTCGCCGCCCGGCCCCGGCCCGCCGCCTTCCCAGGCCCGCCGCCTCCCCAGGCCCAATGATGCATGCACTCCCACCCCAGGCCCATTACTGGAGGCATGTTGCAGGCTTGCTGCTCTAGGCGTGCCACTGCAGGCCTGCCGCCGCGGCCTGCCGTCACAGTCCTGCCGTCACAGTCCTGCCGCCGCGCGCGCCGCAGACCCACCACCACAGACCCGCCACCGCAACAAAAAAAGTTGATCACGAGCCCGTCACATATGTCACTTGTTCGTCATTGGGCGGTCATGGGTGGGCCACAAGTCCACAACAGTCCGGATCCTGCGCCCAGGTCTCAAAAACAAGTGACCGCTCACTATTTTTTTATACTAGAGCCCAGTCAGGTACATTGATCAGAAAATTACGCGCGCATGAAGTCTTAGCGCGCGTGCTCAAAGTCTTGACATAGAAGCTTGATAAGATGCATGTCTAGTTCACGCTGGTACAAATTCCACGCACTAGCCTATAGTGAACGTCCTCACAGTGACTGCAGTTCAGCCAATCAGAATAAGAATCAGAAGAGGCGTGTTATGAAAAAACAAATATTGACTGCTCGGTACGTGATGGTGCAAATTAGTGCCCCTCGGTGATCTTGAGACAGCATTTTGAAATGTGTGTGAAAACATGCTCATTTTAATACAGAGTTACTGGTGAATCAAATGTAATTGTTTCAGGGAAGCATTCATTATATCTCGGTAACTTAATTGTTCTTCAACTCATCCAGTACAATAACCATAATTACCAACAGGTTCCAATAAACGGAGCAACTGCTTCCAGATGCTTGTGGACAACTTGTTGTCTGTTCCTGATAGCCAGAAACTTGCTGAATTAGTGGTCCCTGTGTACAAGCTGCCACTATCACGGTATGTCAGTCATTTATCTTGGTTTGCCTCCTACTTACCAAGATCACTCAAATAAGGCAGGATTGTAGCCTACATGTACATGTAGCTTCAATGTTAAATGTTTGGTTTCCGCCAGCACTATGTATAGTTTCCACCAAACGGCATAAACAAGAAAATGTTGGTCTCTCCAACATAGCGGTGTGTCAAACGAATCAAATATTTGAATATTTAATCTTCCATTAAATGTGCGTATAGCATTTTACCGAATCGAATATGACCATTTTTTTTTTCATTTGCAAACCGGCCCAGATCAATCCAAACATATCATCCAGTTTGGAAGTGTTTTAGAATGAATATCCTGCAGGTGATTATAGGATGTTTTTATTGAATAACGCAGCCCTTTTCGTTGCCAAAACGGCCGCTTTCTTTGATGTCGCATTTTGTGTCCAAAACTACAGCCCAATGTGCAAGTTACAACATACGGGACTTGTGGTTTGTGCAGGCGGAGCCAACATTAATTAATGCAAAAAGTGTACTGCTTCCAACCATAGACCACACATTTTAATTTGCATAATGCTCCCGCCCATTCAGTTTTTCTAGTAAAGTAATCCCAGCTCAAACCTTAAGTTGTACACTGGACTCGTGGCTATAGCAAATCGAGCATGCAACAAGGTGGCTGATTCGGCATCGAAGAAGCCTGCTGAAAGAATAAAAAACATCCTGCATAGCACTCACACGGAGTGTACACCAACTTTAGGTCGATCGGGATATAATTATTTCGAAAAATAACACTGCAGAAAATTAGGCGAAAAAGTTTCACAGATTGAATATTCGATCGAAAAAATTAATTGAATTTCGAATAGTTAATTAGTCTAAAATCCACAGGCCTACTCCAACACGGGTTAATTTTATGAAACATGTTATGCTTTATCAAAAAAAAATTGGATTAAGTGTATAGCATGAAATAATTTGCTCAAGCAAGAGCGTATTTCATAAAGCTTGTTGTTCTAAGCACGCAAAGAGAGTGCGCAACACTGTCGTCTGTTTTGTTCATTGTCATGCTTTGCTCATTTCAGCGTCAACATTTTTAAGTACCATCATCGGTAATATTTCTATTTTGGGATGATTATCACTACCACAGAAGACCCTTGCCTGTCCCCTGACTGGGATATTTCAACAACAGCTGAAAGCTATGTATAATATGTTGGAATATGTCTCGCATTTTGCCGAGTGTGGCGACGAAAAAATATGGCGTCATGTTAGCAACAAATTGGTTGGTTAGGTGCTTAACTAGCAGACAATGAGTTTCATGAAATAGAGAGAGCGCTGCTTAATCAGAAAATGTGTGCTAACAGGTTTCATGAAACTGGCCCCAGGCTCCAAAGATGATCGAGGCAAAAATGCCTCTACTTCAGATAATTAAGGTTTGTTTTTCATTACAAAAGCAGAAGAAAAAACTTAAGTCATACATGTGTAGAATGAGAATGCACCATATAAATAGCATTTGAAGTAATAGCTCTGTCGATATCGATATATCGTCATCTTAAAGGGACACACCAGCTTACGGTCGTTGTGAAAAAAAATTATAAAAATGTCACGTAATTAACTAGAATTGTTTAAAATTAACAAAAGAGGCAAATGTTGGGCTACACGCTTTACCAGCCGTCGCGATGTATTATGTATCATGTGTTTGTAAATAAAGGTTGCGTTCGATATGGGTTGACACATGTTTAACCTCGATTCCTTGTTTTCCCTGACTCATCACACCTTGCATGATCCCTCAGGTCAGCACTGACTCGAGGAAGCACATCGAACGCAACGTTTTGGTGTCTTTAGCGCCCTCAATAGGCCTATGCGAAGACACGAAAATCTGAGAGATTCTCTTGTCCATATCAACACCCAGAAACCCTTCTTATGAAATCTGTTGGCAGATTTGTGTACATATTGGAAAATATGGTATATAGTGTTCGTAGGACATTATTTTCCAGGATATATCTAATTTACTCTGGAAAGCACTTCAGAATACTGTATGGGTCTATTTCGAGCCCAAAATAGCCAAACTAAGCCGGTGTGTCCCTTTAATATCGAATAAAACCGTTATATCGAATATTAAAGCAAATTTTCAACGTACGTTTCGAGAAACTTGAAGGCGCTGGCTGAAGCCAAGTGCCTCCTCTGCAGGGCAACCACAACGGCTAAAAAATGCTGCCGATGTTTTCAAATGTCCACATGTGTCCGTCTTATAATTGACATCCTGTGGCCACTTTTGCCGTGCCTCTTAATTTTGTTGACCGCCGTACTCGTTCCGAAACATGTAGGCTACATCGAAAGCGCCTGGTGCGGCTTGGGGGCTCGGCACCGCATACGGCCGGTGAACAGCGGCGGCACCAGACCTGTTAATCTGAGGGTGCAAGAGGGGGCAAACTTAAATTTAGGGGGTGCAAACAAAAATATATAATGTAATTTTGTAAAGTGTATTGGGCTTTTTTGATGGTGCCAGCTAATTATGATGGATGAAATTGAGTTTATTATTTACAGCGTAAACAACATTGTAACAAATTGGGTGCAATGGTTTGGGATTAAACTCAATTTCCGCCATCGGGGAAAAAACTGGGGGTGCAAACTGGGGGGCAAAACAAATAACCGGGGGGACATTTGCCCAACCCCACCCCCCCCCCCCCCCCCCCCCCCCCCCCCCCCCCAGTAGCGCCGCCGCTGCCGGTGAACTGTCGATGAAGCCGATCACAGATTACATGCAACTAGACTTGCATGGTTGACTTAATTGGAACAGCGCCATCACGGCGAACAGTGAAGCGAGCACATGCAACCCCCTTCTCGAATTTATTTATTTCAGAATAATGTATGGGTCTACAGTATTTCAAGCCCAAAATAGCCCAACAAAGCAGGTGTGTTCCTTTAAAACATCCTAGAGCATGCTTTCGTGAAGAGTAAGGGGAATCTCTCCGATGTCTCTGGCTAATTGGCTGCCAAAGGTGCCGCCCGCCTATGTACCTCGATGTTTAGGCGGAATATATATAGGTGGATACGTAAAGAGCTGTAAAACCTCGTGTAAGAGCTCTACATAAATGCTTATATTATTATTTTGTATTATGATTTTTCTCCTAAAAGGCGTACTCGTGACAAGGAGGACAGGCTGAATTTACTGGATGCGCTTGCCGCGATGCACACAGAAGCCTCTCAGTCACTACTAGCGGATCTCATTCTCTTGTCTCCAAGACCAAACAAGGAGCTTGTAGAGAGACTACTCATAGCTTCCGCTGGTTTTAGGCACACGGTAACCCAGGTAATAGTCCTCGGTGTTTGGTTTTAGTGGTACTGTTGTTATGGATACATTTGCTAGGATGCACATGGATGCCTTCTGTGTCTGTGGTTGGTTTATTTAATGACAGATTACATGATTGGAAAACTTGTAGAAATACACTGCAAAAACTCGGGTGTTAAATTTAACACCCTTGGTGTTAAATTGGATTATTTCCCGGTATCTATATAAGACAACACGCATGGTGTAAATTAACACCAGAATTTGGTGTTAACAATTTTTAACACCAACTCTGGTGTACTTTTTACACCAGGAGCCAGTGTTATTTTGTAATACAATTGGTGTCACTTGATTCCCTTTTGGTGTTAATACTGAGGACACTTTCCCTCAAAAATTAAGACGTTTCACTGTGAAACGTCTTAATGGATTAATTCACTGCTTCTCACTTAAAGTATTATTTTTTTTTCAATTTATTCGCACTAATCTGTTCGTAGTGAAATTGGCGAAATTCCAGTGTCCTCATCATGATTTGAGAAGACAGACGAACGCCTTTATTCTTTATTTCTTCACATCCCCCTAAGGAGTAATGATGATCTCATAAGGAAAACCACTGCAGATAGTCTAGCCATAAGTACAACATGGTGATTACGGTTTGTATTCACAAATGTAGAAAAATGATCAGACACGCCTGTAGCCAATCAAATAGCTGGATTTCTGCGCATGCTCTCTTAGCATTATTTTTTAACACTAGAAAAATTTACACCAAGGTATTAAAAATAAGATTTGAATATTTTGGTGTTACTTTAAATAACACCACAATAATCACGTCAAGTTTTACACCGGCCAGGTTGGTGTCAGAAATTTAACACCAGAGTTTTTGCAGTGTAGGAACAACAGCATTACATAACTAACGAATAATGTTGATATGAAACTGTAGAAATTTCAGCCACATACATGTAGATGCAGTAATTCTTCAGAAAACCTGAAAAATTCATGCCTGTTTTTTGTGTTGAATAAATGGTAAAACAAAATGTCTGTTATATTTATTTAAAGCACTTCAATTTCTCCCACAAAGGTACCATTTTGGAAGGGAAAAAAATCATGTGGTGTTTATTTGTAGCATTGTACACTTTTAGTCAGGTTTTTCTTGTCACCTCGTGAAGTGAAATGTTGGGTAACTGCAAATGTTGTCTTGGGGCTTTAAAGGATGTGAGGTTTTTTATTAAATATAATAATAATAGTAGACCGGGTTTGTTTTAAACATTTCGGTCAATTTCAGAAAAGGTTATTGTTCCGTTTTGGTGTAATTGCAAGTTTTCTATTTTCATGCTAATGATTTCTATATTCATGAGGAAATCTGTGATGTCATCTCAGGACAACAGAGGAAATCTGCATTGACTTGTTGTTATGATCTGTAACTGCATGAGTCTGTTTAGTATGTCATTTGCAACAATCCCAACAAGTTTGCTTGGGTCAGAAATGGATCAGTGGGCTACTGTTTGAAATGTAATGTTCTGTCTTTGTTTTTCAACTGTGGGTTCTCTCCATGACTAGCAATAAACAGCCCCCTCGTCTGTCAAGAAAATTTTGTAGTAGAGAAAAGGTCACTTCTGAAATGAAAACAGATTTGAGTTTGCCCCTTTGTCTGCAACACTTTGATCTTCTGATTCGTGTATAAAAACAAATGGTTGATAATTTTCACTTCACTAAACCTTTAAAAAAGCTAATACATGTACCATTTAGTTGATGGCATAAAGGGCCAAAGACGCTATAAAATTAACAACAGCAGCAAAATTAATATCATTCACACCAGCAGCGAGTGTGTTGTACCTATTTGTTTTGAACATGTGCCATGGACGGGGAGCCAAAAAGGATGGGAAATTATTGTAGCCCACATGATCTAAAGTTTTCTGTATGAATTGAGATTTATATAATATTGGATGGCTTTGAGGGTGATATGAGAATATATACTGCACGAGTCATGAAAATACTGAATGAACCAAAGGCGAGTTTGGTATTTTTATGACGAGTGTGGTATATTCTCATATCACCCGAGGTGACATCCAATATTATTATTGTTATATGAAATATGAACCTACCTTCTACGTTTTGTAAGATTTTCACAAGATTTTTGTTTGTTTGGTGTTCAGTTTATTTGCAACGTTTGCAACTGCATGCGCTTTTGTTACTGTTGTACAGTATGTTTTGTTACTGTACTCGCGCGCGTAGCACGTGTGCAATCCATCCATTCAATCGATGCATGACGCACGCGTGTGCTTGGGTGCGGCCAGCGTGTACGCACATCAGATTGGGGCTCTGTGCTGCACAGTATGATATAGAAACGCACGGTATCCGCAAAAGCTTCATTTCATATAATAGGCATTACTGACAGTACAGGTACATGCAGTAACGCCGAAGTTATTGGGCTTTAATTGTGCAGGGGGCTACATGTATGTGTGGATTCCATCAGCCAAAATATGAGTATGTTGATGTTGAATTATTTGTTTGAACTTCTTTACAGCACTACTTAGAGACGGTTGAAGACATCGTTTTTCAGCCATGGAAATTTCCAGGTTAGTTTAAATTTTTCTTTTTGTTTTGTTTTATTGAAAAGATGTAGGGTCATTTCACTGCAGTTTTTTGAAACATTCTGGATAGGACGATTGTTTCTTTTGGTGCTCTCCGCATAAATTTCCCGGCATTTTCCTTCCTCGAAAAGGAAAATTGCCAGGGGAATTTCTCCCTGCCATTTACTGCAAAATAGCGGATAAGACCTGTTTCTACTAAGCACATTTTATATCTTTTCAGGCATTATCTGGTAAATGGGCCTCATTAGAAACACGCCTTTTGATTATTTGAGGAGAGGTTTTGGTGGTTTTTTGTCATCGGCCAATATTAAATTTGTTGCAATTCTTGCTGTGAAAAAAATAAATAAATACATACACTAAAAAATTATAATACAAACCAGATTTGTCCTTACCTTTGACTATTCAAATATCCGATTGATAACTAAATATTCAAATAATTTTAATATTCAAATATTCAAAAAGGTTCAACCGTTCAAACATTTTAATAAAGTGTATATCATTTGTCATACTTTTCTTTTTTTTCCAATAGGGTAACACTTTTTGCGTAGAAAGTTATATTAGGGCGACACTGTCGGTTATGGTGTAGCCCCAATATTTTGGAGGTTAAAATACATTTTTATTAGGTCTACAACCATTTTTCCTAGGTCTAGAACCATTTTTAGAAGCTTTGGGTAGAGAAAATTGGTATCAATTTGAGTGATTCTTGCCGAAATTTCGGTGGTCGTTCGGGAAAGGTTTCCCGTGGTGACGACCATTTACAGCATGAAGAAGAATTATTATTTTTCTCATTACCATTCTGAAATTTCGAGCTCTCGATCCACATATTTTCAAGGATAAAAATTGTTCCATTCCATGCATCACTGCAGTGAATTAGAACAGCCTTTTTGCTTCCACATCCAAATTGGAGATTGCAAATTTCCTGTTTTCTTCTGGTGAATAGTATTTTTTGAGGTATTTTATATGATTGGTAGCTACATGTAGGTTAGAACGAAGTCAATTTCCTGGAAAAAATTTGAACACGCTTCTTTATTTAAACGGATTTTATTTCATATACATTGAACACAGATTTGGGTGAATTTATATATTGGAATCGATAGCTTATTCAATTCTAAGATATAGTTCCCACTGACACTTCCGTCGCAAATGTTGCATTTCTGAGATAAATAAATGATAAAATTACTGCATGAAGTAATGCACAAAATGACATGCGAGCGGTCTGTGCGTAAGCGCGACAACAGAGGGCGCTGCGCGCGCGCGTGAATGGTTATCTTGTGCATTATTAAACTAAAGGCAATTTTTGAAGAAGAAAACGTGATTTTTCTACAGAAAAGCAACATTTGCGAGAAGTGCAAGTGGGAAGTATATCTTAAAATTACATTATCTGTTGATTCCAGGAGGTAATTTAATTCCTTAAATTCTCTGTTCAATGTATACGAAAAAAATTCCATTTAAACTGAGCATTTCTCTGTCTCTTCGTAGAAACCCTACTCTGTAATTGGCACCGATGATGCTGCTTCTCTGGATTTTGTAGTAAAATCCATATTTTTTTTCTGGTTTAGAACCCATACAAGACCGTGAGATACAGAGGGTCGCAGTGCTGGTACTCGGCGCCATGGCTGGACACCAATGGCAGGTTGGACATCAAACCCGAGCTGAGTCAATTGTGATCAGGATTGAAGACAAACTTGGGATTCATGGTAGGCAAATTTGTTCTAGCTGTCATGTCTTCTTTTTAAAGGCAGAACACATGATTGGAATGGTAAACCGTTACAAATAGTTTTATCTCCCTGTGTGATTGAAGATATGTATGATTAAAACCAACCTAAGTAAAAGTCAGCTCCGTACTTCGTCTAACTTTTGAGAAAACGGTCAAAAAAAGCTTTACAGTCACTTAATTCACCCAAAAACCACTTCGCCCTGAACCACTTCGACCTGAACCACAGCCTGTGGTTTTGGGGCGAAGTGGTTTTTGGGCGAGGTGGTTTTTGTCTCATGAGACCAAAATTAATTGTCTTACTCATTTTCTCAAAGACTATAGCACTTTAGACAAAACCATTTTAGGGGAAGTTTATTACCGACACTATGTTTATATTGTATACGTTATGTGTAAATTTTTGAACATTTCTGATTTTCGAGATTCCCAATAGTGAGCAGGGACATTGAACTAAAATAACAAGACATTTATCACATTTGTAGAAATAAAATCAAAATTTAAAGACGAGTTGACACGAAGCCAACACAGGCATGTTTTTAATCGAAACACTCAAAAAAACAAAACAAAAAACCTTTGACACACAGGATTGTAAGTGACGCGCGCGCTAACATATATATTTTGTTGGTAGTATTTTTGAAAAAAACCAGCTTTGACGCATAGCGTTGTAAGTGACGCGCGTGGCAACGATGTATTTTTTTTGGTGGTGTTTTTGAAAAAAAAAGCTTTGACGCACAGGGTTGAAAGTTTTTTTTTTGTTTTTTTTTGGCCTTACGCATATGACACGTATACACGTATGTATCCAAAACGACATTTCCAGAATGAATTTTGTACAATTAATGTACCTAAGCTTAGCAATGCCCAACACACAAGACATTTCTTTAAAAAAACGTGTGAAATAACTGACAGTTGCTAAACAGTGGTCGATTTAGAGCATATTTACATGAACCAGTGCATGTAAAATTTCGTCTGTGCATGTTAAATTTCATCTGTGCATGCAAAATTCAGCCAATTTTCAAAAAAAAAAACACCCCTTCATATCATTATGTTATAGACCCTTGGGCCTACAACAAGACCACAAAATCACTGACTGAACATGAACGAGAGGAATACCACTTTGACACCGTGGCATGGATTGAAGCGCTTGGCAATGCTGGGCTCCATCGGTCATTCCCTCACATCCATAGCTACACAAACTCCAGCACGACCCATCCGATGCTGAAAAGGGCTGGCTTGCACTCAATGAGGGATTACCATCATGACAAAGTGAGTTTAAACAAGATTCTCAGAATCTTCGTAGAATATCTCTGACTTTAAATTGTTTATGAAGTTCGTATCCGCTTTATGGTGGGCCATATTTCTTATTTTTTGTATAACAACATATGAGTGGCACTTGTTCGGCACAAAGCCTATTGTTTTTTTTGGGGGTACACTTTTTAAACTCTTTCAGTGCCAAGGCCGTACAAGTACGATCTATCGTATGTATCTGCCAATGTCGTACATGTACTATCCCGTTTTTAAATTTTTTTTCTTCAAAAACGCCAACCGCATGTTCGACCTAAAAATATTCCTAGAGGGCGCATTGATCTATCATAATATGCAATATCATCGAGGTACGACGTCGAAGCTCCTTGAGAGGGTGAAAAGTGTGAGCAGTTCTAAGCAGCTAAGATGGCGGCGCCCATAGTAAAATGCACTTCGTTCTCCGTGGAGGAAGTTTTTGAGTATTTTTCGGATTCGGATAGTGAAAAAGATTGATATTTATCACTCAAAACAATACCATTGATTCTAGAATCTATAAAATACCAATATACAACACGTTTGGTGAGTACAACTTATTTATTTAATTTTTTTACAGAATTTCAAAGAATTACAAAAAACGCGAAAAGTCTGGCACTTAGAGATAAATGTTGAGAAAACGCTTGCACTGAAAGAGTTAAGTACAGTGTTCAAACATCGTAAAGATTGCATGCCGCTTACGGTAATTGTAGACCTTCATTCGACGATGTTTAGAATCGCCTCATTCGATGAAGCAAATAGCTTCATTCGATGAAAACTTTGCCTCAATCGATAAAGAAATCGCTTTATTCGATAAAGCAAATTTCTCATGAGAACGCTCCCTTCGTTTGACAAAGTAATTTGGCAGGCCTGGGGTCGATTTCACCAAACTCTTCGTACGTTAAGGTCCATAATAAGGCTTGCGATGGATCTTGCTGCGATGGATCGTGACTATAGGTGGACGGGTTTCACCAAACCTATCGTAGGCGTGATGCGTTCGATTATCGATTTGGGATATTTGCATATTTACTCTATGGCGGCTTGCTGTGCTGAATTAATAATGTTTTTAATAAAACGGTCATCGGTTACACGAGTTCAAAAAGTCACCGTGTCCGTTCTGCGTAGTGCAAGCACGCACGTTAACTTTGGCGCACAGCTTGCGGGACGTGTACCAATACATTTTGTGCAGTCACCAACGCACTTTTTGTTTTGCACGTTTTTGAGTCGCGACGCGCATGTACGACTAGCTTCCACAGCTTCTTTCGATCTTCGTTAGCAGCTAGTTGCTTATAATGTGTACGGTACCGCTCTTCGTTAAGTGATAAGAGAATGCACGCTTCATTAACTAACAATGATTAACTAATCTTCGTCGAACGAAGTGATTTCTCCAGTGAGAATGGGGTCAAAGATGGACGCACCGTGATAATGTGTTAGGCATCATGCTGCAAATGACTGCTACAATGTATGTTCCCTACAGGGCTGACCTTTGCACAATTAGTGGATCATGTAAATAAATAGTTCATAATGGATGATTTCTTCTTTTGATAAACACAGGCAGCAGAGCTCCTTTTGAAATCTGCTTTGGATGAAAATGAGGACGAACATGTGAGATATGAGGCCTCTCTTTTGTACCAAAATCACCCACATGGCGGTCATCAAAACATCTCCAAATTTGTCACCCCAGATGAGTGAGTATACGTTTGTTTTTTCTGGTCATCTTTGCGTGCTCAAGGCATTTGGACTAACATTTTACCGAGACCGTGGGAGAGCATGCACAGTGTCCCTTCGCACAGTGTCCCTTTGACCTTCACGGCCAGGACATATGCTTCCAAGATGTCCAAAGTGCTTTTACCGACTCGCTGTCCGCTGGTCAATTTTTCTGGGCAGAAGTTGGCCAGGAAAAGTAACCTCTGCACTCGGGGAAAAGTTACTGAGAGGAAACCATCCTAGGCTGTCCGCATTGGACTTAAAATGGGTAAGGTACCCATCGTCTCAGTAAGATTTCCCCAAAAAAGTCCAATGCGGACAGGCCTTAAAGATGTTCAAAACTAACCAGGCCCTCGGGGGCCGTCCAAAGTTGTCAACATTTCCACGGTTCTACAAAGTGTAGGAAGGAGGAGGGGGCGTCGAGAGCTGCGTAGGATTTTACATGCACTGTAAAATGTTGACACTTTATGGTAGTGACAAAAAATGTTGATAAGTAGTATTTCAGGGGAGGGAGGTTGTCTTGAAAAAATACTACGCTCTGTATAGAACTGTGAAAATGTTGACAACTTTGGACGGACCCTTAGCGGTTTAAGAATAGTGTAACATGCATGTTCTCGTTTGATAGGAAAGTTTTGTGGGCATTTGTGATTATTTCTTTGGTATTTTTTTCGTTTACATTGAACAAAGATTTTAAAGAAATTACCTCCTGGAATCAACAGATAATGTAATTTTAAGATATACTTCCCACTTGCACCTTTGTCGCAAATGTTGCTTTTCTGTAGAAAAATCACATTTTCTCCTTCAAAAACTGCCTTCAGTTAGTGCACAAGATAACTATTCACGCACGCGCGCAGCGCCCTCTGTTGTCGCGCTTACGCACAGACCGCTCGCCGCTTCATTTTATGCATTACTTTATGCAGTCATTTTATCATTTATTTATCCCAGAAATGCAACATTTGCGACAGATGTGCAAGTGGGAAGTATATCTTAGAATTTGATTTTCTGTTTTCCAGGAGATAATTTCTTTAAAATCTTTGTTCAATGTATACGAAAAAAATACCATTTCTTTTATTTGAATAATCTGCCAGTCTCCCTCTTTTTTTGACAGGTACATGTATGCAAGTGCTGCACCCAACATTTCTGAGGAAGTGTCAACCACAGAGGTAGTGAGTGTGCCCTCCAGACACCGTGTGCGCCGTGGCTTTTGGGAAGGGATTGAATTCACATTGCCCAGTCCTTCCATCAATTGGAAGAAGCTCATCGGCAGTGCAAAGACCGTGGGTGGCGAGTTTGGCCTGACGATAAGGAATGAACTCAGTATAAAAATAGGTAAGTAATCACTAGACCGGAGGTCGATGTATCATACAAGTAGTCAAATTCATCACAACTTGCCGAATCCTTCATAAATTTATGACAGGTTTTCAGTGTTCTCGCCAGGATCACAAGTGGGTCTTTCCACGGTAATGGGGTATATTTGAAAGATAAGTCAATAATTCCTTTAAAATCTCTTCAGTTTATCTCAATCTGTTCTCAGAAGATAACTTTTGCCCAAAAAGGTAAGAAAATGCTGCCACAACATACATTTCTGAAAAGCTTGTGTACAAATTTCCCCTTATACATGTACGTATGTAACGTGGACAGACCAATTGTGACATTTTTTTTCTGTCTTTGTTACATAGGCCTACATGTACGTAATAGGAAAATTTGTGCCTGGGGTTTTCAGAAATGTATGTTGTAGGACTATTTTTCTTACTCCTTGGGGTAAAAGTTATTTCTTTGGTTTAGCTGGATAATTTAAAGATAAAATTAAGACATTTGAAGTGAACTTGGACCTCAGATCTTGTATGTCACAGAAATGTACCCCATTACTGTTGAAAGACCCAAGTAAACGGGGTGCTACTGACTGTTTGCGAAGGCCAGTCATGTGCCATAGACACGTCCGAATCTAGATGCGCTGAGATGCAATTTCAGGCTTGTGTTGGACCCTAAAAATGAAAGGTGAAATGTAGGCCTGTGCATTTTCGAATAATTTACTTTTCGAAAAAATGGTTTTATTTTCGATTGAATATTCGATATTCGATGCAAGAATTTTATTTATGATCTTGACAAAAAGGTTTGCCATGCAAACCGATTTTGTCCAGTTAACTCCGCCCCCTTGGATATTGTTGCTATGGCTCACACGCTATCGTCAAAATGGCGACACACAACGCACAAAGCAATGGGACTTTCAACGGAAAGCACAGATTCATTGGAGAAAACTTAAAGGTATTCATATTTCAGGGTCCACAGTTATCTTAGAACACACTGAGTAAAGGGGCCAGTAATACAGGGATGTCATATCATGAAATACGTACGTGCTTTCGTACCTTTGAACAACGAAACGACTGGCCTTGAAACCAAAAATTCACCCGGAACATCGCATACAATACTGTATAAATTGTATGGGGCAGAACATCGCGTGATGTTGTTGCAAACATTGCACTTTGACCTATGTGGCCGATCTCTGCTAGCTCTGTTGTGATTGGTCGGCGGGTTCGGTTGATTGACAGGTCGGAACTACAGTATGCATTGATTTTGGCACATCCGAACTCACAGCTCATAGGAAGTTTAATACTGAACAGCAGCCTTATTGCCGAATTTGCCGCCTCAAACTATAGACTTTATGTTGCAACTTGCATGTAGCAGTCCCTTTCCCCGAAGAGTTGTTTCGTTAGATATTATCATTGGCCCTTGTACACTGGACTCGTGGTTGAACGCAAATAACATCAAAGCGGCTGTTTCGGCCAAGAAAAAAAGATTTTCACTTATTCCTAGCTTGAAATACATGTTTGGTTTAGAGTGGAAAAAGCAAATATCGAATATTAGATTTGTTAAAATGCTATTAGAGTATTCGATGGACGATCAAATATTCGAATATTCGATTCGTTAGGCACAGCCTTTAATAGAGAAAAGCCGTATTTTCCTTGTGCATAATATGTCTGCTGACTGTTTTTTTTTTTTGCATCTAGCATCTCTGGTGTTCGAACACGATGGACATAGTAAAAAAAACTCTGACGTGCCAGGCTTTGAAACATGAAAAAAAGAAGGCAAAAAGCCTTAATTTCCGCACACAAATCATGTCTGCCGATCAATTTTTGAATTACCAATTTTATCGAGGCACTCCTGATTTTTGGGTGGGCGGTGGGTTTTTAAAGGTAAAACACATGATTGGTAAACTGTTAAAAGAGGCATTTTTTTCCACTCGTTATGATTAGAAGCCCATGTTGATAAAACTGTACCCTGTTAGAAATTTCAGCCACATAGGTGCAGTAAGTTTTTGAAAACTTGAAAAATCCATGCATGTTTTTTGTTTTTTTCAAGTTGAATGGTAAAAAACATTTTTTTTTTGCAAAAGACTTTTCTTGAAAACCACTTTCAGTTGTTAATTTCTCACACAAAATACCATTTTGGACTGAAATAAAATCATGTGGTGTTTGGTACCATTGTTTTTCCTGTCAACTTGCGAAGAAAAAAATTGGGGTCACTGCAAATGATGCACTCTACATGTACCTTTAAATGGGGTGCGGCCATTAAAAACTGGCCGGCACTGTTCTTCCGCGGAAATTATAAGGGAGGTCGTTTGTATGACATGCGCATTACAAAAGATGAATAGTAAACAGCTAAATTTGACGCACGGTTATTCCATTTCAGTAATGGGTGGGCCAGAGATACGTGGCCCGGTTCAGTGTTGGGATTAATTATTATCCAATCATTTGCACCAAATACCTCTTTCTTGATCTAGACGAGTCCACTAAGGTACGGCTTACACATGTATGAATAAAACATTAAACGTCACCTATATATAAAAAATAAATATTACATTATTCAAATTTATGCACTGACCAAACTTTGGAGTGACTACATGTACGCGCTCTCGTTCTGGCGCGCGCCACCACCAGCTGCGAGGCCTTGAGCAAAGGCTATTTGGACGGGGGAGTCCGCATACACGGACTCGCAGTGCAGTACACTCAATCCAACGAGCGCCGTGCTGATACTGCGCGTGGCGCATACCGAGCTGCAAGTGCGGTACTCGGACTCTGCCACTACGAAGGGAATCCACGATGATTTCTCGCATTTGCAATATTTCGGGACATGTTTGCCAGTACCGGTATGTCTGATATGTATCAAAGTTAAAAGTGGTGGAAGGTTGATTCTTGAACTCTTTTTGGTTTACGTGAAATTGAGCAAAAAGGTTGCCGAGTTGGCGTTCGCCTTATAGGTTTGCGCACCCTTTGCGGGGATATTTTGTCATCCAATCCCATGATGCATTGAGAACGTCAACCAGGTTTATTGTTGCTTCAGCGCAAGATTTAGGAACGCCATATTTATGCAACGGACAAGTTATGCTCGTTATTTTGCATATAAAGTAAAGGTAGTACCCTCTTTTATAATTTTTTCCCCCACTACATACACCCTGTACCTGACTTGGGAGCCCAAGAAATCGTAAGCCAACCAAGTTTAATAAAAAAATGGTCTTATAGCAAAATATATTTATTAACATGGTACAAAAAAAAGTGAAACGTAGTCGGCCTTTCTGTTTTAGCCACAAGCGAGAATGACATGACTTTCATTCTCCTTTGGTCCTCTCTCCTAATACAGCACCACTGAGTGGCCACCTGATTGTGGATCTTTTAGACGAAGCGTATGCTACGGTATTCGTTGGCTTGATTGATTTCAAGCTGGACATTGCCCGGGCTCGATTCTGTTTCAATGGACAGATCAAGTACAACCTGAATATTTTTAAGGTGAGTGTCCATGAACATTTCAAGAAATAATTATCATATACAATGTAATAGTATGACTACAATTTGTTTGTATTTACTTTTTTGTATTGACTTCATAGGTCAACTGCTATAAGATAATAATAATAATAATGGTGGATACTTATATAGCGCGCATGTCTGCCCCTGCGGGGTGCTCCTGGCGCTGTTGCCATTATTACCGCTGCTATCAGGAAATCACCAGAACCATTTCGCTTCAACTACATGTATAGGGTTAACATCACACAAATTTCCCAAAACATTGAGTTTGTTTCAATTTGTACAAATGTTTCTGAGTTTGCATTTGCATTGGTCCTTGTTTCATTTCATTTCATTATTGGTTTATTTAAATCCATCCTCGCAGTTTGAAACTGAATTACAATGCATAGTTCCGAGATTGCCCAGTTAACCCCGCCCCTGAGATACTGTTGCTATGTGCTCACAAGCCATCGCAAAAAAATGGCGTACAAAGCAACGGGACTCGGCATGGAAAGCACAGATTCATTGGAGAAAACTCAAAGGTATTTATGTTTTAGGGTCGACAGTTACCGTAGCACACACTGAGCGAAGGGCTAGTAATGCAGGGATGACATATATTCATAAAAATGTGCTTTCCTACCTTTGAACAGCGAATCGCCCGACATTGAAACAAAAATTCACCCGGTCACTGGCGCATACAACATACAAACTGTATGGGCAGAAAATCGCGTGATTGTTGTGATGATTGCATCACTTTGACCTATGTGGGCGCCGTCTGCTAGCTCTGTTGTGATTGGTCGGTGGGTTCGGCTTGATTGACAGGTCGGAACTATGCATGGATAAATAAGCTAAACCAAAACAACAAACATTACACGTATTAAAACTACATACCGGGGGTATTGCACGAAATAAATAGAACAATTTAAAACAGTTTTACACCCCATAACAATCATTTACTTAAAGACACAGGCTCGTCAGCAATGCGCGCGTGCCAAACCCGTGCCACGAAATACGCAGCTCCATGCCTTTGCTACACGGAGCCGCGCACCCCGCGGCACGAACCCGGTGCGCCACAGCTGACGAGCTCGCGCCTTTAATATAATCCCTAGCCTGCTGCCCCAGTCACCAACATGTAGCATGCCAAAAAAAGAATAATTTACCTGCATCGTCTTGATTGAGTAATCGAATTAAATAGGGCAGTGCGCTATTTTGAAAGCGTTGTAGTCCTGCATCGAATTTCAGGGATGGTCGGTTTATTTCTCAAAACCCTGTTCTGAGGCGGGAAAAACTCTAAATTGTTATGTAGTTTGAAGGGATTTAAAAAATAAAATACACACATTGATTTTCGTCTACTTCCAAGGTATTGACATTGCAGTGAGACAAAGCGTGACTATATGATATATATTCTGCACCCAATATTACTCTCAAAGCTCCTTTGTTTTGTGTAAAGTATAAACACACCGTTAAAGGCCTATGTGTATGTATCATTTGCAAGATACAACTTTTTGCAGATTCGTGGAATAAGAGTGTAAAATATCTAAGGAAGAATGTTGGTAAACTAGCCTGAAGAAATTTTAGCTACATAGATGCATCAGTGCTTCAGAAAACCTTGAAAATCTATATATATGGATTGTGTACAAGTAAATGGTAAAAACGTTCCGTGCACGGGACTTTTTTTAGAAACCCACCTTCGGTTGTCAATTTCCAACATGAAATACCATTTTGGACGGAAACAAATTCATGTAGTGTTTGTTACCATTGCTATCAACACTTTGAGTAAGGTTTTTCTTGTCAACTCATGAAAAACAAAATTGGGTCATTGCAAATGAGCCTTTGCAGTTGCCCAAAATTTCACTTCACAATTTAAAAAAAACTAACTAAAAATGTTGATAGCAATGGTAACAAACACTACATGACTTTTTTTCCATGTAAAATGGTACCTTTGTGGGAGAAATTGCCAACCGAAGGTGTTTTTAGTTCTAAAGTTGTTGCGTTGCAGACAACTTTTTTACTATTCATTCATGCACAAAAACCATGCATGTATTTTTTAGGTTTTCTGAAGTATTACTGCATCTATGTGGTGACAATTTCTACAAGGCAGTCGATCAACATTATTCTTTCGTTATGTAATGCTGTTAAACGTTTTCCAATCATGTAATCTGTCTTTAAGGAATTTGGTGTAGAGCGAATAACTGACATCGCCAAAATCTACGATCTGATCGTGGGACGAGTCATTGGTAACATACGGGAGGCAGTGGACGTTTTCGTTGACCTTTTTAATGGTAAACGCAGCATTGGCCAGTTCTTTGAAGACTTTGTTGAGGCATTGGAAGAGATACCAAGACGTATTAGCGTGAGTGTTGGTGTCTTTGTTTCTTTTTGTGCAATAGCTTACTTTAATCTCAATCTTGAATAATAAATGACACATATTTGGAAAGCTTAGTTCCTCATCTTTCATTTGATACCACTCATATGATACATACTTCACGCATGAACGAATAAAGACAATATGAAGCAGGGCTACCAAAAAGTCGTTTGCACAACGATACCTGAGTTTCAGGGGTTTCAACACGCACATTTTTAATGCACAAGTGACCATCTCCAAATCCATTCATGCGAAAAATCGGTCAGGTTTTAAAAAAACGAATGATTTTAAAAAAACATGGGAATTCAATCCATATTTAAATGCAGGATATCTCTGTCATCCCTGGCTCATTTTTCCTGACTGAGGTATGATACAAAAGGGCAGGAAATGAACTTTTTAGAAATGTGATTATTTCTTTGAAATTCAGGTATCGTTGTGCAAACGACTTTTTGGTAGCCCTGCTTCATATTGTCTTTATTCATTCATGCGTGAAGTATGTATCATATGAGTGGTATCAAATGAAAGATGAGGAACTAAGCTTTCCAAATATGTGTCATTTATTATTCAAGATTGAGATTAAAATATGATTAAACATCGATAAATCTCGGTTTGGTTTTTTCTGGGACACCCTGTATTAGAGGTTGAAATTTGATTTTCGTTTTTTTGCCTTAAAGACGGAGGCTCGTCAAACAAATGGGACCTGAATTCTTCACTTTCAAATGGAGGTGCAGTTTAGAAAGTCACATACTGCATGTTTCTATTGAATTAAGATCCAGAATGTTACTGGTAAACGCATTTACCGGTAAATAGCGGGTAATGCGAGTTTCTACTGAGCCACTCGACCAGAAAAATAGCTGAGCTTGCTGGCCTTGCATCACATGCAGGGGTCCTGCATAGGCATTGGATAACTATCACATGTTTACGTTTTCTCCCCTGTATGTGCACTCGGGTGGAACGGTGCGCGTTTCTTTTGGCGCTTACTGGCATTTTCCTTCCTCGAGAAGGAAAATTGCCCGGGAAATTCTCCCTGCCATTTACCGGAAAATGCCAGATAAGACCTGTTTTTACTGAGCATACTTTCCATCTTTTGTGGCAGTATCCGGTAAATGGGTCTCAAAAGGAACACGCCTATACTCTGCAATTGTTGCTACGTGGTGCACGCCATTGCCTAGCAATCAACAGCCTGGTGGCTTTGTGCCATTTTATTGTACGGTGAACACAGTAATGATTCTGTACCCATTGGCGGATCCAGGGGGGTGCTGAGGGGGTATACATAAAGCCTCCTCCCTAAAATTGTATAATAAAATTAAAAAATGAAGGGAAAAAAAGATGGGGGGGATGGTGTGGGGACGAGAGAGAGGGAAGTATGCACTCCCCTTCTCATAGTTTATGGGAGTAATCGAGGTAACTTGGACCCTAAAAATCATGTTTTTAACATTGCGATGGGAGTTTTAAAACGGGGTCTTTCTATAAATTAGAGGGGCCAAAAGTGTGACATTTGGTGTCCCCGTTACACCTGATATGTGTTATTTTTCGTACAACAATCATTAAAATGGCTTTAAACCATTTGTGTATGAATTGTACTTTATGTACTCACTCTTTGAGATGGAAAGTATTTGAAGAATGTGTCCTGAGTTTTAAAAAACAAGATGTAAGATGTAACAGGGGACACAAAAATTGGACCTCTAATTTATATAAATACCCAACAACTTTTTTGGCTCTCAGTCCCACCCCCACCTCCCCCCCCCCAACCCACCCTAAAAAATATTCTGGATGGGCCTATAGTCATGCACCACCTGGCAACAAAAATTAGTTTGATCAAGTGGATACTATGTGTGCCTGTGAAAGCAAGTACGTCAGTACACCAGACGCTATTCATGCGAAACACGTTAAGGTCTCGTATCTTTAGAAGGGAATGGGCTGTTGAACTCTACCATAGCAGGGCTCGACATGAACTTTTCATGTGCACCTGTCCACGGGACAGGTAGAGATAAGATTTTACCTGTCTGACAAAATGTTTTACCTGTCCGAGGAGGTATTGTAGAGAAATGAAATAAAATGAGAAAATTCAATATAAAGCACAACAGTTTTTAAACTCAACAAAGGAATGCATCTGATTTGTTAAACATGATGGAATTTCAATCAATCGTAGCAGCTTTTTTAATAGTTTTATTAACTGGGCTGGCATTATTCAACGAGCGAGGTCTAATTCACATAATGCACATGAAAATTGTTGTTCGCTGAATGCCGGTTGTGCATGGTGCAGCCGCGCGATTGATAAACCTGAAAAACATTTTGCGGTATATTCGAACTGCACGAAATGCAGGTCGGGATCGATTTGCAGCCAAGAAATGAGTTAGGTGGGCTTTTATTTAGTATATTTTCACCTGTCCATCGGACAGGCACGGCAGTGTTTTTACCTGTCCGACTGGCATTTTAAATATATTTTACCTGTCCTGGACAGTCGGACAACCGTTAATGTCGAGACCTGCATAGGCCTACCAGCATTTCAAATGGAAGTACTTTGTAAATAACTTATTTTCAGTTTGAAAAATATTATACCTTTTATAATAACCTTTAATTTCCTTGTCCTTTTCTAAAAAATAGTTAAGTACTTTTACTCATCCACGGAGAAGCAAAAAATCTAATGTTTGTAGTAACGGTGGGGTTTTTGCGGTTTTTATTAAATTTGGCAGACTGTGAGGTCAGTTGCGGCCGAAGCAGTCTCTCGTCTGTCCCGACTTGACCCCAACCAGCTCCCACCTTCCTTCCGAGGTGTCATCAGTGTTGTCAACAGGGCTGCCCAGCTGCTGAGTGACATCAAGACGGATGTCATGGAGTTCTATCAGGTACCCAAATTAGTTTTAAAGGATACTTCTTGTTATCTTCTTGCAACGATAACGCACTCCCCTACTCGTGCCTTCCGAGGCCCTGTTAAAATCTGCCCCATTTCGCTGTGGAAACAGCGTCAGAAATCTTGTCGCTGCTCTGTACCAATCAGGACGCTTGGCTATGCATTCAAATGTAATGCACGCAGATTGTAAACACTGTGCTAGATTGGTTCCCGATCCTATCGTTTATTGCGAAAATATAAGGATCAGTAAAGGGCGGCCATGACGGGCAGAAATCTGCCCATGGTCACGTGGTTATTATTATTTTTTTAGTAAGTGTGTATATTTTGCATTGACATTTGTAACCCGGCCGTGGGTGTCGAACATATCCAAATGTGAATAGAGTACATTTCCTAAAGCAAAGGGCTTCGCCAATTTTTAAATATAAAACACACAATGCGCACTCGCAAAGACGACCAATCACAGATCAAGATGAAGCGCCCTTTACCTGTCCTTATATTCTCCTATGTGGAATATGTGGACGGGAACTAGTCTAACACTGCATGCAGTGTGATACATACAGGGGAATCTGTTCCATTCAAGTTGGTCAGCATGCGTCACTGTTATTAATTTGAAAAACTGAGGAGTATAAAATAAGATCGTCGCCTGAAATTTTGGTAGGAATGGGACAGTCATAAAGAACAGAACCCAATTAATTTCTGGAAAGTTTCTTTTCGGCATAACATGACCAAATTGATTAAATTACATTAAAATGATTCATGTGTTCATTTGCTGAGTGCAACAGATCAGGGGCGGATCCAGGATTTTGAAAAGGGGGGGGCGTGAAATTTTTAAGCATGAAATGCTGATGACACTGAAATAACGAGCGCGTAGCGCGAAGCCCTAACGGCTTCTAGACGGATTCTAGAAGCTCTGTGGTACGATCTGGGGCAATATTTAACCACTTTAAGCAGAAAAAGTTTGTTTGTTTGTTTTTTTTTGTGGAAAAGGAGGGGGCGTGTGCTCCCCACGCCGCCCCCTGGATCCGCCCCTGCAGATAGCTAACTTCACAGATTTGCCTGGATTTCTCTAGGGGGATTGTAACGAGGCTTAAAGGCACAGGCTTGTCAGCAATGCACGCACGCCAAATTCGTGCCACAAAATACGCAGCTCCATGCCTTTGCTATGAAGCTGCATATGTCATGGCACGAATTTGGCGCGCGCGCATTGCTGACGAGCCTATGCCTTTAATTAGCAGAGTGTAAATTCCCTTAGATCTCAGGATGACTTTTTGTGAATGGCAGTACTTGGTGTGGTGCCTTGCTCCGAAATAAATTCAAACAGGATCACTGAGATCTTACATGTACAGTGCTTTTAAAATCGAATTTGAAAAAAAAAAAAAGCGTGATTTGACGCAAAATACATGTATAGTGTAATGAACACCAGTAGACCGTGTAAGTCTCGCGGTGAGTCACACTTTCGGGACCAGTCGGGGAATGGCAAGGGGGTTTTAACGTTGTAACGATCTTCTTTGAATTATCACTTTACCGTACTGCGTTTGTAAACGCCCAGATGCCAATAAATGGAAAAGGCACCTTAAAATCTATCGATTCAATAAATAAAATGAAGAAAATGTTGTCCGGATTTGTCACAAACAAATAAAAATGTTTGACCTTTTGTTTCCGGTTTGCAAGTACCTTTACGAATAGCAGGCTCGCTGTCTTGGTCCATCTCAGAAATATTAGCGTTGCTAAATCAAATATCTGGTTTGAACGTCAACTTGAACGTTCACGTCTGTTGAGAGTAGATAAAACCACCAAAGATCCCAAACAAATAAATTATACATGGACGGAAATCGTGCAAGACGGAAATCGCAAAGACCGTCTGAAACCGAATCAAGAACTTTTGTAAATGGCTATAATGCAACGTATTCGCGGCAACTACACGGCGGCAAAATATTCCGCCCGCCACTTGAGGAATACCAGTGACGCGCTGTCATGGCTGTGTGGTTTTTCTATGGCGTGTATGGTTACCAGTTTATCTCAGACGGAAATATAAGGTAAAATTTAAAATTGTGTTAACTTTTTGCTCAATTAACCTTTCGCACAGGTGATAAATGGGATTTTAATATTTTTTACAATTGACCCCGAATTGGTATGTGAAACTGCTAATTTTGACGTGGTGTGAAAATCGTACTGAAAAAAAAAACGGTCACTGCCTGTGTTAAAACTTATAAAACTGTTTTACCTATTGGGGCGACAGTTTTTGTGTAAAAAAGCTATGTTAGGGCGACATGCTCTATTAGGGCGACAATTTGGTGTCGCCCTAATATTTTTCAATTTAAAAACCATTTTTTAAGGTCAAAAAACATTTTTTAAAAATCAAAAAACATTTTTATTAGGTTTAGAAGCATCTCTTTTAGGTCTGGAACCATTTTTGAAAGCTTCGGGTAGAGAAATTTGGTGTCAATTTGAGTGATTCTTGCCAAAATTTCGGTGGTCGCCGCGGAAAGGTTTCCTGTGATGTCGCCCTTTTATAGCATCCAGGGTTCTTATTATTATTATTATTATTATTATTTCTTTCTGGTATTCATACCAAGGATTCCTCAATAGTGCTCATTGCACTGTCACTCGCAAGCGTGAGGAAACCCATGAAGAATTAGAATTAGAAATGGCCAGAGACACCGGGGAATCCCCTTGTTCTTCACGAAAGAATGCTCTGGGATCTTTAGAGTGCGTTACCATTACCTAACACACTGGACCAACGTTTTTACATCCCTTCCAAAGGATGGAGCAAGTGTGATTAAGTGCCTTGCTCAAGAGCACAAATGCCACAACCTGTCACGGCCCGGAATTGAACCCACATTCTAGTACTGGCACAGGAACTTGAGTTCGACGCACTAGACCGCTCGGCCATAACACCCGACAATATACATATATATACGAGGTCCCCGAAAGTCAACGAGTCTCGCGGAGTCCTGCACGCTCTCGAGGTCAACTTACACGGTTTATTAAAAACTATAAGAAAAACGTAAATTACTTCTCGTACTTATGAGTTTGAGGTAAAAATGTGTAAGTTAATTTTAATATTTATTTAATTGTTTTATTTTATAGGCTGTTAATGAGGCAATCACTGTCACACTGCCCACAGCAGCAGAGAAGATTTGGAAAGCCATCGTTGCAATAGGAGATTCTATTGGACTGTTGTTGAAATCACCATTGGAAGCTATCAGCAATATCTTCAAAGGTGTTCTCAAGTAAGATAACACTTGAAAAGTCAGTGATTTGAGTCCCGATTCAAACGTTGAATGACTTGGGACTTTACAGGGAGTCCGAAAGACTAAGCGAGTCTTCATCATGGGAAAGTCATCTGTGTTTTTCCCGGGGAGGTCATTCTGTATGCCTGTATGAGCCATGTGCATTCCAAATTTTCCGAGTATGAGGAGGTGTTTTTCGCATTCAAAAGTGGGTCCGCCCAGACCCGCAAAAGGCCAAATAGGCTCCTGCAATAGGCCCTTTTCTCGCGAATGAGCCTCGGACATCACTTTGGGAATCGAAATTGCTGTGATGATATTCCTTGATTAGTTTACCCCGCACCGTTTTTGCAAGTGGGTCTGTCCACAGTAAGTCAATAATTTCTTTCAGATGTCTTTAGTTTATCTCAGAATTAAAGAAACGTCCTTGTGATCTCAGGAGATAACTTTTGCTCAAAAAGGTAAAAAATTGCTGCCACAACATACATTTTTGAAAAGCTTCTGTACAAATTTTCCTATTACATGTACGTAGGTAACGTGGACAGACCATTTTGTGAAATTTTTTTACGTCTTTGTTACATGCGTAATAGGAAAATTTGTGCACGAGGTTTTCACAAATATATGTTTTTTCCTTGGTGAAAAAGTTATTTGCTCAGTTTAGCTTGATAATTTAAAGATAAAATTAAGACATTTGAAGTGAACTGGGACAGACCCAAGTGCATTCAAATTTTACATGTTTACACAGGTCCTCTGGCATTATTAAGTGATTAACGTGGACATTTTAGAGTTTGTTTTTAATAATGCCTTGATCTGCAAACAACATCATCGAGCGGTGTGACGTTATGCTGCCACATCTTTTTTCACTTTGCTTTTAATCACCATTTGTAGTTGTCCTGCCAAATTTCATTTGTAAAAAAATTCCTATTTAGTAACAGATCATGAACTAGGTGTGCGTTTTTTTTCACAATTGTTCATGTCCAAATTTAAGGACACTGAGCTTATATTTTGGTATTGTCTCAGTCTGCCATTTATTCTTTTTTTCATGTAATTTGTTTCCCTTTTTTAAAGCGTCAAGATTGCTGTTGATTCCATTCTGAGTGCCAAAAAGGAGGTTGAAGAGGCAAACTTTCTGAAGGAAGGTAATTTATAAGCAGAGAATAATGGTAACATATTTGGTTTTTACTCTTCATTCATTCGTTTGAGGTCGATGTTCCGAGCCCGCCGTCTTCTTTATTTCTTGAGGTGTAGGCGGCGGGCCACCTGGGCTATATATCAGGGCAAAGGGTTGAGAGCCAATAGACCGATCAGTAAGCTCCGCCCATTTTGGAATTGACCAATCACCGCCTCAGGTTGAGGTAACCAAAAAGTGGATCTCCATTTTGGTTACCCGAGTCCTCAAAATTTTGTGCACAGAGCTACGGCGAAATGCAGCACGAGTGACGCAAAAACACCATAAACATCATTTTTATCAGCGCAGAGGACCCCAGCCGGTTTAAAACGGATTGTATAAGACTATCCTAACCTACTTTTTAATCCCTTCATAAACTGTTTTTGTGTATACGGGAAAAACTCACCAAAATTAGCTTGTCGTTTTGCTATGTTGTGCATTCACTGCGTTCTAGATGTGTGTCGAGATGTTTTTGTTCGATCGCGCGCATTACGTGTATTGCAGGCGTGTTGTACGTGTACGCACACAACCGGATACTTAAGTGTACATTTTGCTTTCAAGCGTGCAGTTTCTGTGTGCGTGTGCGTGTTTCAATACGCGCTGACCAGGGCGTAAACGCTGACGCACGGTGCATCCACGCGACTCTACTGCACACGTGCTTTACATGTGTGGCATGTTGCTAGGCAATTTCTAATTGGGCGGAGCTTACTGGATCGGTCTATTGAAATTGTGTCTCATCCAGAACCGCTAGACCGTTTACACCACAAAAAGGGCAGATCCTCCACACCACACTCATGTTGCCGAAGGAGCCATTTACCATTTGTACATGCTAGAGCAAAAACGCCCGACACCGGTACGTAGGTGATTTAGTTTTGTCCGTACCAATCATGGCAGGGACATTCCCGGTGGTTTGGGGTCGGCGTCAGGATGAAGGTACGGGGTCTTGCATTGGAGTTGCGCCACTCCACACTCTAAAGCCCCTTTCACACTAGACGAATTCCCCGGGAATTCCCCGGGAAATTGCCGGGGAATTTCGGTCGGTCTGTTCACACTACCAAAGAAATCCCCGGGAAAAAGCTTTTCCCCGGGAAATATTTACCCCTGCTCGGGAGTAGGGTTAAAGGAGAAATCCCCGGGGTTTAACGTTTTTCCCGGGGAAAAGCAACTAGTGTGAACGTCGCAGGGTTTGAACTTACCCCACCTTTTTGCGTCCACGGGTAATCTCGAAAGGTCACAGGGTCACAAATAGCGCGCCAAATAATTCGCGCGGTAGCTTAGTATTGTGATGCAGTACCTTTCAAATTTTTCGTAAATAAATGTACAGTTAAGTACAAAACACAAATAATAACGTTTGAAAATTATACAAATAATTTTATTTTAAAGAATATGAACAAAATGAATGGTTTTAATTTGTAATAAAAGAAGTGTCGTGAACAAGACTGTGTTTAGCTTCGGCAACGTCTTTCTCGAACTGCATGGCTTCTTTTTGTCCGTATAATACACAAATATTGGTACAAAACCAGGACGCAAATACTGGTCAGATGGGCAGCCATTATCCACGCACTCGTACTCGCAACGTCAACCTGACATATCGCATGTATATCGCACGGTGTAAACAACAACAGCAGCTTGTGCATAAAAATGCGCGCGCGGCGCGGCATTGTGGGATTGGACTTCCGCCCACAATTCATTTGGGAACTTCCTGATGGGCGCCCTCAGTTTACACATTTCCCGGGGTTTGATGGCCAGTGTGAAACGACCGTGCATATTCCCGGGAAATAGTGTCCCCGGGAGTTACCAAATGGGTCTAGTGTGAACGGTTGCTGGGGCGTTGGTGGGGTAAAAAATCCCTGGGAATTTCCCGGGGATTTATTTCCCGGGGATTGGCTCTGCAGTGTGAAAAGGGCTTAAGTGTGGTCCGCCCAGTGTGCCGCACTGACGTCCAGTTCGTCACAGTTCCGGAGGAGCTGCTGTGCAGCAGGCACAAATGGGCGTCTTGATTTGAGTCGACGCAAAGGCCTCAGTTGGGTCCGTAAGCTTTTCATGAAACAAGTGGCTCGTCTCACAGGTTGCCTGGTGACCAAGACGAAGTGTGGCTTCCATCAGCGAGATGGATGCCCGCAAAGGTTGGGAGGTTGTCCGAAGGAGTGGAACGCAGGCACCCGGTCACTACTCGCAGCGTGTCGTTGATAGCAGTGTCGATGAGACGGGTATGCACGCTGCGTTACCAGACGGGGGTGCAGTACTCGGCAGTAGAGTGTATGAGGGCTAGAGCTGTCTCATGAGGGCGATGCGCGATGTTTTTTGCGCAATGACTCTAGGTGTCGGCGGTACGTGGGCGGTACGTGTGACGTCAAGGTAGGTGCGCTCTTCGCTGAAGGACAGGGGCTTTCCATCAGGTACCGCTGTCGGTACCGCTGTCGGTACTGGCGGTTAGATTTGTGTGTCTTCCCTAATACCAGGAATAACAAATTAGCCACGTTTTACGAGTTTAACGCAGCCTGCGAAATCCCATTCGTTTTTACACGATCTAACGACTTAGCGCTCCTGTGTGGTGTACTAGAATTCCGTTCCATCATGCACTGCGCGGCGACTGCGCACAGTGGGGCAACTGTAAATAAAGCACGTTTTCCTATTTCCTTCTATTTTCATTGTTACCCTTCCCAGGTCAGAGGCCATATTGGTTTGATTTGCCCAAGGTCATCGGGGAGATGCTCCAAGACCTGCAGAAGCACCTAAGCAACATCATGCGTGATCTGGCAACATGGATTAAAGAGGTCAACACCTCGGAGGATCCTGTCAAAAAGCTAACTGGAGGAGCCCTGGACTCGGTAAAATTGGTTAAAGATCTATCGTATCATTTGTCATGACCAATACCTTACTTCATGAGTTGAACAAAAATGAAGTAAGGTGTTTAACTATACACTTGGCATGTAAAGCTGTGGGTCCAGTGTGCTGTGTAATGCAAATAAAAGATCACAGACCATTAATTCGAAGTGGATTCGTTCCAGTTTTTTGGCTTGGCTGCCAAAGGCATAATACAGTACACAGCAGGAACAAAAGCACATGCAGTTGTAAACGTAAAGGAATGAAGTGAAGTTTTCAACACCAAACAGATAAAAATCTTGTGAAAATCTTACAAAACGAAGAACTTGGTAGATTCATTTCGTATAACAATAATAATATTGGATGTCATCTCGGGTGATATGAGAATATACCGCACTCGTCATGAAAATAGCGAACTCGCCTTCGGCTCGTTCTGTATTTTCATGACTCGTACGTGTGGCATATTCTCATGTCACCCTCAAAGCCATCCAATATTATATAAATCTCATATAGGATGTGTTTTCCATAGCACTCTCTCTGATGAAGCTTTTTTTCTGATGACCAACAGTACACTTTGAGGAAACGGGTACAAACCGAGATCGAGTCAATCATTAAAGACCTGATGGCTCCATTACAACCGATCTGGGATCTCCTTGAACCATTCAACAAGCTTTACAAACTTGTCTTTGGTACGGTGGAGGCTATCAAGGAAGCTTATCAAACTCTGAAAAACGGGTGAGATCTGTCATATTGCTATTTACAATATTCCGGTTAAACTACAACTATTTGTTTGCAAATTTCATATTTTGTCGCATTTTGCGCACAATGGTGAATCAGCCAACATTCCACTTTTGAGTAATACGGCTTTTGTACGAAGACCCCGAGGGGACATTTAAGTATTATGCTTTTTTGTTTTTTTAATACGTACGTACGTGATAATAATAAGTACGTACATGTACGTATTATTGTCACGTACATACGTATTAAATTATCACGTACTTACATATTAAATTATCACGTACGTACGTAATAACATATCACGTATGTACGTATTAAATTATCACGTACGTACGTACGTACTATTATCACGTACGTACGTATTAACAAAACAAAAAACATAATACTTAATTGTCCCCTCGGGGTCTTCATACTTTTTGGATTTTGTTGATTTTTGTTGATTTTTGTTAGAATAGGGTTGTTAGTAAATAGTTTTACTAAAATTATGTTGGGTTTTGGATATGTGTATGGGTAATCTAGGAGGGATTTTGATGTCACAAACATTTTGTTACTATGCGAAAAAAAATATCTTGTGGCTTTGTGCGTCTCATTCTATATGGACTTTTCACAGTTCGTCACTATGCGAAAAATGCAAGCCTGCTATGCGTACTTATTCGCCGTTCCTGTTCTTTTGCATGCATCTGTAAAAATTTGAACCAGTCGTCCTTTAAGTTAAGAGTGTTTGATTCACGCAATGTTCGTTGGTTCCCGGCAAAAGGCTCTGCTTTGTAATGCGCAAGGCCTCATCGGTTACCAGCGTCGGTATTCGTCACTATGCAATTTCATGAGCTTATTGCCCAAAATTTTGATTTAAGACATTCATTAATGAAAATTGGCATCTTCAGCACCCTAAATATGACAAAATCTCCAATTTTGGGAAAATAAGTACTGCTGATTCGTCTCTATGCGATGATTTGATTAGGCACCATGCTATATATTGCATTTCTTTTTTTAAAAGAAGAGTTTGGGGATTTTAGGAAAATGCAAATATGATGATTTAACCATTGTGCCTTATAATTCTCACTCCTAATATGTGACCCGCTCTGGAAAAAGGTAGAATAGGTCGAGTTTTTGCAACCGTGTTTTCGTGCAAGGATATAGTGGGCTTGCCTTGCTTAAAGATAGTATACATGATTGGTAAACTGTAAGAAATTGTTTTATCCCCCTGTGTGATTGAAGATATGCATGATTATTAACCAACCTGAGCAAAAACCAGCTCCGTACTTATTCTAACTTTTGAGAAAACAGTCAAAAAAGGTTTGCAGTCATTTCGCCCCAAAACCACTTCGCCCTGAACCATTTCGCCCATGAGACGAAAACTAATTGTTTTACTCATTTCTCAAAGACTATAGCACTTCAGACAAAACCATTTCAGGGGAAGTTTGCCTTTAAAAGATACGCCACATGGAAATTAAACATTTCCCCAATGTGATTATCTTAGGTACCAAAAGTCACAAGCACTGGTCATTAAGCTGTTTGGTCCCACGGCCCACAAGAATTTCCCAAGGAAGTACCGAGAGCCCGGATCTGGGGCATGCGCTTCAGGTGGCTTCTATCCAACTGACTCAGGCGGATATTACGAAGATCAGGGCGTGGATTTGGAAATGCATCCAGGAGCATTGGTACAGTACAAATTTAAATGAAGCTTTTTGCATTCTTTTGTCGCTTTTACTCGCAAATCTAAGCAACAACTCGTGGTCAATGCATAGTTCCGAGATTGCCCAGTTAACTCCGCCCCTTAGATATTGTTGCTATGTGCTCACAAGCCATCGCAAAAAAATGGCGACATGTACGTACAAAGCAACGGGACTCGGCATGGAAAGCACAGATTCATTGGAGAAAACTCAAAGGTATTTATGTTTTAGGGTCGACAGTTACCGTAGCACACACTGAGCGAAGGGCTAGTAATGCAGGGATGACATATATTTATAAAAATGCGCTTTCCTACCTTTGAACAGCGAATCGCCCGACATTGAAACCAAAATTCACCCGGTTACTGGCGCATACAACATACAAACTGTATGGGTAAAAACATTGCGTGATTGTGATCGATGATTGCATCACTTTGACCTTTGTGGGCGCCGTCTGTGATTGGTCGCGGGTTCGGCTTGATTGACAGGTCGGAACTATGCATTAGACAAAGAGCAAGATCCAAAACTAGTAAACACTTGATGAAGATTTCAACATTTCTTAAATTAATCAAAATAATACCTCGATCTGTAAAGAAATGTCCATATTTTACAATCATATTACAAAGATTAACAGAATAAATTTGACTGGGCACACTGTGCCATCACATTTTCAAGAAAAAGTTGAAAATACATGTAAACAAATTGCCTTTTTTGTCAAGTTTATTGATTATCTGTCCCTCACGCATAAAAACAACCTCCGCATAAAACTGTAAAGTAAATTTCAACATGTGATAAACTGGGTGTGTGTATTAACATCAGTAGTGGGTAAACAAACAGGTTCACTTTAGTTTTCATTTTTGTTGACTAAGAAAAGGCATTTGTCTCTTGATTTCCGTCCCTCATGCGTGAGGGACGGAATTGGATCACGCTCCAAACTCTTTGTGATGGTTCCAAATTGAGAGAATGTAATTTGGCTTTTGTCGGGGAGAAGGAATATAATTTAATTAGGGTTTGTTTCGCCCTACCCGACGTAACGTGGTTCCAAATTGTCAACTAGACCTGATTATATACCTCATGCGTAGATTCCTGTCATCTGATTGGTTAAAAGTGGGGGCATTTAATCAGCTAGACCCGGCGCGTATATGCCCACCAGGCATAGTCTTTGCCATGCCTCGGGCATAGTCATTTAGCGGGTTCCGGATGCGCGCATTACATGTGTTAGCATATAGCTGTGCACCAACTATGCAGCTGGGCGCTTCACGTAAACATTCAGCAGGACGGTAATGGCGGAATCTCGACGAAGTCATTTTGTCGTCTGTCGTAGATGATGAAGTCCTTAAGAAAATAAGAGAAGTGGCCTAGTGAAAACTGTGTCAGGTGAAATGTGCTACTAAAGTGCCAGGTGATTATGCTACAATTTTTTGCTGTAAATATACAACTTTGCCGCCGTAGACCAGCTTCCGAAATCGAAACTCGAAGGATCCACTGTCATGACTGTGGCTGTGTATCGTTACTTTTAACCAACCAGATGACAAAAATCTACACATTCGGTATATAAAACAAATATTGACTGCTGTTTATTCGGGTCATGATTAAGATTATAGGCCCTCGGTGATCTCTAAGCCATGACTGTGCCCCTCGGCTTCCGCCTCGGGGCATAGTAATGGCTTCGAGATCACCTTGGGCCTATAATCTTAACCATGCCCCTCATTGCAGTAAATATTTGTATACTAACCCCTGACTAATCCCCAGTAAAATGTTGCACAAGCGGACTTATGCAATTGTGCAAGGTTTTTGTGAAATTGGCTGCGCCTGGATTGCTTAGTTGGTAAAGTAATACTGATTCAAACAATTTCAAATGGCATTCAACTGGAGGTTTCGCTTCGGTATATTTTTTCTGCTCATAAAAATGATATTAGCATGCCTCCTTTCTTTTCTTTATTGGCAGCTGGTGACGCCATTTTCTGGACTCGTCTACAAAAGTCCTGGCAAACACAATCAAATAACCCTAGAAGCACGTGGTGGTCTTTTCCGTAACATCAGGATGTTCATTGACAACGTTGTGCCTAACAGCACCCTTTCTGAAACGGAAGCAGAAGATGTTAGTTGATGAGCCAGCTTTCAGACCATTTTATTGTTGTATACTAGCTGTATATTTAAATAAATAATTGGGGGGGTGGGTGTCGCACTCCCACACCCCCCTCTGGCGGCGCTGCTGAGCGGGACTGCGCAGACGAGCAAATAGGCACCCCTTCAGATTGCACGCTCCCGCAATAGACCCATATATCCTGTAAATATTGCGGCGAATGAGACTCCGAGCACCACTTTCGGAATCGGAAATGCTGTGACGATATTCTTTGATTAGTTAAGCCTCACTATTCAAATTTTGCGGGTTAGGGGTGTTTTTTTGCCTAAAAAAGTGGCACACAGAGTGACCCCCCGGGCTCGCACCGTGGAATATCCACTCAAACTATGTGTTACGTGCAAAAAATAGGCACGGCTGTGCAGATGGATTGTTGGCGGACATGTACATGTTGCATGTTAAAGCGAGCACGTTCATTGCGAGGTAGCCAGCTCCTCACCAGACACAAATGGCGGGCGATTTAACGGTAATTTGTAAGTTCAGATGACGGGAAATTATTCTGGTGTTTTATAAAACAAAAAATGGATGTTTAAAATTCGTGCAATAGAACAAATATTAATTTCATTCGGTGATAGGTTTAATATGTTCTATTCCACTCGGCTTCGTCTCGTGGAATAGAACAGTAAATCTGTCACCTCGTGAAATGATTTGTATTACCATACCTCATACATATTCATAAAGGAGAGTCGCGTTCTCTCTGGTCTATTTACCGTCACGTGCCAGTAGTTATTTTTGCTGTTTATCTGCGCACATGCCAAAAGCGCAAACTACTCGCGGCTGCCAGTATATACACTACGCATGTGCTTTACGAAACAACTGGGCGTAGTGCAGCCCGGGAATAGTATATACACTACGCATGCACTTCACGAAACAACTGGGCGTAGCGCGTATAGTGCGCAGTACGCGCGGCACACGAGCTGAATGAAAAGATGGCTACACAAGCAAAATTTTACTCAATGTTTTCCTGCGGTCAGTGATTTCAAACTGGAGGAAAAAAAAAAGGGGGTTTCTATTGAGAACCATTTTCCGGATAATGCCAGAAAAGACGGAAAATGTGCTCAGTAGAAACGGGTCTTATCCGCTATTTTCCGGTAAATGGCGGGGAGGATTTTCCCCGGCAATTTTCCTTCTCGAGAAAGGAAAATGCCGGGGAATTTATCCGGTAAGCGCCAATAGAAACATGCACCGTTCCGCCCGAGTGCGCATATAGGGGAGAAAATGTAAACATGTGACTGCACAATGCCCGATCCAATGCACATGCTTGACCCCTACATATGTGACCTTTACCCGGCAAATCCACGAAGCGTGATGGAAGGCCAGCAGGCTCGGCAATTTTCTGGATAGAGCGGCTCAGTAGAAACTTCGCATTGCCCGCTATTTACCGACATGTTACTGGTAAATGGGTTTACCGGTAAAATTCCGGATCTTCAATAGAAACACGCTTTAGGCCTATGTATGAGGTATGATAAAACAAATATCACATGGTTCATTTCGGGTGGATAGTTGATATTAGCTCCCTCGGTATTGGAATTTGACAAGCTAGTTCCCTCGGCCTTGGGATCTAGTGTGTCATCTTCCAATACCTTGGGGAGCTAATAATCGACTATTCACCCTCAAACCATGTGATATTTGTATACTATTGCACTCATAAACATTCATTATTTGTATACTAAACCTCCATTTAAAAGTGAAGAATTTGGGCCGCCGGCCTGCATTATGCAAATAATACACACAAAAGACTAATTCCCTTTACAATCCTTGTTAATAACCTCCAGGTAATCGCTGGGACTGTTATTGGTAAAGTCGACCGGTCTGAAACCTGTACTCCACCAAACTACATTCATGTCTCCATGAAGAACTACAAGCCCAACCGGCTGGCTTCTCTCCTCGACGGCTTCCTTGATGACACTCCCACGGCTGCCGATCTGGCAGCAAGGGAAGGCTACGTGGATCCAGGCAATTATCTGGCCAAGAGACCACTGGAATTACCCCGCTGGGAGCAGGGTTGTGATGAGTACAAGTTAGTCTTCCTGGTAGGTATTTAGAAATAAACTTAAGGAGTCATCTTTATTACATCCTCTTGCAACAGTGCCCCTATAACGCACTACCCCAACTCCTGCGTACCGAGGCCCTGTTGAAACCGGCCCCATTTCGCTAGGGAACAAGCGACAGAAATCTTGTCGCCTCTCTGGACCAATTCATGATCGACAGAAATCTTGTCGCCTCTCTGGACCAATCATGAGGCTTGTTATATGTGTTTTCCACGATCCACCTTGTCAAACTTCACCACACGTGCACGTAGTTTGTAAACACGGTCCATGTATGATTTAGTCGGGTGTGTTTACTCGCTGAATTCAACAGCCGGCTTACTCCACAGATTTGCGTGAATTTCCTCAGGGTTTTGTATCGTCGCTTCACAGAGTGGAAATTCCCTGAGAAGTAAGGTGTAATCATGTTGTTGTTTTTTTCACGATATCCTTTAAAGTATACAGATTGAGAGCGCGAAATTTCCAAGAAAAATAATATTGTATTGAAACTACAAAGGGTACAGAACGCTTGTGCTAGACTTGTGTGTAATTCAGCTAAATATTACCACAAGGCTTTGCATGGTTTTGCTCCTGGTTACATCTCTGAATTGTTAGAATTTAAGTCTCGACAAAGTATGTATAATCTTGGCAGTTCACAAGATAGGTTGCTTCTTAGCTATCCTTATCGTAGAACTAAGGTTACTCTTGGTGATTGTGCATTTGTGTGTGCTGCTCCAAAGCTTTGGAATAACTTACCATTTCATGTACGTAATGCAAATTCTGTTGATACATTTAAAACGCTCCTAAAAACACATCTTTTTGTGAAAGCGTTTCCCAACACTGAATACTAAGAAATTTCAGCAAGTTATGGATTTTGTGAAGCGCAGTTGAGTATATTTGTATAGTAACTGCGCTATATAAATATTATTATTATTATTATTATCTAAATCTCAACACTCATGGGAAAAATGGGGCTCAAAAATGTGATCTGGACACGCTCATGTACATGTATGCATGAAGGGGAAAGGAAGGATGTGCATCCATGCCATTGTAGACTAAAGACCTTTTCACACTATGAACGTTCGACCCGTGTCGAAAATCTACACGGGTCTACCCCATGTAAACTTATTTAAATTTCAACACGGGTCCGATCGGCTACATTTTCACACTACTAAACGCAACACCGGCATTTTTTCTACACGTGTAAGGTTTCAACCCGTGTATCGTGCGATCATTTCACACTACACACACGGCCGACCGTCAACACGGGTCGAAATTAGAAAATCCCCCACATTGCATTGCGGTGAGTCATCTTATTCTCCAAATATTGCTATTTCTCGTTGTTCCATCTATCCGGTTTTGGATAGACTTGTCAGCCCAAATGGCCAACATATAGCAGCTATGTACCTTCTCTTCACTCCATGTCAACCTTTTGTCTGATTTCGGGCCCGATTTATCGGACATACATGTATTAGAAAACGAAGGTGTAATATGTTTAGCACGGTAAAACATACACGAACTGCACTGAATAACGCGCAAAAAGCGAACCCATGCTTGTTTGTTCATTGCAAAACAGCATTTAGGCATACATGTACATGTACTACAGTTGAGATGGTTCTGTGCTCCAAAATCTACATGGGTCCAAACTTAACCCAGAGGCGTTCAGACTGTGGTTTTCAACACGTGTCGAAAAGTCTACACGGGTCAAGAGCGTTAGTTTCAACACGGGTCGTGCGCTCTACACGGGTCAGTGCCGTGTTGAAATGTTGTAGTGTAAAAAGTCAACACGGGTTGGACCCGTGTACAACCCGGAGATTTTCCATAGTGTAAAAAGGCCTTTAAAAAATTGCTCGTAAAAATCTTATTAAATCATTTAAAGGCCCTGTAGATGAGCGATTCTACGAATAAAACCATTATAAATCAAAAGAAACTCATCAACATCAACAAACTCATCCGAAGAAATTTCAGCTTTGTCAAATGTACCACGTTTAAAAAAACCATGAAAATCCATATGCGTTTTCCTGGTCTTGGAGGGGTGTTTCAAATATTTGTTCTCAGTTGATCGGGTACTATGTGGCTTGCGTCATGCACTCTGTGGCGCACATCATATACACCAATCCGAGCTGCAAAGCCATAGTCCGTGTAGGTCCGCCATAGCTGGGGGCCATCCAGTGCCATGAACTGTGGGTTTTGTGTTGATGATATGCTGTTACATTATGTTGTCACTTCGAACAATTTTGCGCGTTTATCTGCTTGCGAAGCCTGTGTACGCGTACGCGTTGTGCGCTGTTCGATTTAACAACAAGACAAGGCGCCCAGTTCATGGCAGTGGATTGCCCCCAGTAATGGCGGACGTGCAGGGAAGCAGTCCTTAGCAACCGGATTCGTGTATACTGCGTGTGCCCGCGATCCATAAAAATGCATCGTGTTGGAACACGCACGCGGAGCACACAGCGCCCATGCATTTTGGACCAAAAATAAGTAAATCGTTAGCAAACGATCTAAATAATTTCATCTTTACCGATTATTTTCTGGTAAAATTATATCATTTTGAGCGAAAACCTTTCATTGGATAGTTGCTATTATTTCAATCTTTACTTTCAGAACTTTTCCCCTGTAAACTCGTCGATTACTTTTTTGGGTCATTGCAAATGATACACTGGGCCTTTAAATAATTTAATACCAGTTTGAAAAAGTTGCACCTATGGGACCTTTTCTTATAAACTGAAACTCGCAAAGTAACCCTAAGATATTTAGACTTTCCTTGGATTATGATTGCTATTCAATGCCGATCCTCCTTTAAAACCACAATTCGTATTACTCTGTTGATTCTATCTGATAACTCCCAAAAGTACCCAGAAGGCATGATGTCAATAAAGGACACATTTTGTGCACACAAATATTACAGTACAAAGATATTTGCTGGTGAAAAGCATTTTGCACATAAATCATGCTTGTGAATATTTAATTTTTGAAACAGGGGGAAACAGTGAAAGCGGGATCTCTGTTGGGAAGCAAGAAAGACAACAAGACAAAAGACACAAGTCCAGAGCGCCAGCCACCACCAGATACACAAACCGACAGGCCAGACCCAATGCCACCACGGAAGACGTATCCAGTTAGTCGTGCTGTCTCGGAAGGTACAGGCATCACTTGGCCTATAAAGGCCTTTTCCCACTACCCACCTCCGACCCGGGTAACTTTTGTACCCGGGTAGCGGTAAATAACCCGGGTTACATTTAACCCGGAGTTTCTTTTCACACGACAAGCGTTAACCCGGAGAAGCACTTACCCGAGTCGTCTCTTACACGGGTACAACAGCGACCCTTTTCCCACGGCATTTCTGCATGCGCACGTACCCGGGTAAACCAATTAGCACAAATATCCAGAAACCATTGCGTGTGGAAAATCGATCCATCGATCAGGCTGTGCGAGCACACACAAACATAACGGACGACACAGACACATTACTGGCAATTTTGCTGTTAATATTTCGCATGTTTAATAATATTTATCTATATGTGCTTTGTCACTGGCCTCACGGGTATTTTGTTGTACTCTACTCTGCCATTCAAGCGCGGGCGCACTTGCAACATTTGACCCAATCACAAGAATTTAACTCGCTAAATAGCCTACCCGGGTAGGCTATTGTCGTCGTTTCCCACGACAAACGTTAACCCGGAGAATCGTCTCAAGGTCGCCGTTAACCCCGAGATTGGTGGGTTAACCCACCTCCCGAGCAGGGCTAGAAATTACCCGGGTTAAGTGGCATTTTTGGCCAGATAACCCGGGTAATTCGTAACCCCGAGATTTGCCGTGGGAAACGAACCCTTAACCCGGGTAATCTCGGGGTTAAATTTTTCTGTTACCCGGGTTATCTCGGGGTTAAAGTGTCGTGGGAAAAAGCCATAAATGAAAAAAAAAATTATTTGTGTTGACCCCAAGATGTCTCAATAAAGAGCTGGTAAAACGATTTCTGGAAATCGTTTTTCTGTTCAGAATTGAGAATTGAGAGTAATGGTTGAGAGTAATCTTTTGTGGTTATAATGTTAAAATTATCACTAAAAAAATTGCGGTAGTTTTATTCGCCTTGGCCGTCATTGAATTCGTCGGCTTTTTCACGAATCAGTCAAAACAACTTTTTTTTTGCAATTTCTGTTTTGGTATAATTTGACTTTATTTGGTGTTCTTAACATTTCTGCAAAGTTTTGAGACTTGAAAATTTGTATTTTTTTAATTACAGAATTTGCCTAAAACCACGTAACTAATTTTCACGAAGTGGCGTATTGCGATATGCCACTTATTGAAAAAGATGGTATGTGGATGAATTGCTTTTTCACGAAGTGGCCTATCGCGATATGCCACTTCGTGATATGCCACTTCGTGAAAATGCCACGCGCAGGGCGACGTTGTAAATATTACGCGCGCAGTGAAATACAGACAGGGGGCGAATTCTGTGGCGAATCCTGCATGGTCGGCATTTTGCATTTTCACAAAGTGATGAATAAGTTATAAGCCAAAGTGTTCTTTAATTAGACAATTTTTAACTTGTACTAAACAGTATCACCTAAAAAGACTAACGACTTTTCATGGAATAACCGGTGTTTTAAAAAGTGATTTCAAAAGCGATTTTCTCAAAACAAAGTTTTACTTCTGCGTTCGTGGATACGCCACTTCGTCAATAGGTCGACGAATTGCAGTCCAATTTTGAAGTGTTTTATTCTCCAAATGGCACTGCAATATTTTTTTAAATGGTGGAATTGTAGGGTACCAGTGCTCTTCCCGCTATGCCCATAGCATAAAAATATAGACCGTGCGACCTTTAATCGTTTACATCTAAAGCCAAATCTTGCCTGCCATTGTGCGCAGGCATCATGCTTTGCATATGTGACGATCACGCATGTTATGTTCGAACACAAAACGCGCTAAACGCGCACGTGTTCCAAACCGACAGAAACCGGTTACGGTGATGTGCCATTTAATAACACAGTCGTTTGTTATGGAAATCTGTGCCGGCGATTCATTATCCAAATTTATGCACAGCAAGCCAGCGTGCGCACAGCTATAGCGCTACACCCATAGCGCTACACCCAATGTTTTGATGCCTGCCGTGACGTCAAAGGTCACACTGTCTCTAAGAGTGTGATGTGAAGTTTCATTCCAAAGAAGCGTGGACGTGCGTAGAGAAAAATGGCAGAGAAAAAGAAAGTGAAAAAATGTACATCATGATTTCGTGACATTTTTGGCCGTTTTTCATTCTTGAGACTATTGAGTAGCCACATTAACATCATGGCCTTTTTCCAAATCTCGGCTCAGGCTCAGGCTCCGGCTCCATGCTCCATGGAGCCGGAGCCTGAGCCTGAGCCCAAGTCGAGATTTGGAAAAAGGCCCATGTTTCCGTGAACCCCCTTTTTGCGTAATGATTGGACGGTAACTGCTACAACGCACAGTACCCTCACGGAAATAGCACACTGTATATTTTGCACTGTCAATCCCAATGATCATCGCATAAATTTTGGAGCTCTTGATCCGCGCAACGGTACACACGGGACCCGTGCGATTTCGTGACAGGGATGCACTCTCACACGACACCATGTAATAATAATGACACAGTATTTGTAAGGCGCACAGTATCTAACACCGTTATTCAAAGGTGCCGAGGCCATTCATTATCGCTGCCCTTATGAAATCACCAGAACCATTTCGCTTCAACTAGGTGGGCTGCCTGGCCAGTGGCGCCGACCCTATCGGCACTGTGGCATTCCCCTGACAGCTCCCCAATTATCGCTTGGGTCGACGAGGCAATAGACCGATCCAGTAAGCTCCGCCTATTTAGTAATTGCCTAGCGATGCACGTGCAGTCGCGTGAACACTTTTGAGCCTGGCTCGCGGCCGCGCCCTGGTCAGTGCGTATGGAACACGCACACACACACGCACACACACACACACCCATACTTGTATTTGCCGGCAATCGTGGACCTAACTAGATTTAACTTATACTGTAGGAAATAATTTCTTTAATGACACTTAACTAAATTCTACTTTACTGTAGAAAATATTTTTTTTAATGACACCAACATTTTTTACCTAAAGCTAGATAGATGAAATTTTACCTAAATGGTTCTCAAACCTATATAGGTTTGAGAACCTATAATAATTATAGTTGGTTCTCAAACCTATATAGGTTTGAGAACTAGTAATTGGTTCTCAAACCTATATAGGTTTGAGAACCAATTCTCAAACCTATATAGGTTTGAGAACCAAATAACCCTAACCCTAACCCTAATTATTATAGTTCTCAAACCTATATAGGTTTGAGAACCAATAATTATAGTTGGTTCTCAAACATATAGGTTTGAGAACTAACTATAAATACTATTGGTTCTCAAACCTATATAGGTTTGAGAACCAATAATAACTGTAATTTGTTCTCAAACCTATATAGGTTTGAGAACCAATAATGATTAGGGTTAGGGTTAGGGTTAATTGGTTATCAAACCTATATAGGTTTGAGAATTGGTTCTCAAACCTATATAGGTTTGAGAACCAATAATAATTATAATTGGTTCTCAAACCTATATAGGTTTGAAAAACACAGTTTTACAACCGTGGACGGTCCATGTTCGTTAAAGGTCCACAGTTTGAATGTGTTTATACCTATGAAGGTCCACGATTGAAGGCAAATACACACGCACAGAAACTGCACACTCCCAAAAGCAAAATATGTACTGTGACGAGTATCCGGTCGTGTGCGTGCGCGTACAAGACACTTGCTTTAAGCGTTACGCGCGTGATCGAACAAAAACAACTAAACGCACAGCTAGCAGTTCATAGGAATGCGGTGTAGTAAAGTGAATACAAAACAAGGCAAAACGACAAGCTAATTTTGGTGAGTTTTACCGATTCACACAAAAAGGTATTGATGAATTGGATTAAAAGCAGGTTTGGCCAGTCTTAAACAATCTGTTTAAAACCAGCTAGGGTCCTGGGCGCTGATAAAAATTATGTTTATTGTGTTTTTGCGTCACTCGTGCTGCATTTTGCCGTATCTCTGTGCACACAATTTGAAGGACTCGGGTCACCAAAATGGAGATCCACTTTTTGGTGATCTCAACCTGGGGCTGTGAATGGTCAATTCCAAAATGGGTGGAGCTTACTGGATTGGTCGATTGGGATTAAGTGCCTTGCCCAGAGACACAGACACGTTGACCGTAGTGGGGCTTGAACCCACAACCTCCCGCTTCATACCCACTGGACCACACGCGCTCCACATGTTCCTTTGTTTGTGACATCGATGTTTCCAGCGCTCGTGTGAAATGCCTAAATATGCTAATTAATTGGCCTCCTTTGCTGTGAACTGTGTGTATGCCTCTTTTACAGAAAATCGGCAGGCGACCAAGAAGGCTCTCAACCTTCCCAATCAAACAATTGGTTCTGGATCACCCTTCAAGAACTTTACTCTGAGGAACATAAAGATCGGATCCATTCTGGCATTTGCTCGTAAGCTCGGCTTGGAAGAAACGGCGGATGCCCTGTTGAGAGTTGTCAAGACAATTGTTGTAAGTTGAATAGTCTTTGTGATTTGCTGTAGCAGAACATTTTCGTGTTTTTCCCCTAACATTTTCTTCTTGCTTTTGACATCTCAAGTCATTTTTGATGACAATTTGCTCCTGTTCGCCATGTGAATAATGAATGACAATGAGTGACAAAGCAGAGTTGCCAACCCTCCCGGATTTTGCGACAGATTATGCGGAAAATGACTAATTTTGTGAGTCCTGTCATGGACCCCGTTCTTACTAGAGAAATCGCTTCCTTCGACGAAGATTAGTTAATCATCGTTAGTTAATGAAGCGTGCATTCACATATTACTTAACGAAGATCGAATGAAGAGCGGTACCGTACACATTTTTATAAGCGACTGCTAATGAAGATCGAATGAAGAGGGAGGTCGTACATGCGCGTCACGCGTCTAGACGCGCTGTGTGGTTATCCAGTGGCACGTCAAAAACAACACTTGCTAGGCTCTTGACACACGACGCGCTTGTGCAACCAGGCCTGCCAAATTGCTTCGTCGAACGAAGGGAGCGTTCTCTTTACAAATTTGCTTCATCGAATAAAGCGATCTCTTCATCGAATGAAGCAATCTCTTCGTCGAATGAAGTGATCTCTTTGTCGAATGAAGCTTAATTGCTTTATCGAATGAAGCGATTCTAATCATCGTCGAATGAAAAGGCGTGCGTTCACATCAGGAAAACTTATCGTCGAATGAAGCGATTTCTCTAGTGAGAACGGGGTCATGGATAAAAACCCTCCTGGATTGTCAATTAACAACCTTGGGGATTTTTAGATGTGTTTGGAGTCACGAAATGAACCTGTTTTTCTAGATGTCGTACCCAAATTCGGGGACAAAGTGATTTAAATTTCAAATCCAAGAAGAAGGTAGGGAGAAACAGTGTTGGTCATACAAAAAAATGGATACGTAATACAATGAAAAGTGCGCATGATGCCAGGGTCGTAATTTGGAAAGATTACCATGCACAGACACCCTCTGAGACCCCATGCACTAAACCTATTGGACAACTCTTGAAACTTCTAAATGTTTTCCTTAGTAAATTTGTGACACTTTTTCGTCCTAATTTTGCATTTTTATCATCAAACTAAATTTTTTAAATGGGTTATATGTCATAACAAGGAAAATCCTGGGTGTCCGTACATGGTAATGAACCCCATAATTTGAAGGTTGTAATTCAGGAATTTAGGAAGTAGACTTGGCAACATAAATTATCTCGCCAAGTCGACTTAATCCACGTTATGAAACCCTGTTTACACTTGATCCCGAGCTAGGGGTCGAACACAGAGCTCGGGATCACAAACTGAGATTTGCTCACGGGACCAAATTGGCCCCGGATCAAACCCCGAGATTTTGGTCTCGCGTTGGCAGAGCTATAAGTGCAATTATTCTTCACCGCATCCTGCTGCATCCACTCCACGGCCATAGAGGGGGAAAGCCAGTGATATTCAAGTGGCCTTGTACACTGTACACTGTACATGCACATCTCCCACCGCGGACATCCCGTTGTTCCTCTTTTGTTTGGACATAGTTTTTTTACCTCATCCTCTCAGTTGTTTCTACACGATTGGAATCGCCTACGTTCGCTTGGAAATCGTGGACGATATTGTTCCCTTTGTTAAACCAGAGAAAACGTCCACGGTTTGAATAGATGAACCCGCGCAACCCATGCACACATTGATCAGTACATACACACACAGAGCATGACCTTTGACTGCAACTTCTGGCACCACGCTCGAGATCAATTACAGAATGTAAAAGCAGCACTGAGGATCATAGCGGTTAACACTGACGCATTCTTATCAGGGGATCAATCTTGATCCCGAGCTCGGGACCAGTGTAAACACCGTCTAAGTCAACTTAGTAAGATAAAATATTTCTATCTAAACAGAGCGCTGTAGAATTTGCGAAGGTTTGACAGTTATATTATGCAGGTTTAAAGAGGGTTGTTTGAATAGCTAGATCGTTTGTTTTGCATGATACAGAAACTTGTGAGCAATAAGCCATGTGTTATCCCGGAGTCTATGACAAATGACGCCTTGAGGATTGAGCTACAGCAACGCGGCTTGAGTGCACAAGGAGACAGACAGGCATTACTACGACAATACAAACAGCCTGAAGATCGTAAGTTGCCATAAGCTCGGCCATTTTGTCTTTTGTCACATCCGTATGTCTGTTTTGCCATTCTGTGTCTCTGACGTATGCCGCAAGGTTCGGCACTAGAGTCCCAATTTTCAAGGACTTGGACTCGGTCATTCAGGACTCGGACTCAGTCAGTCAGGTGTGTTTAGATTTTAATTCCATATCATTTGACATATTGTCCTCATTTTAAAATTTTGTGCTCTCAATCCGTATATTTCCAAGGATATCAAAAATTAACCACCGATGTTTTGTAATTAAAATTTATTTAACCGGTTAAATACAGTGCAGTCATGAATGATAAATCATGGGGGATGGGTGGTGGATTTTAATGATTTGAATCAGTGCATATACAGCAGACATCCGTCATTACAAGTATCATTTTCAAACATCGTTTTCAAATATTGTTTTCAAAATTACTGCATTCTCAACACCCAAATTAGGTGTTGAAAATGCAGTAATTCTTGTAAATGTCTTTTTACTATTCTTATCGATTTACCAAATTTCTAGTGGGGGTATGACTAGGGTGGGGTGGGGGAGAGGCAACAACTTCTCCCCCACCCCCCTCCCTTAATCTTGGCTACGCCGCTGCTATGGAGTAGACCACTGTGCCTCATGGCTCAGCCAGTCCTTCAGTGGTCTTGGGTTGAAATCCAGTCTGCACATTATATTGTAATAACCAAAACCTCTGCTCTCTTACAGGCTGTCCCCTTCTTCAAGTTTCTCTGCCCAAGAACATCTACTGTCGATTTGACGAGAGCTGCCTAGGCGTGGAGTGTTGCATGCAGTTGAAAGTTTTCATGGTATCATTGGCGTTCAAGGCATTCATGAGATTTGACCCGTGCGAATTCCAGTTCGTACTGGGGGTTAACTCGTGGAACTACACCTTGAATATACTTGACGCAGAATTTGGTAAGTTTTTCGTTACATTTTAAATGGTTCTTCAAACTGGATCAGAGCATTCCCATTTAAGTTGTGACCATTTTGGGGTACATTTTATACTTACAGTTGTAGTCAGAAGTTTACATACAACTGTGTTAAAACTGGTGTGCTTAAACTTGCGTTGCCACAATTTTTGTAACATTCTTTACTAAAGTCGTAATTTTGTGGAATTCCTCACGTGCTTGCAGTACTTAAAACATAGCTTGTACACCTTGCAATGGTTCGGGTAGTCCTCTTTACCATTTTAGGTGATGATGGTAGTGGTGTACATGTATGTAAACTTCTGACTTCAACTGTATGTTGCAGTAAGATATTTATCTGACATAGATTTAAAGGAGCGTGACCAGATCACATTTTTTCTCCCATACTTTCCCGGGCTTACCTCATGGGTCCCGAGATTTTTAGATGATAACATTCGTCATATTTTTCTCATTACGAATCTGAAACTCGCGCGCTTCTAGGCCGCATATTTCCGAAGATATCGTCGATAAACCACTGAAGTTTTGTAAACTAATTTATCAAGAGCGGACATGATCGACGGCAGGCCTGTTGAACACACCGCCACAAATGCGTCCGCATAAAACAATTGGGGATTGTGCGTTTTTGTCACTCGTACGGTTTGTCCCTAGTACCCCAGCTTCATTTACGTGAATCGCTACACAGCGTTTTCGCGCCCAGACTGTTGCATATTTTGTGACTCTTGGTGCATGGCGCTATACAGTTTTGTCGGCTCACTGCTATCTCAGTCGGATTGCTAAGAGCTCAGCGCAGTGTGACACAGTACATGTATATAAATGGGCACCAGTCTTTTCCATGTTCCATGTACATTTGTCAATGTCAGTTCAGAAATGGGTCATTAAAAGTATTTTTCTTTCAAAGTACTGATCTTGTGCATTTTGATATTTCGTATTGGACGTTCCAATGTGAGTAGAAATTATGATACAGAAATGTAGTCTGGTATGGAAGTGAAACAGTCGTTTTTTTGTCATGAATAGTATTTTTGGGAGGTATTTTATATGATTGTTAAGATAGATCTAAATTAAATTTTCAGAAAATCTGGACACGCTCCTTTTATTTTAAAATAGTAGAGAAAAGTAGAGAAAAACATCATTAGTGTGCATTTGCCCATTGCTTGGCCGAAAGAGTGAAATCAATAACAGGGCTGCTCAGCAACAACGAGAGAACTCGTATCAGTTATTTCATGTTTCATATGTATTGGGCATTACCAAGCTTATGTGCACCCACATATTTCATTCTTGGGAGATGATAGCTGCATATTGTTCTCCCAATTTTCCCTCTTGTAATAAAAAATAATCTTCCCCTCTAAAACACTGTGAAAGTACAGCCAAGTCATTTCAAAATGCAATGTAAATTCACCAAACATGATTCGCTTGCTATTATCGATCACTTAACACGCAAATCTATTGCATCAGCGTCGATATAACGAAGAGTTGGGCCGTGTTGCTATGGGAATTAGGACGAATTGAACACATCTTAACTTTTGTGAAATCGGTCCTAGGATTGGTTCCAAGATAAGACGAGTAACGCTTCTTAGGACGAATCTTAGCGCTTTGTGAAATCAGCCCCAGGTATGGTAACATTATGGTAAATTCCCCAGTGGGATTTGACCCCACAGCCTTCTGCATTCACATTTGCAGAAAAAACGTTTTAGGAATTCCCGGAACAACTACATGACATAAAAATCCATGTAGGGTTTTTGTAAAGGGAATGCTAAAAAACAGTGTTGCAGGCTCTTTATTTAAAACCGCCTTCAGTTGAAAAGTTCATGTGGTGTACGTTTTTATACCAATGATATAAATGCTTGGAGAGAGGTTTTTCGTGTTAGCTTACATTTCAAGATAGCATTTCAAGAGAGCAAAAGAGCAACATATTTCAAGAGAGCGTTTGTCTACCAGAAAATGTGATATTGTGCCTTTTTTTGTTCATGAATATTTAGGGAGAGAGTGGGATGTGGCATTGCCATTTGATATCCCCATTGTCAGTGACATGAAGCTGCATCTTAGGTAAGCATTTACCCAGCTAACCAAATAACTTTGCAGAATGTTCCCCGAATGTTAGAGGAACGTTCCCAGAATGCTATGAAATAATATTCTGAGAACGTAGTTGTATGGAGTTTTGTGGACATCCTCCGAACAAACTAACATTATAAAGTAACGTTACAAAATAAGATTTATACAAGCTTATAAAGGCACAGGCTCATCAGCAATGCGCACGCACCAAATTTGTGCCACGAAATACGCATAGCTCCTTGCCTTTGCTATGGAGCTGCGTATTTCGTGGCACAAATGCATTGCTGACGAGCCTGTGCCTTTAAAAGGACGTTTGAAAATGCAAAATACAGACCCTCTTATTTTGACGCAATTGTGACTCGGTTGGATTACGTCTACAGGTGTAATTATATATTGGATGGCTTTGAGGGTAATATATATCGCACGAGTCATGAAAATACTGAACAAGCCGATGACGAGTGCGGTATTTTCACGAAGAGTGCATTATATTCCCATATTACCTGAAATGACATCCAATATTATTATTGTTCTATAAAATGAAGCTTATACCTTCTGTGTTTCATTTTTAGGCACCATACCAGATTCTTTGTTTTGTAAGATTTCCGCAAGATTTTTATCTGTTTGGTGTTGAAAAGATCAGTTCATTATTATGCAACGTTTACAACTGGGTCTTTCCACAGTAAAGGGGGCATTTTGGCAACACAGACCATATTTTTGAGAAAATACGTACCTTTGTCTGGTCTCAAAATAAAATAAATAAGTTTAAGTTGTTCTGAAGAGATAACTTAGGCCCAAAAAGTGTTACAAATAGTGTGACAACATGCCTTTTTAAAAACCCTGTCTACAAATTTCCAATATACGCTCGTAACCGGGATTGCCTAAAATGTAACAAGTGTCCGTCCCGGTTACGAGCGTATATTGGAAATTTGTACACTGGGTTTTTAGAAAGGCATGTTGTCACACTATTTAGTCGGGTATCTATGGGGGACCCCCCGTGCACCCCCCCCAGTACTAAACCAAACCAACTTTTTTAGGTGCATTTTATGGTCCTAAAACACATTTTTGATGTTAACAGTAAAAAAAACCCGATGCACTCGGGTTATTCAAAATGGCGGCCAAAATGGCGGCCAAAATGGTCAAAAATCATATATTGGCCAAATAATACGATGAAAGCACTTAAAAAATGGCTAGTTATATGTTTTTTACCCTCGCAAATTTATTTCTGGGGTCCCTTTTTTTCTATCATGCTTCAAATTCAAAATGGCGGCCAATATGGAGGCCAATATGGCTGCCAAAAGTGGCCAACTGTGAGCAAAATGATATATAATGGACAAAAATAATGATAAACACATACATAACAAAAGTTATGTTTTTGACCCTCGCAAATTTATTTCTGGGGTCCCCTTTTTTCTATCATGCTTCAAATTCAAAATGGCGGCCAATATGGCTGCCAAAAGTGGCCAACATGAGAAAAATGATATACATGTATAATGGACAAAAAAATACATGTACATTAAATGCAATCCCCAGAATTAACTTACAACCTTTTAGGGTGTCTTTTATGATCCTGATATATATGGGATGCTAACAACAAAATAAAATGCTCTGGAGATGACTAAGATGGCGGCCAGTATGGCCGCTAATATGTCCCAAATGGAAAATATATATTAGCCAAATATAATATGATAAAATAATTTATAAAATTGCTAGTTATGTGCTTTTGACCGTTTTAAATTTTGTTCTGGCATCCCCATATTTTTCTATCATACATCATGCTCTAAATTCAAAATTGGCGACCAATATGGCTGCCAACAGTGGCCAAATGTAAGAAAAATGATATACAATGACAAAAAAATAATGCATAAATTAAATGCAACCCCCTTCCGCTAAACTAACCTCACCAACTTTTTATGATGCCTTTTAGAGTACTGAAACAGTTTTAGATGTTAACATTATTAAAATAAAATCTTCTGGAGACAAAGATGGTGGCCAATATGGCCGCCAAAAATGGTATAAAATTAAAAGCATATCATAAGGCGAATAATTAGCATTTCTAAATTGCTATTCATATGTTCTTGACCCTCATTTATTATACAACCAATATATGGCTGCCAAAATATGTTAAATAAATGAATTCAATGACCACCACCCCCTCCCCCCACACACACACCCGGATAACAACCTTTGGGTGCGTTGATCCACGAAAACTATTTGGATTTTAACTGAGAAAAACCCTGCGGCCCTTGAGATATCCATAATGCCGTCCAATATGGCTGACAAATCATATCACCCACATGATGCAATAGAAATTAATAAAATGGTAATTACTGGTATGTTTTCTACCCTCAACAATCATCTTTATGCTATCCTTTTTTACTTCAAATTCCATAATATGCGATCAGCATGGCTGCCAAAAGAGGTCAAATGAGAAAAATGTCTACTGTGCTGGCTGGGCTAGTGCATTTTCCCTTGCTCGCTTAAAGGCCCTGTAGAGATGATCTGTTTTTGAGCGATTCTGCGAATAAAACCGTTATAAATCAAAAGAAAGCCATCAACAAACTCATCCGAAGAAATTTCAGCTTTGTCAAATGTACCACGTTTAAAAAAAACATGAAAATCCATATGCGTTTTCCTGGTCTTGGTGGGGTATTTCAAATATTCGTTCTCAGTTGATCGGGTACTATGTGGCTTGCGTCATGCACTCTGTGGCGCACATCATATACTGTATCGCGTTGGAACACGCACACGCAGTACACAGTGCCCATGCATTTTGGACCGCGTAGATGCGAACCAAAAATAAGTAAATCGTTTGCAAACGATCTAAATAATTTCATCTTTACGGATTATTTTGTGGTAAAATTATATCATTTTGAGCGGAAACCTTTCATTGGGTAGTTGCTATTAATTCAATCTTTACTTTCAGAACTTTTCCCCTGTAAACTCGTCGATTACTTTTTGCAGTCGTTGCAAATGATACACTGGGCCTTTAAGGGATCCTCCACTAAGAGATCCAGTGAAACTGAAACTTCCCTCACTGTAGCATTGGCATATTGGATAAGTGTGTCTCCAGTACATGTAGACCCAAGGGATGCATCTGTATGGAAATATCGCACAGGACAACTGCCCATCCTAATCCTTCTGCATGTTGCTTGCTGGTTTCTATCATGTTGAGGAGTGTACGATTAAACTGCTCTATAAGCACATCCAAATTCGAATTGTATTGAGTTGTTCACATTTTGTGTACCCCAATAATTATGCCCACTTCAATACCGTTGATTTTTCTGGAATCGTTCTTTCCCACTTTAGACTCCCTCTTCACGAACAACAAACACCCCATTGTCTCATGATCCCATATCTGTGTCTCTTAGATCATATTTGTTGTGATCATGGACAAAAATACTGAGGATATTTATAATTTTTTGTAGACCTGAAAAATCATTTAACTTCAAACATGATAAGAATACCAAGATGACAACTGATAAGGGTGAACAACATCATTTAATTTATGTTTTCTAATTTGTTTTTGGCCGATTAGATATCATTTTTCTTACATTCAGCTACACTTGACAGCCATATTGATCGCTGTCTTGAATTTAAAGCGTGGTAGCAAAGTAGCACGTACACCATATAAAAATTTGTGAGTAAAAATATAACTAATCATTTAAATCATTATTTTGCTATAAATATATGACCTTTTCTATTTTTGAAAATGTTTGGTGACCGTATTGGCCACCATCTTGGATATCGCCAGACCATTTTTTAATTAACATGTTTTTGTGACATCAAAAGGCACCCCCAAAGGTTGGTGTGCGTTAGTTCTTGAAGGTGCAACAGTTTTTTTAATTTTTCTCTTTATTATGTGTCATTTTTTTCTCAGCGATCGCTATCTTCAAGCTGTGGGTTATTTTTGGCCCATTATATATCATTCTCCTCATATAATGGCCACTTTTGGCAGCCATTTTTAATTTGGAGCATGGTAGAAAATCCTAAAAATAAAATTTGCGAGGGTAAGAAACATAACTAGCAATTTTATAAATGATTGTCATTATTGGCTAATATACATGTATGATCTTTTTCATTTTGGACCATTTTTAGTGGCCATATTGGCCGCCATTTTAGATATCTCCAGAGCATTTCATTGTATTGTATTGTTAACATGCAAAATATGCTATATATCACAAAGGGCTCCCCAATAAGTTGGTGTGGGTTAGTTCTGGGTGGTTGCCTTTAATGTACTGTATGTGTTTTTCATTATTTTTTGTCCATTATATATCTTTTTTTTCTTCATATTGGCTGCCATATTGGCCGCCATATTGGCCGCCATATTTAACTTAAAGCATGATAGTAAAATAGGGGACCCCAGAAATAAATTTGCGAGGGTCAAAAAAATATAACCTTTGTTATGTATGTGTTTATCATAATTTTTGTCCATTATATATCATTTTGCTCACAGTTGGCCCACTTTTAGCAGCCATATTGGCCTCCATATTGGCCGCCATTTTGAATTTGAAGCATGATAGAAAAAAGGGGACCCCAGAAATAAATTTGCGAGGGTCAAAAAAATATAACCTTTGTTATGTATGTGTTTATCATTATTTTTGTCCATTATATATCATTTTGCTCACAGTTGGCCACTTTTGGCAGCCATATTGGCCTCCATATTGGCCGCCATTTTGAATTTGAAGCATGATAGAAAAAAAGGGACCCCAGAAATAAATTTGCGAGGGTAAAAAACATAACTTTTGTTATGTATGTGTTTATCATTATTTTTGTCCATTATATATCATTTTGCTCACAGTTGGCCACTTTTGGCAGCCATATTGGCCTCCATATTGGCCGCCATTTTGAATTTGAAGCATGATAGAAACAAAGGGACCCCAGAAATAAATTTGCGAGGGTCAAAAACATAACTTTTGTTATGTATGTGTTTATCATTATTTTTGTCCATTATATATCATTTTGCTCACAGTTGGCCACTTTTGGCAGCCATATTGGCCTCCATATTGGCCGCCATTTTGAATTTGAAGCATGATAGAAAAAAAGGGACCCCAGAAATAAATTTGCGAGGGTAAAAAACATATAACTAGCCATTTTTTAAGTGCTTTCATCATATTATTTGGCCAATATATGATTTTTGACCATTTTGGCCGCCATTTTGGCCGCCATTTTGAATAACCCGAGTGCATCGGTTTTTTTTTACTGTTAACATCAAAAATGTGTTTTAGGACCATAAAATGCACCTAAAAAAGTTGGTTTGGTTTAGTACTGGGGGGGGGTGCACGGGGGGTCCCCCATAGATACCCGACTAATTTGTAACCCTTTTTGGGCCTTAGTTATCTCTTCAGAACAACTGAAACTGATTTCTTTTATTTTGAGACCAGACAAAGGTATTTCCTTGAAAATATTGTCTGTGTTGCCAAAATGCCCCCTTACTGTGGAAAAGAACCACCTACAGCGCTATCTTTGCTTCGAACTACATGTATGGACTTCTATTGGTCTAATTAAATTGTTAAATTTGCCAGGTTCAGCATTGAGAAGAGTAGGACCCAATTACTGGTCAGTATGTCTGTAGGTTTCTGCCCGGAAGTCGGCAATGCAGAATGCTCGACAGACGCATTCATTGATATACTCCGAGACTCTGCTATTTCTTTACCCATCTGCCATCCCAATGGTACCTTCACATGGCCAAACAGTAAGTTAGCAAATTGGCTGGAAAATGTTACCTGCACATATCTCATACATGCATGGCAAGTTACCAGTCACTTCCTTTATTTTTAGGTTAATTTCCCCACTCCCCTTCCCTTCCCTTTGAACAGTGGCGTCGCCAGACTTTTTAAAGTGGGAGCTGGGGGGCAATTCCTGAAATTCAAATTTACACTTCAGAGACTTTGAGGGCTTGTAATGCTTCACTAATTCAAGTTGTTTGATTTTAAACACATGTTCTTTAAGCATCATTGATGGAAGTGTAATTCCTGAAAAACTGATAATAATGCCATTCCCAATATGCGCGGTACATCCAAAAATATCCCGGTTTCTGACGTACTCATTGAGTACGTCCAAAACCGACGGTTTTGGGGACCCTACACACTAGAATGGCATTGCAATAATTTGTTCAGGAATTACACTTCCATCAATGATGCTTGAAGAACATGTGTTTAAAATCAAACAACTTGAATACGTGAAGCATTACAAGCCCTCAAAGTCTCTGAAGTGTAAATTTGAATTTCCGGAATTGCCCTGGGGGAGTACACCATGTTGAAAGGGAGTACGTAAGACAGCTTACGCATACAGTTGTGCAAACATCAAGTCTCATTTGGGGGAGGGCACACAAGGAGGAAGGGTACGACACTTTCGGCTCCCAGGCCCCCTTGGCGACACCGCTGCCTTTGATAATGGAATTTTGCAGTATCACCGAACTTGTATCACCGTGTTTACACTCGAATCGGCAAAGGTGGATACAGATCCAGCATTTTTATTGCGACCACAAAACTGAACATTTGCCGCGTTTACACTACACTCCAAATCGCTTCAACTCGCCTTCAGAAACCGCAAAAGTCACCACTAAATGTAACTGCAGCGCATGCGTGAGCTGTTAGGTGTTGCTGCACTAGTGCCAGATTGGTCAATTAAATCTACTACACTGCGGGCACCGCCCCAAGGACACTCAAATTGCCGAATCTGTATTCGGGTAGCATTTACGTGCACTACAAGCGACCTTGACGATTGCAGGGTTTCAACCCCGCAATTGCGGGGTTCAACCCTACCCCAAAGGTGACTTGAAAAAGGCGAATCAGACATGGGTTTGATCCGCCTTTTCAACTCACCTTTTGCATTTACACTTAGTGCCTATCCGGCTCCCCTTCTTGGAAATTGCGGAGTTCGATTCGGCAAAGGCGAATCGAGTGTATACGAGCTGTTTAAAGGGCCCCTTATTTAGGATTTTTATCAATGAAATCTATGCTTTAAAACCACTTTACTCAGTTAAAGTCATAAAAATCCTATTTGGAGCTTGCTTTGGGGGTTAAAACAAAGGTTTTTAGTTTTTATGCTAATGAAAATATGCATATTCATGACCAAGGTCACGACGTCACAAGAGGCAAACACAGGAAAATCACATTGACATGTGCACAAAAGATTGCACTTTTTTCTCAATTTTCCTGAAACTTTTGTAATCCATGGCTGTTTGAGTTTGTTTTACATGTTGCCTGCTGTAAGCCATGACAAAACTGGGGGTAGAAACTGCAGCAATTTGCCACAAGTCCAACTTGAAGTCTTATGTTTTTTCTTAACTTTCCCTTCTGTCTTCCTTATGTGATGCACTCAAAACAGCGCCCTCTGTCTGTGATTTATTGCAATGAAATCTTCAAAGTTCAAAAATGCCACCTTTTATTGATTTTACATCCAAACGAACAATAGTATGTCTTGCAGAACAAGTAATCCGTCATTATGAAGCAAAGCTTAGGCATAAAGTTGTTTAGGACGTCACAGGCCCTTTAAGGTGTAAATGTAGCAGCTCAGTTAACTAATTGTCCAAATCATGCCACACAGATCTGTTTAAAGCCCCATGCAGTACATCATTTGCAGTGTTACCCAAAATATTACTTCACGATTTAACAAGAAAAAAATGACTAAAAGTGTTGATAGCAATGGTAACAGGTAAGTTGTTTACGAGCCACTATGGCCGGTACTCATCCCCGGTTTCCATGGCATGAGAGACTAGGAGCATTTTACTCCTCCTGGATGGGATGCCAGTCCATGGCAGGTCTACCTCTAGCAATTAATTGGGTTTCCCCAACTGTATTTGCTGGTCCCCATTTATACACCTGGGTGGAGAGAGACAACGTGGAGTGAAGTGTCTTGTCCAAGGACACAACGTGGTGCAATGACCAGGCTTTGAACCATGGACCTCTCGACCGAAAGTCCGACGCGCTATCCTCTAGACCACCACGTCTCCAGCAATGGTAACCAATATAATTTTTTTCCGTATAAAATGGTACCTTTGTGGGAAAAGTTGCCAAATGAAGGTGCGTTTTTAAAAAGTTGTCTGCAGACAACTTTTTTACCATTCATTCATACACAAAAAACATGCATGGATTTTTGAGGTTTTTTTTTTATTCTTCAGTTTTCTTTTATTCTCTAGTAATATCTCTTTAAAGATAGTATACATGATTGGTAAACTCGGCGTACTTCGTCTAACTTTTGAGAAAACAGTCAAAAAAAGGTTTGCAGTCATTTCGCCCCAAAACCACTTCGCCCTGAACCACGGCCTGTGCACGAAGTGGTTTTGGGGCCAAGTGACATTTGGGCGATGTAGTGTTTAGATGAAGTAATTTGGGGCGAAATGGCACTCGGGCGAAGTGATTTTGGGGTGAATTTAATTTTCGTCTCATGAGACGAAAACTAATTGTTTTACTCATTTCTCAAAGACTATAGCACTTCAGACAAAACCGTTTCAGGGGAATTTTTCTATGGTCATCATGTTTATATTGTGTAAGTTAGGCGTAAATCTGTGAACATTTCTGATTTTCGAGATATACCAATCATGTATACTGCCTTTAAATTAGGGCAATCAAATTGGCATACTTAAATCATTTTAACTCTTTCACTACAGATTTTGTTAAAGGTCTGTGATGTAATTAATTGAAGGCCACCGTTTGTTTATGTGTAAAGGCGTGCCACTAGCAGCGGCTTTTTGGTCAGAAGTGGACATTTCTCGAGCCGCTGTGAGCGGTGCGCTGTAGTGAAAAAGTTAAACAGCTAGTATCCGGCCGTGCTCTTTTTTTTTTCATGGTGTCTGGTAAAGCATACAACCACGAGAAAAATTCTTCAAAAATCACAATTAAACAGAGACGGTTTTTTGCGTGTAAACATATGGAACTGCCAACCGTGTTTACTTGTGTTTCTCAGGATTGCGTCACAGGGTCATGCGCATATCATTAATACCTAATGAGCGTTTCAGAAATCACGAAAATTTCATTTTCGAAAACCGCACTTTTGCTTGCGATTTATTCACTTAAAACAGCGGTATAAGTCGGCTGGAGGGATATCTGGACTATCAAAAAAGGTTCAAATGCTGGATTTTTCGTCAAGGGGGAATCTAGCTCTTTATACATTTTGTGAATAAGAATAATGTCGGATAGACTGCCTTGTAGAAATTTCAGCCACATACATTGTATATATGCAGTAATACTTCAGAAAACCTGAAAAATCCATGCAACAAATGAATGGTAAAATTAAAAGCGCCTTCGGTTGGCAATTTCTCCCACAAAGGTACCATTTTACATCATAGGAAAATTCATGTGGTGTTTGTTACCATTGCTATCAACACTTTCAGTCAGTTTTTCTTGTCAACATTTTGGGCAACTGCAAATGAAGTATTGGGACTTTAACTCTTATATGCTGCTATTTTCTGTACATATTAGTTGACATCAAGGAGTATTTCAGCCGTGCTAACCTCAAACGAATGCTGAAAGCAAAGGGAGAGGATTTGCTTGAACAAGGAGCAGAAGCCACATGGAACTACGCCTTGAATAAGCTTGGTATCCCAAAGGTAATGAACGAACACAGGCCATTAAATATGATACACCCTGTCCTTTTCTGAACCTGTCAGTTGCAGTTCACCACTGTTATCCCCTGTTTACACTTGATCCCGAGCTCGGGGTCGAACACCGAGCTCGGGATCAGCCCCGGAGCACATACTGAGTGTAAACCCTCTCGGGACTAAATTGGCTCCGGATCAGACTCCGAGATTTTGGTCTCGCGTTGGCGGAGCGTTCGATCCCTAACTCGGGATCAGTTTGTGGTGAGATAAGCAGTTTGCGGTTAACAATGACGCATCCTTATCTGGGGATCAATATTGATACCGAGCTCGGGACCAGTGTAAACACGGTCTTGGTTGTCAGAAATAAATAATAGGATTATCACTTCACCGTAGGATTATCACTTCACCCGGTTATAGTTTTGCTTACTTGCCAACACTGTGCATCCAGCTGGATGTATTTTCCAGTTACAATTACGACACAAAACACACAACAACTTGGTATAAGAGAAAAATCGTAAGGGCCTTATCGGGATTTGAACCAGAGACCTCTGACTCACTGGGCAGATGCTCTACCAGCTGAGCTATAAGGCACAGTTGGTATACTCCCGCAGGTTTTCCCTATGAACCCACATTTTTGCCTTGGTGTTGCATGGTAGCGCAACTGGGCAAAGTATCAAACACAATATGTGGTATGATGCCTGATCACCATTGAAATGAAACAACCAAACTTGGGATGAGAGAAAAATCTTAAGGGCCTTATCGGGATTCAAACCTGAGACAAATGCTCTACTGGCTTAGTCTAAAAGGCACAATGGTATACACAAAACACAGTAAAGGGGGACAGTAAGTTACTGTAACATTTTTTTGATGTCATAAAGTAAAATTGTCAATGTAAATTCTCACAAACCTTTTTCTTTGTATGGATAACTTTTAAATATACCCATAAAAAAAGTTAAGTACCAGTTTTTCGCCTGCATGCCATACAGGTAATTCCATACAGGGGTCCAAAAGTGTGACATGCTTTTAGCCTAAATATTTTCAAGTGTGTTTAGTGATTGAAAGTGGTTTTCCAGTAGAAAATATTTATTTCTATTTCCATAAATGCCACTTAAATTTAACGTTTGTGTGTGGATAAGGCACCAAGGTTAAAGGGGCTATGTCACAGTTTGCGCATGCGCAGCAAAGCTTGAAAAAGTGTGCCTAACTTTTTCAAGTTTTTTCGCCAGGTTTCGCATATCCTATTTAATCTTTGCCATCCCTTATAATTCTTTAGTAATTTTGGCAGTTGTGTACTTGTCGACGTCCAGGATGTCCTGATGCATTACTTTTTACTTGGAATCGCACTGTTTGCCGTATTTTTTAAGCCGCCAAACATCAACATCACCGTGTGTGCGGCCGTCGTTAAAAAGATAGTTTTTTCATCCCATCAAAAAATTTGACAACACATGACACAAAAGGGCATCGAATGATATGAATGACATGGTTGGATACAGCAATTTATTTAACCTTGTTTTCCATCAAAACTGACATGCTTATTTGGTCCTGACAGCAATTTTACAGCATACCTTCTGTCCTTGGAAAGACACAGTGGCCGCCACCACTGTACGATGCCAAATCGAACAAGAGCGCGCACACGATGCACAATGTAGCTGAATTCTGCATATTGTAAACACTCGTGAACGAACAAACTGCCCATGCGGCACGTGCTAAGTACACGATGTACACACGCACCAATGGCGTTGTGTAACGAAATTGCACTACATTCATCTGAGCCCGCACGGATGTCAAAATATGAAAGAATTTGGTGCATGCGCAAACCGTGACATAGCCCCTTTAATGCAAACTCACTCTACAGCTAATTTTCATTGACGTAGGTAACGCGGGACACCAAAATCCTATTCAATATAATGGAACAAATTATGAGCCTTTATGATCTTTTGTTTCAAGTATTTGTAAGTAATCACAGTATACAAATATTGACTGCAATGAGGGGCATGGTTAAGATTATAGGCCCAAGATGATCTCGAAGCCATGACTATGCCCCGAGGCGGACGCCGAGGGGCATAGTCATGGCTTCGAGATCACCGAGGGCCTATAATCTTAACCATGACCCGAATAAACGGCAGTCAATATTTGTTTTATATACCGAATGTGTAGATTTTTGTCATCTGGTTGGTTAAAAGTAACGAGACATCATACAGTCATGACAGTGGTCCTTCGCGTTTCGATTTCGGAAGCTGGTCTACGGCGCAAAAGTTGTATATTTACAGCAAACATTGTAGCATAATCACCTGGCACTTTAGTAGCACATTTCACCTGACACAGTTTTCACTGTAGGCCACTTCTCTTACTTTCTTAAGGACTTCATCATCTACGACAGACGACAAAATGACGTCGAGATTCCGCCATTACCGTCCTGATGAATGTTTACGTGAAGCGCACAGCTGCATAGTTGGTGCACAGCTACAGCTATGCTAACACATGTAATGCGCGCGTCCGGAACCCGCTAAATGACTATGCCCGGGGCATGGCAAAGACTATTGACCGGTGGGCATATACGCGCCGGGTCTAGCCGATTCAATGCCCCCACTTTTAACCAATCAGATGACTGGAATATACGCATGAGGTATATAAAATAAAATATTCACTAAAATTGGTGCTATACATACCCTGTAACCACAGACCACATAATAGTCTATTACTAAGAATATGTGATCATGAGTGGCGATTTTCGATATCACTGCATGGCCTACACAAAATAATTTTAAATAAATTTATGACATGACCGTATTTACAGTTTGCCATTAATTTTCCCTCTCAGGAACTACTTGGTAATAAAGAGCCGTGTGTAACACCAACAAGTTTGAGTCAAACACAGCTAATTAGTGAACTTGAAGAAAGAGGGCTTGACATCACAGGAACAAGAGCAGACCTAGCAGACAGGCTATCTGAGGACGATAGAAGTAAGCGAGTATAATAAAGCTTAATACACTGACTGTGGGTGAGGAAGGGGAAGGGTTATTATTAGATGCAGACCTAGAAGACAGGCTATCTGAGGACGATAGAAGTAAGAGAGTATACTAAGCTTAATACACTGACGGTGGGTGGGGAAGGGGAAGGGTTAATATTAGAGCAGACCTAGAAGACAGGGTATCTGAGGACGATAGAAGTAAGAGAGTATACTAAGCTTAATACACTGACGGTGGGTGGGGAAGGGTTATTATTAGAGCAGACCTAGAAGACAGGGTATCTCAGGACGATAGAAGTAAGAGAGTATACTAAGCTTAATACACTGACGGTGGGTGGGAAAGGGGAAGGGGAAGGGTTATTATTAGAGCAGACCTAGAAGACAGGGTATCTGAGGACGATAGAAGTAAGAGAGTATACTAAGCTTAATACACTGACGGTGGGTGGGGAAGGGTTATTATTAGAGCAGACCTAGAAGACAGGGTATCTCAGGACGATAGAAGTAAGAGAGTATACTAAGCTTAATACACTGACGGTGGGTGGGGAAGGGGAAGGGGAAGGGTTATTATTAGAGCAGACCTAGAAGACAGGGTATCTGAGGACGATAGAAGTAAGAGAGTATACTAAGCTTAACACACTGACGGTGGGTGGGGAAGGGGAAGGGGAAGGGTTATTATTAGAGCAGACCTAGAAGACAGGGTATATCTGAGGACGATAGAAGTAAGAGTATACTAAGCTTAATACACTGACGGTGGGTGGGGAAGGGTTATTATTAGAGCAGACCTAGAAGACAGGCTATCTGAGGACGATAGAAGTAAGAGAGTACATGTATACTAAGCTTAATACACTGACGGTGGGTGGGGAAGGGGAAGGGTTATTATTAGAGCAGACCTAGAAGACAGGCTATCTGAGGACGATAGAAGTAAGAGAGTATACTAAGCTTAATACACTGACGGTGGGTGGGGAAGGGGAAGGGTTATTATTAGAGCAGACCGAGAAGACAGGCTATCTGAGGACGATAGAAGTAAGAGAGTATACTAAGCTTAATACACTGACGGTGGGTGGGAAAGGGGAAGGGTTATTATTAGAGCAGACCGAGAAGACAGGCTATCTGAGGACGATAGAAGTAAGAGAGTATACTAAGCTTAATACACTGACGGTGGGTGGGAAAGGGGAAGGGTTATTATTAGAGCAGACCGAGAAGACAGGCTATCTGAGGACGATAGAAGTAAGAGAGTATACTAAGCTTAATACACTGACGGTGGGTGGGGAAGGGGAAGGGTTATTATTAGAGCAGACCGAGAAGACAGGCTATCTGAGGACGATAGAAGTAAGAGAGTATACTAAGCTTAATACACTGACGGTGGGTGGGGAAGGGGAAGGGTTATTATTTTTAATTAATTGTGCGTGTTTAGGTGACATTTTTGAACTGCCTATTTTTCACATACACATATGCTACATCTACATGTATGTTGAGATTTTGATACCATATCATGTGTCATATTTTTCTCATTACCATTCTGAAATTTCGCGTTCTCAATCTATAATTTTTAAGGATATTGTCAAAAAAACACAGATGTGTTGTAAAGTAATTTATCTAGTTCCATAAAGCAGTGCAGTATATACTACATGTACACTGACCTTTTTGCTTCCACATCCAAATTGGGATGCAAATTTCCCATTTTTATCCCATGGATAGCATTTTGGGGAGGTAATGTATGTATTGCACTCACAATACAGTGAGAGTAAAAAAAAACAACTATACACTTTTATAAATAATTGTTGTGATTTAGAGTAATAATATTTAAATGAGATGTTTTGACATGTATTTTGGATAAGTTCTCTTGTGTCTTTTGGTAGCAGTTTAATTAAATTATGTTACATGCGTGATCGCACATGAGGCAAATAAGGGTCTCAGGTGGAACACGACTTGTGCCAACTGATCAGAACTAAAAAAAAGAGACCAAAACAAAACCTAAAAAAACTTGCCTTAGGTTGTGGCTTGTCCCCGTGGCTTGGTATTTACGAACATTTGAGTTAACAGTGGCACAAGTTGGACATCTTGCATTGGGAAATTGCTGGCGAAAGCTTTGGAACACAGCCGTGGCACTTTGTGTGCGGTGGAATTCGCTTACCAAGTAGGCCCTTTGCTGGGGTATGAACTGAGGACGAGCCATGTCTTAAGATGAAGAATAGCCCACAAGATGTTTTATTGTACATGTACGTTTGTTCAAAGCTGCTCTGTTGATCCTTGACAACAACCAAGTCACCAGCTGGCAGAGCTGCCAACCCTTCCGGGTTTTGGGAAAGACATCTTGGGAAAACAGGTTCATTCCGTGATTCCAAACACATCTAAAAATCCCCAAGGTTGTTAATTGACAATAATCCAAGAGGGTTGTTTATCCATGTCAGGACTCACAAAATTAGTCATTTTCCGAAGAATCTGTTGCAAAATCCGGGAGGGTTTGCAGCTCTGCACTGGTTCAAATCCTTTTCTTTTTCCTAGCCACACTGAATTGGCGCAAGTCGTGTTCCACCCGACACCCTTATTTGCCTAATGTGCGGTCATGCATGAAATATAATCTATTCATAAATACCTTAGACAGTTTACGCATGCCTATTGGCTAAGAGCATGTCACGTGGGCAGTCTTAAATTAGCGATAAAGAATAGTGATAATGCCCGGCCAGCTGTCCTGCGTTTGTGCTCTAGTCAGCGCGTTACATACGAAACCTGGCGGCTCGGGCATTATCAGTGCCTAGGACCCCTAGCTGGCTTTAAACGTGTGTTTAAGATTGGCCAAACCTACTTTTAACCCCTAATTTAAACTGCTACCAAAAGACACAGGAGAACTTATCCAAAACAAGTAATGTACACTAAAACACAACAAGTAATTTTAAAAGTGTATAGTTTTTTTTACTCGTACTGTACATGTACAAAATGGTGATTTTTTTACTAAAGTTTACACCACTGTAGTAGTTGATACTCTTCCTGTCCTCAGCTTGTCGGTTCATCACATTGCTTGCTTTCCAACCTGAGGTAGCCAAAGTAGCCTACTGCTCCCTGAGTGAGAACTGCCTCCGTCTGGACTGCTGTTTGCAACTCGACATCAAGAAGGTCAAATTCCGCCGGTCATTCAAAGCCACATTGGAGCTTAATGCTTGTGACTTCACGTTCAGAGTTGCATTCCAAAACTTGCAGTACAAGAAGCTTCTGCTTAGTTACAACTGGGGTACGTGGACGTTCACTTCAACAGCTGTTTTGTACTAATATGTGCCTTTACAGTTCTCCAACAAATCCCATTCGTTTGTACACGATCAAACTTAGCGCTCCTGTGCAGTGTACTAGAATCCTGCCTTATCAAGCACTGCACGCAAGAAATTGTTGGGGGAACCGTAAGGTACACATTACAGAAGTTATTATTATTATTTATTTCTGGTACTGAAACCAAGGATTCCTCAAAAGTGCCCATTGCACTGTCGCTCGCACGGCAAGCGTGAGGAAACCCATGTTGATGAATTAGATATGGCCAGAGACACCGGGGAATCCCTCCCCTTCTCTTCACGAAGAAATGCTCTGGGATCTTTAAAGTGCGTTACTTTTATCTAACATACCGGACCACTGCTTTACATCCCTTCCGAAGGATGGAGCAAGTGTGAATAAGTGCCTTTCTCAAGAGCACAAGTGCTACAACCTGTCGCGACCCGGAATCGAACCCACATTCTAGTACTGACAGGAACTTGAGTTTGACGCACTAGACCGCTCGGCCATAACACCCTTGCAAAGCATGATACATCGTAAGACCCACAGTGTCCCCATTCATGTGACAAAGAGGGAGGCACATATGTTCTCACCAGCTTTAAAGTACAGTGAGATTTTGCACAGAAAAAAAGGGTTGATTTTTCGTGATCACTCCCACAAAACAGAATAATTTTTAATCGCCTCATCAAATCCAATTAAAATAAGCAAGCAAAACCAAATTAGCCTTTTGCATGTGACATCTATATAATAGCTGGCGCCCTCAAGTCTTCACTTGCAAATGGAGGTGCAGTTTAGAAAGTGCATACACTATGGTGTTGGTGCTACGTGGTGCACACCATTGCCCAGCAATCAACAGTCTGGTTGCTACTTCACACCTGCTGCGTGCACCACATAGCAACAAAAATTGAGTCTGGTTAAGTGGACACTTAGTCCGGGGTCAGACGAATTACGACATCCCAATTTATTGTAGTATTACATGTAGTTCGATTACAAGATTCTGTGCGTGTGACCCCAAATCTATTGTAATCGTATCACAATCGGTCAACGACGAGAATTCTCATCATTCGATTGTGATACGATTGTAATCGTATTACAATAAATTGGCAAAACACGCAGCCATGCATTACATACGCACTGGGGACGTTTCTTTGTATTCGTGCACTTAAGAGAATTGGTCGGAAAATCATTGCGTTCAGACAGTTTTCTCCAAATTCTTCCCTCATCCACCCCAATTTTTTCCTAATCCATGTTTCTAAACTTCTGAACCCTAACTTTTTTTTTAACCCTCCACTCCCACCCTAACCCCTTTTCCCAAGTTTGGTCAACCTGACTGTGGACTTGAGCGAACGAGTGCAAGTCCACAATCCGTCACTTTTTCTCGCAAATTGTGGACTTGAATGGGTTTCGAGTCCACAGTGCGAACGCAATGCCCGTATACACGCGTGTGACCCCATCTTGTAATCGTATTACAATCCATTTCCCCTCGCGCGTGCGCATGCGTGCCTTCTGTCGCACACTGCAGGCAGCAAGCACGCATACGCAACACAGGGAAAGCCACCGCAAGGGACTATGGGACTGATTACAATACGATGACGAGATTATGTTGCTCATGTGACCCCACTTTATTATAATACGATTACAATCCGATTATAACAAGTTTGTCGTCTGACGCCGGTTGTCGTTGGAATTATTACAATTGTATCATAATCGAGTGACCCCGGCCTAAGTGTTCATGCGAAAGGAAGTACGTCAGTAAACCAGATGCTATTCATGCGAAACACGCAAAAGGCTAATTTGAAAAAATTTCAATTAAAAAATAAATTGCAAAAAAATTACATTTCCCAAAATTTAGCACAAACTTACATTTGTCAAGTTTTTTTTTTATATTATTTATGCCCTTGTGATATTGCTAATATTTACAGGACAAGTGGAACGGAAGTCCATTGGTCCTATTACTCTGACATACTCCATCACTAAACTGGAAACGGAGAAAGTGTTTGAGATTGACTTTGGGGCGTCTGTTTGCCCAAGCGGCGAGGATTGCATCTTTGATATTGACATCATTCAGGATTACCAAGTTCCTATTCCACTGTGTAACTCAAACTTCTCATTGTCTCTCCCAAGTAAGTATACCCTTATTACCTTAAAACCTGTGTGCAACATTTACATTTCTCACTTTTTGGCTGTTCACCAGCCTCGATGGGAACAGCCTTTGTTTTTCGTTACGGTTTTTTAAAAATGTTATCCCGGTTACGAGCGTATATTGGAAATTTGTACACAGGGTTTTTAGAAAGGCATGTTGTCACACTATTTGTAACCCTTTTTGGGCCTAAGTTATCTCTTCAGAACAACTTGGACTTATTTCTTTTATTTTGTATAAGGTATTTCCTTGAAAATATGGTCTGTGTTGCTAAAATGCCCCCTTTACTGTGGAAAGACCTATTTCTGATCGCACGATTCTACCAAGGAATGCTGAGAAATCAAAGGGCATGTCCAATGCCCCCAAGAAGCAACAGCTTCAATAGGAGTGTGCAAGGCGGCACTATGGGTCCCCTACGGTGCACTACTACGGCTATTAATACATTTGAAATGGCAGCCTTGTTTCAGATGCTGAACCATTGTATTTCTTCACAAAAGACCGTGTTTACACTGGTTCCGAGCTCCGGATCAAGATTGATCCCCTGATAAGAATGCTTCACTGTTAACCGCAATTAATGATCCTGAGTGCCGTGTTTACATTCTGTAGTTGATCTCGAGCGTGGTGCCAGAAGTTGCAGTCAAAGGTCATGCTCTATGTGTGTATGTACTGATCAATGTGTGCATGGGTTGTGCCCACTAAAATATCTGGGTCTGATCCAGGGCCAATTTGGTCCCGAGGGCGTTTACACTCAGTTTGTGATCCGGGGCTGATCCCGAGCTCGGTGTTCGACCCCGAGCTCGGTGTTCGACCCCGAGCTCGAAATCAAGTGTAAACAGGGTGAAAGAAAGCACTGAGACCCTCATTTTTGAAATTCAACGGTGCCGGCGGCCCTATAGGGTCCACTAGTGCTCCAGTAGGGTCCTGCTACGATTGATCCCGGCAAAGTATTGCCTGTAAAACTCCACCGGGACACTTTGCTGATTAAAGACGGTTGGTTAAGGATTGACTACGGGTCACTAGGTTTGAGTATGGTCTATAATAACTAGGATTTACTAGGATTAACTACGAAGTCTAATCGTATAGCGCCACTGGGACGCAAAAACAGGAATGTGTAACTTTAGCCTTAGGCAGAGTTATGGACCAACACAATAATTATTTATTTTCATATTAAAAAGGCAGGCTTGTGGCAAGTTACAGTTGCTATGGGCATCAGCGTTCAGACCACTCATTGCTGCTTTGGTTAATCGTAATGAATTGAGTAAATTAGGCAGCATAATGAAAAAAGACCATGGCAAGTACAGATTAAAGAAATCAAACAGATATGGAAAAATATAATATTCTTAATCTACTTATGCAGGTGGGGATACCTTGAGAGAATTTGTGACTCAAGTTGGTCAATATGCCGGTCAGCAGGCTGTCAATATCTTACTGGAGTTCATCGGATTGAGAGACAAGATTACTGATGGGCCCTGCGACTCAACGGCACTAGTTACTGGGAACCAAGAAGGTAATAATCATTTCCAGTTTGAAAGTCAAAGTTGTCATGTCTTCTTTCTAAAATCAAATTGTCAATCTGCCTATTGTGAGCATGCATCCTGTTTTCCATAAATGTGGTCAAGGAATAGACCATGTAAGTTGACCGCGAGAGCGTGTGGGACTCTGCGAGACTCGTCGACTTCCGGTGACCTCGTTTATAAGTTTTAACACATGCAGTGACTGTTTTTTTCGGAACCATTTTCACACCACGTCAAAATTAGCAGTTTCACCTACCGATTCGGGGTCCACTGTAAAAAATCTTAAAATCCCATTTATCACCTGTGGGAAGGGTTAATTGAGCACAAACTTTTAAATCCGACCTTTTATTTCTGTCTCTGAGATAAACTTGTAACCCTACAGGCCATAGAAAAACCACACAGAATATGACAGCGCGTCGCTGGTAGTCCGCACGTGGTGCGAATATTTTGGTGCCGTGTAGTTGCCACGAATATGTTGCATTATAGCTGTTTTCAAAAGTTCTTGATTCGGCTTCAGACAGTCTTTGTGATTTCCGTCTTGTACGATTCGGCAAAGGCGAATCGAGTGTAATAAACGGGCCTTAAAAGTGCTTTAACTTAAAACGGGCCTTAAATAACTAACATGGTTTTTATCATCCATTCATAAATACCTTAGACAGTTTACGCATCCTCATTGGCTGAGAACACATCACAAGGCCGGTTTTAAACCAATGATAATAACCACTGTTTAAAACTAGCTGGCTCGCATTGCTGCCTGCGCCCTAGTATTAAAGTGTATGGAACTCGCACACGCACGCAGAAACTGCACGCTCCCGACAGCAAAATTTGCACTGTGCATGCGACATCTACTGGGTCGTCTGCATGCGCGCACACAACACATTATACGCGTAACGCGCGCGATAATTATACACGTAACGCGCGCGCGATCGAACAAACAGCTTGACGTGCACAGCTAGCAGTTTGAACGTACAAACAACACAGATGAAGTGAAAACTTGAATGCAACGACAAGCTAATTTTGGTGAGTTTTACCGATTTACACAAAAAAGGTATTTATGAATGGGATTAAAAGTGGGTTTGGCCGGTCTTAATCAATCCGTTTAAAATAGGATAGGGGCCTGGACGCTGATAATGGCCCGCGCCTTTGGCTTGGACCATTATCAGCGTCCAGGCCCCTATCCGGTTTTAAACGTATGTTTAAGACCATTCAAACCCACTTTTAATCCCTAATTTCAGTCCACTCATGACATGCTCTCGACCATGCATAAACTGTCTTTGGTATTTAAGAATGCATTTTTAATTCTTCCCAGCATGTTCTACTGTGCAACTCCCACCACTTCCAAGCTCATTGACATGTGAACTTCCCCATCACTGCCTTGGTGTCCGATGCTGTGTAGAACTAGACCTCAAAATCACTCTACTTTCAGTCAAAGTGTGGCTAATTTTAGACCCCTGCGAGTTCACACTCTCCCTGGGATTCGGAAAGTGGTCAATGACATTCACGCTCTTTGACTATCACTGGGGTAAGTCAATATTCATTATTATATACCTCATGCGTAGATTCCTGTCATCAGATTGGTTAAAAGTAGGGGCATTGAATCAGCTAGACCCGGCGCGTGTAGAATTCTGACTCTTTGCCATGCCCCGGGCATAGTCATTTCGCGGGTTCCGGACGCGCGCATATGTGTTAGCATAGCTGTGCACCAAGTATGCAGCTGGGCGCTTCATGTAAACATTCAGCAGGACGGTAATGGCGGAATCTCGACGAAGTCGTTTTGTCGTCTGTAGTAGATAATGAAGTTTTAAAAGAAAATAAGATAAGTGGCCTAGTGAAAACTGTCGGGTGAAATGTGCTGCTAAAGTGCCAGGTGATTATGCTACAATTTTTTACTGTAAATATACAACTTTTCCGCCGTAGACCAGCTTCCGAAATCGAAACTCGAAGGACCACTGTCACTGTGACTGTGTATCGTTACTTTTAACCAACCAGATGAAGACAATCTACACATTCGGTATATAAAACAAATATTGACTGCTGTTTATTCTGGTCATGCTGGTTAAGATTATAGGCCCTCGGTGATCTCGAAGCCATGACTATGCCCCTCGGCTTCTGCCTTGGGGCATAGTCATGGCTTCGAGATCACCGAGGGCCTATAATCTTAACCATGCCCCTCATTGCAGTAAATATTTGTACAATAGTTTTTGAATCTGGAGAGACTTCCATGCACAACACGAACACAACATCCCAATTGATTGTAGTATTACTACAAGGTGTTTAAAAAAAAAGTATACACTCATAAAATTGTAGATAAAATTGAAATTATATCATATTTAGAAAATAAGCTTACACATATTGGTAGACATAAGTTTCATGTTTTCAGATTTCAGCCATTTCCTTTGGGATTTATAGTTTCACAAAGTGGGAAGTATGTGCCTTATATAGCCCATATTGCTTTGTGTGTGCACATTCCATCGTGTTTGTTGTATGTGTAGGATGGCGTAAAACTTATTGTAATGGTGATTTTCAGTGCATCGTTTCACTCGAAATTCCCTCCACATCGCTTTTTATCAAAGCAACGCACATCGCAATTGCATGCGTCATGGATGAGCGCTGTTCGATTGAACAACACAAAATGCACAATCCATGCACTGGAAAAAGCTGCGTCCCAGCTATGGTGGATGTGTACAGGCCTGAGTCCTTGGAATGGCCTATATAAGTCTGTTTTCAATACTGGAGAGACTTTTTCACTAGGATCATAACTCTGTGCAATGCCAGTTATCTTCTCAAAACAAAAGAAATATCTTAAGACAGATCTATAAGGAGATAACTTAAGCAACAAATAGTGCAACAACATACCTTTCTAAAAACTCTGTGTACAAATTTCCTATTTAACGTATGTAACATACATGTAGGACACATACTTTGTGACATTTTTTGGTGTCCTTGTTACATACGGTATATTGGAAATTTGCACACAGGGCTTTCAGAAAGGTATGTTGTGACACTCGTTGCAGTTCTTCAGCTGAAGTTATCTAGTTAGATCTATCTTAAGATTTTAGTTTTGAGAGAAGATGAATGACATTGTACAGAGATATACTCCTGGAGGAAAAGGTCTCTCCAGTATTGAAAACAGACATATATAGCATTGGAACACATTAGGTCACGATGACACATGTGTTTAAATCCTCTCCAGGCACCCAAGAGAATATCCAGATAGGAAAAGCTGTGACTGTTGTTTACACCATCAACAAGCTGACCGAAGACAAAGTATTTGTTGTGGACTTGGCGCTGTCCCTGTGTCTGCCTGAGTTTGGATGTGACACACCCTCTATTGACATTCTGAGGGGAGTCCGCGTTCCCATTCCACTCTGCAACCAGAATGCAACGTTTGTTCTTCCAGGTAGTGCGACAATTTTCTTGCATCAGATCCATTAAATTTGAGTGAAAGAGAAAGTGAAAATTCCGATGGAGAGTCAAAAACGGATAAAATGGACCTTTCTAAAACTCATCTGTACAAATTTCCCATATCGTCACCGTCATCTCGAAGAGACACAAGTAGCCAAATATAGACTATTAAGTTGACCTCGAGAACGCACGAGACCGCGCTAGACCACTGTTATTTCCGGGCACAAGACCCTATCTCTTCAACGCACATCGCGAGCGATATTTATGGATTATTTTGTTTACGCAGGTTTTTGTAAACTCACACGGCCCAAAATGCGTATCTCTAAATAAAATCTTGCATTTCAATTGATGAAGTGGGGTATATATTCAAAAATAATGTGAAAATTCACGATCTTTTCTGAGCCGACAATGTCAATCTTTGAAGATCGTAAACTACATGCAGCAAAAGATATGCAACACGCACGGCAGCCAACGTACGTACAGTGTACATGATACAGTATGCATGTACGTGCACAGTTCATCGATCGCATCGAGCGCTAGCGATAGTCGAAATGCCATCTACCAAAAGTAGAGCTTGCAGACCTTTTTTTAGAGTGCCTAAGTTCGAAGCATCATTTTCACATGAATCCACACTTGGGTCATCCATTCCAAATTGGATTAGGAATATGCCAGCCGGGAAATTTCTTCAGGTCGTTTTGGGAGATAATTATGCATGTATTATATATTGTAAAAAAACCATTTTAGTTACCCGATTCACATTCGGGTCGGTTGTAGACTTAAGATTGGACAGAAAAATTTATATACAAAAAACAAAATTTCGCCCGTGTTATAAGAATAGGCGTTTAGTCGTGTTGTGCCCGGAAGCTCAGATTTGACCTTTGCCGCGAGACTTACATAGTCTATTGCGTTTTCATCGATGAAGAGACACAAGTAGCCAAATTTTGCGTTTTCATAGATTTTGAGATTTTGGCCAAAAACGACTTAGTACTGCACGGCCTACAACCTGGTGAGGTCCATTTGTCGAAAATATAACGAGAAGTCTAATTACTGTAATTAGCCACGTGGGAAAATTTCACAAAAGTCTCATTTTCCGTTTTCACGAAGAGAGAAAGATTACTTTGCCTGTCTGTGAAGACGGAATTAACACAGGCGCGCTGGGACAAAAACAGCATTTTTAATGATTAAATTAATATTTTATTGGTACAGATTTTAAATTTAAGATCCCAACTTTTCATACAGATCACATATTACTAAATAGACCCTGAAGAAATGCGCAAAATTTTAGTTTCAAAAGTGACCAACTTCAAACTCGATTTTCTCAAAAACACTTTCTGACGCTCGGCAGGCAATTGTGTCTCTTCGTGATATGTGTGACGATATAACATACGTAACACGGTAGACACAAGTGTTACATTTTTGGGATATCTTAACAAGGTTTTAAAAGATCCTGTCATTTTTAAAATTTTAAATATGGTGCGCATCGCCGCATTGACTTTAAAGTAAAAATTGTTGCCAAAATTGAAAACAAGTATGATGCTTTATGCATCGGGCAATACATAGGTAGCATTTGTTATTAAATATAATGATAATTCTACACTATTGTTTTCTCTTCTTTTAAAGATAGTATACATGATTGGTAAACTGTTACAAATAGTTTCATCCACCTGTGTGATTGAAGATATGGGTGTTTCTATAAATTAGGGGTCCAAAAGTGTGACATTTGGTGTCCCCCGTTACACCTAATATGTGTTATTTTTCGTACAAAAATCATTAAAATGGCTTTTAAACCATTTTGTATGAATTGTACTTTATGTACTCACTCTTTGAGATGGAAAGTATTTAAAGAATGTGTCCTGAATTTACAGAAACAAGATGTAAAATGTAACGGGGGACACCAACACTGGACACCTAATTTATAGAAAGACCCGTATGCATGATAAAAACCAACTTCAGCAAAAACCAGCTCTGTACTTCGTCGAACATTTGAGAAAACAGTCAAAAAAGGGTTTAGTACAGTCATTTTGCCCCAAGACCACTTCGCCCTGAACCACGCTCTAAACCACGGCCTGTGCACGAGGTTGTTTCGGGGTGAAGTGGCTTTTGGGCGAAGTAGTGTTTGGACGAAGTGGTTTGGGGCGAAATGGCACTTGGGCGAAGTGGTTCAGGACGAAGTGGTTTTGGGGCGAATTGAATTTACGTCTCGTGAGACGAAAAATAATAGTTTTGCTCATTTCTCAAGGACTATAGCACTTCAGACAAAACCATTTCAGGGGAAGTTTTCTGCCGTCATCATGTTTACATCGTGTAAGTTTTGTGTAAATCTGTGAACATTTCTGATTCTTTGAGATACCAATCATGTGTACTGCCTTTAAATAGGGCTAAAGATCTCCTGTAATCTGAAAAAACCTATTAAGTCAAATTTTGGTGAAAATTGAGTTAGACCCATATTTGGACTTACTAGGGTTTCCCCTTCAGTTAAAAATGTTAAACTCAATTTTCACCAAAATTTGACTTACTATAGTTTTTCCAGATTACAGAAGAGATTGGGACTGCCTGGGACAGAAATACAGAATCCTGTTACTTATAGATTTTTTCTTGATGACAATTCTTTATCTTATTAAAGGCGATGGAACAGTCCAAGGCTTTCTGCAGAAGATTGGTCAGAATGCTGCACAATCAGCAATTGATGCTATTCTTGAGCATCTTGGATTGTCGGTAAGATATGTTACAATGTTTAGCATCTTCTTCTTCTTCTCGGGTCACTACGCTACAATCTATATCCGTCCGGCCCAATGCAGAGCGCAAGATCTGGCCTTGGAGTCGCACCTTACTAATGCCTAAGTCACATTTGCCGCGGCGGCCGTGGGGTCTCAAATTTCTACTCAAAATTGGCTCAAATTGCCAATAGCAATTATAGGGCCGCCGCAGCATTCCCACGGTCACATACTATAGCAGTCACATATGTTAGGGTAGCCGCACGGCGTATTTTGAATTTGTGGAGACATAAAACCTGCGGCTGCCGTACGGCCTTTAAAGTGATGACGCACGGTCGCCTTAGGGCGTCCCTGCGGCGGCCGTAGGTTTTAGACAAATACCAAGGCAGACGCAAGGTAGCCGCAAGGCGGCCGCAGGGGGACCATCGTGCGGCCAGAGAGATAATATACATATAAAAAACTAGTATATATACCCGCTCCACGCACGGCGCAGACTGCCACGGGGGCCGTACGGATGGCGCGCGGCGGGCGTACGGGAGCCGTGCGTGGGCGTTTCGTTGCCCGCAGGGTGTGCCACATACCGCAAGGACACCGTACGGGCACCGTAGGGCCGCCATAAGGCTGCCCTAGGGTGCCCGTGGAAATCCTGCGGGTGCCGCAATTCTTTGGGGGTCCGCAAAAGTCAATTGAAATTCATAAGACCCTAGGGCAGCCGCACGGCAAACGCAAGGCCACCGTACGCCTGACGTATGGTCGCCGGGAACCGCACTACGGCATGGCTACGGTGTGTGTAATTGCTACGGCGAACCTTGAAATGAAAAAAAGTTATAACTCCCACGGTGACCCCTACAGCCTGTAAAAGATAGGGATACGCAGTAGGCGACCCTGAGGTCACCGCAGATCCTCTGCGGCTGCCGCAGGTATCTCTCGATTTCGGGGGGCTACGGCCGCCGTATCCTAGCCGTAGAGCAAATGTGACCTAGGCATAAGTCATCTGCGGTGCAGGGTTCCGGCGGGTGAGGTCAGACCAGCTGGTGCTCCATCGTCTGTTCCTCCCCGCAGTCACATAGGGTCTGTCCACCCTCATTGTATCCCCATTTCTGCATTAGGGCTTTGCATCGGCCAGTCCTTGTCCTGAGGCGGTTTAGACATGACTAGATAGGCCATTCCTCACTCAAAACAGGAGGGAGGGATTCCTTAGGACTGAGGGAAAGCTTGTGTGGTACTGCCTGAAGATGGTTGGACCACAAGGCCATCATTTGGTTATGGGCAGTGCCAACAAGGGGTCTAACGGAGTGGAGGAAGCTGCGTCTTTATTTGAGTCTCTTTTTGGCAGGTTTTATGTTGAAAAAGTGGATGGAGAAGGTCGTTTTCTTGTTTGCATTTCTCCATCTGTGATGAGACCACTCGCCTAATGTGCAGAGGGGCAATACCACACAGCAAGTATAGATCGTCTACTCTTGTTGGTCTTAGACATCCTGGGATGTCTCTGCAAGCGGTGTTTAGCATGAATCAATGATTCGATGATTAGCAAAATAAAAGTCTTGAAAACTTGACATTATGTCTTCACACTAAGCTGTGATAGAGCGGTCTAGTATTCAAAACCCTGGTTAGTTCCAAAGGTAGTGGGTTTGAATCCCGGTCCGGTCCGGTCCGTCCATGGTGTGTGTGTCCTGGAGAAAGGTACTTTGCCACGCATTGTTTCTCACCACTCGGGATCAGTAAAATATGTACCTGAGGGGGTAGTAAATGTTGATGTGTTTGCAATAGGCAGCTGGGGCTGTATACTCCCCAGGGAGCTGAGATGGTGTATGGAGTGATTAGTGATGCCACCGTGTCTTATAGCTCAGCTGGTAGAGCATCTGCAGGGGTCGAAATTAACCTGAATTTCATGCCCTGATCAGAAGGACCAGTAGATTAGAGAACTCTAGTGGTCCTGCTCAAAATTTGGCGGTCTACTGGTGCTTCTCAAAATGGCATTGAGATACTGCAACACTTTCTGGTTTAAGGTCATTGAGTGCAGGATGGATGGGATTGCTTTTTGATCCAACACTGGGGCATGTCTGGAGAGATCAGAAAAAAACTGTAGTTATCTGAAAAGCGATTAGGAATTGTTTGTGGTAACCAGGAATTCTTCGCATTGGGTGAGAAATGTGTACTGTGGATTAGGCATCGGAGAATGTTTCCATGAGTCAGGAAATATTTCCACTGGTCCATCGGACCAGCATCTTTGATGGTCCTTCTGATTTTTTACTGGTCTCGGACCACAGGACCAGTGTTAATTTTGACCCCTGATCTGCCTAGTGTCAGAGGTCTTGGGTTCAAATCAAAACGAGAACCATATATGTTTTTATTCTCATCCTGTATTTCTAATTTGTGACCTCTGACACACTAGGGCCAATTTCATGGCGCTGTTTAGCACAACAAATTCCTTTATTTGCTTTATTTTGCAAAAATGGGTTGCCAGCCAAAATTGTATGTGATGTGTATTTACTAATATTTTGCTAAAGATTTTTGCCGGTAACTCATTTTAAAAAGCAAAGAAATTCTGTGCTAAGCCAATTTGTGCTAAACAGCGCCGTGAAATTGACCCGTTGCCAGATGCTCTTTGTGATGGTAACCATGGTATTTTGTTATATAATTGTTTTGCATGTAGTCCTTCATCAGTCAGGCACCATGCATCAGACCACAGGTCACACAGAATGGCTGGAAAAGATGTAAGTAATCAACTCTGTCGACATAGGACTCTTTTTGGTACACAATAGGGGCGTTCGAGATGCTTATACCGGGTAACACCAACTTACACCGGAGCGTTCTTTTAGCCATCACGTGTTTAATACACGAGTCTGCCCCGGTGGCAGCCACCACTACCCGAGCACGCGAGTGGGTTTGTGGTGTAAACTCGGTGTAATGACGTCACCTAGTAACCGCGAGCAGTAAAACATGGCGGACAGTTTGGAATCGCGACGTGAGTACGAAGAAAAACACAGATTTATGACACAAAATAAGAGGGAATAGGGCTGTAAATACATTTTGCTTAATCAGTAGATGTCTGTGGGCATTGACAAAGTTTATTGCGGCACTTTAGGGCTACTATTTTTGCGTGGCGCGGGCGTAATTTTTTATCGTGAGTCGAACAATAAAGGCATTAATAAAGCCCCACCCGGCAACAACCTTTGACCTGTGCTCCCAGAATTCAAAGCGAAACCCTGTGTCGTTCGTTTTGCATCTTCTGGGGGCTTCCCCCGGTGTAAACCCCCTGTTACCCGGTGTAAGCATCTCGAATGCCCCTATAGTCACCAAACTAATGGGTACTTGATTAGGGAGTTTTAGATTGTCACATCAACTATTGTCACATCAACTATGTGGCAAGCCTCGCAATTCGTGTTCAAAATGGCACGGAAATAATTGCCTTGCCTTTTCCCACATTTAAAGGGCATCACGGCAATTTTGTCAATCACAGCAGTTTGCTTGAACTTGGAGGTGCAGTCTGAGGGTTGTCTACTTTATTTAATCCGTGTTGACCATGGAATCTTGCTTCAACCTCATCGATAAATCGTCTATCTTGACCTTTGTATAACTCGGTATCGTGGACATTGGCGATGAGATGCCGTGCCAGCGACTGCTATTTTCTGTGCTATGCAGACGCAATGACCACGGTTATATCACGAACGTCATGCTAATGTTTGTGCATCTCCGGCATTGGCCATATTCTGCAATCGACACATATTTTGTACATGTACTTCAAGGTTAGTTCACTGGCAACATACAAAGGGTGACGTTTTCAGTTTTACTTTAGTAGTCTATTACTTTCTGCACATTCTTTCTTCCACCAGTTTGCCCAAGGGACGTCAGACTTCCTCGTCTTCCCAGTAACCTCATCTGCACCCTACCCGAGACATGTCTCGGATTCGATTGCTGTTTGGAGCTTCCCATCCCTGGGATTCCTCCCATCAGTACCGGGTTCTCCTTCATCTTTGACCCCTGTGACTACATCTTGTCAGTGCGTCTTGGAAACTGGGTCAAGGATCTCAAGATATTCTCTTACCGGTGGGGTCAGAATGAAGAGGTCATGATTGGCAAGGCCATCTCCTTGAGGTATTGTAATCTTGGCAGCCGTGCTCATGTCTCCGATGATTTGATGCAACAATAATAAGTGCTGTAGGAGGCACAATTTTCTAGGATCCGGTTTCGGACTCGGCCAGTAAGGACTTGGAGATTTGGGCTGAGTCCATCCGAGTCCAGTAAAACGAAAAATTAAAATAAAATAAAAATAAAATAAAATACAATAAGATACATTTTACAAAAAGTATATTATACTCTCCAACAAAAGAAACTGTGCATGGTAAAAATTGCTGTATTTTTTCAAGAAGGTGGAAAATAAACACCAAATTCAGACAATATTCTCTGACATTGTCAGAAAAAGGTTATGCACTCAAAACCTGCTCATGGCATAGTGCAGGACTTAGGCATGCCTGGGTGTTGATTTAGGGTCCTACAGGTTGTTATGTAACAGAATTCCATAAAGTTCAGGTCTCGTTAGCAAGCCGTATAAAAGGACTACCCAAAAGTCAATATTCTCTTTCATGCGGTGTCATTGGCTCCATGAGGCGAAGATGCACAGCAGTGATTAATGCACAAGGGAGACACAGGGATACTGACTTTGTGACTTCAATATTGGCAAGTCAGTTTTCAGCAACCTCTGAGAACACGAAGAACACATTTTGTACATTTCAAGTTCGGTTAACCATTTGAAAGATTTCATGGACTTTCATTAACAGTTTATTCCAGCGAGTTATCTGCCATGACTGAAAAAATACAGCAATTTTTATCATGCACAGTTTCTTTTGTTGGGGAGTATATTACGAGCGCTGGAAGTTCTTTGACGCTCTTTTTTAACTTAATATGTTGGGCCTAACACTATTGAAATGAAATTTTGACAATGTGAAATAAATCATTTCAACAGCTAGAAATGAGTGCTCAAAATATTTTTTACCTCCCAAAGAAATATTATTGCTTGGTCTAAAGCAAACGTACAAGCTGCCAGAGATCATAGGCACGATCATTAACACTTGACAGTAACATACTTATTGACTAAGACAAAAACGTTGGACTAGACTTGGACTCGCCCAGACTTAAAATCAATTTGGTATACGGGCTCGTGTTTTGTCCGTCTAACGCCATTTTACCACACACGATCGCGATCCGTTATGTGCAGTATATATTTTGGTTTCGACCCGTATGTCTTCTTGAGAAACATGATTGCGCGACAATATTCACGATTCAAAGCGCGTTGATGCTTTTGCCATAGCAAAAACTAATCATGGTAATCCTCGTTGTGGTATAGCGTCTATTTTTATCAGGGGGGTGTTTAAATGAATGTGCAGTATAAACATTTTTCAATAGATACGTATCTTTATTCAGATGAACTGCGTTTAACGTTTAGCGAAATGTAGTAGGGTCTTTCTATAAATTAGGGGTCCAAAAGTGTGACATTTGGTGTCCCCCGTTACACCTGATATGTGTTATTTTTCGTACAATAATCATTAAAATGGCTTTTAAACCATTTTGTATGAATTGTACTTTATGTACTCACTCTTTGAGATGGAAAGTATTTAAAGAATGTGTCCTGAATTTACAAAAACAAGATGTAAAATGTAACGGGGACACCAACATTGGACCCCTAATTTATAGAAAGACCCACTAGGTCTTCTTTGAGTCATGAGCATTTATACTGTGCATAAGTGTAAAATAAAATAATGTACATGTACACACACAATAATCTCCCCCACAACAATTGAGAGAATTATCGGCTACGATTTTTGAATTGATTTCTTAACCAAAACTTGGGCCAACGGAAAGGTCGAATTATTACTATGATTATGTCTCATTTTGAAATTCAGGAGTAATGGATATTGATAGGTCCACTACTTGAGGAAATCTAATTTACAAGCACATTTTTTTTGAAAATGTGGCATGACTAATAAAGCCCCGTGTCTCGACCAATCAGATCTCTACGTCCACGCAAACTCCATAGCCCATGTACAAAGTGACAGACAGGTTTCTCAAGTCGGTAACTAGAGGTCGACTAGACTTGATCCCAGTCCATTCGCGACTATGCTGCTGCAGTTTACGAACCAACAGGTCCAGTTACTGATTTGACATCAAGTCTAGGACTCGCCCTGCTAAGGACGGACTTTAAGGACTCTGACTCGGACTTGGAAACTGTAGACTCGACTACAGCTTTAAAGGCCCTGTAGATGATCTGTTTTTGAGCGATTCTGCGAATAAAACCATTATAAATCAAAAGAAAGACATCAACAAACTCATCTAAAGAAATTTGAGCTTTGTCAAATGTACCACGTTTAAAAAAAACATAAATCCATATGCGTTTTCCTGTTCTTGACGGGGTGTTTTGCGTCATGCACTCTGTGGCGCACATCATACGCGCGATCCATAAAAATGCATCGCGTTGGAACACGCACGCGGAGTACACAGCGCCCATGCATTTTGGACCGCGTAGATGCGAACCAAAAATAAGTAAATCGTTTGCAAACGATCTAAATATTTTCATCTTTACGGATTATTTTCTGGTAAAATTATATCATTTTGAGCGAAAACCTTTCATTGGATAGTTGCTATTAATTCAATCTTTACTTTCAGAACTTTTCCCCTGTAAACTCGTCGATTACTTTTTGGGGTCATTGCAAATGATACACTGGGCCTTTAAGTCGACAATTTCATTGCATAATTTTACAACACGCGGATTGGTTTTAAGGAAAACTGGATGTGCACACGATATAGAACTTCAAGCACTTTAACTGCGATTGATTCCTACTTGTCAGGAACTGCTTAAGATTGAAACTCGGGACTCGCAGGTGTAAGCTGGATTCGGACTCAAGGACTCTGACTCGAACTTGGACTCGGACACCAAAAACTCCGACTAGGACTCGGACTCGGACTTGGAAAGTGTGGACTCGACTACAGCCCATTAGGATATAGCTTAACCAACTTCAGAGATATAACTGTGGAATATTTATAAAATATCATATTTTCTGTCCTCGCAGTGTGGTCATAGAGAAGTTGGACAGCGAGAAATCCTTTCAAATCAAGCTAGACATGTCCATCTGTATTGACAGTGACTGCACGGTTACACCAGTGCTTAGTGATTACCGCATCCCAATCCCGTTGTGCAATCTCAATGCCTCCTTGAAGCTACCAGGAGATGGGGGCTTTGCAGGCTTTGCCCGTGACCTTGCTGGGAACGTCGGCGAAATGGCCATTAAGGCTGGGCTACGTAAACTTGGAATTGAGGTATTTATGTCTACATCTACATTATAAACATACCAACAAATTTGTATTGCAAGTTCAATTGTCTAAATATTTATCCAATACAGAATAGGTAAAGCAGCAAACTGAATGTCACATTTTTTTCTTTCTCTTCTATTCCTACAGCAATATGTTGACAACCAGCAATGTGATATGATGGTCCTTGCTCCAAGGGAAAACAGTAAGTGGTCTGCCTGTATTTCTCTTTGAGCTTAGTTCCCTGGAATAAAATTTAAGTAGTTTATATTTAGCAGGTGATGGCATAATGATAGTAAGTTCTCCAATTGGTCAGTATTATTCATGTCTGCAGTTAGCAATTCATCCTCATGCATTATATCGTCACCGTCGTCACGAAGCGACACAAATGGCCAAATATCGCGTTTTTATCGATTTTGAGATTTTGACTGAAAACTACTTAGTACTGCACGGCCTACAACCTGGTGAGGTCCATTTGTCGAAAATATAATGAGAAGTCCAATTATTGTAATTAGCCACGTGGAAAAATTTCAAAAGTCCCATTTTCCGTTTTCACGAAGAGAAAAAGATCACTTTACCTGTTTGAAGATGGAATTAACACAGGTGCGCTGGGTCAAAAACAGCGTTTCACGTTTTCACTTAGAGAACTAATCACAAAAGTCCCATTTTCCGTTTTCACGAAGAGATAAAGATCATTTTGCCTGTGCAGGCGAAATTAACACGGCGTTTTTACAAAGAGACAAATGTCTTTGGAAATTAATTACTACGATTTCAAAATTAATATTTTATTGGTACAGATTTTAACTTCAAGATCCCAATACAGATCACATATTATGTAAACACAGTCCTTGAGATGAGAATAAATATTTCGATTGGTAGCCTGGCAGTCCATTGATTAGCTACTAATGGTACCAGCAGTGCTCGGAGGTCAAAACTGTGTGCGACAACATGGGGGACAAATACTTTGAAAAAGAAGTTGTGGGGCTAGGATGAGAGACTATATCTGTTTCATTAAAGTCATGGTGTCGTCCACCAATCAAAAATGGATGGCATGGTCCAAATTGCTAGGAGTATCGAGCATCAGAACAGTAATAAGAGCCATGACCAGTGGACGTATACTTGCTGAATATATTTGCTTTAAATTGTGACACATCGCCATCGGAACGCATCGCAAAACCTGCACACCTTGTGATGCCACTGTACAACATGCGCTATCGTGATCGGATAACGGACGAAACGCAAGGTATATGGCCGGCTTTAAAGGGCATGAACATGAAATTTCATTTTATTTTAAAGCACCCCCACAAAGATTTCCAGAAACAAAAAGTTTAGGACATTTTTTTCAAACCTTTTTACCGTGTTTTGTGTTTTGGCTTCTGCAGAGTGTCCAATCCTGAATGCTCCATCTCCTACCAACATCCTGACATGCTCTGTGTCTGACCAGTGCCTGGGACTGACATGCTGTGCTTCCCTAGATCTCATCTTCACCCGTCTGTCTACTACTGCGTATGCCGTGCTCGACCCCTGCAAATTCCAACTGTCTGTTGGTCTTGGGTCATGGTCTCGGAATGTGACACTCGTTGAATATGCCTGGGGGAGTGAGAGAAATATAGATGTCAGTGAAGTCGTGCATGTCGTGTAAGTCATGATATTTTTTAAAGATAGTATACATGATTGGTAAACTGTTACAAATAGTTTCATCCCCCTGTGTGGTTGAAGATATTCAGGATAAAAACCAACCTGAGCAAAAACCAGCTCCGTACTTCGTCCAACTTTTGAGAAAACAGTCAAAAAAGGGTTTACATTCATTTCGCACTGAACCACGGCCTGTGCACAAAGTTGTTTTGGGGTAAAGTGGCTTTTGGGCGAAGTGGTTTGGGGGCCAAATGGCACTTGGGCAAAATAGTTCAGGATGAAGTGGTCCAGGGCGAAGTGGTGCAGGGTGAAATGGTTTTGGGGCGAATTGAATTTACGTCTCGCGAGACGAAAAATAATTGTTTTGCTCATTTCTCAAAGACTATAGCATTCAGACAAAACCATTTCAGGGGAAGTTTTCTGCCGTCATGTTTATATCGTGTAAGTTTTGTGTAAATCTGTGAACATTTCTGATTCTTTGAGATACCAATCATGTCTTGTGTACTGCCTTTATTAAGTCATATGTCTTCCCCAGCTAATTTCTTGTGATACATGTACATGCACGAGGCCCACTGTATCATTTGCAATGACCCATAATAAACGAGTTGACTAGGAAAACCTTCCTCAAAGTAAAGATTGAATTGGTGGCAACTATCTAATGAAATGTTTCCGTCCGAGATAATATAATTTTACCAGAAAATAATCCATGAAGATGAAATTTATTTAGATCATTTGCAAACGATTTACTTAGAAGCCTGCCCTCATAAGATTGAAATGACTTAGTTGTCTAGCATCTGGGCGGTCCGAAATGGGCTGCACGATTCAGGCTTTGCACACTTTCCGTAGGTAGGTTACACTGTGCATGTAGTGTGTACTAGACTGGTCGCACACACAACCAGTATGACGTGAACCACAGAGTTGACAAACTGAGAACGAAGAGACGAATTTTGAGTAAGTCACGAACAATCATTTTAAACCTCCTGGTCAAACTCTGGCAAAACACACATGGATTTTCATGTTTTGGAAAACGTGATACATTTGACAGAAATGTTTTCAGATAGGTTCTTTGATGTCCTCTTGATTTATAATGGTTTTGTTCCCAGCATCACTCAAAAACAGATCATCTATAGGGCCTTTAAATGCATTATGCATGCCTGCTAACTAGTCCGATTTGATCGTATTTGTTCCGATTTTTAAGTGTTAAAAGTTAATTAGAGTTTGTTTTGCCCTTACCCGACATATATTAGCACTGTATACTCAGTGCTTTCCCAAGACACTATGAAAACCTTCATATCGTGCTCGGGCAGGATTCGAACCCACGACCTTCTGCAAAAAGGCAGACGTCTTAACCACTCGACCACTGAGCTAGACGGTAAGGGAATAAACAAACCCTAATTAACATTCATTCTCCCCGACGCAAGCTAAATCAATTACTGATTAATTGCAATCCCCATTGCTAACTGATTCGATCGGCCATTCAACACCGGCTAGCTTGGCGGTCCAGTGGTTAAGACGTCTGCCTTGTTTGCAGGAAGTCCTGGGTTCGAATCCTGCCCGAGCATGCTATGAAGTTTTTCATAGTGACTCGGGAAAGCACTGAGTATACAGTGCTAATATACGTCGAGTAAGGGCAAAACAAACCCTAATTAACATTCATTCTCCCCGCGGCGCAAGCTAAATCAAGTGTTTAAAGTGTTCAAAATCGGAACAGTACGATTTTTGAAAACATGAGAGGAAAACAAACAGCGAGAGTACCATGATTTTTTATCGCACTGCATGTACACAAAAGGGCGTGCACACAAAATTTACCATCTATTCACCAAGCACTGTGTGTCAACGTGGCCGGCGCTGACCGAGTCTCGCACTTATCCACTGACCGTATACCAGTGTACCAGAAACAAACCCAACTGCGAAGCACAACTCCGATGATATCGGGTTTCTGGCGCACTGGCTGTGCGTACAGCATGCAGCAGCTGTGCACGACGACCAGGCATATTCAAGACGTAATTGTTAGCGTTATCAGAGTGAATCGCATAATATACCGTACACCACAAAAGGTGAATCGCGCACTACGAAAGGCGTCTTTGAACCAAGACTAATTCACGCGTGATGCTGCTTGGCGATGTGTTGGACTCGATCCTTTAGCCGATGGTCGTAATGCAATGGTGGGGTGTTATGGCCGAGCGGTCTAGTGCGTCGAACTTAAGTTCCTGTGCTAGTACTAGAATGTAGGTTCGATTCCGGGCCGCGACGGGTTGTGGCACCTGTGCCCTTGAGCAAGGCACTCAACCACACTTGCTCCCATTCCTGTAATTGGTGGTCCCTCCGCTGTTGGATGTGGTAAATAAATATATGTCAATGAAGACAACGAGGTCCAACCTGGGCGAAGTGTTATTTGAGTCGAGTTGGTATACGGTCGACTTCGCGCGCGTCACATGTGTTGTGTACTTGAAAACAGGTGCAGTACTTGGTCAAATTGATCGTTGTGCCAACTCGACTGTTGTACCAATTCGACCGTTGCACCAATTCGACTGTTGCAAGTTTACCTACGGTCCAATTTTTGTATTTGGCAAAGTTGGCAGGTATGCATTATAAAGATTGTAATTTGTAAGATGGCTAAAGCAAATAAGAATACCACAGATGGTTGAGTAAAAATTTAAAAATGACTGTAAATGTAAAGGCAGTACTCTAAATTATAACTTTACTACAAACAAATGAAAGCATTTCGTGTAATTTGTCATACTTATTTTTGCATGTGCCAGTTTCAACATAGACAAGTTGACAGAACAGAAGGAATTCCTCGTTGACCTGTCATTAACTGTGTGCATTGACGGTACGTGTAAACCAATCAACCTACTCCAGCAAGCCCACATACCCATCCCAGTGTGCAATGCCAATGCTACCCTGACGCTCCCTGGCGATGGCACTCTCGCTGGTTACCTGGCTGACTTAGGAGGTCATGTGACTGACACTGCTATAGACCTGGTCATGGAGTATCTCGGACTCAAGGTATTACAAAAATGTCTCTTCTAGCTACGCCGCTGATCACTGGTTCGCAATACTCGGGTGAAAACTTGGGATTGAGGGCTCGATATCCAGCTGGGGTACGTGCCCTTGAGCAAGGCACTTAAACACACTTGCTCCATCCTTCGGAAGGGATGTAAAGTCGTTCTGGTGTGTTAGGTAACCCACTATAAAGATCCCAGAGCATTCTTTCGTGAAGTGCAAGGGGATTCCCCGGTGTCTCTGGCCATTTCTAATTCATCGTCTTCTCCTTATGGGTTTCCTCACGCTTGCGAGCGATAGTGCAATGGGCACTTTTGAGGAGTCCTTGGTTTCAGTACCAGAAATAAGTAGTAATAATAGTAAAGTGCATTTCAGCAATGAAGTATAACAGTTGATAGTGCATTGATAGGGTTAAATTGTGATGCCTTTGTGTGCATTTTTCTTCCAGAATTTCTTTTCTCTGAATCCCTGCGATCTACCTCCAGCTTTGCCAGAAAGCAGCACCAGTAAGTAATAAATATTTTACACTCGTGGCAGCCTAAAGTCAATTTTACCTACCACATTTGACCCTCAGATTTTTCTAGAAAACGGATTCCGTTCTAACCTAACAATCATATAAAATACCTCCCCAAAATACTATCCATGGGAAGAAAACAGAGAATTTGCACTCTCCAATTTGGATGTGGAGGCAAATAGGTTTGTAATCGCTGCACTGCTTGATGGAAATAATAATTATGCACTGCAGTGAAAATAAATCCCAATTTCAAAATTTGTAAACCATAATCAACATAAGGGCAAAAAAGCCCAAATACGTCATTTGCAGTGACCCACAATTTTACTAGTTGACAAGAAAAAAGCGTTGATTGCAACGGTAACAAACACCACATGATTTTGTCCCTTGTAAAATGGAACCTTTTTGGGAGAAGGTGGTAAAAAAATTAAAACAAATCATCTGCAGAAATTTTTCACCATTCATTCAATGCAAAAACCGATATTCGATGCGTATATTATTTCTAAGATTTGACAAAAAGTTTACAATGAAATTAAAGGGACCGGCTTTAATACTGTTTACATAATGTAGCAATCTAGCATCCTTGAAAATTATTTTTCGATGGTCGTTGTGAAAAAAATGTATCAAAATGTCACGTAATTAACTAGAAATGTTAAAATTAACAAAAGAGACAAATGTTGGGCTATACGCTTTACCAGCCGTCGCGATGTATTATGTATCATGTGTTTGTAAATAAAGGTGGCGTTCGATATGGGTCGACACGTGTTTAACCTCGTTTCTCTGAATCATCACACCTTGCATGATCCCTGAGGTCAGCGCTGACTCGAGGAAGCAACTTAAACGCAACGTTTTGGTGTCTTTAGCGCCCTCAATAGTCCTATGCTGTTTTTTTCTTCGGATATTATTTATCGCCGCGAAGCGAAGACACAAATCTTCTTATGAAATCTACACCCAGAAACCCTTCTTAAGAAATCTGTTGGCAGATTTGTGTACAAATTGGAAAATACGGTATGTACATAGTGTTTGTAGGACATTATTTTCCAACAAGAAGAGAAACCATCCGCGAATGACAAAAGCAACTCGCACTTTGCTCTGGTTTCTAACTCACAAGACCACGTGACTTTTCGGAACCAGAATCTGGTCCGGAAAAGTCACGTGACTTTGATTTTTTGAAAAATGCTTAAAAACTGCCATATTTGACGGCGTCTTTTCAGGATATATCTAATTTACTCCGGAAAGCACTATTCGAGACCAAAATAGCCCAACAAAGCCGTGTGTCCCTTTAATTGATTTTGGCACATCCGAATTCACAGCTCATAGGAATGCAGCACCTCAAAAAATAATCTGTGCTCAAATTATAGACTTTGTTATAACTTGCATAGCAGTCTCTCACCCGAAGAAGTTTTTGCAGAAATTATCGTCGGCCCTTGTACACTGAACTCGTACGTGGTTTGGACGCAAATATGACATCCAAGCAGCCGCTTCGACAAAGGAAAATAGTTCTTTGCTTCTTCCTATCTGAAAGACGTGTTTGGGATGGAGTGGTAAAAGCACATACCGAATATTCGATTTGATAAAATGCTATTCGAATATATTTAATGGACATACCGAATATTCGAATACATTCGAATAAGTTCAAACCGGATACCTCGTAAATCCGTTGACCTCGAAGTAATGTCACATTCCCGAAATAAACATAGGCTTTTGTGTACGCGAAAACCTCGGTAGCTCGAAATTCCTGTACGAAAGCATCCCTTTTACCTCGAAGGGCTGTTCAAAAGGGCTATTGTTAAAGCATGCCCGGAATGCAACGAGAACCTGGGATCGACCGTGGATAAGGTTAGTGTGTCCTCTATTGACAGGATAGCATGGAACACGGAATCACACTGCTGGCCGTACGCGCGTGCGTGCAGCACTGCAAACCTTTTGCAAAATACGGACGATATGATGAAGAAAAAAAACACCACAGAATGAAGACACAAAACACATGGTACATGCTTTACAAAATGGACATTTCAAGTAACAACAAAAAATCTTGCCAAAACGATGTTTTGGAGCTGGGAAAAGGGCTTACAAAATATACTGAGTCCACAACATGGAGGTAGTGAGTTACGGTGGACACTTCGTGCGTTGAGCGGAGCAAATCGGAACCTCCGTTTAACTCAAACTCTGGTACCTCAAAGTTTTCGTCCATTCCCTTGAGTTTTGACTTAACGAGATTTTACTGTAATCGATTTTTAGGCACAGCCTTACTGTCTATAACTTGTTACTTTTCAGGTTGCCCAGTGCAGTTTCCAGATGACAGCTCCCAACAGTTGTCATGTCACATTAATGGTCCCTGTACTAGTCTCCATTGCTGTCTGAACTTTGACCTTAAAGTAACCCACATCAGCTCCAGGGCGTGGTTTGAGCTTAACCCCTGTGACTATAAGTTGTCAGTTGGTCTAGAGGCATGGTATTTCAACGTGTCGCTCTTTTCTTACGAGTGGGGAAAGATGGAAAGTTTTGCGATTGGAAATGCCATTGAAGTTAGGTGAGTATAACATTCTTCAAGCGCTGATACCATAGTATACAAATGATCATTAGTCCATGGGCTACCAACCGAAACCCTCCCCCCCCCCTCGGGATTTTTGGAGACCACTTTTTCTGGGTAGCCGATAGTGTACCATTGCAAAATCTGCTTGTTTGCAAAATTAATACTGGTTGAATAAGGAGTTAGGGGGGAGGGGCAAATTTTTCCCTTAAAATCACTAAAAACCTATTTGTGCTGTTATGCAAGCACAGACTTACATCACATGTATGTATTTTGGTTCTAAGTGTCACCCCATAATGGTTTTAGTACCTGGCAAATGGTCTGGGGATAAAATATTGGTATTTAAGGTCTTTCTTACCCCCCCCTCCCCCCCTGCCCCCCCCCCCCCCCAAAAAAAAACCCACCAAAAAGGGCCTCTTTGAAATAACCGTATCAGTTCAAGGCAAATATTCTGTTGAATCCCAGGCAATAAGGTAGGGACCAAAAACCGACAGCCATTGGTACAATGCCAGAAAAAGAGGGTTGGAAAGGGGGAAGTTCACCTGACCCCCCTTTTTTTAAAAGCCTGGATCCGCCCCTGAAAGTACAACTTTGCTAACCCCCCCACCCATCCCCACATATATAATACTCATAGTATTTTGTTGGTGGCCATAAACCCAAAACACTATTTTATTCTGTGTAGGATTAAACTGGAGTGATCTTTACATGTGCAATATTGGTATTTGTCTAGCAGTCACTTGTAATCTAACACAAAATAGCAAGACTTTCTGGCCAATATGTTGTTCTCACTTTAATAATAGTGCTTCGTTCGTTCGTATGGTTGACGCTACTTCGGCGCTTAGCAGCCAGGAGCGTATGTTGCCTTTAGCAACGCGTTTAGTTTGCACTTATCGAAAAGTGCTCGTCGGAGCTGGATCGGGTCGAGACCTAAGTCTCCTGCTAGTCTTTTCCACTGGCATACTATGCCTTTGTGTGCAGTGGGTGTGAATAGCAATTGTTTGAGTTCGGAGGAGTTGTGTATCCTTGAGATGTGGCCGAGGTATTTGAGATGTTGGGTTTGACAGAAAGTGGACGCTGTGGAGGTCTTGCATATCCGCAGGATGTCGGCATTTGAATATCGGTAGGCGTACTGGCGAGACGGGTCAGCATCCGGGGGTTCGGCTATAACCCCTCTTCGCTGGAAGCCACCTCTAATCATCTGCCTGCACATCCGCGCCCACACCGAGTCGATTTTGCTACGCTAGGCGGCGCTCAATCGCTCGGTTTGCACTGCATACGTCAATCTTGACCGTATGAGTGACTCTGCCATCCTCACTCGTACCCTGAGCTGTATCTCTTTATCTGTTAGGACACCCTTGCACTCATTCCACTTCCCATAGGCCGCACCAATCTGGTGCTGGAGGTATTTGGGGTATTTCGGGTTGTCGGTGAGCACATGACCCAGGTATCGGAACTGGTGCACGTTGTCAAGGTCAGCGCCGTTCACGTTGATCAGTGTTGTCGCTTGTTTGACATCCAGCGGTGTGTTCCACGTCATCGTGACCGTTTTTGACTCGGCCACTCGAAGTCCAAAGTTTCCGAAGTTCTCGACGATGATTTTCATCATCCCTTCCAACTCCACCTTGGACCTCGCCACCACCAGAATGTCATCAGCGTACATGATCAACTTCGATACCGCCGTGCCGCGTGATGGGAAATCAGCGCGTTGTGCACGGTTGGTACATTCATTGTTGACCACATAATTGTGTTTTATGCCAGCATTGGGGTATCGCTGCTCAATGTCACGGAGCGCGCAGCGGATTACTGTATCTAGCCAGTAGTTAAACAGCATGCAGCTCTCCGCCGCCCCTTGCCGTAAGCCAACTTCGATCTGTACCGGGTCCTTGTGCCCGACCAACTCGGCTGTAGTGGTCTTGTATAGTTGTTCAAATATATCGACCAACTTGCCACCCGAATCGCCCAGTCGCCTCCGGGGTACTTTCCAGAGTGTTGCCCTGTCCACCCAGTCGTATGCAGCTTTGAGGTCCACGAAGCACCCCCAGACGTCATCGTCGGTTTTCGTCGAGATTTGACGAGCGAGAAAAACGCCATCCGTCGTTGACTTGTTGCTTCGGAACCCGTATTGACTTGGGAGTATCGCCTGTTCATAGTGCGGTGTCAGCCGGGCTAACATGACCATTACCAAGACCTTGTTGACCGTGCTATTGATCATTAGGCCTGTTCTTAGCATCAGTCATGGAGCCCTTGTTCTTAAACAGTGGCTTCAATCGCGACTTAGTCCAGGCATTTGGACACTCCCCGTTCACCCACACCCGTCGGATTAGAGCGTGCATGTACTCTGCCAGCCGTGGAGTGTCCATGTACTTGAGGTGTTCTCCTGCTATACCATCAACCCCCAAGCACCTCCCATTCTTTAGCTTCTGCAGAGCCTTGCTCGTCTCCTCCAGGGTGGGCTCACTATCGTCAATCGCGCCACATCGACCTCGGGCAGGGCCTTCTGGTACTCGGGCTTGTCGAGTGCTCTCGCCGGCGGCCCGGGGCGCGCCTTGAAGTGCTCGCTAAAATGTTGGTGCAGCGACTCGACTGGGCAGAATTGGCGGTCGGTAGTGCATAGGAGGCGCTCCTCGCGGGCTAATCGGTATTCCTTCTCAACCTGGCGCATTTCAGCAGCCCGGTTGATCTTCACGGCTCGCAGGCGATGAAACTCGGACTTGAGTTTTAACCTTAACTTTTTCACCTGCTTGCCTAACCTTTTACGCCCGCGAGCACCCCTGGTCTCACCTAGCCTCTCCACCATGCCCCTGTACTCATCCGTCACCCAGTCACTCTCCTCCACCAGCTGTTTCGGTAGCGCCGACTCGCTCGCTGTTGTTATTGCTGTGCGTAGCCGGCACTCCAACGCCTCGGCATCGAGCTCGTCGTCCGAAGAGTCCAAGCTCGGAAGGTGTTGCTCTATTGCCTCGGCGTACAGCTGGCGGATGATCGGATCATCGCGAAGGGATTTGATTACTGTGCGTGGCTTCTGCTTGTCCGCCATGGAGCATCGAAGCTTGTTAAACCAACTGGCTTTCGACGCGTCGGCCTGCATGTTGGTAGGCGCATAGACCGACCAAGCAGCTAGTTTGACTCCGCGATATTTTATTCGGGCAAAGAGTATTCGGCCCGGCTCAATAATCTCGTAGTCAACTAGACTCGCTTCTGGAGAAAGCAATATCCCGACTCCGGCCGCCTTCTTCCTGGCTAAGCCTGAAAATACAAACCTCCAGCCCTCCAAGAGCGACCCTATCGGCCACTCCTCAATGACTCCCGCCCCCGGCCATCCGCACCTCCGAGAAGAAGCATAATGACTGGGACAGTTGTCTCACACTCACCGCACATTGAACCAGCTTGCTCGCACATGATGCCGTCGTTACGTTGATGTTGCCGACCAAAAGCCGGTGAACGTTGCGCATCATCTTGGAACCGCTTAGAGTCTTACGACTGGGAGTTCTGGCAGTGGTTTCGCAGTGCTGTGTAGTGTGGGCTCCGACGGTCTTACCGTCATGACCCGTGTTGCTCAGATGTTGTCGCCTCGCTTTATGCTTGGCCACATTGTTAGTGTGCGCAGGAGTGGGCAGCTCACTGCTGACTTGCTGTTGCTGTAACATACTGAACGCGATATAATCTCTTAGTTAGTAGCTTACCTCATCAAGGTGGACTTCTGGACCCGTAGTATATCGTCTTGTTGTTATTACCGCTTGTCTATCTTAAGTAATATAGTTCAAGTCTTTTAAATCTAAATTGGACGTTCTGTAACTTGGAAAAAGCAGACCAGGATTTGTACTTCAACTTACCTCACACAATAGCAATGGAAGATGTCATTTAATTGTGTCAACAGCGCCCTCCAGAGTTCTGTTATAGTTAGCCATTTTTAAAAATATTTCTTTAAGGGGGTTTTGAGCATTTAAGAGGGGTACACCATTTCTACAATGCATTTTTAGCGGTGGTACCAAAAGAAAAACCCATCCTCCCACGTGGCATGGTCAAAAACAGGGATTTTGGCGGCCATTTTAAAAATACGCCCCCACGGCCACACCCACCAGTAGGGAATTTGCAAACAACCTGATTTGAATAGCTCTATGGTCAAGGTTCCCAAAAAAAGTTGTCTTGAAAAATCCCGAGGGGGGGGGTTGGGAGGGGGTGTTCTGGTAGCCCATGGACTACATGGTTTGAGTTTAATAGTACCAATATTTTCATCGGTCAACCAATAAAAATATTACTATTAATTGGGAATTAAAAGTAGGTTTGGCAAGTCTTGGACATACATGTAGTTAAAACCGGCTAGAGCCCTGGGTGCTGATAATGGCCAGAGCCGCCAGGCGAGGGCCATTATCAGCACCCAGGACCCTAGCCGGTTTCAAACGGATTGTTTAAGACTGGCCAAACCTACTTTTAATCCCATTCATCAATACCTTTTTGTGTAAATCGGTAAAACTCACCAAAATTAGCTTGTCGTTTTGCATGTCTACCGCGTTCGTATGAACTGCTAGCTGTGCGTCGAGTTGTTTTTGTTCAATTGCGCACATTACACGTAATGCAAGCGTGTTGTACGCGCACGCACACGACCGGGTACTTGCCACAGTGCACAGTTTGCTTTCGGGAGCGTGCAGTTTATGTGTGCGTGTGCGTGTTCCATACAGGCTCAAAAGACTGACTGGGCCTTTATCGCTCATTTAAAACTGCCCACGTGATGTGCTTTCAGCCAATAGGGATGCGTAAACTGTCTAAGGTATTTATGAATGGAATTAAAAGATCTGACATTTTCAAATTGCAAAAACAAAATTAAAAACAAAAACAAAATAAAAATAAAAAAAGTGCTTAAAGTGCTTAAAACTTATAATGAAAAAAATGAAATACTAGAATAACTCTATGGAATTAAAAGATCTGACAGTTTTTAAACAAAATGTATGCACAAATACAGGTAAATAAATGAACACAATATACTTCATTCATAAAAAATATTTCATCTCCCTGCAGAAATACCAGAGTTTTTTTGCAGTGTAAAACAATCGTATATATCATGTTTCTCCCTTTCCCAGGTTTTCCATTGAGAAGCTTGATGCATACAAGGAATACGAAGTGGACCTCTCTTTCTCTTTTGTCATTGATGGCATTACGACGTCCTTCCCAATCATGGCCAATGAGCGAATTCCCATCCCCATCTGCAATGCTAACTTCTCCCTGATGCTGCCTGGCGATGGCACTATCAGAGGTTTCCTGGAGGAACTTGGGGACAATGTAGGGCAGGCTGCCATTCAGCTGGTGCTGCAAAAACTCAATCTGCAAGTAAGATTCATTTTGTCAAGTCATGTGATTATTGTGATTATCGGTCCATATTGTCAGTATTTTCACGAAGTTAAGAAAATCATTTTGAAGTTGGTCACTTTTAAAAACTCAAAATTCGCCAGTAACAAAAGCACACGTAACAAAAGCACACCCTGTTGTAAACGTTGGGAAAGACAAATTTTGCAGAAATCCTACAAAGTAAAGAAGGTATAAGCTTCATACAATAATATTGGATGTCCTTTTGGGTGATATGAGAATATACCGCACTCGTCATAAAAATACATAACTCGCCTTTGGCTCGTCGGTATATTCATGACTCATGCGGTATATTCTCATATCACCCTCAAAGCCACCCAATATTATATAATTACCAAAAACAGAAATTGCTTTTTTTTAAATATACGGATTGGCAACTTTGTAAAAATGCCGATGATGTGGTCTCCAAAATAGAATTTCTTTAATACCCTTACATGATGCAGTATGCACTACGAGTGCCTCTCCCAAGACTTGCTAAAATTCTCATAGCATGTTTGGGTGAGACTCAAACCCATGGGCTCCTGATTGTTAGAGCAAATGTCTTAACTACAACAAGACCATACTAAAATTCAGAATATGAAAATTTCAGGAATGTCACGGCAATGAAATTGGGGCAGGATTAGAAGCCATTTCCTATGTGTACCTACATTTGATTTTTTCATATCTTAGGACATTGTTTCTGGCCATTCATGTGACTTGGAGTCAGCAGAAGCAGCAACAACTGATAGTAAGTACTCATTGATTCCTTTAGCAGAGATGCCAACATACACGATTTGGGTGTAGCATTTACGAAATCGAGCCGAGAATACGATTCTATGCTTTAACCTCATAAAACTACGCTAAACAAGCTGCCCCAGTATAATTGTATAAATGTTACAGTGAACTGAAGTTAATATAAAAATGATGAAAAAATAAAAATGAAATAAAAAACCTTTTTAAATGTAGACTGGCGTGTTTTCATTTGATTGAAGCGAAACAGTAGTGAAATCGCACGTACACATGTATGTGTACACGTACGTGCAAGCGTCTAATGCATGGCGCAGAAATCGACTCGGCTACAGCCTGTCTGAAGCTAGCTTAATGCTGGACAACTCGTACCCGGGACAACTCGGGTACGAGTTGTCCCATTTCCAAGCTACATGTAGCTAGCTAGCTCATGAGCTAGCTCGATCGCGTGCGTGCGGGGGAGCGTGTGCGCGGCAAGATCGTACCTGCTAGACTGATTCCCACTACACGTATTCCACATACGATAAATAAATATGTGAACCGGCGTCTGATGCTTCGAAAATAGTAACATGACGTCATGCAATTATTTATAGGAACGCATAACCGTTAATTTTCAAAGGGCGCTGGAAATCCTCCCATTTCCGGGGTCACCGGAATGTACGTCCGGACGTTATCGTTAATTATCGGGTACGATTCGTCATTGTTTCGAGAATTTGAATGGATGCCGCGCACCGCCGCATTTTTATTACAATAAAATGATGCAGACAAGTTTGCGGTTACAGACACGCGGGCCGCATGTATAGCGCAGCGCGCTTTATAAATTATCGGTTTTGCGTTCGGCCGCCGATCAGCGATCCACATATTCATTGTTGTCTGAGAACCAGTCTAGCTAAAGCTAGCTTCACGCAGACGGCCGGCCGGCCGTCTATGTGGCTGCATTCATTATGTGAGCTCACGTAGTAGTACAGTGGAAACGTACGTCCGTACATGTCTTCGAAAATGCGTTATTTCTCGAGACTAGTGTCGCGACAAAGTCAAAGAAGGCCAGAATAATGGAGACTCCTCCCAAGAAAAGAAGGAGCCTTTCTGAACAGAAATACCTTCCGGAGTTCTCTATACGAATGAGTGGCCTGTTATTGTGCGATCTAAGCTTGACAGTTTCCATGCACTTTGCGTTCTTTGCAAGTGCGACTTCAGCGTCAGACATGCGGGCAAGAAATTGTCAGTTTTATCATAGACAATGCACAGAACTACGGCCTAGATACATGGCGATACATGTACATGTACATGTAGTAGGCTTGGGGAGCCAACATTTTTAAAATTGATTTCGATTGCCTTCAAGATTCCATTCAGATTTGATTCCATTTTTAAAACAAAATTTGGCACTAAAATATTGAACAAATCTTGCAAACCTGATACACAACACATAACTTCTGCGTCCATTAACATTTGGAATCGCCGCGTACGACCTGAAATCGGCAAAATACTTTTTCGGCAATGCTAGTGCTACTCTTTTTTGGAATCCAATGTTGGCATCTCTGCTTTAGGAAGAGAAAACACCTTCTTTCCAAAATGAGTCGCGCGTAAACAAAGTTTTAAGGAGTAGGCGAAATTGTACCGGCCAGGCTGCATGTGTTGTACAGAGACGGACCGGAATAGAACGGACTGTGCATGTCTCCTACGCACGTACCACGTGTGTGTAAAGCCCGGCTTCTGTGGAGGACGTTTGGTTGGCCTTTGGTACTGTGTGCGTAGGCCCTATGTGAATTTCAAACAATACGGCAAGGGACTGCGCATATGTGGGTGTAAAAGTGTGATAAAAGTGTGGTAATTTTGATGTGTTATCTCTAGGATGCCCGCAAATCTCCTTACCGTTCGTTGAGAACATCATCCAGTGTTCCATTGATGACCCTTGCCAAGCCATCCGCTGTTGCGTCCATCTTGACTTGATCATCACCAGTCTCATGCTCACTGCACACATCCAAGTGGACCCTTGCAACTTCCAGCTATATGTGGCATTTGAGAACTGGGAACGCAACTTCACTCTATTCAGCTACACCTGGGGAAGAGTCCAACATGTGCGCATCGGAAATGCTGCAACAGTGAGGTGGGATTTATTGTCTTTTTAAACAAACGTACTGTGAGCAACAACAAAAAACGCAAATTTTAAGTTTAAAGGCCTGTAGATGATCTGTTTTTGAGCGATTCTGCGAATAAAACCATTATAAATCAAAAGAAAGAAACTCATCCGAAGAAATTTCAGCTTTGTCAAATGTACCACGTTTAAAAAAAACATGAAAATCCAAATGCGTTTTCCTGGTCTTGGCGGGGTGTTTCAAATATTCGTTCTCAGTTGATCGGGTACTATGTGGCTTGCGTCATGCACTCTGTGGCGCACATCTTATACTGCGTGTGCGCGCGATCCATAAAAATGCATCGCGTTAGAACACGCACACGCAGTACACAGCGCCCATGCATTTTGGACCGCGTAGATGCGAACCAAAAAAAAGTAAATCGTTTGCAAACGATCTAAATAATTTCATCTTTACGGATTATTTTCTGGTAAAATTATATCATTTTGAGCGGAAACCTTTCATTGGGTAGTTGCTATTAATTCAATCTTTACTTTCAGAACTTTTGCCCTGTAAACTCGTCTATTACTTTTTGGGGTCATTGCAAATGGTACAAATTTGAATATTTCTTTTGTAATTAAGTTGACATTGAAATATTAAACATGACTGCATAATGTTTGTGCGTGCTGAAAATTCTCACTCTGTGGGAAGTGACTGCTTTTTTCATTAAAAAAGTGGGGACATTTTTGCGTTTCCATTGTTGCTCGAATGAAGAACGGTCAATATTTGTTTTTTATATACCTTATGCGTAGATTCCTGTCATCTGATTGGTTAAAAGTGGGGGCATTGAATCGGCTAGACCCGGCACGTATATGCCCACCGGGCAATAGTCTTTGCCATGCCCCGGGCATAGTCATTTTAGCGGGTTCCGGACGTGCGCATTACATGTGTTAGCATAGCTGTGAACCAACTATGCAGCTGGGCGCTCACGTAAACATTCATCAGGACGGTAATGGCGGAATCTCGACGTCATTTTGTCGTCTGTCGTAGATGATGAAGTCCCTAAGAAAGTAAGAGAAGTGGCCTACAGTGAAAACTGTGTCAGGTGAAATGTGCTACTAAAGTGCCAGGTGATTATGCTACAAATGTTTGCTGTAAATATACAACTTTTCCGCCGTAGACCAGCTTCCGAAATCGAAACTCGAAGGACCACTGTCATGACTGTATGATGTATCGTTACTTTTAACCAACCAGATGACAAAAATCTACACATTCGGTATATAAAACAAATATTGACTGCTGTTTATTCGGGTCATGGTTAAGATTATAGGCCCTCGGTGATCTCGAAGCCATGACTATGCCCCTCGGCTTCCGCCTCGGGGCATAGTCATGGCTTCGAGATCACCTTAGGCCTATAATCTTAACCATGCCCCTCATTGCAGTCAATATTTGTATAATATACATGTACCTCGATGTTATCACCATAATTAATCTTCACAGCTATTCAGTTGACAAGCTGTCTGACAAGAAGGTGTTCTCAGTAATGCTGAGCATCGGGCTGTGCATTGACGACGTCTGTACCACTACACCGGTCCTAGACCACGTCTGGATCCCTATCCCTGTGTGTAACACCAATGCAATGACGTTCAATCTCCCTGGTGACGGTACTGTGGCAGGGTTTATCCAAGAATTGGGTGGCCGCATCGGCAACCTCGCCATCGATCTAGTTCTGGAGAAATTTGGCCTGGATGTAAGTTCAACAATAATAATAGCCGTTCTTATAGACCTTTATCACGGTGCGTCCATCTTTGTCTTGTTCCCCATAGTACGTGCACGTGTCAGGCATGATCAGTGCGTGTGCGTGTCTAGTATACGTATGCGCGATAGCGCGTGCAGTCTTCCGTTGTTGTTTTGAGAGAATCAATGTCTGCGCTGCGCGTTTTCTTGATCGCACCGCACGCATGTCATTGCGATGCACACAATGAAAATTTTTAACACGGGGCCAAACTATTTTATTTCGGCAAGCCTCGCTTTGGTTACGTTCATTTTAATAGGGGAAAAGGGAAGATGGCCGCACCGTGATAAAGGTCTATAGTGCTTTATAACCGGAGGATCAAAGTGCTGTTGCCATTATTATCACTGCCATCAGGAAATCATACCATCAGGATATCATCTCGCTTTGTCTAGGCCTGCTGCCTGGCCACGGCGCACTTCCTATATCAGCATTTAGATTGTAATATTCCCCCTAACAGCTCCCCAATTATCGCATGGGTTGACGAGGCAATCAGGATTGTGAGCCCCACTTCAGATTGTGTGCACCCCACTTCATAATTGTTACAAACCCTCTTCAGGCGAAAGACCATTATGCATGTTACAACATAAAGTCTATAGTTTGAGCCGAGAAAATGTTTTGAAAAACTAACTGGTGAGATAATTCGAATATCGAATATTCGATCAAAAATAAAACAACATTTTCGAATAGTAAATTATTAGAAAATGCACAGGCCTATCCGCGGCTGGAGCGCGGTGCTATAGACTATGCTAGACCGCGCGAGACCACTGTTATTTCCGGGCACAAGACCCTATCTCTTCAACGCACGTCGCGAGCGAAATTCTTGGATTATTTTGTTTATGCAGATTTGTGTAAACTCAGACGGCCCAAAACGCGTATCTCTAAATAAAATCTTGCATTCCAATTGATGAAGTGGGGTATATAATCAAAAATAAGCAATCGAAATGTAAAAATTCACGATCTTTTCTGAGCCGACAAGTCAATCTTTGAAGATCGTAAACTACATGCAGCAAAATATATGCAACACGCACAGCAGCCGACGTACGTAGGCCTACAGTGTACATACAGACCTCGCTAGCGATAGGCGAAATGCCATCTACATGTACCAAAAGTAGAGCTTGCAGACTTTTTTTTAGAGTGCCCAAGTTCGAAGCATTCATTTTCACATGAATCCACACTTGGGTCATCCATTCCAAATTGGATGAAGAATATGCTAGCAGAGAAATTTATTCAGGTCACGAAAATCTAATAAATTTGTATCGTTTTTAGAGATAATTATGCATGTATTATATAGTGTTAAAAAAACATTTTAGTTACCCGAATCACTTTCGGGTCGGTTGTATACTTAAAGGTACACACCTGCCTACTGTTTACATGATTTAGTGATGTAGCAGCATTGACAATACTTTTTTGATGGTCGTTGCAAAAAAAATTTCATCAAAATATCCCGTAATTTACTAAAGAAGTGCAAAAATAACAAAAACGGTCAAAAGACGGGTTATACGCTTTACCAGCCGTTTCAACTACGCGAGAGCCTCACGACTTTGTCACAAACGATTCGCTCTTTTCCTGCCCAGGATATCTCCAATTTTCTGCTCAGGATTTCACTGGACAGCCCGGACGACCGAAAAGGAATTTCCGTTTTTTTGTTGAGGAGTTGGCATCATGTTTTTTTCTTCACGAACGTACGTGCACCGAAGCAACACGCCTACGTACATGTACGTGTGTGTGCACTTTGCCGTGCATGCTGCGCGGGGCAAATATCTACACTCAACGGTAGCCTGCCGTAGCACGCGCTCGCTCCCGTTCTCCGGACTCTCGAAACAAACAATTATGTTCGAATTTTCATACTTATGTTTAACTTTGTTTCATACCTGTATAAATAGTCTCTCTTTTGTCATTTACTTATAAATATTGGGGGGAAATCAGAGTTGAATTTAGTGCAGTTCTGCAGTAACAAACTTTTATACGGCTGGAAATACAACTAACTCACAAGACCACGTGACTTTTCGGAACCGTAATTTGGTTCCGAAAAGTCACGTGACCTTGGATTTTTCAAAAGTGCTCAAAAACGGCCAAATTTGACGGCGTCTTTTCAGGATATATCTAATTTACTCTCGAATCCGCTTCAGAATAATGTATGGGTCTATTTCGAGCCCAAAATAGCCCAACAAAGAAGGTGTGTTCCTTTAAGATTGGACAGAAACATTTATATACAAAAAACAAATCTCACCCGTGTTATAGGAATAGGCGTTTTAGTCGTGTTGTGCCCAGAAGCTCAGATTTGACCTTTGCCGCGAGACTTACATAGTCTATTGTCGGAACTTGTGGTATGCATGCATTTTGTGATCTGTACCACGTGCAAACCATTGTGAGACTGTGTGCTATGGTATTTTTTCCTAGCCAATGGGGTTCATTTTCCGACGATTGTTTGTAGTACCCGCAACTATCGCTGTATTTCTGTAAGAGGGCTTATTGATTTCCGTCAAAATGCTTTGTACAATGTTGTGCGAAACATTCTGTGCAAGAAAATACGGTAATTTGTTTACTCCCGATACGCCATGTTCACAATGCAAATGTATGCCACGCCGCTAGAGGGTGTTTGCAATCAAACCATTCCGATCAATCGATAATGCATAGTTCCGACCTGTCAATCAACCAAACCCGCCGACCAATTACAACAGAGCTAGCAGACAGCACCAACATAGGTCAAAGTGCATTGCCTCACAAAACAACATCACGCGATTTTCTGCCCATACGTTGTATGCGGTGTTCCGAGTGAATTTTTGGTTTTAGGGCCGGTCAATTCGCTGTTCAAAGGTAAGAAAGCAAATTGTTATGAATATATGACATCTCTGTATATCACTGGCCTCTGTATCACAAGTGCGTGCTACGGTAATTGTCGAACTTTCCGTTGAAAGTCCCTTTGGTTTGTGAAGTGTGTCTTGACATTTTGACGATAGCGTGTGAGGCATAGCAACAATATCCCCGGGGGTGCGGGTTAATTGGGCAATCTCGGAACTATGCATTATCAGCACATCGTGCAGATGCGCACTGCACGGTAACTCTATGGCTTTGGCACATTGAAGCAATACAATATTTGATCGGCACCGATGGAGCGATGTCCGTGTATATATATCGATCGTGAAGTCATATGGATGGAGGAAAGAAAAGTCATGTCATGCATGTCGGTACGGCGGGCGCCTGTGCCGGGCTGAAAATGTCGGATCTGATTCGGCACAAGAATTGCTTTGTGCAGTGCATATGACGTTCGACAGTTAAATACGAAGCATTTTTGCAAGTATAAGAAGTAATTTTAAGTTTTTTTTACATTCAGGAAGCCAGCCCTTTCACATTTACAGTTAAAATACATGTATGTAAAATGTGAAATCCAAAGTGAACCACTCCCGAACAGTCGAACTGAGTGAAATGTTCGGTTCGGTCTGGTCCGGTTCGGTTTGGAAGTATATACCAATTAAGTTTGGTCAAATCCTGTTTGGTTACAGTATTATTTGCATGCCTGTGTAGCATTTTAAAGGCAGTATACATGATTGGTATCTCGAAAATCAGAAATGTCCACAGATTTACGCCTAACTTACACAATATAAACATGATGACTGTAGAAAACTTCCCCTGAAATGGGAAGTGCTACAGTCTTTGAGAAATGAGTAAAAACAATTATTTTTTATCTCATGAGACGAAAATTCAATTCAGGTCACAGGGCGAAGTGGTTTTGGGGCTAAATGACTGCAAACCTTTTTTGACAGTTTTCTCAAAAGTACGGAGCTGGTTTTTGCTCAGGTTGGTTTTAATCAAGTGTGACCGGACCAACATTGTATATGTTCGGTCACCGTTCAGCCCACTTTTTACATAGACATGCATGTACATACCGACCATTCAACATCATTGTTTGTCACTGCCCTATACTGAATTGACTGGGGTGGTGACAGGACTGGGGAATTCTTGAAGTTTTGGTATGTTTACTATTTACACCTGTTTATTGTTCACCATGACTATACACCAGATATAAGGGAGTAGTGTTGGCGGGGCTGGTCAGTTCCTTCTGTCCCGGCTGCCCGTGACACTGCCTCATCAGGCTATGCTCGAGCCGTAGTGCTGCCAAGTTTCTACTACTAGTTTGACTGTCATTTATACTGTTTGAAAGTTCCTTTTTTGTAACGGTACCTTTTTGAAACTTTCTGTAAATGTGAAATCAATTTGTTGGTACCTGAGCACGCCAAGTTGTGCAGTTTTATAATAAAAGTAAGCTCAAGTGCATTTGTAAAATAAATATATTACTAAAATCAAATGTATGTCTGACGTTGGACTGAATGCCTTCTGTTGTCCTGAGATCTATATCTTTTATTTTACCACTTGGTTACACATGCATATCTTCAATCACACAGGATACAACTATTTGTAACAGTTTACCAAAAACTATGGATGCTAGGATAGGGCGACAATTTGTGTGTAAAAAAACTATATTAGGGCAACACACTCTATTAGGGCGACATTTTGGTGTCGCCCTAATATTTGTGAGATTAAACAACTTTTTTTAGGTCAAAAACAATTTATTTTTAGGTCAAAAACCATTTGTATTAGGACTAGAACCAATTCTCTTAGGTCTGGAACCATTTTTGGAAGCTTCGGGTAAAAAAATAAGGTGTAAATTTGTGTGATTCTTGCCGAAATTTCGGTGGTTCCCTGGGAAAGGCTTCCCGAAATGTCGCCCTGTTGCCGCATCCAGAGTTCTTACAATCATGTATACTATCTTTAAGCCCTTCGCAGTGAAAACAGGATACTGATACAAAAAGTAACATCTGGCTTCTTTGAATTGCATGCAGGAATATCTCCAAAGTTCACAGTGTGATAGAGGAACACCAGGGACCATGAGGAGTGGTAAGTATGAAACTTATCACATCTCTCAGAAGTTCTGAACCACAAAATTAATAATAATAATAATTATAATAAAATAATATTTGTTTGTTTTTATTTTTTATTTGTTAATTTATTTAATTTTTTTTTATGCAAGTCGCCCATTACAAGGCCAACAGGCCACTTGAGGTAAGGGCTATAAGTCGATTACGGAGAAACCAGCCCCTAGCACCGAAACAAGACAGGAATTACCAGTCTCTTTACGATACGAGTGTAGCTGGGAGGGGTAACGTACTAGTCCGCATAAAGACAACCAAGTTGCCTCTGCCCCTATTATAAGCAAGCAAGCATGCGTACCCACTAAACCACACACATTAGGGTGTGATACATGTACATCACAGTCGTCAGGACCATCCAATGGCGTAAAACCGAAATACACATGCACAATTTGCCACACCTAATAATATCACACTTGAGTTTGTCTTTGTTACTCTGCATGCCATTGGTTGATTTTGCAAACAAATCCCTTAGGGGGATTCACACCGAGTATACTGTACATTTGACGTGCATTGCGTTGAGAAAAAGCGGTGTGGGAAGAATTTGGAGTGAAACGACGGATTGAAAACCACAGAATCAACTTATGTGAGGTACATGTACCGTGGCCGAGTGGTTTGGGTCACTGACTCACAATCGCAGGTGAAAACTTAGGGTTGAGGGTTTGAGGTACCTGTGCCCTTGAGCAAGGCACTTAATCACACTTGCTCCATCCTTCGGAAGGGATGTAAAGCCGTTGGTACGCTACTTCGTGAAAAAGCAATTCATGCACCTCTTCCCCCCTCCCTCCCATCCCCATCCCCCACCCCCACCCCGAAAAAAGAGACCAAACCCCCACCTAAGGGGTGGGGCAGCGTGGGGGGCGGGGCTTGGGGGGGAACAATTGATAGGTGCATCATTTTACATATCCATTAGTTACATGGTTTTAGGCAAATTCTATTTTTAAAAATACAAATTTTCAAGTCCCAAAACTTTGCAGAAATGTTAAGGACACCAAATAAAGTCAATTATACCCAAAACACAAATTGCTAAAAAAGATTTTTGGTTTTTTACGGATTCGCCAATTCGTGAAAAGGCCGACAATTTTCATCAGGCATTCTTAACCAGTACCGTGTACGGTCTGCATCTTAACCATTCATCTCTACTGTGGTTTTATCTAAATGTCGCTATTTTTGTTGCTCTTTCCAGGTTGTCCAGCTGTCGACATCGATCAACTTCCCGACTTTCTATCATGTACCGTCATCGATACCTGCCTGGGCATCAGGTGCTGTCTTGAGATGGACTTGAGGATCACGACACGCAGCATCGATGCTTGGATCATCCTAGACCCTTGTAACTTCAACCTGTCCATTGGCTTTGAGAAGTGGGAACACACTGTGACATTGTTCCATTATAGCCTGGGTGAAGTTGTGGATGAGATTGTGACGGATGCTCTGAGAATAAGGTACAGCCAGACGATGTGATTGTTTTGAACTGAAGATCTTATAAAATGCCATTATAAATTTTGCAAATAAGGGTCTTTCTTGTGCCTTTTTGGTGATCGATCATAATATTTGCCTGTAAAATATCTTTAACTTGTTCTGAGAAGATGATTAACTGAAACCCCAAAAGGGTAACGGACAAAGCCTCATTGTACAAATTTAACTTACGTATTAGGACAGACAAAGATGTCCCACAAGTGTCCATCCTTAGGGCACAGGCTCGTCAGCAATGCGCGCGCGCGCCAAATTCGTGCAATGAATTACGCAGCTCCATAGCAAAGGCATGGAGCTGCGTATTTCGTGGCACGAATTTGGCGCGCGCGCATTGCTGACGAGCCTGTGCCTTTAATATGTAAGTTAGTAGACAATTTGCACAGGGAGGTTATAGAAAGGTATGTTGTAAGACTATCAGCAACCCTTTGGGGCTTAAGTTATCTTCTTCGAACTAGTATACACATATAGACTGGCAATGAGGTCACTAGTGCACGTCTATGGGCCGCGAGGGACTGTGAGTGACCACAAGAGGGTCCTATTTCCCCAAGACCGAATTATGCGAGTCCATATGTGTTTTATAACACGCCTCTGGCCAAAATATAAATGCATTTAAACAATACATGTATGTTTTTGAACAACAGGATTTTGAACATTGAACATTTTAACAATAATTAAGTAAGCAGCTCAACAAGAGCTAGGCAGTTGGTCAGTTGAACGTTTGGCTTACTAGCTTAAGTTTCTGTTCACTGACACTGGCAACCTCCTGAGGGCGCAGTCATCGGTCACTAGTATTTGAGACTAGTGCCCGGTCAGGAACACTAGTTGGGAATAACGCGCGCGTGAAGTTTTAACGCGCGCGTGAAGTTTTAACGCGCACGCTCAAAGCTGTCATGACGCACGCTCGAAGCGTGATGCACGCGTCAAGTTCACGCTGGCACAAATTTCATGTACTAGCCTAGATTAGTGAACCTCAGATGACTGCGTTTCAGCCAGTCGGGATTGAGAATCAGAAAAGGGCATGTTATAATTGAAGTTATTTCTTCTAATTTGAGAGAAGATAAAAGCATTTGTGAGAAAATATCTTGATTGCCAAATAGGGCTCTACACCGGAGAAATACCCATAAGCCAATTTTCAAAAGACGGCATTTTTATGTATGGTTCTTACTTTCATGGTTCGGAGTGCCGGAATCCCACAGTTTCTATCCGTGATTATTCCTGCTAAATCTGTAGACACGACCGTATATAGTGTTCCGTGATAATTAAAACCCTCGCGACTCTGCAGCCTTGGTTTTTCCGTGGTTAAATTTTCACATTTTTTTCTGTCGCCAACTAAAAGTGACCGTAGAAAGTCGTAGCACAACCATAGACACCTGGGGCGGTATTCAATTCAGTACTTGAGCCAAATATTTAAGAATTTTACTTAGTTTTTGGCTAAAGTAAAATACTTAGCCAAAATTGGTATTCAATTCGCAGGTGGCTAAGTTTTTTACTTTAGAAAAAAACTTAGGACATTTGGTATTCAAATGGTTCTTTTTGGGAAAGTATTTTACTTAAATTTGAGAAGGCAGGAAAGCACACTTAAGCAATTTTATTACATACATCACACGCATGATACTGCAACCGGTTTAGACCGGTTTTGTTTTGGTGCGCGTGTTGTGCGTTTTGCGTGAGAAAAACGCTGATGAGAAGGCGCGGTTCATAGCGCGTCCCACGCTGTATTCGATTGGCCGTTTAGGGAGTTCTGCGCTCTGCGTTCATTTGTAACGTCACAATTTATCTAAGTATTTGACTTACTAAAGTAAAATTCTTAGAAGGCTTTGAATACGAGATAGGTCATTTTCTTAGCCAAGCCAAATACTTAGTAAAGTTTTTACTAAATTTAAGTATTGAATTGAATACCGCCCCAGGACACAACTGTAGCACGTCAATAACCCATCCTGCATTAACCGTGGTCAGAAATAGTGTCCCATTTGACCTCCGAAAGCGACAGTTTAGCTACGGATATGCTACCACGGTTGTGTCTCGGTGGAAGACTATGACATAACGATAAAGATCGTAGAAGAGCATTAATCGTAGCATATTCGTAATACTGTACTGGACTCTTGCATTGAATATTTTTTAATTTAAAGGAATACAATATTTTTAATTGATCTTTTTGTGACGTTTAATGTAATGTCTTTTTTTGTGTATAGGGGGCCTACATAATCTAGTTGATGTGTCAATATTAGATAAATTGTTTTAAATTCATTGGTTGTCAAGCGCCTTAGAGCGTTTATTTTTATTAAATGAATAGGGCGCTTTATAAATTTTGTATTATTATTATTTAATATCACCTTTTAGATGGCGTGTTGCCAAGATCCACGAAGACAACCAGTTTGAAGTGGACTTGTTCCTAGTCTTCTGCATAGATGGATCATGTGACACCCTGACTGTGCTTGAAGGAAGTCGGTTTCCTATACCTCTGTGCAGTGGAGAAGGCTCGTACACCTTGCCTGGTATGCCCATTTATACATGAAGCAGTGCCCCTTTTGTACAGTGTTGTAAAACTCGGGTTCTGATTTTCAAGGACTCAGACTTGGACTCTGACTCAGCCAGTAAGGACTCGGACTCAGACCCGACTTAAGAAGTACGGACTTGGAGATTTCGGCCGAGTCCAGTGGAAAAAATACATGTACAGTGAAACCTGCTCTTCAGGCCACCTCTATAAAGAGGCCACCTGTCTAAAGTGGCCACATTTGTTCGGTCCCAAACCAGTTTGTACACTAACATATGGAGGTGAAACCTTGATATTAGGGCCCCTCTCTAATGCGGCCAGTGGCCAGGGCAATAGGATTTCTGTGTGTACAATCCTATGGCAGTTGAACCTGGATAATCTGGCCACACACAGTAAATTGCCTCAATGAATCAAGCTACTCTGGAAATTTTATGAGGAGCTTTAAAGAAATTGTTAAAAACTGAGGAAACCTTTCATACACTTCACTTTTAGCTGTTTTTCATCTACAGACATGCACTGTGGTATGTTTTATGATGTTCAATTCAATTCAATTTAAATTTATTGTCATCTGTATAAAAACATACAATGAAATTCAGTGTGGTCTTGCGAGCAACAAAAATACAAGTTCAAACATACTATTACAATGACATGTACATGTATAGGAGCACAATTAAATATTCAACAAACGTACTGCACTGGGGTAGAAACTATTGCGAGTGCGGTTAGAATCAGCTCGAATTGCTCTGTATGTAGCGCTTGCCCGTTCTCATCGTTACAAATAAACCATTTGCAGGATGAGAATCATCTGAAATGATTGACTTAGCTTTCTTTAAAACACGTGACGCATGAAGTTCATCTAACGCTGGTAACTCGAGCACAGCCAATTATGACGCTAGCAATCTTAACAACACGATTGAGGCGTTCATGGTCATCCGCTGTGGCGTTGCCATACCACACAACAATCGAGAGTGTCAAAACACTCTCAATCACTGCCCGATAAAACTTAACCAACAGATCTTGACTGACACAGAAACTCCTCAATCTTCTGAGAAAAAAACAGACGTTTCTGCGCTTTTTTAACGGTAAAATCAACATGAGACGCCCATTTTAAATCATTGGATATGTGTACCCCAAGTAATTTAAATGAGTCTACGACCTCTACTTCCGATCCATTGATATACAGGGGCTGAATGGTCGTGGGATTTCTTCTGAAGTCCACAATCATCTCCTTGGTCTTATTAATATTGTTTGGATATTCCTGCACGTGTACACCAAACCTCTATATAATGGCCACCTGCATATTCTGGCCACTATACACAAGTTTCACTGTACAATAAAATACGTCTTACAATAAGATTCTAAGGTTGCCAGGTTTGACCTGGACATTTTTTTGGGGGTGCACCCTGTATACGGGTCAATTCATGAAAACGGAGACAGTGTCCCCTTACATCAGGACACTTCTGGAGTTGTTTTTTTTAAATATTTACCGGACTTCAGAGAACAATCATTACCCTTGGCATGTAAAGAATATGACCTCATGAATCGAACACCACCTTTATCTGTTGATACTACCCAAAACATAACGAGAACGATTCAATAAACTAGTCCGATCTTCTAAATGCAAGTGTGACATTTTGAAACTTTCGCTCAAAATGTAACAAATTTCGCTCATAATGTAATTTGAAAAGTCCAGGTTCTACAGCTGGGTAAAATCAGCAACTACCTTTTCCAGAACGAAACTGGCCACAATGACTTGAAATGTAATCGCAAGAGTTGATAAATGCCTTGGAGTGCCCCCTTAAAAGTAGTGAAACAAATTTTGTGAATATTTTCAAGACTATGATACCAAGACATGTCTAACCATTTGTAAATTATTTTAAATTATGTTCTACAGTAATTTTAAAAATTGTTATTGAACTTGAAAAGGCCATTTTTACAAATGCATCAAAATGTTATTACCATTTATACAATCGATATAAATCTTTCAAATTTACAAAATGAATCTGTCTGTATTTCAGGTGATGGCACTGTGTCAGGCTTTTTGAGCTATCTCAGTGGTAACATTGGTCAGTTTGCAATTGATGCAACCATACGCCATCTCGACCTAACAGACCTCCTGACAGGGAAGGCTTGTGCCTACCCCACTGAAGGTAGGTGGGAAGATCTTTTCATGAGTCTTATCTGTTGATATAATCCATCTATTTTTATCACAAGATGCAGGGTGATGCGAACATGCAGTCGCCTGATACTATAGGGCCTAATCAATCCATAACCGCGACAAATCTGCCTTCCTGGAATGCCTGAATGGCAAGGCCTGCATTGAAGATCGCATGGTGCTCGGTGGTAGTGAACGCTTTGCATGAACAGAGCATGCAACCACAAGCTCACTGCCATTGTTAAGCACACCCGGAACCAGGTGGTCCGTAGCCATACATGTACCATGCACTGCTTTGTGGACAATGGCAATTAGTGCGTCCTCTATGGGTACATAATAGCACCATGACTGCCGTGCATGCATTGCATACACGAATCGTTCTCTAGCTGCAAACCGCCCGCAAAACACGGACGCATGATGACAATTTTTACAAACACAAAATGAAGACACAAAACACTTAGTATGTTTTTTACAAAATGGACATTTTAATGTTTTAATCTACACATGGGCTACACACTATACACATGGGCTTCTAGCGAGTGTGACAGTGGGCACTTTTCGTGCATTGAGCAGAGAAAATCGGGACCTCCGCTTACCTCGAACTCTGGATACCTCAACATTTGTACCCATTCCCTTGAATGTTCGACTTAATGAGATTTGACTGTTTTGTCAATAATCCTGAAGAGTCCTTTGATCTGCAGTCTCAATTTGATCACAATAGTATTCAGTGTGGCACCTAGACACAAGCTGAAAATATGCATTACGGTTCTTTTTGTAAATCTGCATATGTATGTCAAGTCCAGAAGAATGCCATTGTCTCTCTAGTTAGCGCAGTTTCTGATGCGCAACAAGAACATGGTCCTTAAACCACGGTGCACGAGGCTTATCATAGTGAACATTCGATTTCATAGGTGCCACTTCATCCAGTATTGTAGACAATACAGAGTTATATGTCTGAAAACGATCTGATGGAGACTGTCCAAAACAACCCTGTTTTATAGAGAAAATCGTAGAAACTGTGCTTGAAAAAGTTGACATCGATTATTTTAAGATCACGCTGCGAAGTCCGAGTCCTCAACAGGTAGACGCTCAAGAACAGACGAAAAATGCAATGCGGCGTGATCTGACGGCAGTGACCAGTCTATTGTTATGTCACTAAGCAGGGTGTCGCTAGTCCGGGTGATGACCAAATCAAGTGCGACTCCTTTGTCATCCGTAGCACCTCGAACATGTTGTGCCAGGTCCGTATAATGAAGTAATCCCATGAACAAAGCTACGTCACAATAAGCACCGGTAGCATTAATGCAAAAATGCATAGTTCCGATTTTGCCTAGTTAGCCCCGCCCCCTTGGATATTGTTGCTGTGGCTCACACGCTATCGTCAAAATGGCGACACACAACGCACAAAGCAATGGGACTTTCAACGGAAAGCACAGATTCATTGGAGAAAACTCAAAGGTATTCATGTTTCAGGGTCGACACTGAGTAAAGGGCCAGTAATACAGGGCTGTCATATCATGACATACATGTACGTGCTTTTGTACCTTTGAACAACGAAACGACCGGCCTTGAAACTAAAAATTCAACCGGATCATCGCATACAACACTGTACAAATTGTATGGGGCAGAACATGACATCGACATCGACAGTGCACTTTGACCTATGTGGGTTGTCTGCTAGCTTTGTTGTGATTTGTCGACGGGTTCGGTTGATTGACAGGTCGGAACTATGCATTGTAAGTCGCTGACAATAAGAAGGCGACACCTTGTGTGGAGAATTCATTCCATAAAAGATGTGAACTCAGACAAAAAGTCTGAACTTCGAAAGTCTCAAATTTAGATGTCTTCTCCATCACGAATCTCAAAGTACTTTGACAACAACAGCAGTTCCGCCCCCTTTCTGCTGAACACGAGGAATCTGAAAAATCCTATAACCACTCAGCACGGAGCAAAATCGAGTCTCAATAGTATGATCAGTTTCTTTAAACCATATGTGTGTGCCAATATGAAGTATCGAGTCTGCAACTGCCGATAACTTTTTGTCCACGGACCTGGCATTCCAAACAGTAAAAAGCAACCTTACGATCCATTGTCAATGATGATGTTCTTGACACAGCAGTTAAATTTGACAATTAGAGCCGTCCACGATTTGAATGTACTATTGGACGTGGAATGAGATTAACTAGTACTTCGATTTGACCAACCGTAGAAAACGCGTCACTGTCTTGAAAATGATTAAGAGTCTCTCTCGACCGATGACCGCACAATGTACAGTCAATCTCGTTGGAATTGAAATTCATTGTTGTCTGTCTTCCAGCCCTTCTCCCTCTGTACTTAAAGATAGTATACATGATTGGTAAACTGTTACAAATAGTTTTATCCCCCTGTGTGATTGAAGATATGCATGATTAAAACCAACCTGAGCAAAAACCAGCTCCGTACTTCGTGTAACTTTTGGGAAAACAGTAATAAAAGAGTTTGCAGTAATTTCGCCCCAAAACCACTTTGCCCTGAACCTTTTCGCCCTGAACCTCGGCCTGTGCACGAAGTGGTTTTCGGGCGAAGTAGCATTTGGGCGATGCAGTGTTTGGACGAAGTGATTTGGGGCGAAATGGCACTTGGGCGAAGCGGTTTGGGGGCGAAATGGCACCTGGGAGAAATGGTTTTGGGGCGAATTGAATTTTCGTCTCATGAGACAAAAAATCATTGTTTTACTCATTTAAAGAACTCTGGATGCCGCAATAGGGCGACATTTCGGGAAGTCTCCCCCGGGGACCACCGAAATTTCGGCAAGAGTCACTCAAAATGACACCTTATTTTTTTACCCAAAGCTTCCAGAGATGCTTCCAGATAGACAGTTCTAGACCTAATAAAAATGGTTCTTGATTTTAAAAAAATGGTTTTTGACCTAAACAAATTGTTTAAAAAAATTAATAATATTAGGGCGACACCAAAATGTCGCCCTATTGAGCGGGTCGCCCTAATATAGCTTTTTTACACATAAAATGTCGCCCTATCCTAGCATTCATAGTTTTTTCTCAAAGACTATAGCACTTCAGACAAAACCATTTCAGGGAAGGTTTTCTACAGTCATCATGTTTATATATATTGTGTAAGTTAGGCGTAAATCTGTGAACATTTCTGTTTTCGAGATACCAATCATGTATACTGCCTTTAAACAAGCCAAACATTTTTATGTTCAGACAAGTTGATGGTGTAATATAGAAGCAAATCCTGTTGTAAACAGTTCCAACAGTCTAATTCTTGCTGAGTAAGTAATTCTGTCATTGAAAGTTGTACAATTCTTTAAAACGTTTACATTCAATGAGGATACACAGTTTTCATCCAGAAGAGGTGGACCAGGATTTATGGATACATCCATGTACATTAATTGTGATTTCCATTGGAGGATCGTGACCTCATTTAAGCCGTGGCCATGTGAAGTGATATGCAGTCCGATGGAAACAGAAATTTCTGAAGTCACGGCACGATATTTGGATGAAACTAGTCCATAATATGCAATCAGGTAATCTGACTCTGTGGCGAAAACTCCAACCGCAGCACAAGCAGAGTTACAGCGCAACAGCCCCACTCCATGACTGTCGGAAATACGTGGACATATGGCACAGTAGTGCATCATGGAGAGACAACGTAGAACTGAAGTGCCAAAAAAACACTCTCCAAACTGAAACAAAATATGGCAAAAATACAAATCCACACACTGCTATTAAACAGTATTCGGTAAAAAATAGTTCAGAATGCCACACCAAATCGATTATTAAAAAGGATTAAAATTTCAAGTCCGAACAGGGCAAAAATTACACGGCAGCCAACGAAAGGGCACCCTCGACTCATTTTATATACAGGTAAATTTTTCCCCTAAATAGACCCTTTTTATAAAAAGTTGCAACCTTGCAGGTGAACTAATTATCATGACTTTAAGGGCATCCGTGACACTAGATTGGTTCCCGATCCCTATAGATTGGTTCGCTTATTGCGAAAATATAGGAATCGGTAAAGGGCAGCCATGACGGGCAGAATTCTGCCCATCACGTGGTTATTATTATTATTATTTTTTGTTAGTAAGTGCGCAGATTTTGCATTGACATTTGTAACTTGGCGTGCGTGTCGAACATATCCAATTATGTAATAAAATACATTGCCTAAAGCAAAGGGCTTGGCCAATTTTTAATATAAAAAACACAATGCGCACGCGCAAAGACGACCAATTACAGATCAAGAAGAAGCGCCCTTTACCTGTCCTTATATTCTCCTGTGTGGAATATGTGGACGGGAACCAGTCTATACCGTGACACAAATTGAAAAGGTCTGATGATTGAAAGACTGAACACAATTGTTTTTTCCTTTTACTGTCGAAGATATCTGTACCAGCGATACTGGCATTCTTGGAAATTGCTCTGTAATTGGTGAGACCTGCACAGAGCTTCGATGCTGTCAACACATAGATTTGAATATAGCTGATGTGTCTGCCACAGCGTGGTTCAAGATTGACCCTTGTGACTTCACCTTCACCTTGGGACTGGAGAAGTGGTCGTTTCATGGATCCGTCTTTAATTATCAATGGGGTAAGACTCTAATTTGAGGATGGAGGTCCGGAGTTGTAAACAAGTATCTTTTACCATGTCTTGGTTTATGTTCCGAGCTTTTAAGAGCAAATCTCTCAACTTTCTAAAGGCCTTTTCCCACTACCCACCTCCGACCCGGGTAACTTTTCTACCCGGGTAGCAGTAAATAACCCGGGTTACATTTAACCCGGAGTTTCTTTTCACACGACAAGCGTTAACCCGGAGAAGCACTTACCCGGGTCGTCTCTTACACGGGTACAACAGCGACCCTTTTCCCACGGCATTTCTGCATGCGCACGTACCCGGGTACACCAATCAGCACAAATACCCAGAAACCATTGCGTGTGGGAAAATCGATCAATCGATCGATCAGGCTGCGCGCGCGCACACACAAACCTAACGGACGACACAGAAACATCACTGGTAATTTTGCTGTTAATATTTCGCATGTTTAATAATATTTATCTATGTGTGGGTATTTTGTTGTACTCTACCTTCAGAAGAGTACCAGTTTGACAGTGCCATTCAAGCGCGGGCGCACTTGCAACATTTGACTCAATCACAAGAATTTAACTCGCTAAATAGCCTACCCGGGTAGGCTATTGTCGTCGTTTCCCACGACAAACATTAACCCGGAGAATCGTCTCAAGGTCGCCGTTAACCCCGAGATTGGTGGGTTAACCCAGCAGGGCTAGAAATTACCCAGGTTAAGTGGCATTTTTGGCCAGATAACCCGGGTAATTTGTAACCCAGAGATTTGCCGTGGGAAACGAACCCTTAACCCGGGTAATCTCGGGGTTAAATTTTTATGTTACCCGGGTTATCTCAGGGTTAAAGTGCCGTGGGAAAAGGCCTTAAGAGTCCCAGTTCAAGTCTCGACTCATTACACTAAAGTGGTGTTCTCATTGGATGTTTTTGGTTAAACTACCTTGGTTATGCGGTAAAATTACAGAATTTAGTCCAATGATACATGGAGAATTAGCGCCCCTGTTAATTTACCGCGACCACGATATAACATTTTCAGTATCAGAGGGGCCGTGGAAAATTTCCACTCAGCCACGGTAACAGTTTCGCCGTGCAATAAAAAAAAATGGGCTTGGACAGGGAAAGTTTACAGTACAGTTCTGCATGGGCACTGAAAAAGTGGCAAATAGGAACGCACGGAAAGATTACACTGAGGAAGGTTACCGCAAGGTCACGGTAACTTCCTGCAAGATAGTAGAAAAGACAGTCCAATGGAAACACGCCTTCAGAATAACCTTCAAAGAAACAAAGTGTAAGCACTCTGAGACTGAGAGATTGAGGAATCAATTTGAGATAACTCTTCATGGTTCTTGAATGTCAGTTGCGCTGGGAGCACAGGTTTGATTTATGACCACAATAGCAGGAAAGTTTTCCATATGTAACTGCAAACTGTACTTGAGCACCCCTGAAATCGATGAAAGAATGATTGTTCCAAATATATACATTGTAGCAGTGTTGCAAAACAGTGTAACTGATATTTGTTTGTTTTTTAAAATTGTGACCTGCTATATGAACTAGACCCATGAACAGGGCTTCAGAACCTCTTTGGAATATTTAAACGTTTGGATGAGTGCACCTATATTGAGCAAATATCAGACCCAAGGGACAAATTGCATTTTCGTGAGTTTGCCACAGATTTTGGGTTGGAAACAGCACCAGGGCAGAGGTTCCGGAGTCCTGTTCACAGGTCTAGCTATGAACATGCCCTCATTACATGTTAGAGATTTTCTAGGAATAAAACGAACATTACATTATTTCGTCTTAAAGTTAAAAAGACGAATTTCAGGTTTTTTTTCCTCATTATTATATTACAGTAAGCTTCATAGATTTATGTATAAATAGGACTGTTGTTAATTTTCATTTCACAAAACCTTTAAAATGTTCACTTAAATATAGTATACATGATTGGTAAACAGTTACAAATAGTTTTATCCCCCTGTGTGATTGAAGATATGCATGATTAAAACCAACCTGAGCAAAAACCAGCTCCGTACTTCGTCTAACTTTTGAGAAAACAGTAAAAAAAGGGTTTGCAGTAATTTCGCCCCAAAACCACTTCGCCCTGAACCATTTCGCCCTAAACCACGGCTTGTGCACGGAATGGTTTTGGGGAGAAGTAGCATTTGGGCAGTGTAATGTTTGGACAAATTGATTTTGGGCAAAAGTGGTTTGGGGGCGAAAATGGCACTTGGGCGAAATGGTTTTGGGGAAAATTGAATTTTCGTCGAAAACTAATTGTTTTACTTACTTCTCAAAGACTATATAGCACTTTAGACAAAACCATTTCAGGGGAAGTTTTCTACGGTCATCATGTTTATATTGTGTAAGTTAGGCGTAAATCTGTGAACATGTCTGATTATCGAGATACCAATCATGTATATACTGCTTTTAGGCCTAAGGCTTTTCAACATATGCTGAAATTTTATCAGTGTATGGTTTTAACACATGTCAACCTTGCACTGCTTTCACACTACATGTGACACTGTCTGACAAGTGTAGGTTTCCACATGTGCAAAATCATTTGTTTGTGATCACAATTAGAGTATTAATTGTGAAATGTATTCACAGAGCATGAATTGCATGAAGTTTGAAGTTTTGACACTGCCGTTTTCAACCCATACTATAAAATCCTAACACGAGTCGAGAGCTCTCAACCAATTTCAACCCATGTTGACCATTTAAAGGGCCCCTTATTTGAGATTTTTATCAATGAAATATATGCTATCAATCCAATATACATGTACTCGGTTACATTCATAAAAATCCCATTTGGAGCTTGTTTGGGGAGTTAAAACAAAGGTTTTTAGTTTTTATGCTAATGCATATGCATATTCATGACCAAGGTCACGATGTCACAAGAGGCAAACACAGGAAAATCACATTCAACTGTGCACAAAAGATTCCACTTTTTTCTAAAACTTCTTGGAACTTTTGTTATCCACGAGTGTTTGAGTTTATTCTACATGTTTCCTGTTGTAAGCCTTGACGAAACTGGGGGTAGAAACTGCAGCAATTTGCCACAAGTCCAACTTGAAGTCTTATGTTTTTTCTTAACTTTAATTTCTCTTCCGTCTTCCTTACGTGATGCACTCCAAACAGCTCCCTCTGTCTGTGGTTTATTGCAATGAAATCTTCAAAGTTGAAAAAGGCTATCTTTTATAAATTTTTCATCCAAACGAACAATAGCATGTCTTGCTGAACAAGTAATCCATCATATATGAAGCAAAGATTAGGCAAAAAGTTGTTTAGCATGTCACAGGCCCTTTAACACGGATTGTTGAATAAGTGTTGAAATGTGAATACCGCATGTGAGATCCATGTGTAAATCGTAGTATGAAAGGGCCTCTACTAGATTTACTTCTTTTTTTTTAGGCGAAGAGATGACTGTTCAAATTGCTTCAGGAATGAACATGAGGTGAGTAGGCCTATAATTTGTTTTTCAAACACATACATGTAGAAAGTGTATAATATGTGCTGCTTTGAAATAGCGTGTGCTTTAAGTTACACTAGCTAATTGGGTCTTTCTATAAATTAGGGGTCAAATTTTGGTGTCCCCGTTACATTTTACATCTTGTTTTTGTAAATTCAGGACACATTCTTTAAATACTTTCCATCTCAAAGAGCGAGTACATAAAGTACAATTCATACAAAATGGTTTAAAAGCCATTTTAATGATTTTTGTACGAAAAACAACACATCAGGTGTAACGGGGGACACTAAATGTCACACTTTTGGACCCCTTAATTTATAGAAAGACCATATTACACCTGGGGCTAATTTCATAAAACTGTTTACCAAAAAATTTGCTTAATCCAAATTTTGCTTTATAAAAATGGTATACATAGGAGTCAAAATCTTGTGCGATTTGTATTGCAATCGACTGGTATTACACTATTCATGCTGAGAACCCGGGTTGACATACAATTTTGACTATTAACTCATTTTTTATAAAGCAAACAAATCTTGGGTTAAAGCAAATTTTTCTGCTGAACAGCTTTATTAAATTGATAAACCTGCTAATCTCCAAGTCTTATGCAGCTTAATACTTCAGCAAGTGTATTGAATTTTTTTTTTTTACCCAGCCCGGAATGGTCAGCACATGGTGTTGCCTGTTTTATATATGTAAGGTGTAAATTGCCATGTATAAATTACTATATTACTATATTTGCCTAGTATGCGGGAGGTCGTGGGTTCGAGTCCTACTTGAGCACGCTATGAAGTTTTTCTCATAGTGTCTCAGGAAAGCACTGAGTGTTTACACTGGTCCCAAGCTCGAGATCAAGATTAATCCCCTGATATGCGTCAGTGTTAACCGCAATGGTGCTGAGTGCCGTGTTTACATTCTGTAGTTGATCTCGAGGGCGGTTCCAGAAGTTGCTGATCAATGTGTGCATGGGTTGTGCATACACACTGTAACAATTTCACTAGCACATTTTTGTCCCAAAATCATGAACACATGAGGCAGGTAACTGCTATAATGGATGAGGTACCTGATGTGTTTGTGACTAGCACCCCAAGTACCTCAAGTTGATTAAACCACTGTTCTTCATGTGCATCAAGTGATGGTTTAATTTGTTAACTCGCGTCTCATGCACGTGTGGGGCCGGAACATTTAAAAAGTAAAATCGAATGGTCACTTCAGGTGTGTGAAGTGGTGGTCAGAGCGTGCTGAGCAGCATGTGTTGCACCTGAGGTGTAAGATGATTGACAATCAAAAAGTTTTTACTGAAAATAATTTCATCTCTTGCACATGAAGTGTTTCCATTTAAGCTTTGACTATCACACCAGGCACATGAAACACTTGAGGTGACACTCGCCTCAACACCTCAACATGAGGTGAAACTCGCCTCACCATGAGGCGTATGCATTACTCAGCGCAACACTTCAGGTGCATGAGCTTGGTAGAATCACGTGCATGATGTAGAGTCACTTTTTACAGTGCACAGTGTACAAAGCCACTTGAATTTCAAGGGCTTTTCCCCGCTACGGCTGTGGAGCAGATGTGGTAGGATGCAGTAAAGAATAATAGCTTATCTAACCACAAACTGATCCCGAGCTTGGGATCGAAACCTCCACCAACGCGAGACCAAAATCTTAGGGTCTGAACTAAGACCAATTTGGTCCCGAGAGCATTTACACTCGGTTTGTGATCCAGGGCTGATCCTGCAGTATGAGATCGGTGTTCGACCCCGAGCTCGGGATTAAGTGTAAACAGGGTGTTGGGAAGGGCAAAAAAATAAAATACCCTCATTAATATTATATATGTGTGTGTAATACAGCGTGTCCCAAAAAAATGTCCCTCTCATATTGACCGCTGTATAATTTCGAAATTAAGTACATGTAGGCCTATTGTTCTTAATTTGGTGTCCAATTTTATAACTCCAGTGAAAATGTCATCAGTCTCGCTTCAACAGTTTTGAATACACAGGCTTTGGTTTTAGAACATGCTGTACTGTAACAAATACCTGTTCAATAATGCAAGGTTACTGATGACTACTGAAAATTAGAGTGCTGTCGTTTGGTGAAAATTGTAAGGCATAAACTACCTACATGTACCTCACATTTTTAATATTACACAATCTACATGCATGGTGATCGACACCTGCAGAAGCTTGATAGTTTTGGACTGTTTTGGTGAGTTGAATTTTTACACCTCGATGTGTCCTACGTGTTTCCAGCTTTATTTAAGTTAAGATTTGAATGCTTTCTTTCCAGGCCATATCAGGATTTATACATTGTATAACGCCCAAGTAGATCCTTGTGATCTGAGTGGACGATAGCAGGTCACGTGTTATTCAATATTTAATCCATTTTAATGCTGCGTCACTAACCGTGCAATTTTGTTTTATTTGCCGTGCAATTTTGTTTTATACGTTTTTCCATTGCACAGTGATCCCGCACCCCACTGTATTAATTCAGCGTAAGTGTATGACTGTGCGTGTCGTATGTATGATGCGAGCGCGACCAGTGAAGGCGACCCCTTAAAGGGCCCCTTATTTAGGATTTTTATCAATGAAATCTATGCTTTAAAACCACTCTACTCAGTTAAAGTCATAAAAATCCTATTTGGAGCTTGCTTTGGGGGTTAAAACAAAGGTTTTTAGTTTTTATGCTAATGAAAATATGCATATTCATGACCAAGGTCACTATGTCACAAGAGGCAAACACAGGAAAACCACATTCAACTGTGCACAAAAGATTCCACTTTTTTCTCAATTTTCCAAAAACTTTTGTAATCCATGGCTGTTTGAGTTTGTTTTACATGTTGCCTGCTGTAAGCCATGACAAAACTGGGGGTAGAAACTGCAGCAATTTGCCACAAGTCCAACTTGAAGTCTTATGTTTTTTCTTAACTTTTCCCTTCTGTCTTCCTTATGTGATGCACTCAAAACAGCGCCCTCTGTGATTTATTGCAGTGAAATCTTCAAAGTTAAAAAGGCCACCTTTTATTGATTTTACATCCAAATGAACAATAGTATATCTTGCTGAACAAGTAATCCGTCATTATGAAGCAAAGCTTAGGCACAAAGTTGTTTAGCATGTCACAGGCCCTTTAATACACAAAAACATTTTTACAACTCACAAGCGACATGGCGGGTTTCGTACTTATGACGGATGATGAAATAAACTCGAAGGGTAAGCCTGAATAACCTGTAAAAAAAGTAGGATGACAAGGATCTACTTGGCCGTCATATAAAACAAATAATAAATGTTTTAATTTGTGCAATGGGAGGAATATTTTAATTCGGTGAAAGATGGAATGTGTTCCATTCAACTTGGCTTCGCCTCGTTGAATGGAACATTCGCCTTTCACCTCATGAAAATATTCCTCCCATTGAACTCATAAACATTCGTTATTTGTATAATAAAAGTCCCAGCTCATTTGGTATTTTCATGACTTGAATGATATATTCTTATATTTTTCCAATAAGCCTTCCAATGTCATATAATTACAGATATTCAGTCAACAAACAGGACGATACTGAGACATTTGAGCTGAACATGAGCCTGGAGTACTGCATTGAAGGATTCTGCACAAATGTTGACATTGAGCATCATATTCCCATCCCAGTTTGTAATCCCGGTTTCAGCGATTACACCCTGTCTGGTGAGTTAATCCCAGTAAATCATCCTTTATTAAGGCCCACTATCATTCGCAATGACCCCAAAAGTTAATCAACGAGTTGACAGGGACAACCTTCCTCAAAGTAAAGATTAAATTGGTAGCAACTATCCAATGAAATGTTTTCGCCCGAGATGATATAATTTTACCAGGAAATAATCCGTGAACTTGAAATTATTTAGATGTTTGCAAACGATTTACTTCTCATTTGGGCGGTTTGAAATGGGCACTGTGTTACACCCGCCAAGACCGGCAAAACGCATATAAATTTTCATGTTTCTGGAAAACGTCGTACATTACTTGACAGAGCTGAAATTGCTTCGCTTGCTGTGCTATTAACACTTGGTTAACATTGTTTCTCCTTGTCTACCATGCAGCGAGTGGCTTCATAGAGACAGTCACAGGGCAGGTCATCCAGGGAGCATCGCTAGCTCTGCTATCAAGACTTGGTGTGGACCCAGACTTCTTCAGTAGCCAGCCGTGCATCAACCCAAGTGAACCACATTCTTACGGAAGTATGCTTTCATTTGGTTGTTTACTTTATTGATAGCGGCTCCAAGCATTCTTAAAGGGGCTGTACGTGTCACGGTTTGCACATGCGCAGCAAAACTTGAAACTTTCAAGTTTCGTCGCTCGGGTTTTGCATATCCTATTAAATATTGGCCATTCCTTACAATTCTTTAGTAATTCTGGCTGTGGTGTGCTTGTCAACTGTCAGGTTGTCCTGAGGCATTACTTCTTATTTTAAATGGCACTGTTTGCCGTCAAACATCAATATCACTGGGTGTTTCATCTCATTAAAAAAAAAACAGACATATAGAAACGACAGCTAATGATATGAATGACATGGGTGGATACAGCAATTTGTTCAACCTTGATTTCCGCACCAAAACTGGTGTGCTTATTTGGTCCTGACAGCAATTTTTCAGCACATCTTCCGTTGATGGAAAGACACCATGCCCGCCGCTGCTGTACCCATTTTTCCAGACACTGATCGCGCATGCGCGATGCGAAATCGAACGACGGTTCGCAACACGATGTAATATGTAGTTAAGATCTACATATTGTAAACACTCATGAACACTGTATATTGCCCATACAGCACGTGCTAAGTACACGATGGCGTTGTGTAACGAAATTGCACTACATTCTTCCGAGCGTGCACGTATGTCAAAAATTTAAAGGATTTGGCGCATGCACAAACCGCGACACAGCCCCTTTAAGAAACTCTTATATTGGAGTGCTCTTTGTATGATTTAAAGGGGAATGACACCCAAGAAACAAAAGACTTTGTGCTGCGCAAGTGTAACTCGTACATTATTTTTATACAAAGAACAAGGAATTTGACCAGCTGGAAATTGGATACAAACTTCACAAGGAATGGCTCATAGGTGCCACCATTTCGTCCAGAAACTGAGCAAAGAATCAAGTTTTCACAAGCAACTCCTTCATCTACTCCTTTTGCAGTTTTGGTTGCATACATTTTTATTATATCTCATAAGTAAGCAGGAGGTCCGCGGTTCAAATCCCAGTGGAGCCAAGTTGCTTTTCACTACATCCAGATTTCCCAAACTCATGGACACTCGTCCACATTTGTATCAAATTTATTCACCCCGGCGCACAGTGGGCCAGGTGGGAATGCAAACTGCGCCAAAATAATTAATGGTCATTGTTTTAAAAAAATAATAACTTTACATTTGTTAGGTTTAATTGTTTTATAATACAACTATTTTATAATAAAAATAATCACTATAACATTTCCAACTTTAAGTAATACCGTCTTAAACCCGACGAGAACAGGCAAATCACGAGAAAAAGCATGTTATTTCTGTAATATTTTAAACGGCCATTACAACCGCTGTGTCAAACATAAGGTTATGAAAATTGGCTTGAAATTAGAGAACATTCCATATTTAAGGACAATTAAAGGCACAGGTTCGTCAGCAATGCGCGCGCGCCAAATTCGTGCCACGAAATACGCAGCGTCATAGCAAAGGCATGGAGCTGCGTATTTCGTGGCACGAATTTGGCGGGTGCGCATTGCCTTTAAACCGATGGCAATTTTACTTGTATTTCATCCGAAAAAACACAGACAAACACAGAAAAATCAGGTAGAAAAGTAGTGTGCTTTATTCAATATCTCTGGAAATACAAACTGTTGTCGATTGCTGCCTTAATTCTTATTTTTCATAAAAGCATAAAAACCCAAGAACATTTTAAAACCAGATTTAGCTGCCACGACCTGCCATCTTGAAAATTATGTTGTTTTTGCAAAATCTATACTGAACTACTTGCAAGATTTACTGGTTGTATTCCCTCTTTTAATAGGCATCTATTCACCTTGTAACTTGTGTTACATTCTAGGCCGTCCTGGTTACGAGCGTATATTGGACATTTGTACACAGGGTTTTTAGAAAGGCATTTTGTTGTACTATTTGTAACCCTTTTGGGGCCTAAGTTATCTTTGGCGAGTTGCGATGGATTTGGTATTTGCGACGCGTCGTAAATCTTTGTGAAATCGACCCCAGACAAAGGTATTTTCTGGAAAACATGGTCTGTGTTGCCAAAATGCTCCCTTTACCGTGGAAAGACCAATATACAGCCACTGTACTTAATTGTGATGTCCCTTTTTTTGTTTTTCACATTTCCAGTACAAATAGTTTTATCCCCCTGTGTGATTATAAAAGATATGCATGATTAAAACCAACGGGAGCAAAAACGAGCTCCATACTTCGTCTAATTTTTGAGAAAAAAAAGGGTTTGCAGTAATTTCGCCCCAAAACCATTTCGTCCTGAAACATTTCGCCCTGAACCACGGCCTGTGCACGAAGTGGTTTTGGGGAGAAGTGGTATTTGGGTGATGTAGTGTTTGGACAAAGTAATTTGGACCGAAATGGCACTTGGGCGAAGTGGTTTGGGGCGAAATGGCACTTGGGTGAAATGGTTTTGGGGCGAATTTAATTGTTTTACTCATTTCTCAAAGACTATAGCACTTTAGACAAAACCATTTCAGGGAAAGTTTTCTACGGTCATCATGTTTATATTGTGTAAGTTTTGCGTAAATCTGTGAACATTTCTGATTTTTGAGATACCAATCATGTATACTGCCTTTAAACGATGGTCATTTTACAAATTTAAGAAATTAACTTAATGTAAAGAAATTCCAGTGATGTCTGGTTATAATGTATACCTTTAAGAAATTTGATTTTCCATTTCAATATAAATTTTAATACCATGGTCATATGCATGTAGTTGATTGTCCACTGTTGTCTAGATGTGAACCAGGGACCGCCACATCACAAACCCTGATAATGCAACATGATATTATTCCGTTCCAGCTTGTCCCAACATGCAGCTTCCCGATAACCTGATCTCCCAGGCTCACTGTGGCATCCTTGATACATGTTTTGGCATACATTGTTGCTTGGATGTGACTCTCGGACCACTGCAGCATGCTCTCAGCGCCTCCTGGGTGATAGACCCATGTATCGGTCAACTAATGCTGCAGTTTGAGAACTGGAAGTACAGTAAATCCCTCTCACATCTGGATTTTGAAACCGACAATGAGATTCAAATTGGAAACTTCGCAAAATTCAGGTAAAGTCTGAAAATTAATGTTATTAAATAATTAAAAAAAAAAAAAAAAATTCGCTGGCAGAGTGTGACGTCAATTTTCCAGTAGACACGTTCACTCCTTTGGCAACAGTTCACGCTACTTGTATGGCAACGCGATTCTTCACTCGTTTTGCACAGGAGCCACAAGGGGAACATTTTCAGTCAAGTTTTTCTGTTACAAACATCACAAAATAAGGCGGTAGGATAGCGTATCGCTATGAGAGTAGGTATGAGAAAACCATTGCAAGTCATTATTGTCCATATTTTTTCAATATTTTCTGTAAAAAGAATAGTAAAATACAGATGTAAAATGTGAGTGTGAACCAGTAACCATAGTTACGGTCCAGCGCCCGCAATGTGACGTCACGACTCTGGCAGCGAATTAAAGTGAAAACTCACAAAGCTGAAGAGTGCTCACGGTAAAGGGAACAATTATGCATAGTTCCGACGTGTCAATCAAGCTGAAGCCACGTGGCAATTTTTGACCAATCACAACAGAGCTACGCAGACAGCGCTCACAAAGGTCATAGTGCATTTGCTCACAAACAAAAACACGTGCTTGTAAGCAGTGCTTGGCCGTACTGCTTGCATGAGGTGGCTCCGAGTGAATTTTGGTTTTAACGACGGGCGAGTGACTGTTCAAAGGTAAGAAAGGGCTCAATAGACAGCCGAAGTGTGACGTGGGTTGCCATGATAATTGGCTCTAAACATCATGGCCGTCGGGAAAGGTACCTTTGCAAAAGCACAGGGACACGGTTCAGTGATTTTTAGTGTAGAGCCATTGCCTAGTCAACTAACAAAAGATGACGTATTCACTTCGGCAGTCTAGAGGTTTTGCAAGTCAACAGATACGCACACGTTTAGGCATAAAAAAAAAAAATGTTATGTTGGCGTAACCCGACCGACCCTAAAAATACGGCCGACCCTGGATATTTTTATTTTTTTCAAGGGAAGAAATTTAATGATTAATATCTATATGTTTCCATCAAGGGAAAATGTGGATCTGCGGTCATTTTCGATCGCTTAAAACGGATAAATTTGAGTCAACAGCTAAGGTTAATCGCCCAGAGCTGCGCCGATGATGTCAAGGTGGGGTACACGGTGCTGAAAATACAATCGTCAAAGGAAGAAGCGGGTCCATACAAAGATGTGGAATCAGATGAAACGGCCAGCATTTTGTCTGATTTTGGTTTCCACTTTTTCATGTCATTTTCGTTGCTGGGAGGAAAAAAAATTTAAAAATAAAAAATAAAAAAATCCCGACCTACCTACCCTATTTTTGGGGGCCCGTTACGCCAACATAACATTTTTTTTTTTTATGCCTTAGCTATACGTAACCATAAGGGGAATTTCTGTGGTTTCGCAAAACTACAGTGTGTTAATAGCTAAAAGGCCTCAATTTCCAACAGCGGGAAAACTACCCAGCACAACACGGCTTTGATACTAAGTTTACTTTTAATCCAAAGCTTTGAAATGCACAAAAGGTTTGTAGACATTCACAATTAATACTTAATCTGTCTACGTAAATACAAAAACAATTAGGAAAAACACTAGCAATCTGAAATTTCACTATGCATTTTAATAGTGCTTATGCATAGCGAGCTGGGTCTTTCCACAGTAAAGGGGGCTTTTTGGCAACACAGACCATATTTTCTAGGAATGCATTTGTCTGGTCTCAAAATAAAAGAAATAAGTTTAAGTTGTTTTTAAGAGATAACTTGGGCCCAAAAAGGGTTACAAATAGTGTGACAACATGCCTTTCTAAAGACCTTGTGTAGAAATTTCTTTTATTTTGAGACCAGACAAAGATATTTTCTGGAAAATATGGTCTGTGTTGCCAAAATGCCCCCTTTACCGTGGAAAGACTATCCGTGCCATGCAAACATTTGAGTTTTCTCCGATGAATCTGTGCTTTTCATGCCAGTCCTCATTGCTTTGTGCGTTGTGTGTCTCTATTTTTGCTTGTAAGGTGTAGCAACAGTAACTAAGTGGGCGGGGTTAATTGGGCAATATCAGAACTATGTATTGGTAAGGTCTTTTCCTACTACTCCAAATCTTGGGGGTGGCCCTGGGGCGACGCGTAGGTGAACTGGGGGTGCAAAAATGCGTGTCACCCTGGGGCGGCCCCAGGCGAGTTCGCCCTCGGGTATGTCTATTGACACCTTCCACTTTATTGCAGGTACACTCTTAAGATTGAGGCTAGCGAGATCACAGTGAGCCTGTCTCTGGATGTATGTGTGGATGGCCACTGCACGGGGGAAATTATGCTTCTTGATAGGGCAGTGTCCCCTTTACCAACATGCTATGCCAATGGAACACTGTCCTGGAGGAATCTACCAGGTTTGAGATGATTTCTGGGATTTTCTGGGGGTGTCTTAAAAAGAAGAAACTGTTGCCAAAAACTGCCATTGTTAAATGTTGTCCTTTGAAAAGGGCCTGTCCATAAAGTACGTACGCATGATATGCCAACTTTTTAGACCCTCCCTCTCCCCCTGTACGCATGGCGTACGCAGTGGCTTCAACCCTTACGACCTCGACTTGTGTGTGCGTGTGACCCCACTTTATTACGATTGCAATCCGATTACAATAAGTATGTCATGTGACCCAGTCGTCATTGGAAATATTTCAATCGTGTCATAATTGTATCAGAATCGAGTAATTACGAAAAGATTTCCCATGTGACCCTGCCGTTTTGGTTAATTACTTCTGCAGCCGATTTCACAAAAATTTTTGAAGCTTACGCAACTTTTAAAAATGGCATAAGCCCAATAGGCTTGCGTGTAATTATCACAGGATTGTTGTACAGCTTACGCAATAAAATGTTGTGCAAGTGGGCTTACGCAGTGCGTAAGGTTTCGTAAAATCGGCTACAGAAACACATCCTTATGCACAGCCGATTTCACGAATCCTTATGCACTGTGTAAGCCTGCATGCGCAATGTTTTATTGCGTAAGCTTCGCAACATTCATGTGATAATAACACGCAAGCCTTTGGGGCTGATGCCATTTTCAAAAATTGCGCAAACTACGACATTTTTGTGTGAAATAGGCTGCTGCAAAGCAAGCCAAATACCATTATATTGCATTGGAAAACGTTCAAAAAGTGAAATGTTTTTGTTTGTTCCTTTGCAGGAGTAACATCAATCTCTCAGCTTACAAGCCTGAGTGTTGGCCTTGAGACAGTAGCAGGGGCTCTCCAATTACCATCCCATCAAGTGTTAACCTCGCCATGCTTTCCTGTCCTCCTTGCTGATCAGTCTGAAGGTAGGGAGTGAAGAAATATGTACATTGAAGATGATCTTTTGAGCAGTCTTGCATTTAAAAACTGTGATAAGCATTTAATAATTTGTCTCAGTTTTGCGCATAGTGGCGAATCGGTTAACATTCCACTTTAGAGTAATACGGTCTTTTAGTAATGCTTTTTCTAAGTCTTTGATTTCATTATTTTTTTGTATAATTTTGTTGTTGTTGATAGAATAGTGTTGTTAGTGAATAGTTTCACTAAAAATTATGTTGGGTTTTGGGGTACGTGTAAAGCGGGCCTCCCACTGTGCGATTTTTGCCACGAATTTCCTACGAATTGGTATGATTATCGGAGGCTGCCTATAGATTCTACACACAATTGTACCCAATCGTAGAAAATCGCAGGAAATTCATGGCAAAAATTGCACAGTGGGAGGCCCACTTAAGGGTAATCTAGGCAGAGATTTTGATGTCACAAATGTTTTCATCAATATGCGAAAAAAAACAAAAAAACACATGGGTCTTAATGGCCACTCGTAACGCTATGGACTTTCACAATTCGTCACTATGCAGAAAATGCAAGCCGGCTGTGCGTACTTTTTCGCCACTCCTATTCTTTTGCATGCATCTGTAAAAATCTCAACCAGTCGTCTTCAGTTTCGTCTTTAGAGAGCTTTCGATTACACGACGGAGAGAAAAAGCTGATCGCAAGCATCGTTGCACAAAATCTCCCGTGCTACCTAAACCCATTTCGACTTTAATGACGACGCGTACTCAGCCAAGTGACCCGAAAATGCATTGTCTGACATCCTTGGACCATCCCACGTCGCCGTTCTCTACACAACGCCAAAACACCCCAAGGCACGTTGCATAATTTGGAAGAGAACGAACAGACAAGGTTGTCGCATGCGCAGTAGACGTGCGTGATGTCATTACATTGTGTTTCATGTCGCCATCGTGTAATCGACAGCTCCCTATTGATATTTTCCCATCTAGGTTGTAGACAAGGCCCATATACTGATGGACACCTGGTTATTTTAGCATTTGATTAACAATTTATTCCTTCTTAAATGCTGCAAATTTCACAGTGTGGTTGTTTTTCCCCAAGTTAGGAGTGTTTGATTCACGTAATGTTCGTTTTGCTCCTGGCAGGAGGCGTTGCCTTGTAATGCGCAAGGCCCCACTGGTCACCAGTGTAATGTCGGTATTCGTCACTATGCATAAAATGCTGCGTATTTCATGAACTTATTCGCCTCGTGTGCTTTTTCATAACTCAAGATTAAACAAATTTTCGATTTAAAACCTTCAGAAATGAAAATTGGCATCTTTAGTACCGTAAATATGAAAAAAATCTTAATTTTGAAACAAGCTGCTGATTCACAACTCTGCAAAAAATGCAACGAATTGCCCTTGACATTTCTTGTATTACCGCTGGGCGACTAGTGGACTTTGCTACTCGCGATCGAGTAGATGAAGCAATTACTCGCGAGTAATTAAATAAAGGAACATACCGGCTTTGTTGGGCTATTTTGGGCTCGAAATAGACCCATACATTATTCTGAAGCGCCTTCGAGAGTAAATTAGATATATCCTTAAAAGACGCCGTCAAATTTTGTCGTTTTTGAGCACTTTTGAAAAATTCACGTGACTTTTCGGAACCAAATTCTGGTTCCGAAAAGTCACGTGGTCTTGTGAGTTAGTTGTATTTCCAGCCGTATAAAAGTTTGTTACTGCAGAACTGCACCAAATTCAACTCTGATTTCTCCCCAATATTTATAAGTAATTGACAAAAGAGAGACTATTTATACAGGTATGAAACAAAGTTAAACATAAGTATGAAAATTCGAACATAATTGTTTGTTTCGAGAGTCCGGAGAACGGGAGCGAGCGCGGGCTACAGCAGGCTACCGTGGAGTGTAGGATATTTGCCCCGCACATCATAGCACGGCAAATAGCCTAAGTGCACACACACACTGGCGTGTTGCTTCGGTGTCATTCGTGAAGAAAAAACATGATCCTCAAAAGAAAACAGAAATTCCTATTCGGTCGTCCGGGCTGTCTAATGAAATCATAAGCAGAAAATTTGAGATATCCTGAGCAGGAGAAGAGCGAATCGTTTGTGACAAAGTCGTGAGGCTCGAGCGTAATTGCAACGGCTGGTAAAGCGTATAACCCGTCTTTTGACCGTTTTTGTTAATTTTGCACTTCTTTAGTAAATTACGGGATATTTTGATGATCTTTTTTCACAAAGACCATCAAAAAAGTATTGTCAATGCTGCTACATCACTAAATCATGTAAACAGTAGGCCGGTGTGTACATTTAATCGCAAGTAGTTGGCAAAGTATCAAAAGGGAGGGGAAAACAAAATGCACGTTTGTGTGTATACATGTAGGTAACCAACTGTACAGCGGAAATTTGCCTAATAGTGCTGCCCGGATTCTGTTTCAAACAATGCATAGATGGTGAATTTTTTCTTTCCTAAAAAACTACCTCGGTTACCTTTAAGTAATGAAAATCAAACGGTCTTGGTATCTTGCTCCACGATTAGACAAAATAAGTTTGCCATAATTCTCCTTCAACCGTGCATGTTAGCTTCTGGCACATAATAGCATGTATTAATCGCGATTAATCGAGTATAGTTTGAAAATGATAGGTACGAGTACCGTTTACTACTCGCGATTAATCGATTAATCGAGCTATTCACCCAGCGGTATCTTGTATCATCCCGTTTTCTCCTGCAGTGTGTCCCCACTTGCCCTCCCTAACCACTCTAGGATCAGGCGGTGTTTGTCACTACTCCGACGCATGCCTAGGGGTGGAGTGTTGCCTACAGGCAGATCTTGGTAGCATCTCTCGCACCGTGAGGACGTGGTTGACTGTAGACCCATGTGATTTCAGACTCAGTGTGGGCTTTGAGAATTGGAGTTACAATATCACACTCTTGAGGTAGGCAGAAAAATTATTCAAGAAAAAAAGAAAGATTCCATGCAGAAATCTTATCAACTAACATGTATCAAGATTTTTCTTGTATGCATAAAAACGTTTAAGACTGATGACAACTTGGGTGTTATGGCCGAGCGGTCTAGTGTGTCGAACTCCAGTTCCTGTACTGTAGAATGTGGGTTTGATTCCAGGCCGTGACGGGTTGTGGCACCTGTGCCCTTGAGCAAGGCACTCAACCACACTTGCTCTATCCTTCGAAAGGGATGTAAAGCCGTTGGTCCAGTGTGTCAGGTAACAGTAACACACTTTAAAGATCCCAGAGCATTCTTTCGTGAAGAGCAAGGGGAGGGATTCCCCGGTGTCTCTGGCCGTTTCTAATTCAACTTAGAAGTTGATATTTGAATATCTATGTTAATTGATCCCATTCCTGTAATTGGCGGTCCTTCCGCTGTTGGATGTGGTAAATAAATAAATAAATAATTTTTCTATATATTCCTAAATATCAATTTTGCCTATTCTTGGGTTTCACTTGACTTGACAACCGTTGCTATCCGCCATTACTGTGTCCATATACTATGGCACCGCAAAGCGACAAATAATTCAACACTGATAATTTAATGTTGACGCATATTTTTGCCAATGTTGCGCAAGAAAAAAAGGTTGGCATGACTTTTAAATGTTGATAGACTGTTTGAAACTGGCATACCGTGCTTTTGTTGGACATAGTAATAACGGATATGATAGTTGTTGACGTCACACGTATATCAAGCCAAAGGGGAAATAATTTAACACTGATAATTTTGCCATCAACCATAAAAAACAAGTCTCAACATTTTTAAAAACTTGCCAGCAAAAGCACGGTATGCCAGTTTCAAACAGTCTGTCAACATTTGCAAAAATATACGTCAACATTAAATTATCAGTGTTGAATTATTTTTCGCTTTGGCGTGCCATAGTATGGACACAGTAATGGCGGATAGCAACCAGTTGTCAAGCCAAGTGAAACCCAAGAATTGGTAACCCGAATTTGAGCATGACGTGCTCGACTGCCTCTGTATGTGAACTGCCCAATTTGACCTTTTTGCTGAAAATTTAAAAAAATATCTTGATAAGTTTCTTTTTATAAGTTTCTTTCAGTATATTTATCTAGAGGCCAAGAGAAAAATAGTCATGATTTTGGTTACACGCCTCTCCTAGAAAATCATGCAGAAACCTTATCTTTTATAAAAAATAACTATATTGTGCCTATATTTAAAACCTTATTTTTGTGTACATCACCTTTTTACCCCCTCAAACCTTTTTGTTGTTGCACTCTTGTGTGTTTTTCGGATTTTGCAAATCCCCCCATCCCCCATCGCCCCCCCGCCCCCACTCCGCACTCCCAAAAAATCAAAAACAATACATAAACCTTTGATGAAAATGTCATTGTTTAGGTTTAGTTTTGATAATTTTTTTCTGCTTTTTTCCCATTTTCCCACCACAGTTACAGATGGGGCATGGTCACCAGAGAAAGACTGAGCGAAGCAGTGTCACTTACGTTTGCCATCGACAAAACCTCAGACAATCGCAATTTCATCCTGTCCCTGTCTCTACAGCTCTGTATTGCTGGAGTTTGTGCTCCTGATATCGTCATTTTGGAGGATTTCTCGGCACCCGTTCCATTCTGTAATCCAAACGGAACGTTGGAATGGCCCCAAGATTTGGGTAAAATAATTTTAAATTCAGTACAGACCCACAGTAATTTTAAGTTTTACTTTGGAAAGAGCAGCAGAAAACGTGCTAGTTTTTTTTTACAGAGTTCCGCAAGTGCATAGCACTCATAAAAAAACTTTAAAAAACACTTTAGTCCCATTTTCTACAACTTAGACTGACAAAGCTTAAAAGAAAAAAAATCAAATGTGTATTTTAAAGATTTTAATGTTTGTATCCTGTAATTGATTTGTAAAATTCAATGCAATTTTGCTTTGGGCAGCAAATTTGAATATTAATAAACCAAGCTCGCTATTTATCAATCAATTAAGAATATCAAGAACCGGAATCACAATCAATGCATAGTTCCGACCTGTCAATCAACCGAACCCGCCGACTAATCACAACAGAGCTAGCAGATGTCACCCACATAGGTCAAAGTGCACTGTCTCACAACAACATGATCACGCGATGTGTTGTGCCGGCCACATACAATTTGTACAGTGTTGTATGCGATGATCCGGGTGAAATTTTTGTTTCAAGGCCAGTCGTTTCGTTGTTCAAAGGTACGAAAGCATGTATTTCATGATGATATGACATACCTGTATTGCTGGCCCTTTACTCAGTGTGTTCTAAGATAACTGTTGACCCTGAAACATGAATACCTTTGAGTTTTCTTCAATGAATCTGTGCTTTCCGTTGAAAGTCCCATTGCTTTGTGCGTTGTGTGTCGCCATTTTGACGATAGCGTGTGAGCCATAGCAACAATATCCAAGTGGGCGGGGTTAACTGGGCAAAATCGGAACTATGCATTTTTAAAACGTTCATACAATATGAGGGTTCATCATTATAGTCAGTTCATCATTGAGAGAATTCACACATTTTTCTGTGATCCCTTTCTTGACACGGTTGAGCCCTTGCATTTAAATGTGATGGGGAATGCAAGAATGTGTTGGATATTTGCACAATAGGCCAGAATCCTCTCTCTTTTTTGAGGATTCTGAATATTAACTGTAATTTTTGTTTTCTCTCCAGATGGGAATATCGAAGATTACGCGAGTGGCTTGGTCGTGAATCGCCTGGGTCTTAGCTTGGATGTACTTCTGCCTCAGCCTTGTAGTGGCCCTCCGCAACAAGTCACACCAACAACTGGAGGTAAATGCCCCAGTCTCACCGGACCGACAACAAGGTTACGACCTAGGCTGCTTTCGAGCGCTCGTCCCTGGTGCTCCCAGGTGGTGGAAACGTTACGTCACACACATGCTTACACACGCTTTCGGGCGAGCACCATGGAGCACCTGGTGCCGCGCTCGAAAGCAGCCCTAGGTGTGACCGAAAAAATGTTGAAATCGTAGAAAGAGCGCGGGATTGGTCGCAGAGGTCGTGGGTGATCGCCAGAGCAAAATCAGTCGCAGCATTAAGGTCGATGATCATGTTCAAAACTTCTGACCTGCGATTCCAAATAGCAGACAGGTCTAACATGGTCGCACCACTATAGTAGTGCATGATCGCGGTTCAAGTTGTCCCACGACTGGGCGTGCAACTGGATGTGCAACCTGACCAGTGGGTAGTGCCACCTGTCATGTGAGCCATATTGCACGTTGCCACGATTGATCGTTCGATCGGTCGCTGATTGCAACCCTTAGTTGCATGATACCTAGAATTGATCTTGCAATCGATCGATCCCACGACCGCATGTACCACCAATCGTAGTATGACCTATACAACCAGTCTTAAAAGCAATCGCAGTATGTGACTGTAAATGGAGATCGTAGCAGACATTGCTGATAGGTCGTACCTCGGCCAAATCACCACTAATCGCACGATCCAGGAGTCGTACGATACGGTATGACTGAGGCCTAAGTTGGCAATAGTACTAGAGTTGATTTTACAAAACGTTAAGATTAGTCACACAAGGAGTTACTAAACTTATCTCGCTATTACTCACCTCATCATGATCGATTTTACCCACTCTCTAAATGCAAAAGTATGAAAAACTCACTCTTTAAAAAAGTGACTCCCTTATAAAACCACTCGGAAACAGTGAAAATCACTTTAAAAGGAGTGAAATTCTGTAAAAAGTGTGGCAATCACTCCAAAAAGAGTGGGAAAAACCACTCCACAAAGGAGCCATATAAAGGACAGCTCGAAAAAGAGCTGTCCTCCATATGGCTCCTCCTTCGAGTGGTTTTTTCCACTCTTTTTGGAGTGATTGCCACTCTTTTTACAGAATTTCACTCCTTTTTAGAGTGATTTTCACTGTTTCCGAGTGGTTTTATAATTAAGGAGTCACAATCTTTTGAAGAGTGCATTTTTCACTTTTTTGCATTTAGAGAGCACATTAAGATGCCTTTATTGCATCATAATAGTATCTCCTATACACCAATCCGAGAGCCAAGGACCCGCAGCCGATTTCACGAAAAATTTCGAAGCTTGCGCAACTTTTGAAAATGGCATAAGCCCCATAGGGTTGCGTGTAATTATCACAAGAATGTTGCGCAGCCTACGTAATAAAAAGTTGCCCAAGCGGGCTTATGCAGTGCGTAAGGATTCGTGAAATCGGCTGCTGTTCTCTGTACTTCTGCCATAACCATGATCGCACATTATGTTGTGACATTGAACAATTTGCACATTCTTTGTTGAAGCCTGCAGACACACAAAAGGGGCACGTTGTGCACTATTCAATTTTAACAACAACACAGAACGCACACTTAATGGCACTGGATGGCTCCCAGTTATGGCGGACATGCAGGGAAGGAGTCTTTAGTTACCGGATTCATGTATAAACTGTTACCGGTACATTGTAATTTCATGATTTTGTTTTCTAAAATTACAGCAAACGCAAATTTGTATGAGATGACAGTGGGTACGTACCAATGACATTGACAATGCCATTTTGTTATTTGCATCAGGTTGTGGCTCTCTCGCTTTACCCTCCTCGGCTGCACCATTCTGCTCCCTGGATGAGTCTTGCCTCGCTATTGGTTGCTGCTTGACCTTTGACCTTGGTTTAGTTCAGAGGTCATTCACCGTATGGGCGAGACTAGATCCGTGCGCTCAGAGGTTCTCCGTGGGATATGAGCGATGGAGTCACAGTGAAGTGCTAGGCATCCAGCTGTTACAGAGTAAGAATGTTTGCCACCTAGAATTTCCAAATTTTTAACCACTTGATGCCGTAGGACGTACGTATAAACATGTTCTGGCAATGTGCAGTTGACAAGTTATAACAGCTTTTCCACTGTCTTCCATGGTTGACATGTAAACTCGTCCATTGTCCACCATTCATTTGTACACACCGTGTTTTGAACTGTGAACGGTCTATCAGTGTAGCAAATCTCGTTCCATGGCGGTCGCTTTGGAGTGTTGCAAAGTATGATATTTCAATGAGAAGATTCACACAATAAATGTAGGAATGGAGGTCTGTCGTATGGAGGTACACTTGTACCATGACTGAGGAGTTTGGGTGACTGTCTCACAAACTTAAGGTGGAAACGCCTTGTGGGTTGTGGGTTCAAACCCAACCATGGTACTTACATGTACTGCTCTTGAGCAAAGTGCTTCACCTAACTTGCTCATCCGGCGTTTGATGGGATGGAAAGATCTAAAGAAAATAGAACAATGCTTAAAGTTGCATTGTCCGTGTTTGGGTGAAAGGATTAAAAAATTAATTTAGACAATTCTATTTTCTTGAAACGGGCTTCACATGTACGTTGTACATGTGTGCGTACGCTCGTACATATTATGTGTACAATGTACACACATATATACGCGAACATGTACAGTTGAAGTCAGAAGTATAAATACATGTACACCACTACCATCATCACCCAAAATGGTAAACAGGACTACCTGAACCATTGCAAGGTGTGCAAGCTACATGTATGTTTTTAAGTACTGCATGCACGCGAGAAATTCCACAAAGTAAAGACTGTTACAAAAATGGTGACAACGCAAGTTTAAGCACACCAGTTTTAACACATGGTTGCACAGTTGCATTTAAACTTCTGACTTCAACTGTACATTTACGTCATAACCCTGTTGAGTAAAAGACAGGGGCTGTCTTTTAATCGACTGTTTTTAATCGACTGGCATTAATCCTTAACGGATTTTTACGTTTTTGGTACCAAATGAAAACTGATAACTTTTTCTATTCTAGAAAAATGGCAATTTTACTTTTAAAAAAAAAGTTTGACGTTCAAATTGTCCTTAAATCGGACAGTGCAACTTTAATGTTAGGCCAATAGTACATAAGGTGTTCTTTGATTTGGAATGGATTTCCTAAATTACTATCAATTGATTTTGCATTTTTGTTGACAGGTCATTCTTTTGAGAGAAACATTGGAAATATCAGAATAAGGTAAATGATCTTGATTTTGTTTTTTTTACAAGTTGTATTCTAAAACAATTAAAGACAGCGAGATGTGTCTGGACTGTGAACAAATTTTAAACATAAAGTTACTGGTCTTTTAGGCAGCACCCCACAACAGACTTAATTAGTGCAGCTTTTCTGTGGGATCCTGCAGACTCGGGGGGCGGATCCCAAAGTTAAAGTTGTTAAATATTGCCTGAGATCAAACCACAAAGCATCTAGAATCCAAAATTTTCCAGGGCCCTTAAGCGGGCACTGGAACCCCCGCCGTTAGGGCTTCGCGCTACGCGCTCGCAATTTTATTGTCATCAGCATTTCATGCTTAAACTTTTCACGCACTTCCCTTTGCAAAATCCTGGATCCGGCCCTGAGACTCATATATTCTCCCCAATACTAAAGAATCTTCAGCTTCCCACCCACTAACGTGAACTTTCTGCAGAATAATTCAGCTGGTCGCAGTGTTGCAGGACTCGAGTCCAAGACTCTACAGAAACGAGGCAGACTCTAGTCACCATTTTTGTGACTCTAGTCATCTTGGAAAGTGACTCAGACTTGGACTCAACCATGATGACTCGGACTCGAACATTGTGACTCGTGACTCATGAGTCACATATTTAAATAAAAGTGATTTTGAGTGATTCTGTTTTTTTTAGTCAAATGGTATTTTGTGGGGTACCATGGCCGGGTGGTTTGGGTCGCTGGTTCGCAACGCTCGGGTGAAAAGTTGGGGTTGCGGATTCGATACCCGGCTGTGATACCTATGCCCTTGAGCAAGGCACCTAAACACGCTTGTTCCATCCTATGGAAGGGACGTAAAGCCGTTAGTCCAGTGTGTAATTGTGTAACGCACTTAAAAGATCCCAGAGCACTTTCATGAAGAGTACGAGTATTGCCCGGTGTCTCTGGCTGTCGGCCGCCAATGGCGCCACCCACCTGTGTATCTCGATGTTTAGATGGAAGACACTTGTAAGCTTCATGCAATTCAGCCTACGGGCTGCAAATTGAAGTCTGTTAATGCGGCCTTTAACAAAATCAAACACTCGCTGTTCACAGGTATGACATACGGCGCCCTCACACTACTGTGTACGATGTAGATATGGACATCAGCTTGTGCTGGGAGGGTGTATGTGATGAACCAGTTGTTGTCCTTCAAGATGCAATCTTCTCAGGGTCTCAATGTGGTGATGCAGACAGCGGAGGCAGTTTAAGAAGGAGAAGACGAAGCGTGGATGATCTGTGAGTAGCAGGATTAATACAAAAGACTCTCATTGTAAAATGAGATCAACAGAAAATGGGACATCTTCAACTCAGAGCATTTTTTTAATTATTATTGTTGAATGCTGTATCCAGAGCTGCCAAGTAGTACAGATTTTCCGTATTTTATACAGAAATAAAAGTAAAATCAGGGATGTGAAATTTTGATTTTTAGCGGATTTCCGCTATTTTGTTGTGCGTTCCATATTTTATTTTCCGCTTTTTTTCCCTACCAACTGGCCATAATTTTTTTTACCGAGCATAAAAAGAGCGCCCTTAATTGATTTAGTAATTTCGCGAAACAAACTTGTGCAAGTCTAGTCGCCAAGCAAGTGCCATGGCATACAGCGCTGGTGTACTGTAGATGCTTAATGCGGTGCCGCGTAGCTTGCAGTCCGTGACTGCAATGAATGGCGAACCAGACTTGTACAAGCCTAATCCCTAAGCAAGCACCATCTTTGCCTGTATCGCAAACTGACAGCGGCTAAGCATTTGCGTATGTGTGGTGTGCTGCATGTGGCGTGCGATGAACTGATTTTACTGGCCGCTTACACTGGCCCGTCTTCAACGATCGATGTTGCCTAGATTCTTTTTTATTATCCACAAGGTAAATATTTTTAAAAAAACTGGTTTTTGTGATTGTTAAAATGTTTTTGACATTGCACGATGATGGTGTAATTTCAAATGATCCCAAACGTTGAAACACTGGTAGTCTCTACGCCTCTTCCCCCTCCCCCCAAAGGAAGCCACGCCCCTTCTGATTTTGTTTTAATGCTCCGCTCACACCCCTGATATATCAATTTTTGCCATTTTCAATAAGTAAAATAGTTTTTTGTGGGATACAACACAGTTTGCCAATAATCTAATATCCTCAAAAAAAGTTCGGAAAGTCAAGTTTGAATGACGATTTCTCTCTTGTTGCAAAATAATTTTCCTTGAATTTTAAATCATTGGAAAGCCCTGTTATTCCTCTTTACGATGATGTGTCATTTGTTATGATTAAGCAATTGTGGGATGTGCAGCACAGCTGAATACGGGGGCGGGTGTAAAGTGAAATGTCACAAAATGCATTGCTATTGTCAAAAAGTGCATTGACACATTGCCATCCTCCAAGCAAAAGGGGAATGCACTGCATGACAATAGCAGTGAATTTTTTGACATTTCACTGTTCACCCACCCCTGTATTCCGCTATACTGCACATCCCCCAATTGATTAATCATAACAAATGACACATCACTGTAAAGAGGAATAACTGGGCTTTCCAATGATACCAAATTCAAGGAAAATTATTTAGTAACAAGTGAGGAGTTTATTTGACAAATGTCAAATTCTTTTGGGATATGGCGTTTATTCCGTTTTGTGATGAAATTCTTCATATGAAGTTTTGATCATGCCCAAGGTGATAACACATTTTATTTATTCAACCAGTGCTAATGAGCATGAGGAAGATGCCTTTAACATGGATGAGGCCACCGACAGCCAAGTAGACAAAGCCAGGAGATACTTCCAAGCTCTCTTGGCGGAGGGTGGCACGTTTTCAGCTCATGATAACGCTATGACAAAGCTGCAGCCGGAAAAAGCTGTCAAGCCAAGTATGTTAAAGATAAGAGTACATGGTTGGGAAACATTATTTCCTCTTTTACATGTAATTAAAAGCCTACGTTGAGAAAACTGCCTTGTCGTAATTTCAGCCACATAGATGCAGTAATACTTCAGAAAACCTGAAACATCCATGAATGTTGTTTTCATTTGTGTGTGTGATTAAATGGTAAAAAACGTTTTTTTAAAACCAACCTTTAGTTGGCAATCTCTACCACAAAGGTTCATTTATGCACTTATTAGGTGGGGGTTTGGTCACGTTTTTCGTGCCCCAGGGTGGGGATTTTGATTAATTGAAATACACATTTCTGTGCATAAATAGCAAGGCGTGCATGTTTTCCACCCGAGGGTGGGGATGTTTGTCACCTAAAATTTGCCCGAGGGGTGGGGATTTTGTCACGCAAAAATTGATAAATCCTACTGTTGGGTGGGGCAGCCTGGGGGGTGAGGAGGGGACAACATTACATGGGGAAAAAACGTGGTGTGTGTTACCAATGAAATCAACTTTTTTTGTCAACATGTGAAATCAAATTTTGGGTAACTGCAAATGAACTAAATGTATTGGGGCTTTAAACTTCATGATGATATTGGTGCAGATACATGTGGTTGCTGAAAATCCAGCCTGCCGGCTAGGGCATTATCAGCGCCTAGGACCCCTAGCTGTTTTTAAACGGGTTGTTTAAGATTGGCCAAACCTACTTTTAATCCCTTTCATCAATACCTTTTCGTGTAAATCGGTAAAACGTAACAAAAAAAGCTCGTCATTTTGCCATGTTTTGCATTCACTTTCCTACAGTGTCAAACCGTGTTCATACAAATGCTAGCTGTGCATGCGCGTTAAGTTGTTTATGTTCGATCGCACACATTTCCGCGTAATGCAGTTGTGTTGTATGCACATGACCGGCCAGGAGTGCACAATTTGCTTTCGGGCGCGTGCAGTTTTTGTGTGCATGTGCGTGTTCCGTATGCGCGCTGACTAGGGCACAAACGCGGGCCAGCCGGCCGGTCATTATCACTAGTTTAATGACTGCCCACGTGACGTCCTCTCAGCCAATAGGGATCCGTAAATTGTTAAAGGTATTTATGAATACAAGTAAATAGAGTGAGTTTTTCATAAAAGGCATTTTCCATGCTTATTTGTCGAATAAATCTACCGAAAACTTGCGTGTCACTTCGTTAAACCGAACTCTTTGCATTTCAAGTCGAGTGTGAAGGGTGCGCGCGCAAACATGTGTGTCCGTTCGTAAAAATGTGTGGCCTCTCATTATGCATTTCCATGAAGTGACCCGCAACTACACATGGGTGTCAGATCATGGTGTCTGCGACGAAATGTTTCTGTCTACACCAATATGGGTGTATGGCTTGCAAGATCTGTAAATGTCCCATCCGTAATGTTTTAAGGGCAGACTTGAGTAAATTTGTAAATAAAATAGTGTGAAAACCACCCTCATTTATTTTTTTCTTTTAATAAATTATAATTTCAGGCAAAATAATCAAGTCCATTGTGCATTTTAGTGCCATGGCTACTGTCTTGACAACTCATTCAGTATGATTTCTGGTTACTGCTAATTTCAGGAGTTGCCGAGTCGGGCACAGCAAGCCGTAGGTCCATGGGGCTTCTCGTTTTCGGCGATGAAGATGAAACGCCTTTTTCAAGAAGGAAGAGAAGAGATCTCAAACTCTCGCTGACGTCGGGTACGTAAAGAGACACTGTAATTCTATCACTTAAAGGCAGTATACATCATTGGTAGGGCCTAATCTCGAAAATCAGAAATGTTCACAGATTTACACCTAACTTACACAATATAGTGCTATAGTCTTGAGAAATGAGTAAAACAATTAGTTCTCGTCTCATGAGATGAAAATTCAATTCACCCCAAAACCATTTCGCCCAAGTGCCATTTCGCCCCAGACCACTTCGCCCGAGTGCCATTTCGCCCCAAATTACTTTGTCCAAATGCCACTTCGCCCGAAAACCGCTTCATGCACAGGCCGTGCAAACCCTTTTTTGACTGTTTTCTTAAAAGTTTGAAGAAGTACGGAGCTGGTTTTTGTTCAGGTTGGTTTTAATCATGCATATCTTCAATCACACAGGGCGATAAAACTATTTGTAACAGTTTACCAATCATGTATACTATCTTTAAAGGTCATGGTTGCAGCTGATTTTACCTTGATAATAAATTCAAATAAAAATATGGATAACCCTCTGGAGAGGTATTCACAAAGAAAATTTAAGAGTCCTGCTTAAATTCTAGACTAAAGTCAAATCTAAAAGTTAAGTGCTATTCACAGCACGTTTATACTTAGTGCCCCGCTTAAATTTGGGACTCGCGTTTAAGGGTAGACCCCGGGGGCGGTATTCACAAAACGACTTAAGTCATGAAATTTAAGCGCCGCTTAAATTCTAGACTCGAGTCAAATCATAAAGTTAAGTGATATTCACAGTGCGTTTTCCTTTATGCCCCGCTTATTTCTGAGACTAAAAATTAAGTGTGGTCTGTCTTAAGTGCATTTAACGCTGGGTCAACCGTCTGCAATTCCAGTGTTTTTCTGCCCAGTGTGTTATCGAAAAACAGCTATACGATTGATTAGAGAACGCCTAAACAATTTATACATTGTGAGATTACAACAGATTTCAATTTCTATTCTTACTGACCTTAGAAAGCCTTCGTTTTCCGTCTTTGTTCGCCACTGACCATTGACTACCGCATAGCACAACGTACGTCGTCTATTGTGGTACGTGCACGCGTATGTGTGCATGACACGCGCGTAATGATGCACTCGCGTAGTAATCGAATGTTTTTGAAACGTCTGCCCGTGGTTTGCACTGCTTTAATAGCAGAGACAAATTATGACGTGACAGAGTTAAGCGTGCACTGATTGATTAAGTACACAGGTAAGCGGGGCGCTTAAATCTTTTGTGAATACGAAGTTGAGTGCTCCACTTATCTTAGCAGGGTGCTTAGATTTAAGTGCCCCGCTTATATTAAGTTTTGTGAATACCGCCCCTGAACAGGGCTTCGGAACCTCCGCCCTGTTGCCGTTTCCCACCCAAAATCTGTGGAAAACTCACGAAAATGAAATTTGTCCCTTGGGTCTGATATTTGCTCAATAGGTGCACTCGCACAAACGTTTCGATATTCTGAAGAGTACACAATTCTCTCTCACTGACCTGAGTGTCGTTTGCTCATGCATGAGTATTCTCGTGTTCACACGTGGAGTACACGCTCGAACAAAGCCCTTGCATTTTAATTGACCTCTCGTACTTGATCTCCACTTTTGCACATACGCACATTTTTCATTTTGGAGCAAACTGCCATGTATTTTATCACGGAGAGTCAAAATTTTGCCCCACAATTTTACCAAAATTAGACATCAGATCGATGCATACTCTTTGGAATATTTGAACATTTGGGTGAATTCACCTATATAGATAGTATTCGAACATGTGCGAATAGGCCATTTTGTAAGTCAAATAATTGTGGAAGTGATGTGCGTGCGCGTTGCGTGTGTCTCTAGTGGGCGTAGCGCGGTTTAGTTCACCAATGGGAGCCTTCGTACAGAGCGTTACGCGTGCTATGGACACACGCGGCGCGCGCGCGCATTGCTTCCGCCGTGGCGCGGCGTTGTTTGACACACAACATGACGTCATGAGAAAGCTATCAATTGAGCAAATATCAAACCCAAGGGACAAATTTCATTTTCGTAAGTTTGCCACAGATTTTGGGTGGGAAACGGTAACAGGGCGGGGGTTCCGAAGCCCTGTTCAAGATCTAGTTTAAGGGTGGATTGACCTGTCTCAAGTCGATTTAACGGTGTGCCACTCGTCTGCCAACGTGTTCTTTTCGGTCAGGTCCGTCACGGTATAATTAGGGATTTCCAGGCTATTTTCATTACGATGTAATGCGATTCTTATGTCATGTTGATTTGTATTGATTCGTATCCAAAATCATGTCAGTGTAAAAGGGGCTTTAGTCTCTACAATTAATGCACGGCGTTTCTAAAATACTAGGTATACAAAGAGAATTCAACACAATCCGTTTTAATATTGACAGTGTTTTAATATTGACAGTAACATTATTTTGTTACATCTTTAGGGGTCGACCATAAAGTATGTACGCACGGAGGGGGAGGAGGGGTTAGAGCCAATGCGTACACCCAACGTTAAAGTATATGGGCGACAGCACAAATTTTGCATACAGGAGGGAGGGGGAGTCAATGTCGGCATTTCGTGCGTACGTACTTTATGGATGCACCGTAATGTGTTCTCGTAAATCATTTGGACTTTATTGTTACATGTGTTTTATCCAAAGGTGATGTGAGCTTGCTTGACCTCAGCTTTAGTCCAGACGCTGACTCGGGTACTTGGCAAGGAAATATAATCATTGGTGGTGGTTTAACATGTAAGTAAGGTTCTTACACTGTCAACAATCACCCCATCCGACCCGACCCAATCCCACCCCACCTAATGCTGTAACCGAACAGACGAACCGAACGGGATTTTACCGAACTTCCGAACCGAACCGGACATTTCACTCAGTTCGGCTGTTCCGGAGTGTTTTTACTTTGAATTTTACATCTTACGTATTTTAACTGTCAGTGTGAAAGAGAGCTGGCTTCCTGAATGTCAACAACCCACTCAAAATGACTTCTTATGCTTGCAAAAGCGCTTTGTGTTTAACTGGCGAACGTCATGCACTGTACAAAGCAGTTCTTGTGCCAAATCAGATTTGACATTTTGAGCCCTGTGCCGGCGCCCACTGTATCGACATGCCATGACGTACCGACATGACTTTACGATCGATATCTACACGGACGTCGCTCAATCGGTGCTGATCAAATATTGTATTGGCTCCATCGCCGCAATGTGCCAAAGCCAGAGAGTTACCGTGCAGTACGCATCTGCACGATGTGCTGATAATAATTGATTGATCGGAATGGTTTGATTGCAAACGCCCTCTAGCGGCGTGGCATACATTTGCATTGTGAAAACGGCGTATCGGGACAGAATTTTCTTGAACGGAATTTTTTGCACAACATTGTGAAAAGCATTTTGACGGAAATCAATAATCCCTCTTACAGAAACACAGCGATACTTGCGGGTACTACAAACAATCGTCATAAAAAAAACCACCAAAGTCTAGGAAAAAGTACCATCCCACACAGTCTCACAATGGTTTGCACCTGGTACAAATCACAAAATGCATGCACACTGCAAGTTCTGACAGTAGCACCCGCGCTCCAGCTGCAGATTCCGTTCAGTTTCCCGGGTCAATTTCATCCCACCAAAGACTACAACAAATAAATCGTGTAAAAGAGCGGGTTTGAAGATAAAAAAAATACATAGGCCCAAATTTATAAAGAAAGCTAGCTGCATGTGCGTGATCACTTTTAACCGGAACCTGCACCGCCGGCAATACTTGCCGAACCCGAACCGAACAAATGTTCGGGAGGAATTTTCTGAACTGTCACGAACCTAATCACAACTTGCGGACTTCGTTACAGCATTAACCCCTACCGACCCCACCCAACCCCACCCCACCCAACCCCACCCCACCACACCCCACCCCACCCCACCCCACCCCACCCCACCCCACCCCACCCCACCCCACCCCACCCCACCCCAACCCACCCCACCCCACCCCCTACATATTGAACATGTTCCCAGAAATGGACCCCCAGCAAAACTTCCCATACTTCTTGCAATGAGCATTTTGGTCGACAAACCAGCATCTAACATCACAATTTGATATTTATTGAGGAACTACCACCCATTTCATACAGGCGCTCCAGATTCACACTGAACTAAATTATTGCCAAAATTTGAATTAAGTTCGCCAAAAGATTGACGTATGAAACAATTAGGAGCGACTTGGTTCAGCAGAAGCTGAAAGATTGACTGTTCCAGTCGGTCAGAACGACTAAAGAGCGACTTGGTTTCATACGTCAATCTTTAGGCGAGCCGAACCTAATGCAAATGTGTGCAAAGCAGTGCAGTTGCCAAAACCCACTATTTCTGTGTCGAAACCCCACATTTCATGTGCTTTGGCATTATTCTGTCCATCCAATCGGACCATCATATATTAGGCCCACTGCTGCATTGCGGTAACTCGTTGATTGTACGGTTCGGTTTTTTTCCCCCATCTTTCTTTGCATTTTACAAAATATTTGTTGTAACTAAATCCAAGTTCGGGCAGTTAAATTGTGGTGTGTACATCATTATCCACGTTTTGTATCAACCATTTGCTTCGAACGACACAAGTCATTTCTGCTTTTCATGAGCATAGAAAGCAGACGACATTTTAAAAATATATTGCGCAGTTCTCTTCGAAGGTTTCATGTAACAAACACAGTCGAAAAATAAGTTTGCCTGGAAGTTCGCCTGTATGAAACAAAATTTTATTTGGGTAGACCTAAAGTTGCTCTAAATACATTTTAGTTCTGCACGACTATGGAGTGCATGTATGAAATGGGTGTTCACAAAAAAATAAGACCCACACAAATTTTCCCCCAAATTTCCAAATTTTAGTCGGGTGAACAAAAAAATAATTTGATAGAAATGATGTGGACAATTTATTTTGAGAAATCTGCAGCGAAAAACAACTTGGCTTCACCAGGATTTGAACCGCAGACCTTCTATATCGCCAACTGAAGGCTGGTCTCATAACATATGGCATTGACATGGCATCGCTGATTGACTTGAGCTTAACAAGCCCAACAGAGGGATAAACCCAATTCAATGAAATAACCACCCCTCCCAGAGACACCCTTCCCGGCTTGTCCCAATTGTTAAGTATGAATAAGTGATTTCGTTTATCTGACAGATAAGGGTCTTGATGCCTTGGCTCGACGCATCGCCAACATGACCATCGGAGAGTTGGAAGCCATGTTGGATCTCCAGAATCTAGATGCATTTACTGTGGTAGAGTTGATGAAAGAACTACGTGATCTTTACCGAACCTTTGTGAGTCTGTAATGGGATACTTGGAGACGCTTGGTGGATAGCAAACATGACATAACGGTCCACTATTGTTTCGTTTCATTAGTAGAGTGATCACGTGGGACCGTTATGTTTGCTGCCAACAAGTGTCTCAAAAGTCTAGACTGGTTCGCGCTCTTCATATTCCACATACAACGAATGAATATGAGGACCGGCTGCCGTGGTGTTTAAAATAGTAATATGACGTCAGGAGCGCATAACCGTTAATTTTCAAAGCACGCTGCGCTACGGCCCGAGTGTTTGTAACCGCAGCCAGTATAGGGGTCGTCCATAAAGTACGTATGCACAAAATGCCGACTTTTTAGACTCCAGCCCCCCCCCCCCTCCCCCTCCCCCCGCGGCGCCCCCCCACACACCCCCTCCACACACCCCCTCCCCCCGCCCCTCCCCCGCCCCCCGCCCCTCCCCCCTGTACGCATATTTTGTGACGTCATCCATATGCTTTAACGTTGGGTGTACGCATTGGCTCCAACCCCCCTCCCCCCCTCCATGCGTACGTACTTTATGGATGGCCCTTATAACAATTTCAAAGGGGTTATTCCATATTTCGCCAATAAAACAATTAATCTATTATTAACCTAAAGAAATTACACATGCCCATTATAGGAACAAAAATCAAATTCAAACCTTGTCTGTATCATCATAAATTAACATGCGGCGGCTCGCCGCGTCCATTCAAATTCTTGAAACAATGACAAATCATACCCAATGATTAACGATAACGTCGGGACGTGCATTCGGGAAACTCCGGAAACCTTCCGAAACAGGAGGAATTCCTCTTGTTTCAATATGGCGGACCGACATGGCGGCTGCTGGACCTAAAAATCAGTTGGAATCGTTTGGTCCGGGAACTAGACTACCAAAAGTCTCCCATCGCATAATCCTTGATGGAAATCTTGGACACTTGTTTTCAAGATTGATGATACATTTTGCAACAAATCCGGCTGTGCGCTGCACCACATTTTTTACCCGCTCTGGGAAAAAGGTGGTAGTATAAGTTGCGCAGGCTAGGTCGAGTTTTCGCGACCATAAGTTTCACTTGGTTTGTTGATAAACAGGCCTTTGACGTCATCCTGAGAAGAACACAAAACGGCCTGTGCAGTATTGAATGGAAAATACACGGAGTGAATGTTCATCATGCCTGTTTTGTCCTTGTAATTCAAAATACAATGTACAAATGCGAAAAACACTTGATGTAATATGACAATAGTCTACTATTACCTTTTTTGTGAAGAAAACTGTGAAATTGTGGTTCACAATGAAGCTCTTTTGAAATAAATACTCAGTGCATTGCGACCGGTGGTATTGTCACGGAACGAACGGCATACACACTTCCGTGTACAGCATTGGGAACGGTCCCTGCGGGCGGTAGTTCCCGCGTGTTTGAAATTGGCACAACACGGTATGCACATCGGCCGGTACAACGAGCGACTCATTTTTCTCTCTCTTGTTTTCATGGTGTCTGCATGGTAAATCATATACAACCACACAACTACTGGGCACATCTGTGGCTTTTTGCACGAGAAAAATTCTTCCAAAAACACCATTGAACAGAGTTTTTTGCGTGTCGTATGGAACTGCCAACCGTGTTTACTCGTGTTTCTCAGGATTTCGTCACGGGGTCACGTGCATATCATTAATACCTAATGAGCGTTTCAGAAATTGCGAAAATTTCACTTCTGCTTGCGATTTATCCACTTAAAACGGACAATTTGAAATAAACTGCGATATAAGTCGGCTAGAGGGATATGTGGACAATCAAAAAGGTGCAAATGCTGGATTTTTCATCAAGGGGATACTAGCTCTTTAACGTACATGTACTTTCACCATTGAAAGCTTCTACTTACATGTTGTACTTTTCCCCCCCATATTTTAGATTGAAGAGGTCATTGATGTCGTAACTAGTGGTGGTGGGGATGAGTTCAAGCAGTTTGATGTCGTGTTTAGTGGCACAATTCCATTTCCCAGGAGAGAGGCGAGGTTTTTGGATCAGACATGGGGAGTCCTGATTGGAGGTTTTATCTACTTGGAATTCTGTAAGTTTAGCTTTTGTACTGTACAGTATTATGTCAAGTAATATTCACTTTTATATGAATAAATGTGACACAATACAGCCTTGGAAAGTGACCCACCTACAACCTGACAACAAAAATAAGTACATATTTTGTTAAGGAATGTCTTATTAGCAATATTTGATGCTAGATAGATCAATAAATGATCAACCCCCTATTCGTCGCGAGAGGGCGCTATTCAAAACAGATGCATGCAACTGTCATGGCCGGTATCAATCACGGATTGGGTAGCCGATGTGATATACATGGTTAAGTGATAATGAAACCAGCGGCTAGCGAAAAATTTTGGATTGACTTAGCTGTACTTTTGAAATGTTTTACTTTTAGAGGGGAAAATTGATTATTTTTGTCCGGGCGGCCAAGTTTTTTATTTCGTCCGGGCGGCATGCTCGGACAAAACAGGTCGTGGAGAACACTGATTTCAATAGCGCACAATTTGGTATGAATTCCGTTCACTGGTCGCCACTGAGATACCCTGTGCAGAGTCTATGGAACATGACAGAGAAAGTTTAACTCTTTTACTACAGAATTCTTTCAAGGTCTGTGGCGTAAATAATTGAGGCCATCGTTTGTTTGTGTACAGACGAGCCGCTGAAACGGGGTTTCCGGCCGGAAGTGGACATTATTCATGCCGATGTGAGCGGCGCACCATAAGGATAGTGAAAGTGTCAAGTATTTTGAAGGAAACTGTTGAATGTTTGTCACTCCTAAATTCACTTCCCTTTAAAATATTAACACTTTTTGTTGTTTGAGTCTTATTAAGGAAAATTAGTGGCGACCAGTAAACGGAATTCTGAAATCTGGCTTGGAGTGTTTGCCACAACCAATATCGCTAGCTGAACTTTTTTTTTCTCCAAAGCATGCAGCCAAATATATGGCCACTGTAATCAATAATGTCATTCATAGAAAAACACTACGACTACTTGTCTTACAGAGACAGTGGTGGTCTTGTAGATAGCGTGTCAGACTTTCAGTCGAGAGGTCCATGGTTCGAAACCTGGCCATTGCACCACGTTGTGTCCTTGGACAAGACACACAGACCTCCCCCACACACACTATGCGGACTTCTTTTTGTTCGCGTGTACTGTAGAAAATTTTGCCGAAAATCTTTTTTCCCTCAAAATCAAAACGCAGGATTTTGCCCTAACTTTACACACCTTATCCTTTTTTATTGAACCCCCCTCCCCCTTCCCTTATCCTTTTTTAAATGCTAAGACAACTCGTCTGCAGACATGGGCAAGTCCACACACTTACGGTGCTACCTGGTTTATGCGGACCTCTTTTGTCCGAAGGTTTGCATAGTGTATGTAATGCTCGTACACTTCACTCCACATTGTCCCTCTCCACCCAGGTGTATACATGTACATGTAAATGGGTACCAGCAAATACGGTTGGGAAAACCCAACCAATTGCTGGGGGTAGACCTCCGATGGACTGGTATCCCATCCAGGAGGGGGATTGCTCCTAGTCACTCCATGCCACGGAAATGGGGATGAGTACCGGCCATATGAGCTAATTAATAATTGTCTCGTAGACGACTTACCTACGCGTTTTACACAAAGATTTTGAAAATTACACTGCAACCCAAAAAAATGTTTCACTGCTAACTCATCAAGGAGGTTTCTTTCACAATCAAAGAATAAGCATTTTTAAATTCTAGAAGGGACATCTGACAAGATGAACATTGAAGTTACGACTTAAAACATCAAGTTTTAACTTATCTGTCCACCATCTTGGTTTAGTTGGGACACCAGGGCTGCGTTCCACTAAGTCTTACACAAACGTTGCCAACGTTCGCCACTGGTTACAGTGCTTTTGTGCACTCATCTATGGAAAGCCGGGTACCAGTTGTTGGCGAACGATGCAAACGTTTGCAATATTCGCATGTTTGGTACGCAGCCCTGGCCACCTCCAAGGTACGATTGCTTGTAATGTAGCAACTGATCAGTTGCTCCCAGTTTTCGCGTTTTGCTTCCAGTTGCCGGGAACACCATGCCACTATAGTTGCTTCCAGTTGCAATGTCGATGTACGTTAGGCTTATATTGGCATGGGATGGATGCCTAGTAGGTTTACCACCCGACAATATGGAGGTTTCGCAAGTTGACGGATACGGTTACGAATACGGATATGATAACGGTAACCGTTCGCGTTGATGTACACACTGAATTAGGTTTTGCACTGTGTGAATGTACGTGTACATTTATCTGCAAAATCTGCTTTGCGTTTGGCCTTTTTTTTTTGCAGATTGTCCTCACTTTCACATGGGCCTGACTCATTGAATTCGATCTGTATTCACATAATATACGTAAAAGAGAAACAAAATGCATACAACTTAATAATCCATCACGGAAATAGCAACAAATCTGCATAACCGGTATCCATTTTTATGCTACGCATATGGAGGCTGATAACTGTTATTCACGTGTATGAAAATGTGTGTACTACGGTTACGCGTCACGAGAAGCGCATAAAGTCATGACGTATCCATATCGGTATCCGTGACGGTGCGAAACCCCTTTTGAGTTTGGCTCCCCCAACAATTAGTTGGTACTCATTCATACAACTGAGGGGAGAGAGAGACAATGTGGAATAGAGTTTCTTTCCTGAGGTTACAAACTGGTGACCGGGCATCAATCCTCGCACTTCATTGAAACCAAGCTGTGTGTATAAGGGGCTGTCGAAACATTTTCACATTATCTACAACATTCACAATATCTACAACATTCTGCACTCCTTTTCATGGACCTTAGCACTCTTACTATCACTGACATTAACAAACTCCATATAGGAATATTTACGTACAGGTTCACTAACAATCTTCTTCCCGAGGTTTTCTCTACATACTTTTCTACTGTTTCGTCTATTCATAACTATTCCACCAGATCTTCAAGCAACATCTACATTCCCTTTACTCCCACGTTGTACTCCAGCCGTACTATCAAGTTTTGCGGTCCGCGTCTCTGGAATGCCATTCCAGCCAGCATCAGAGCATCACCATCCGTGGGCCGATTCAAAAGATTATATAAGCAGTTTCTCCTCTCCCAATATGTAACATAGCTTAAGTAGCGTTATCTTCGTGTTCATTGTCTTTTTAAATAATTCCTATTTAAAATATGCATCAGCTTTATAATGTTTGTCCATGTGTCCATTGTCTGTACATGTATATGTATGTCTTTGTTTTTTAGGGTTTTTTTTTTCTTTTGTTTTGTCTTGGCTGTTCCAATTACAAGCTTTTGCTTATGCGAACAGCCAGGTACTCTCCTTTTCTCCGAATACTTAATCAAACACATTTTAACTAATTATACCAGCTCAATATTATCAGCTTACTAGTAATTTGTAGCTCTAAATTATTGTTCATCGAGAGTGCGAAATAAATGTCACCTGAATTGAATTGAAGTATTTTTCAAGACTCCCCTCCCTCCCCCAATCTACTACTTATCAACATTTTTTGTCACTACCATGAAATGTCAACATTGTACAGTTCATTTAAAGTCCCACATGTACGCGGCCCTCGATCCCCCTCCCCCTTCATCCCCCTCCCCCTTCATCCCCTCCCCCTTCCTACGTTTTGTAGAACCGTAAAAATGTTGACAACTTTGCACAGCTCCTAAAGTAATAAGGAGAGAAAAACATGGTGTTCAACAATGAAAATTATAGTCTGAAATGTTTTACTCTGCATTCCTTATACAGCAATTTCGGCCGGTGCGTTCTTTGACATGGAGATTCCTGTGTCTATTGGACTTGTCTCAATGAAAGCAACGGTAGGAAATGCTGTTAATCAGATTGATTTTACTGCGACTTAATACTGACTTAAACGCAGTATACATGATTGGTATCTCGAAAATCAGAAATGTTAACAGATTTACGCCTAACTTACACAATATAAACAGGATGACTGTAGTAAACTTCCCCTGAAATGGTTTTGTCTATAAAGTGCTATAGTCTTTGAGAAATTAGTAAAACAATTAGTTTGCGTCTCATGAGACGAAAATTCAATTTGCCCCAAAACCATTTCGCCCAAGTGCCATTTCGCCCCCAACACACTTCACCCGAGTGCCATTTCGCCCAAAATCACTTCGACCCAAAAACCACTTCGTGCACAGGCCGTGGTTCAGGACAAAATAGTTCAGGGCGAAGTGGTTTTGGGGGGAAATGAATGCAAACCCTTTTTTGACTGTTTTCTCAAAAGTTATAGACGAAGTACGGAGCTGGTTTTTGCTCAGGTTGGTTTTAATCATGCATATCTTCAATCACACAGGGGGATAAAACAGTTTACCAATCATGTATACTATCTTTAAGTCTTGTTTTAGTCTTTTGTGGGGACTCTACACCCGCGACTTGACCCCAGAGATTTGAGCCCGACCCCAGGAACTTTCATTATCACAATCCACCCAATATTATGAGCTCTCTGGGTCCTAGAAAATCATAGGCTTGGTCAGGCGTTCATACATAGTCCAGGGCGTACTGTTGTTTTAGCTCCACAAAATGCCTGCTACATGTAGCTGTCCGTGTGCTGTGCTACTCCAGCGTAAACAGCGACCTCACGTGGCGACGAGTTATGCAAATCACCTGCAGCGGTATGAACGCCTTGTGACTAGCGAGAAGGTAACCTTTGAGAGGCGGAGCTCATTATGCTAAACAGGCCAGTTGACCTGTGTAGGTCACTTATTTCATTGGTTGACTGTGGCATAGCTACTGCATATTAAACTATTTTGTGGAAAAGATCCAATGCGATAACATACAATTATTACAAATTTTCAACCCAGTTTTCCACATTCCATCATGTCGCAAACAACTTACCCAATGTGTATCGCTCAGTAGTGATCCCGGTGTAGATGATGTTAGCACATTGAAAAAAAACGATCTGCAAAATGGGAATTTTGAAGCACTTTCTCTCTGTTTACATGTACTGTCGTATTGTTTGTAATACATGTTAAGTAAGGTTGTTTTTTGCCCTTACCCGACGTATTTATTAACACTGTATACTCAGTGCTTTCCCGAGACACTATGAAAAACTTCATAGCGTGCTCGGGTGGGACTCGAACCCACGACCTCCTGCATACAAGGCAGACGTCTTAACCACTCGACCACCGAGCTAGCCGGTGTTGAATGGCCGGTTCGAATCATTTCGCAACGGGGATTGCAATTAGTCAGAATTTGATTTAGACTTGCGTCGGGGAAATTGAATGTTAAGTAAGGTTGTTTTTTGCCCTTACCCGACGTATTTATTAACACTGTATACTCAGTGCTTTCCCGAGACACTATGAAAAACTTCATAGCGTGCTCGGGTGGGACTCGAACCCACGACCTCCTGCATACAAGGCAGACGTCTTAACCACTCGACCATGTAATACATGGATGTGCATAGCCTAGTTCATTTAAAATCAGGCGACGCTCAATGTTTGTGTGTATTAAACCACTTGCGTGCGCGATGCTGTGATTGGTTGTACAGTGAACTAGCTACAGCTATACATGCATACTGTGTCTGCGCTGGAAATATTGCGCAAAAATGAAGAAAAATGTAAGATCACCTTCTCGCTAGTCACAAGGTGTTCATACTGCTGCAGGTGATTTGCATAACTCGTCGCCACGTGAGGTCGCTGTTTACGCTGTCTCGAGTAGTAGCGCGACGCACGGACAGCTAGTAGGCATTTTGTGGAGCCAGAACAGTATGCCCTAGACTATATGTCAGTGGTGAGATATTTCCAGGTTTTTTCCTGATTTCCGGAATTTTAACAATTTGTTTTACCCTCCGGTTTCGCTTCACCGTCTTCAACGGTAAATGTTGCCTGGATTCTTTTTAATATTATTCACATTTGTTGGCCTATAAACAAGGCAAATATTTTGAACAAAACTAGTTCTTGTGATGCCTAATTAAAATGTTTTTGACATTGCATTTTGCACGCCGATGGTACGGTGTTGTTTAAAACGATCCTCTGAAAAGTTGGAGTTTGCATGGTATCTACATCTCGTCCTGCACCCACCCATCCCAAGGAAACCACGCCCCTTCCAGAATTGTTGTTCTCCTCCAATCTCACCCCTGCTATGTATGAACGCCTGTCCAAGGCTAAGAAAATCACTGGAAGCTATTAACATTGATGCAGACGGCATAAAATATATAATTGAAGAGTTTCATCGCAAAACACTGTGTAATCAATTTTTCGGCATTTAGAAGATCTAGGAAACTGCCATTTTATCATATGCAGCACGATATGGGGCCGAGGGTACCCCTCTACTAATTGTTACCACATTGTGTCTCAAACGTCCAAGGAATTCCAAAAGAATTCCTTTCAGTTTTTAGGGTGTTGGTGCGTTAACAAAAGGGAAGAGTGTGTTGAGTCATATAGTGGCATTAGGGGTTAGTCCTTAGGCCCCATACCGTGCTGGGTTTTCATTATATATTACAACTAAGCACTACACAGAATGGCAAATTCCAATAGGTAAAATAGCTTTTTTGAGGGATATAACACAGTTTGCCAATAATCTATTTGAAAAATGCATAGGACTACCAATCTAGAATGTACTCACACCATTTATTTCAAATTGTTTTTTTGGAACATTTTTATACAACGTTTTGTGATATTAAAAACTCTTGATTTTCCTGCAGGGTGGCATAACACCAACTGTTGGGGCTTATGCAAGGGCGAGTGTGGCCATCGGATTCATTTTGTATGGAGAGTTGGAACTCACTGCAGATATAATGCGTACCAGCTTTCCCACAGTGGCAGAGATTGGTTTCGCCAAGTTTCCTATGGAAGTGGGGTGGGTATAATTGTCATGGTACCACAGAGTTGTACATTCCTGGGCTGCGTTCCAAACATGCGAACGTTTGCAAACGTTGGCAACGTTGGCCAACAATTTCGAGTGGAACGAATTGTGCGCCGCCATCGTTGGCCAACACACTTTTGAATTGTTCGGGATGTTTGCGAGTCATTTCAACATGGCGTGCGCGACATGAAAGATGACAGACGATGGTTTGCAGTTTGGAAAATAACAAATAAATTGGACCTTTCGTGGTTATCTCCCTTATCGCTGGCGATACACAATCAATACCAACGTGTCACATTTCCTCAAATTTTGTAAGCAGCAGAGAGCCACATTACAACGTCGGTACGACTGCTGTGACCGTGGAGGCCGCCATCTTGACATGTATTTTGGCAGACAATCTATTCCACGATGAGCAAACATTGGCACCAACGTTATTAACAAACCGTTCACGTGTTTGGAATGCAGCCCAGATATGATGGGTGCCATGGGCGCGTAGGCTGGTTTGGTCGTGTGGTGTGTGCATTTCTTGAGAGCAAAACTCCAACTCTTGACAAGCTGAAATCGTCCTGTCATTGGGTGCAGGGCTGGCTGGCTGGCTGGCTGGCTGGCTGGCTGGCTGGCTGGCTGGCTGGCTGGCTGGCTGGCTGGCTGGCTGGCTGGCTGGCTGGGTACCCTTTTATACACAACGCGCAAAATATTTCTTCAATTTGGCATAACATGTCAGGTATTATGATGGGGTAAAAAAATAGGCCTATACGTACATCCGTTGCACAGCCCACTTCCTTTCCTCAACGGCGAATGTTCCACACGTACATCCAATAGTACGTGAAAGTGTCACCGTTACACAACATCGCACAGTGCACCATAACATCGGAGTGTGAATGTTTTCGGTTAGACAACTGGTTCTGCGCAAAATGGTGCATCAACTTAATACCTGATGGGTACCAGTGCGATTGTGCCCGTAAAAGATTATTATTATTATTATTATTTTATTATTATTATTTATTTGGCCTTCAACAACACGGTACAAAGTACAAACATTCTTCCAAAATACAACATATACAACATATACAACATATGATTTAAAAAACAAAACTAAAACTAAAAAACTAACCGACAAAAACAACCCTGTCCAAGTTGGCCAGGACTGACAATAGTATAATGAAACACTTTGACTCGAAAGCCTGCCAATCCTACCAGAGTGTTCGGTTGTCCCCGTGTTCAACGGTTTGTTTACGCGATCTCGGGGCACACGGAGGAGCTGAGGTACGGTATCCATGTACAGCACGATATGTGGCAGAGGGTATGCCCCTTATATTGTTTCCCCATTGTGTCTCAAACATCCAAGGAACTTCAAAGGAATTCCTGTCAGTCCCTTTGTCCCATATTGTGCTGGGTATAACGGCATTGAAACAAGGCTCACCGAGGTCAAAGAAAGCAAAGCACTACTATCGAGTTTCAGTTATTTCTTTTGACCCACCCACCCACAATATTGACTATTTTGAATAGACCGATCCAGTAAGCTCCGCCCATTTTGGAATTGACCAATCACAGCCTCAGGTTCAGGTAACCAAAATCTTTGGTTACCTGAGTCCTAAAAATGTTGTGCACAGAGCAACGGCAAATGCAGCACGAGTGACGCAAAAACACCATAAACATAATTGTTATCAGCGCAGAGGAGGCTAGCGGGTTTAAAACGGATTGTATAAGACTATCCTAACCTACTTTTAATCCCTTCATAAATGTGTTTTTGTGAAAATGTGAAAAACTTACAAAAATTAGCTTGTCGTTTTCCTAAGTTTTGCATTCACTTCGTTTTAGATGTGTGTCCAGATGTTTTTGTTCGATGGCGTGCGTTACGCGTATTGCAGGCGTGTTGTACGTGCACGCACACGACTGGATACTTAAGTGCACATTTTGCTTTCGAGCGTGCAGTTTCTGTGTGCGTGTGCGTGTTTCAATACGCGCTGACCAGGGCGCGGACGCTGACGCACGACACGGCCACGCGGCTCTACTGCACTCGTGCATGGCACGTGTGGCATGTTGCTAGGCAATTTATAAATGGGCGGCGCTTACTGGATCGGTCTATTACCTCTAAGCTCTTCGAACGCCACTAATGAGAATTAGGTAGTCTATCTCTAACAGTAATGAAGCAAAGTTTCCCCTCATATGCCCCAACTAACAAAATAATGCTAAAGTTTTGTTATTTTCTACATCTTGTTCCCCAATATTTATAGGAAGAAAAAAACACGTACTTGTTTGGAATTATCGTCATACTTTATAAAAAATGCTACACACTGTGAAGTAACAAAAAGAAAATATGTTGTGACCTGACTCACGCTCTCTTGAGTCCGAACACCAACTTGGCACAATGTTGGCACGACGTTAGCATGGCAGTGGCTTCAAACGTCAAACTTAATTGCAAACTCCCAGTCGAGCTTAAATACATCCAACATGGCGGATGAGTCTTGTGCACGTCATGGACGTTGTACACATGCATTTCCCATTCTGTCCATTGTACGTCGCCCTATATATTATTTTGATGCACTTTTTTGTTGGTTATTTCTTTCCCTGCGAGCATAATTGTGAACACAATTGCGGCCCAACTCAAACTGGAATTAGATTCGACACGGAAGAAGCATGACGTTTGAAGCCGCACCGTGCTACTGCTGCACTAAATTGAGTTAGCACGGCAGACCCTGTTGAGCTAACTTTTTCTGCCGTGCCGAATTCATTTTGCCGAGCCAATGGCTTCAAACGTCGTGCTTGTGCCGTGTCGAATTAAACAAATCAAGATGCATTTAATTTGACACGGCACAAACGCGACGTTTGAAGCGGGCCTAAATTTACGAAAGAGTTTGGTGAAATCGACCCCAGATGCTAATTAAATGAAACTTGCAAAAGTTTAATTATCATGTATTACAATTATTCCTTTCAGATTAAAGATGGATCTCAAACTAGTTCCTGTTGTGATTCGCCTCAAAGCTTTAGTAACATTGAAACTACTGTGGTTTAAGAAAACTCTCTTTAAGGCAACCCTGTGGCGCTACGAGGCCCCTGCAATTCACAAAAACATTTTTGAGATTCATACGAAGAAGCCTGACAAGACACCGCCAGAAATATCGGAGTATTCCACTCCTGTGGTGAGCCTTTTATCTTTGTTTATACTCTATATGGATGTTTCAAAGTAAGTTTCCCCCTAAAGAATTGATTATATCTCCAAAAGTAAATTTCGGAATTACATGAAACTTGGTGTGAATGATTAATGCAATGCATGGAACGTGCATTTCAAGTGGTGGGTCCATACCTAATGTTATGCATGAATGAGCAGCATTTAAAGGTGAAATTGACACTTTTAAAAAATTTCAAAATGAAGTCGACAATTCCCAAATTCTTTTCACACATGACAAGTACAGTTTTGGTCCTCAGTATCTCGTGGTGTTCGTGCACCGTGGCTGCACTAAGCAGTTTAACTTAAGGAAGTGCCACGCATGTCCATTCAGGACAGGGCCATTGCCGTAGGCCTGCTAGAGACCCTTAAACCTGTAAAACAAGTAGCCCGTAGGATGGGAGTCAGTCCAAATGCAATAAGAAAATTGCGTTCAAAATTCAAATTGATTGGAGCTGTCGCGGATTTGCCAAGAACTGGTCAACCAAATGTTACTACCCCTGCAGATGATCACTTTATGACAATGCAGGTCCACACAGGGCAAGAGTGGTCAATGAGCTTTTAGAGATTAAAGAAATTGACCAGATGATATATATGGCCAGCAAACTCCCCAGATCTCTATCCCATAGAACATTTGTGGGATCAACTAAAGCGGACATTTGACCGGAGAGCTGATGATCAAACAACATTCCAGGACTTGCCCCAGATGCATGCTGTAGAAGTGGATTACCCTTCCACAGCGGACGATCACCCGTCTCATCAACACAATATGCGTGATCGGTGTCATCAGGTGTTAAAAATCAGGGTGGTTACACAAGATACTGGGGACCAAACTGTACTTGTCATGTTTAAAAAGAATTTGGGAATTGTTGACTTCATTTTGCAATTTTTGAAAAGTGTCCATTTCACCTTTAAATGCTGCTCATTCATGCATAACATTAGGTATGGACCCACCACTTGAAATGCACGTTTCATGCATTGCACCAATCATTCACACCAAGTTTCATGTAATTCCAAAATTTACCTTGGGAGATATAAGCAGTTATTTAGAGGGGAACTTACATGTAGATGTACTTTGGTTGAGGTGTTTAGCTTGAAATATCTGTCGACCAAATAAAAATTATAACATTTTCAAGTGACTTGAAATGGCCACATCTCTACAGATTTTGAACCAGTACCAATGTTAAGTACTTTTCAGCAGGGTCATTAATTGTTTCAGTTAATAGATATTAAACGATTAAGTCTACATGATTGGTAAACCATTACAAATAGTTTCATCCCCCTGTGTGATTGAAGGTATATGCATGATTAAAACCAACCTGAGCAAAAATCAGCTCTGTACTTCCTCTAACTTTTGAGAAAACAGTCAAAAAATTGTTTACAGTCACTTCGCCCCAAAACCACTTCGCTCTGAACCACCTCGCTCTGAACCACCTCGCTCTGAACCACCTCGCTCTGAACCACCTCGCTCTGAACCACTTCGCTCTGAACCACTTCGCCCTGAACCACGGCCTGTGCACGAAGTTGTTTTGGTGGCCCAACTATTTTGGCCAGGATTGTAGGCTAGTGCACGAAAATCGGGCCAGCGTGAACTAGACTCGCGTTTCAAGCTTCGAGAGCGCGCGTCAAGACTTAACACGCGCAACAAGACTTCACGGGGGCAACAATACTTCACAGGCGCGTCAAGACTTCACGTGCGCATCAAGACTTCATGCGCGTGATTCCCTGCAAGTGTTTCAGACCGGGCACTAGTCTAAAAAACTAGTGACCGGTTACTGAGCCCTCTGGAGGTTGCCAAACGGTGTCAGTGAACAGCAACTCGGAAACTGAAGCCAAAAGCTTCCTGAACATTTAACTGATGAACTACTAGTACCTAACTCTTGAGGTGCTTAGTTAAAGTCCTTATAGACTACTAAAGTGAAAACGTCACCCTTTGTGTGTTGCCATGGTTTTTGGGTCTACACTAAAACCAGTAAACTGTTTCCCTGCGCTATACCAATGGACGTTTCAGATTACCAGCGAATGTTTAGACCCAAAAACCATGGCAACCGACGTCACACTTTAGTAGTCTATTGCTGAAGTGTTTAAAGTCCTGCCCTTTTGTTCATCAATGCCTATTGTTGGATTGCGTGCTTCTTGCCAAATTTCATTGCATTTGTATTGTTGCCAGAGGAGTGTTATAAAACACATATGGACTGTCATAATTCGGTAACCCTCGGGACTACGAGTGACCACAAGAGGGTCCTATTTTCCCTGGGCCTTCCGCCTCCAGAAATAGTACCCTCTGGTCACTCAGTCCCTCGGGGCCCATAGACGTGCACTAGTGACCTCATTGCCAGTCCATACATGTATGTGTATACTGTAATGGGGTGTTTGTTTGATCGGACACACGGGTGGAGGACGGTATAGTGTCCGGTCAGACATACACGGTGAGGGGTGGGGTGTTTGTTTGATCGGACACGCGGGTGGAGGACGGTATAGTGTCTGGTAAGATATACACGGCGGGAGGGGTGTGATGGGGTGTTTGTTTGATCGGACACGCGGGTGGAGGACGGTATAGTGTCTGGTAAGACATACACGGTGGGGGGAGGGGTGTGGTGGGGTGTTTGTTTGATTGGACACGCGGGTGGAGGACGGTATAGTGTCTGGTAAGACATACACGGCGGGAGGGGTGTGATGGGGTGTTTGTTTGATCGGACACGCGGGTGGAGGACGGTATAGTGTCTGGTAAGACATACACGGTGGGGGGAGGGGTGTGGTGGGGTGTTTGTTTAATCGGACACGCGGGTGGAGGACGGTATAGTGTCCAATCAGACATACATGGCGGGAGGGGTGTGATGGGGTGTTTGTTTGATCGGACACGCAGGTGGAGGACGGTATAGTGTCTGGTAAGACATACACAGTGGGGGGAGGAGGGTGGTGGGGTGTTTGTTTGATCGAACATGCAGGTGGAGGATGGTATAGTGCACTGCCAAAAATGAAATTCTCATTTTAAGAATAAATTAACTTCCCTTCGTCGTATGCGACGAAGGGGAAGTAAATACAAGGACAGAAAACCAGTCTAGCTCGTGTTGACCTCTCCGCTCTCGCGCATGCGCATATTTGATTTTTGGGCAAACAGCATGTATTTTATCGCACGGAGGGTCTCAAGTTTGCCCACGATTTCACCGAAACTAGACATCGGATCGATGCGTACTCTTCGGAATATTTGAACATTGGGGTGAGTGCACCTATTGAGCAAATATCAGAGCAAATTTCATTTGCGTGAGTTTGCCACAGATTTGGGGTTAGAAACCGTGTATGTACTGTTTCGTCTATTCATAACTGTTCCACCAGATCTTCAAGCAACATCTACATTCCCTTTACTCCCACGTTGTACTCCAGCCGTACTATCAAGTTCTGCGGTCCGTGTCTCTGGAATGCCATCCCAGCCAGCATATCACCATCCGTGGGCCGATTCAAAAGATTATATAAGCAGTTTCTCCTCTCCCAATATGTAACATAGCTTAAGGGCCCCTTATTTAGGATTTTTATCAATGAAATCTATGCTTTAAAACCACTTTACTCAGTTAAAGTCATAAAAAAATCCTATTTGGAGCTTGCTTTGGGGGTTAAAACAAAGGTTTTTAGTTTTTATGCTAATGTATATGCATATTCATGACCAAGGTCACGATGTCACAAGAGGCAAACACAGGAAATTCACATTCAACTGTGCACAAAAGATTCCACTTTTTTCTCAATTTTCCTGAAACTTTTGTAATCCATGGCTGTTTGACTTTGTTTTACATGTTGCCTGCCGTAAGCCATGACAAAACTGGGGGTAGAAACTGCAGCAATTTGCCACAAGTCCAACTTGAAGTCTTATGTTTTTTCTTAACTTTTCCCTTCTGTCTTCCTTATGTGATGCACTCAAAACAGCGCCCTCTGTCTGTGATTTATTGCAATGAAATTTTCAAAGTTGAAAAATGCCACCTTTTATTGATTTTACATCCAAACGAACAATAGTATGTCTTGCTGAACAAGTAATCCATCATATAAAGCAAAGATTAGGCAACAAGTTGTTTAGGATGTCACAGGCCCTTTAAGTAGCGTTAATTTTTTTTTTTAAACTGCATCAGCTTCATCAATGATTGTCCGTGTATGTCCATTGTTTGTATTTGTATATCTTTGTATTTTTTTCTGTCTTTGCTGTTCCAATTACAAGATTTTGCTTCTGCGAACAGCCACGTACTCTCCTTTTCTACGAATACTTAATCAAACACATTTTAACTAATTATACCAGCTCAATATTATCAGCTTACTAGTAATTTGTAACTCTAAATTATTGTTCGAGAGTGCGAAATAAATGTCACTTGAATTGAATTGAATTGAATTTGAAGGTTTTTATTGATAGATCTTAAGCAAAGGGGTAAAAAGCATCTTTATTTGTAGTTCTCTGAATAATAAAATGCAGCACTGTGGGAGGTAACAGTGTAAACAAAAAAGCAGCAGTCATAGTGTTAAATTTCAAAGCTTTTCTGGGATCTACTCAAGAGATTGTATCAAGTTCAAGCCCAAATAACGCGATCATACATTTGTTGTAAAACACGTACCGGCCAACAAATGTATGACAATGTTCACGCTTGTTCAAGGTCACGCTTGTTCAAGTCCCAGTTTACACCATAGAACTTTTTCAAGATTGACATGCCATTCTGTCCCGATATGCCATTTTCACAATGCAAATAAATCCACGTCGCTAGAGGGCATTTGCAATCAAACCAATCCGATCAATCGATAATTATCAGCACACAGTGCAGATGCATACTGCGCGGTAACTCTATGGCTCTGGTACGTTGTGGCGATGGAGCCAATACTTGATCGGCACCGAACGAATGACGTCCGTGTAGATATCGATCGTGAAGTCATGTCGGTACGGTGGACAATGGCACCGGACTTAAAATGTCGTATCTGATTTGGCACAAGAATTGCTTTGTACATTGCATATCACATTCGCCAGTTAAACACAAAGCGCTTTTGCAAGCATAAGCAGTCATTTTGAGTGGGTTCTTGACATTCAGGAAACCAACTGATGCAAGTCTCTCAATAAAATTTGTCATGTCTTGTTTACATGATCAAAAATTTTGGTTTAAATCCATTGGGAAATGACAGTTATTTAAGATCAAAAGTATGACTTTTTTGACATGTTAGTACTACGTGTCAGAATAAACCTGTCATACCTTTAATCTTGGATAACCTTGTAATTTTCCCAACGGATTTAAACCAAAATTTCACATCATGAAAACAAGGCCTGACGTAATTAAATGAGTGAGTTTCATCAGTTTTGTCTAAGAGGGTGATATTTAATGGCCATAGGAAAAAAAAGTCAATTTCAGAATTCGCCACTTTCGACTTCGCCTCCTTCAATGTCCTTCAAAGCATTTCATCAGGAGACCTGTGCAAAGGGACTTTGGACATAAGCCCTTTTCACACTGCAGAGCCAATCCCCGGGAAATAAATCCCCGGGAAATTCCCGGGGATTGTTTACCCCACCAACGCCCCAGCAACCGTTCACACTAGACCCATTTGGTAACTCCCGGGGACACTATTTCCCGGGAATATGCACGGTCGTTTCACACTGGCCATCATACCCCGGGAAATGTGTAAACTGAGGGCGCCCATCAGGAAGTTCCCAAATGAATTGTGGGCGGAAGTTCAATCCCACAATGCCGCGCCGCGCGCGCATTTTTATGCACAAGCTGCTGTTGTTGTTTACACCGTGCGATATACATGCGATATGTCAAACGTTATTTTCAAACGTTATTATTTGTGTTTTGTACTTAACTGTAAATTTATTTACGAAAAATTTGAAAGGTACTGCATCACAATACTAAGCTACCGCGCGAATTATTTGGCGCGCTATTTGTGACCCTGTGACCTTTCGAGATTACCCGTGGACGCAAAAAGGTGGGGTAAGTTCAAACCCTGCGACGTTCACACTAGTTGCTTTTCCCCGGGAAAAACGTTAAACCCCGGGGATTTCTCCTTTAACCCTACTCCCGAGCAGGGGTAAATATTTCCCGGGGAAAAGCTTTTTCCCGGGGATTTCTTTGGTAGTGTGAACAGACCGACCGAAATTTCCGGGGAATTCGTCTAGTTTGAAAGGGGCTATAGACAGTTTGGTTGAAAACGGAGGATGCCAATTCAAAAGTGGCAAATTCTGAAATTTAGGAGCGTTTTTTTCCATATGGCCATTAAATCTCACCCTCTTGGACAAAACTAATGAAACTCACTCAGTTATTTTGTCAGGTCTTGTTTAACACGATGTGAAATTTTTTTAAAAATCCGTTGGAAAATGACAAGGTTATTCAAGATTAAAAGTTGAACAGGTTTTTTGTACAAGTAGTACTTATAAGTTGGAGATAAGAACTCGCTATTATTATGTCATCCTTTTAAACAGAAGAATTCTGGCTCGAAGAGAAGCGCAGACTACAATAAATGCGAAGTGGAGCAGGTGCCTGGTCTAGACTACACCGAGCCTGCCTTTCAACTGGAGGTAGTTGCTGCAGATGACAAGAGCTTAGTGACTTTTATGTACCAGGTGGGCACGTCGCCTGGAGGCGATGACGTGGTGTCCAAGACTGAGTTTGGAGGACCATCGGCCATCATTTCACAGGTTGAGAATTGATTGGGTTTATCTTATTGCTTCCAGTACAGATATATCTTGTAGGGTGTAGAATATTAAACTAAGGCCAAGTTATCCAAGCCTATGACTTGTGGACTATGTCCCTTTGGTCATGGGTATTTGGACAGGGAAAAATCTCTTTCACGAAACATGCACAAATGTAGACATGTGATCGAAGGGGATATTAGACCTTGCTTCAGTTTATTTTCTCACTGATCTGATGGCCCAAGATGGCCCAATAAATGGCCGCCGAGTTTAGGATAAATCAATAGGCAGTCACTAAAGGGTTTCATCTAGGAATTCCAAAACTACCTGTCCTACTTAGATGCAGGACGGGTCCTGTGACTGGCAAAAATTGAAAGGCATAAAGTGGCTACGGACACCAGGCAAGTGTAAAATCATGATAGATGTGATGTGGTCTAGTGGAGCACGTGTGGTCTAGTGGGTATGAAGCGGGACTCCCAATTGGAGGTTGTGGGTTCAAGCCCCACTATGACCAACGTGTCTGTGTCCCTGGGCAAGGCACTTAATCCCAGTTGCCTCGTCAACCCAAGCGATATTTGGGAAGCTGTTAAGGGGAATGTCACAATCTAACTGCTGATAGGGTTGAGCGCCTGGCCAGCAGCCACCTAGTTGAAGCGAAATGGTTCTGGTGATTCCCTGGTGGCAGCGGTAATATTGGTAACAGCGCCAGGAGCACCCCGCAAGGTGGACCTCTGCGATATATAAGAATCCACCATTATTATTACTGTCATGTGGTCACGTACCGGTAGGGGACCCGTACCTTCTGTGTCCTTTCATACAACATGTTAAAGAGTCACAACTCGTACCACGGCCGGCCGGTTGCCGTCGCCTGCCGCACAGATTACAAGGTACTTTTGTTTTCATTCTAAACAGTGGTCTAGTGCGTCAAACTCAAGTTCCTGTGCCAGTACTAGAATGTGGGTTTGATTCCGGGCTTGTTCCGTCCTTCGGAAGAGATGTAAAGCCGTTGGTCCAGTGTGTTAACATACTTGAAAGATCCCAGAGCATTTTTTCGTGAAGAGCAAGGGGATTCCCCGGTGTCTCTAGCCATTTCTAATTCTAATTCTCCATGGGTTACCTCGCGCTTGCGAGTGACAGTGCATTGAGCACTATTGAGGAATCCTTGGTATGAATACCAGAAAGAAATAATAATAATAATAATAGTCGCTTAAGTATATATGTATACATTTTAAACCAACAATTCACCTGTCATTTTTAATGTCCGTTTTACAAAATTCTACCTGTCATGTTTTATTGTCCATTTCGCAAAATGCCTGTCTAAAATCACACACTGCCCGTCCAAAAGACGGGTGTACGGGTGGCTATAGATGAAACAGTGAGTTACTGGCCTTTCCCTCACTTGATTCCAGCCCGATTTTGATGTAATAAAGACTGTTTTCATATAATAAGATTCCCTATCAGCATCCAGGGAAACCTAAGCTTCATTCCTTAGAGGTTACGTTGTCTAGTTTGGCCTTGGGGTTTTTGTATTGATTTTAAGTTCATAAACAGAGAAATACAGCCTTGGAAATAATTATTGGACCACCTACAACCTGACAACAAAAATGAGTACATAATATTTCGTCAGCTTTTTCAGGAAGTGTCCGCGAACGCAGTAGCAAAACTTTGTTTTGAGAAAATCGCTTTTGAAATTGGTCACTTTATAAAACGCCGGTTATTCCATGAAAAGTCGTCAGTCTTTTTAGGTGATACTGTTTAGTACGAGTTAAATGACTTAAAAATCTACTTTTTTTCTTGTATTGATTGTCTAAAAACAAATTTTAAGCTTAAAACTTATTCGTCACTTCATAAAAACACAAAATGCCGACCATGCGTGATTCGCCACAGAATTCGCCCCCTGTCTGTATTTCACTGCACGCGTAATACTTACAACGTCGCCCTGCGCGTGGCATTTTGACAAAGTGACATATCGCGATACGCCACTTCGAGAAAAAGCAATTAATGCACATACCGGGTACCATCTTTTTCAATGAGTGGCATATCGCGATATGCCACTTGGAGAAAATATAAATTTGCATACCGATTAGTTACGTGGTTTGAGGCAAATTCTGTAATTAAACAAATACAAATTTTTAAGTTTCGAAACTTTGCAGAAATTTTCAGGACACCAAATAAAGTCAAATTATACCAAAAACACAAATTGCTAAAAAAAAAACGACGTTTTTTTTTAAGGATTCGCCACTTTGTGAAAAGGCCAACGAATTTGTTAAGGAATGTTCTTATAGCTATATTTGATGTCGGATAAGCCTCCTGAGCTAATGACTATTGTAAAACACCAAACATCATAAACATAGCCCGGTTGCTGCCGAAGAGGAGTGATTTTTATGAATAATTCAAAGCATAGGTGGTCCAATCATTTTTTCCAAGGCTGTATTACATGGGCCTAAAATTAATTTATGCTATGCTCATAGACTCTGCTTGGTGGCCATCCACTGTACTTCACCGTGTACGCCATGAACAATGGAGGCGGTACGTCCACAGCCATGTGTAGCCTGCCGACGTTTGACGTCACCCTACCCACGGGTCGCATCACGACAGACTTCACCTCCACCAGTCATCCTAATATACTGCGTGCCTCGGCCGTCGTTTACGATGATTCCATTATCTTGATGCAGAAGGAGGGAGTCGGGTTTGGTGTGGATCTATGGGGTGATCAGATCGTGCCGTGGAATACAATCGATATCACTGAACGACAGCACATGGGAACCTCATGTAAGTTTTTGTCGAGTCCATTGACCTTTTATATCACAGTGCATCCATCTTTGTCTTGTTCATGTCGGGCAAGATCAGTGCATCTGCGCGACCGTGTGTAATAAATGATCTTCCATTGTTGTTTTGAGACAATCACTGTCTGCGCTGCGCATTTGTTTAATCACGCTACACATTTGTCATTGTGATGCACAAAATGAACAATCTCAACATGATTGCCAAACTGTTTTTCCTGCAAGCCTCAATTTGGTTACATTCATTTTAATACAGGGAAAGGGAAGATGGCCGCACCGTGATTAAGGTCAATTACGAGTCGGGTGATGATAAAATTGCCTGTCCTGTGCAAGTCTCTCAGAACTCCATCTAAAAGCAAAACAGGATGAACATGCACCAAAGAATACCTTTCATTTTGTTCATTTGAATGGCTTTTGACTTAAGACCCATGGACTTGTGGTGGACTTGTGAAGGTTTATTTGTGAGGCCTTGTGATGGATTTGACCGCCACCTATCCAGTTTTTACCAAGACAAAATGAGTCCCTACGGGTTACCATAGGGACAGAAAACACCCTCGTCATGTATAGTGGCTGTTTCTCATTTTTCCTCAAATGGAATCACACACACAAATTTCCAGCTGGTTGTGTGCTCTAGTGGTTTTCCGTGATTGGAAAATAAGTAAAAAGAACTACTTACATTGCCAGTTTTTAATAAAAAATGTGTATTTCCAACAGTGCCTGCAGTACCAACTGTCTTTGCGATCGAACAGCTGGTGTGGAGTTGGCTTGGGCGCGCTCCAGCATTTTCAGAGTCTACTCCGATTCCGAAAAAGAACAACAATTCCATTCGAGATCGATTCCATTTTTCGTTCGAAAACATACGTGTACATTGTGATAACTTATTGTGTCAGCGACAACCCGTTCTACTCGACTCCAGCGTGGAGCAATTCTCGGATGTAGCCCAAAGCTGGACGTAGATTTTTTGCGAACGTTCAGTTGGTGCGCCTATACGGATGCCCAAGGAGAACGTCAACGAGAGCACGGGAGGCCCATATTGGCACTCTCATGTGATGCGCGTTCATACGGCACATTACCATTTAGTTTCTTTTGATGTTCTCTTTGGGCCTCTGTCAATTAACACACCAACTACACGTTTGCGAAAAAATCAACTGTTAGATCGCGAAGAGAGTTTTCAACTGCAACCACTGTCGGAAATATACGTTTTTGATTCACAAACGATACTGTATAAGTAGTTCTTTTTACTTATTTTCGAAAACCACTAGAGCACACAACCAGTTGGAAATTTTTGTGTGTGATTCAATTTTCGAGGAAAAATGAGCAAAATCCACTGCATGACGAGGGTGTTCACAAGCTAGTTTTCACCAGTTCATCGGCTCATCAGACCATTAGAGTTACAGATTGGAGAAGTATGCACTGAAATTTCATGGTGGATACCGTACACCTGGGATGCGTTCAAGCATACAGTTCACATTACTCCGGAGTAATGCATGGGTGCGCACTGCACTTTTGGGTCACATCGTGTGAACGGCAAACCTGCAGTCGACATGCACAAATGGCCAGTGTTGTAGGACTCGAGTCCAGGACTCGGACTAGAGTCCGACTCGAGTCACAATTTACGTGACTCGGACTCGACTCGAGTCACATTGGAAAATGACTCGGACTCGAACATGGTGACTCGTGACTTACGAGTCACATATATAATACATGATTCTTGGATGAAAAACACAGTACGACGCCAGAATATGTATACTACCCCGCCTGGCCTGCAAGGAGCGCACGAGCACATCAGCATTTCACATATTGTGTGTACAAAACTATAGCAGATCCAGTTTCATTTTGGCGAACAAGTGACTCGTGACTCGGACTCGGACTCGAGGAAAGTGACTTCGGACTTGAGGCTTAGAATGACTCGAGACTTGGACTCGATATTGGTGACTCTACTACAATACTGCAAATGGCCATCAGTCAAAATGGCTGTCTCTTGCCATGACTCGACAAACAATTCTCTGAAGAAAATACAGATAAAGGTCACAGAAAACCTTGAGAACTTTTGCTTGATCTTTGATACTGTCCGGAACAAAGCTTAGTGAATTGTTGTTGTTTCAGTTATCGAGTTGACACATTGAGCAAATTCATCAAAAATTCCACCCATATTCCGCCATCTTCGTTCAAATCACATGGTACTCGTTGGCAGTAAAAGCACACTCACCATTTGTCGGGGATTAGCGAGAGCATACTGTCACTGACCCAAGTGTCGTTATTCTTGCCATTTTAAAAAAAAATTCTGAACGTGTATTTAACATACATCTGATTTTACCGGAGTGTGAGGGCAATACATCAAATTTTATTTCACTTAAAGGGACACACCGGCTTTGTTGGGCTATTTTGGCCTCGAAATAGACCCATACATTATTCTGAACCGCTTTCCATAGTAAATTAGATATATCCTAAAAAGACCCCGTCAAATTTGGCTGTTTTTTAGCATTTTTCAAAAATTCAAGGTCAGAATCTGGTTCTGAAAAGTCACGTGGTCTTGTATTTCCAGCTGTACAAACCAGCGCGAAGTGCGAGTTGCTTTTGTCATTCGCGGTTGGTTTCTCTTCTTGTTGGAAAATAATGTCCTACGAACATTATGTACACACCGTATTTTCCAATTTGTACACAAATCTGCCAACAGATTTCACAGATTTCATAAGAAGGGTTTCTGGGTGTTGATATGGCAAGAGAATATCTCAGATTTTCGTGTCTTAGCTTCGCGTTCGCGAAAAACAGCATAGGCTTTAATACTGAGGGCGCTAAAGACACCAAAACGTTGCATTCGAGTTGCTTCCTCGAGTCACCGCTGACCTCAAGGATCATGCAAGGTGTGATGAGTCAGGGAAAACAAGGAATCAAGGTTAAACACGTGTCGACCCATATCGAACGCAACCTTTATTTACAAACACATGATACATAATACATCGTGACGGCTGGTAAAGCGTATAGCCCAACATTTGTCTCTTTTGTTAATTTTAAAAATTTCTAGTTAATTACGTTTTGATTTTCCTTTTTTTATGTGAAAAAGCTTCAAAGATTTCCCTTTCCCTGACTTTCTATTTGTCTGGATTCTTATTTTCTGTCAAAATTTCCTCTCCGGCCAAAAAAGAACACCACCCCCATTTTCACTTATTTATTCCCCATTCTTGACAAACCATTCCTGCAGCAAATGAGTTCCATTTCTTCACGGCTTCCAAGAAAGGTCGTCTGATCTCCAAACCGGTCTCAACCATCAACCACCGAAATGCCAACTTCTGCGCCCGGGACTGCCTGGCCCTTCCGGAGACCGAGTGCCTTAGCATTAATTACAACTACAAGGATTTCACGTGCGAGTTACTGCGAGAGATTGAAGGCCATGGGGTTGAAGTTCATGAGGTAATAGTATACAAATAATGAATGTTTATGAGTGCCATGGGAGGAATATTTTCATGAGGTGAAAGATGGAATGTTCCATTCAACGAGGCGAAGCCGAGTTGAATTGAACATATTCCATCTTTCACCGAATGAAAACATTCCTCCCATTGCACGAATTAAAACATTCATTATTTGTTTTATAGAAGACCCAAGTAGATTCTTGCCATCCTAATTTTTTTACAAATTATTCAGGGTTAGGCCTATACCCTTCGAGTTTATTTCATCGTCCGTCATAAGTACAAAACCCGCCATGTCGCTTGTGAGTTGTAAACAAGTCTTTGTGTCAGGGCCGGGGTCGCGTTCACTGGTCGTGCCCGCATCATACATTCGACACGCACAGTCACACACTTACGCTTAATTAATACAGTGGGCGCGGGTGCACCATGCGATGGAAAAAAAAGTATGAAGCAAAATTGCACGTCAAATGGAACAAAATTAGTGACTTAGCATTAAATGGATTAAATATTGAACGACATGTGACCTGCTATCGTCCAATCAGATCACAAGGATCTACTTGGGCGTTATATAAAACATAACATCAGCCATTTCCACAGAACTCTATTCGGTTGGTAAGTGGAGCTACGTCACACATGCACGCGCTTCCTTTAGTTTGTACATTACTTCTGGTTCCACTGGAACCGGAAGTAATGTACAAACATGGGAGCGTGTGCGCTTGTGTTGCAGTCACTCATGAACCGGATTAAAGGCTAGAACCTATTACCATCATAGGCAGATCCAGAATATTTTTAGAGGGGTGGGGGGGGGGGGGGGAGGGAAGGCGGGTGGGGTGGGGGAGCGGCTAAGAGTCTTTTTTTCTTTTTTTTTTACTCCCGTCCCAATGTTAAAAAAACGTGATAATTAGGGTCCAAGTTACGGACTACTCTCATAGACTATAGGAAGGCGAGTGCCAATGACCATACCTCATACATATTCATTAACAAAATCTGTCTTTAAATAGAAACATAAGACAAATAAGGGAAAGAAGCAGCCCTCATTCTTTTTTTTTCTTCATTTTTTTGTATGGCCTCTTTACCCCATCTCCCCCTCCCTTGTGCTGATGGGTGCACCATACTAAATAGCTAGAGTCCCCACAGGAAACAATGCTGAATGTCCAATATTCAAAAATCATTTACAAATACTTATACTCTCACAGCGTTTTGGGGAAAAAAGCAGGACACTCCTTATAGTCTCATCTTTTTAAAGGCTCAGTGGATCATTTGCAATGACCCCAAAAAGTAATCGACGAGTTTACAGGGGAAAGTTCTGAAAGTAAAGATTGAATTAATAGCAACTATCCAATGAAAGGTTTTCGCTAAAAATGATATAATTTTACCAGAAAGTAATCCGTAAAGATGAAATTATTTAGATCGTTTGCAAACGATTTACTTATTTTTGGTTCGCATCTACGCGGTCCAAAATGCATGGGCGCTGTGTACTCCGTGTGCGTGTTCAAACGCGATGCATTTTTATGGATCGCGCGCACATGCAGTATGTGCTCCACAGAGTGCATGACGCAAGCCACATATAGTACCCGATCAAGTGAGAACGAATATTTGAAACACCCCTCCAAGACCAGGAAAACGCATATATGGATTTTCATGTTTTTTTTAACCTGGTACATTTGACAAAGCTGACATTTCTTCGGATGAGTTTGTTGATGTCTTTCTTTTGATTTATAATGGTTTTATTCGCAGAATCGCTCAAAAACAGATCATCTACAGGGCCTTTAATTCTGTTCAATTTTATCGGAGTCCGTCACTTTTATTCACTAATTTCTGAGTGGATGAGTGAAAATTGACAAAGAAGTTTTGGAAAAAGTTCCAAACGCTACTGCGCAAAATTGGGCCACTTTTATGAGCTAGATTGTCAAATATACTTAGTTGAAAGAATAAATACCCCACAACAAGATGATGGGCAATTTCTACACTAGACCACACTTGTTCAGCTCATCTCCCTCTAATATAGAAAAATCGTTGACGTTTTCACGAAGTGGCGAATCCGTCAGAAAACAATTTTTTTTAGAAATTTCTCTTTTTAGTATAATTTGACTTTATTTGACGTCCTTAACATTCCTGCAAAGTTTCAAGACTTGAAAGTTTGTACTTTTTAAGGTACAGAATTTGCTAAAAACGGCGCAACTAATGCGTATGCAAATTTGCCTTTTCATGAAGTTTCGAATCACGATTCACCACTCATTAAAAATGAGGGTATTTGCACGGTTGGAGTTTTCACAAAGTGACAAATATCATATTCACCACTTCGTGAAAATGCCACCCACAGGGCGACGTTTTACAGTACGTGTGTAGTGAACATACGGACAGGGTACAAATTATTTACGCTCAATACTGTGGCGAATCACGTATACTCGGCATTTTGTATTTTCACGAAGTGGCGAATAAGTTTTGCGCCAAAGTGTTCTTTAATAATCAGTATATTTTTAAGTCATAACTTATACTAAACAGTATCACCTAAAAATACTGACAACTTTTGATGAAACAACCGACAATCTTCCCCCCGGTTCATTTTAAAATTAACTCGGGGTCCGGCGAAAAATACAAGCCGGATCCAAGCCGTAACCTAATCGATACACATCGGGCGGGCCCCGGGCCAAATTTATGACGACACAGACGATGTTTATATCGGGCAGGTGCCCGGCCAGGCCCCGGCCCCCGGGCCCCGGCGCTGATAAGACATCGGCGGGGCCCCGGCCGGGGGCCCGGCCTGCAGGGTATAAAAGGAATTCGACAGGGACCCTACAGCTGCCCGGCCGGGCTGTGAGAATCGGCCGGCACCCTGCCGGATGCCGTAGGGGACCCCCGGGACACCGCCAGGGAATCTGACGGGTGCCTGCCAGACACCGACTGATAAACGGGCCAACAATTTCGCACATTTTCTACGAAAGCCGCCCGGTGTCCCCCCGACTTCAGAGCCCGGCCAGGGCCTATATTGGCTACATCCCCACCGGGACCCCTTGGAAATGTGACTTAAGCATTAGTGGGGTACACCCTGTTTACCTTATGTCCCCCATGAGATCATGTCTGTATACACCACGACCCAAGTAACCCCAATATTTTCCTCTGTGACATACAGTCTGGTCACTTCACTCATTATGAGCGTCTTGGGGTCGGCCATGCCGTCGAGTTTAACCACGAATCTCTCCAACTGTACCACAACAACATTTACTATTTCAACATTGAGCTGCTGAACTACGTTGGGTATGAGAACATAATCTCATCGGTTGGCATCATTGCCGACTTTACACCGCCGGAACCAGGACTGATCATGAACAGAGCAAGGGATGAAGTAATGCATGAACCGTGTGTGGAGTTCACCCCAGAGGAATGGGAGAGACGTTGCATCGAGGACACGCCACTCAATAACCATAGGTGAGATTAATATCAGTCTTGTGGTCAAGTACTTTTACCTGAGTTCCAAGCACTCATGCTGTCAAGTGCTAGCTGAGGTGATTTTGGGTAGGTTCACACTGCACTAGTTTCGTCTGTCAGACGTACATAAAATTGACGTACGTCATCTCCAGTCTGGCACTTTTTGACTTACACTCATCAGAACAAAATGCAAAAATGGCGTTATGACACGTTCGACAATAGTATAAGGCTAAGGGTGGGAATGAAGTGTCGGGATGTGATTGTTCCGTTTTTTCCCGGAACTTTCTATTGTCTCATTGGTTTGTGACAAAGATTATTCCGGGAAAAACCGGAACAAATCACATCCCTGAGTGTACAGAATGCTGAGCGCTAATTGGTCAGCAGCAGGGAGCACGCTACAGTGCGCATGCGCAGTTAGATTGCATAAAGCGTGTGCACAAATTCTTTCTGGCGACACAGAACAGGCTTAAAGAAGTGAATGTATATGTAGCCTAGAGCATGCGCAGATGCATGATACTACGTGCTCTGGCTAGTACAGTGAACTGCTGTTTGCTGTATTGTTTCGAGCATTCGGGGTGATCCAGCAAGTGTTGTCCTATAGCAGACGTACATTCAGGCTGTGTGGCATCTTTGCGACGGCTGTTTGAGGAAAGCAGGCAGGTTGCTGTGGATTTAGGATGGAACATGCTGTTTTATACGATCAGCCAGCCGTTTAGACGTACGACCTATGTACCGGGCTTCACATCGGCACTGAAATTCATAGGCTATCCCGAATCAGTAATAAGCAAACAGGTATCCTGCTCGCTCGCAAACTGCTCTAAACCACTACCTCACGGACCGAACAGATGTCCCGTGTATCTAAAAGTGCCGTGGAGAGGCAAAGTTTCACATACTTTTGAACAACAAGTGACGAAAGTTGGACACGCGCTCACTACACCATTCAGCCACGCATAATATTCACTGCTCTAAGTTGCTTCCGGCAGTCCGTAATAACATACTACCTACCACACAACTTAACAATGTTAACTATGAATTTCGGTGCCGATGTGAAGCTCGGTACGTAGGTCGTACGTCTCAACGGCTGGCTGATCGCATAAAACAGCACATTCCATCCTCCATCCGCAGCAACCTGCCTGCTTCCTGCAAACAGCCGCCGCTCGTCTGCAAGGATGCTCGCAAAACTGCCACACAGCCCGAATGCACGTCTGCTATACATGTAGGACAACACTACATTTATTGCTGGATCACCCCCAATGCTCGAAACAATACAGTGAACAGCAGTTCACTGTGCCAGAACACGTATTATCATGCATCTGCGCACGCTCGAGGCTACATATACATTCACCTCACTAAGCCCATTCTGTGTCGCCCCAAACAATTTGTGCACACGCTTTATGTAATCTAACTGCGCATGCATTGTAACGTGCTCCCTGCTGCTGACCAATTAGTGCTCAGCATTCTAAACACATCAATCCCACCCTTAGCCTTATACTATTTTTGATAGCGTCATCATCAGGCCATTCTTGCATTTTGCTCTGAGTGCAAGTCGAAAAGTGCTTCAGCAGTCTTTGTCGTTACTTATTTCTATTTTCCGATTTTGCAGTACCAAACACCTATTCACTTTTTGGTCCGTTGGTGCGTTTTCAATAAGAACTATCTTAAAACTCAGCTCAATTTACCTACGTCAAGTAGAAAAATCAATGCATCCGAACGCTCTGTACATGTACGTCAAATTGACGAATGACAGAAGAGTTGTTCGGAGGGCTACTTGTCCATCAAATTTTTGTCTGTCAAGTCTGTTGTATGTACAACAGCTCGATCAAAATAAATATAAGTGGTTAGTTGGAAAAAATCCTGTGGTGGATGTATTCTCTGTTTTCGAATGTATAGCTGAATGAGCGGCTAAATTGCTGCAAGCTAGCTTTGCTCAGTCAGTGGGCTGAATCCGCAGATGAAACAGAGTGGTGCACGTTTTGTTCAGTGTCTGGAACAAATTTAACTCATCCGTTTTAACGTGTGGCCACGCGACGGACGCACAATGGATGTAATGCTACGTTTACACCATGTCCCCGGCGCCCCGGTTTGGCCAAAACGTGGCGTGCCATGGAACTTTTATTGTCTTTTTATTACTTAGGCTCGACTCGGCCCTAGTTGGGCCGGTGTGTTGCATTCTACCACGGTGCGTTACGTCCCGGTACGGAAAGCGTGGTGTGCCGGTTCCGGGCCGCGAGGCGGACGGCGCGCCCCGGAACCGGCACGGCGCGCTACGTTTCAAGCGCCGTTCCACTACGGATGGGTCCACGTCCCAGGCCGGCCTGCTAAGTTCTGATGCAGTGCCTCACGTCCGTCCCGTTCGTGTCACGTTTGTTGTCCCGGCCCAATACGTTCCAGACGGTGTGCGAGGGTCTGCTGCGGTGCCCTGCGACTGAGCGTGGCAGCTGTCACGTTTCACGCCCCGGTGGTCTCCCGGTGAGCCCCGGTGGGTATAAATAGTGCGCTCCACACCTTCATTTTCACTTCGTCTTGGAGCGCTGCCGCAGCAACATCTTGGCGCACCGCAGCTCACCGGGCCGCATTCACACCATGCTGTGGCCACTACCGTGACGGGCCCTGGCAGACCGTGGGGTGCCGGGCTTCCAAACGTGGTAGAGCGTGAGGCACCGGCCGCGATCAGAGGTCCCCGGCACCCCACAGTGCCATACCCCGGTGAGTCAAGGCACACGTACTGCGGTCCGTCACGCCCTGTGACGGAAGCCCCATCCCACTGCGGCCCAGGACGATTCTCATTAGTGCCGGGACTGCCGGGCCAAAATTTTTGACAGAGCTGCTCACTGGCCGGTCACCGGCTGGTGGCAAGGGTGAGCTACGGTCATTCACGTTTCGCCACCCCGGTCCCCTACGCTCCCCGACGTCCATCCCGGTGCCTCCACGGTGCTCCTCTACCGGGGCGCCGGGACTGCCGGGGACATGGTGTAAACATAGCATAACATACGTATAACGTAAGAAAACAAATTTAGTGTGAACCTGGTCTTAGAACTATATTAAAGTCCGACTGCAGCTTTCTAAGTGCGAGTACTCAGACTTCCACGTACAACATGTACAAGCGAAATACAAGTACCTAGACCTCCGATTGCAGGTAGGGGTGTGAGTACTCATATCAGACCTCCGAGTACAGGTGGGAGCTCATCAGCAGAGTTTTTCTCAAAAGAAAAAAAAAAAAGAGTCCTTCATTATGATTGGTTGGATTATTTCAGATACATCATTGATGGTCCTGGATCGATGATGGTTTTCAACGGCCATGAGGAACTAGTCGACATGCTGTACACACGAAGCAACACCTTCATGGCAGGTACATGTATGCCCACGATAACACATTCACCTCTTGGAAAATCCTACAGACCAAATTTGATGATTTACTGAAAAGTAGCACTGTGATGAGTCTCAGATTGTGTTGATATCAAGATGGGTCTTTCCACAGTAAAGGGGGCATTTTGGCAACACAGACTATATTTTCAAGGAAATACCTTTGTCTGATCTCAAAATAAAAGAAATAAGTTCAAGTTGTTTTTAAGAGATAACTTAGGCCCCAAAAGGGTTACAAATAGTGTGACAACATGCCTTTCTAAAAACCAAAATGCCCCCTTTACTGTGGAAAGACTTGGATAAGGGTCATTCTATAAATTTGGGGTCCAACGTATGACATTTTTCTGTCCCCGTTACACCTGACATACTGCTATTTGCCATACAAGTATCATTAAAAATGCCTTCAAACCATATTTTTATGAATTGTATTTTATGTAATCACTCTTTGAAATAGAAGGCATTTAAAGAATATGTCCTGAATTTACAAAATACAACATTTTACAAGATGTCAGATGTAACGGGGACAGAAAAAGTGGACCCCAAATTTATAGAATGACCCATAACCTATTCCTAACCTATGTCTAAGATTAAACTGCTCTTTAAGGTGTCATAATTGAGGACATTAATCAAAAGCATTGCACTTCTATCTGGTGTGGTATTCTGATCCTGTAAAAATTGGAAACTTGAAATGACACTTGCTCATAAAAACTTGTTTGAGATTTGATTTTAAAGACTTTTCTAAAGGCTTTTCTAAAACAGTTCTTCTCTGCATAATATAAGTGACTTTTTACAGATTCGTGGAATAAGAGTGTTCCATATGCATATCTAAGGAAAAATTTTGGTAAACTAGCAGGAAGAAATTTTAGCTACAGAAAACCTTGAAAATCTATGTATTTTGTGTACAAGTGAATAGTAAAACAGTCCTGTGCACGGGACTTTTCTAGAAAACCATCTTCGGTGTCAATCTCCAGCATGAAATGCCATTTTAGACACAAAAATATCTAACTACTAGTAATTCATGGAAGATACATGCACATGCACAATGCTCTTTTGTCATACATTCAAGTGTATTCTGTAGGAAATTGTTCAGTGTTTATGTATAATTTTATGAAATTTATTATATAAATCAGCAAGGCACTGCTAACGGGGCAGGATTTTACCTACCCCCTTTACCATGTTTGTTTCATATTTTGGGATCTTAAATGGAGCGAAAACACTTGTTTAGAATTATCTACAAATTTAATGTTACCTACATATTTCCCGAGGCATAAACCCTCATTAGCCTTTTTTCGAAGTATGGCAGACACAATGGCTGCGTTCGGGCGTGCAGTTCTCGTTACTCGGGAGTAATGCGTGCGCATTGCACTCGGGTCACATCACGCGAACAGCAAGTCCGCAGTCCGCGTGCGTGAATGGCAATCAGTGAAGATGGCCGTCTCTTGCCATCACTGCACAAAAAATGCCGTTTCATTGCTCACAAGAAACTGAGGAAATACAGGCCGTAAGTCGTGAGAACCTTTGATGCCGTCTAAAACAAACCTTAGTGAGTTATTGTTTCAGTTATTGAGTTGACACGTTGGGCAAATTAACCAAAAATCCCACCAATATTCCACCATCTTCTCACAAATCACATGACACTTGACAGGAGTACGAGCACACTCCCCATTTGCTGGGGAGTAGCTAGAGCATACTCTCACTGACCCGAGTGTCGTTATTCTTGCCGTTCACGCGCGCAGGAGTATAACTCGTGTTAACACGAGTACACGCCCGAACGCAGCCAATAGGAGGGCGCACTTTGAAGTGGGTATAAAATCGAATAAAATGCAATATAACTACATCTTTCACTTTGCACTTATTTATTTTATTTATAATTCTGTCTCTGTATTATAATTGCAACATGTAAATCAAGTTTTTGGAAAGACATGCAATTGTTAAAAAAATTCATACCCAAATAAAATTGCGCCCTCTCCTTTTGTTCTGCCATACTTCTAAAGACTAGTGGGAAGCTGGGGCACTTGTTTTTAACGTCAGCAACACAAGTAATTTTTGTGGTAAATTTTGCAGTAAATACGGCTATGTGCTGCACTGTGTTTAAAATTTTGAAAGGGAAAATAACGTCAACCATGCAACAGTCACATGGATGACATTAAGCTTGAATGCTTGTTTTCCGACTCCAACATACCGTTAAGTATGTACAATGTGCTGTGACCTGACTCACTCCCTCTCGAGTCCAAGTGCTGAAATGCAAAACACGGCGACTTACATGAAGCATATTTAGACAAATTAAAAGTGATTTTTCAAATATCCAGGAGGAATACGGTTTGGAAAACAAAACACCCATGTTCCCCCTATTATAACAGACGTTTGCTTTGCTGGTGATATTCTGGAGTTTTTTTTTCTTTCTTTTATAATGAGCTAGTTGGCTTTCCGCACTCCTTGCGGAAAGTCCTTGTTTTTGTTCTGATTTTTTTTTTTTTTTTTTTTTTTTTTTTTTTAGCTTTTTTTATTCTTCTCCCAAAACCTCATAGACAAAGCGCATGGTCTTTCGGCCTGGCAAAATGGTCACTTGCAAAGCTCGGATCATCATCAAACTTGGTCACAACAATCACCTCATAATGAAGTACTGCACAAATGTGTTTACATTTTGATGACGTCATCAGGTGTCAGATTACAAGCGTTTGAAATATATGGCCTTCAAATTGAAACTTCTGTAAAAATTCAACCGTTTGAGATACAAACTTTATTCTTTCGGCAATGGTCATGACTATCCAAGGTCTAAATTTCATACACAGACATTGACCTTGAATCTTGCTTCCTATTGGTCGAAAACGAGGCTGCCCTGTCATTTAAAACTGGTAGCAGATACAGAGATCGGGTCAAAAGTGTTAGTCTCAAGACCTCTTGGGCATTCCAAAAATACAAAAAGTTAAGTCGTGACACGAAAGAGCGCCCTCTAGCGGCAAGTTGAAAAATGGCCAAAACCTATTTTGAAGAGATGTCTGTGGCGAAGTTTTTGCAAATTGGCCCAAAATTGGTGCATATGTTCACCGAGGGTCAGTGAACACGCCCATACCTTCAAAAGTTTGATGACGTCACCAGGTGTCAAATTACACTCAGTTGAACATGCGTTCTTCTCACGGTTATATCTAGAGAACGAAAAGGCCGATGGAGGTCAAATTTTGTGTTTTAGGTTTGTTGTGACTTGGTCTAATGCATATTAGCAGCAAAATTTGGTGGCGTAACGATGACGTCATCAAATAAGCCCGTTTGTGCAGCATACATTAGCCAAGGTCGTTCACTTCCTCTAATGGGCGTATGACCTTGAAACCTAGCAGGGACGTAGACGTGGTCATTAACATATAACATACCAAGTTACATTAGTGTGACGTCATTTGTTGATTTGTTATGAATTTTTGAATCTGGCAACCTATACCACAGCATACACACAGTGCAGTATATACGGGTGTACATAAGCATGAACAATCGCCATACATCTGCACTACCCCATTTCCCATAGACAAAGCACATAGTCTATCTCGCTGGTAGAAGGGTCGCTTGCAAAGCTTGGATCATCATCAAACTTGGTCACAATAAGGAACCCATACTAAAGTACTATACCAAAGAGGTTACATCTTGATGACGTCACCAGGGGTAAGATTACATGTGTCTGAAATTTAATGCTTTAAAAATTAAAAAAATTGTAAAAATTCAACCGTTTGAGATACAAACATTTTTGTTTCGGCAATGGTCATGACTATCCAATGTCTAAATTTCATTCAGAGACAATGACCTTGAATCTTGCTTCCTATTGGTCGAAAACGAGGCTGCGTTGTCATTTAAAACTGGTAGGGTATGAAGCGGGACTCCCAATCAGAGGTTGGGGGTTCGAGCCCCACTTCGACCAACGTGTCTGTGTCCCTGGGCAAGGCGCTTAATCCCAGTTGCCTCGTCAACCCAAGCGATATATGGGAAGCTGTTAAGGGGAATGCCACAATCTAACTGCTGATAGGGTTGAGCGCCTGACCAGCAGCCACCTAGTTGAAGCGAAATGGTTCTGGTGATTCCCTGATGGCAGCGGTAATAATGGTAACAGCGCCTTGAGCGCCCTGCAGGGTGGATATGTGCGCTATACAAATCTAATCATTATTATTATTATTATTAAATTGGGTCAACGTTGTTAGTCTCGGGACCCCTTGGGCATTACAAAAATACCAAAAGTTAAGTCGTCACACGAAACAGCGCCCTCTAGCGGCAAGTTGAAAAATGGCCAAAACGCATTTTGAAGAGATGTCTGTGGCAAAGTTTTTGCAAATTGGCCCAAAATTAGTGCATATGTTCACTGAGGGTCAGTGAATACGCCCATGTTTTCAAAAGTTTGATGACGTCACCAGGTGTCAAATTACACTCGCTTGAACGTGCATCTTTTTAACAGCTATATCTAGAGAACGAAACAGCCGATGAAGGTCAAATATTTTGTTTCAGGTTTGTTGTGACTTGGTCTAACGCATATTAGCAGCAAAATTTGGTGGCGTAACGATGACGTCATCAAATAAGCCCGTTTGTACAGCATACATTAGCCAAGGTCGTTCACTTCCTCTAATGGTCGTATGACCTTGAAACCAAGCAGAGACGTAGACTTGGTCATTAACATATAACATACCAAGTTACATTAGTGTGACGTCATTTGTTGATTTGTTATGAATTTTTGAATCTGGCAATCTATACTACAGCATACACACAGTGCAGTATATACATGTATACGAGTGTACATAAGCATGTACAATATGCATACATCTGCACTATCCCATTTCCCATAGACAAAGCACACAGTCTGTCTCTTATGACATGCATGATTTGTTGATTTATTATGAATTTTTGAATCTTGTCACTGTGCATATTGTACATGTATACGTACAGTATGTATTTATATTGTACAAAGTGTACATGTAGTATTATACAGCATGCAGTTTTACATGCATACAAACATACAAAAAAAGAAAAGCGGAAAGCCATATGCTCTGTTATCAACAGACATACCTCTAGTTTTGTTTGCTTTTGTCATCAGCAAACTGGGATGGTTTCCATGATAACGAGACTGGTATCCATGGTTACACCTGGTCCATTGGTCATGATGTCTGCAGTGATGATGTTAGTAAGCATATTGACCCCCATGCTCACCTGTTTGATGAGTCTGAATGGACCCACCAAGGGCTTATCACCAATGTTAATCTGTCAGGTACGTCCAGATAGCAAAATCAAAACTTTGTAACTTGGACGCCTACAACATTGCTTTTTTTCATGGGGACGTGGTATGCGATATATGTAGGGTCCAAGGTCATCGGCCTCAACGATCATCTATTAATTCCCAGCTCGTACATGCCCCCAAAAAGCAACAGTGTTCACCTTCAAAAGGGCCACAAATACACTGGACACGAAATCTGAGGAACAAATGGGTATTGAGGTTTAAGAAATTAAGTTGAGGTGTAATAACTTACTTACCTTTTTAGAAAAAAGGGCAATTTTCTGCCTGATTTTGAGACCGTTCCTTTAGTTACGAATTTCTAGCATGACATGCACGCATCGTTTGGATGATGCACTCACTACATCCGGGCACTTCGCTCATGTTCAAACGATACATGCGTGTCACGCTAGAACAATCGTAACGAAAGGAACGGTCTCGAAATCAGACAGAAAATTGCACTTTTTCCCAAAAAGGTAAGTAAGTTATTACACCTCGGCTTAAACCTCAATACCCATTTGTTCCTCAGAGTCATGTCAAGTGTATTTGTGGCCATTTTGAGGGTAAAAACTGTTACTTTTTTGGAGCATGTGAGAGCTCAGAAGTAATGGATACTCGTTATTAGGCCGATGATCTTGCACCATACATATATCGCATACCACATCCCCTTGAAAAAAGCGATATTGTAGGCGTCCAAGTTACTCAGACTAGACTAAAGCCCACTGAATCATTTATAGATGCTTTTCCCAATTGAGACACTTAAAGAGCTGACAAAACGATTTCTGAAAATCCGTTTTCTGCTCCAAACTTAGAGTAATGGTTATATATCTTTACGAATTGTGGTTTTAATTTTCAAATTATCACTAAAAAATCACAGTAGTTTCGTTCGTTTTGGCCGTCATCGAATTAGAGTCATTGGCAAGTTTATCCAAGATCGGTGCATGCCACCGAGTGCGTGACGCACTTTAGGAGAGCTGCCCATTCACAAAACACGGCATAGGCTTCGTATAATTCATGCATGGTACACTGTATAATGCATGCATGGTACACTGTGTGTACACGCAGTATTTATTCGTAGCCAGCCAACAAGGCTACACTTTCACACACTGTCAGTTCTCCCAAATGACGTCACACTCACGGGTGGTTCCCACTCGCAGCGTTGCTTATGCATTGCACAAGACAGACAACCAATACCCCATGCCCCCAGCAGCAAAATGTATCCGTTTTTAAAAGCTAGTTCACTTTTTGTATTCAACCATCGTGATTTTTTTGCCCAAAAGGTCAGAGTGCCCGACAATGAAAATCACTACAAGCTTTAACAAGAAATGAATAAAGCAAATTTCGCTGTGTTCCATAAATCGTTTTACTAGCTCTTTAAGGAATCTTCTTCTTTCTTCTTCTCCTGCAAAGAACATGTTCTTCTACATCCTCTGTCCTCTGCTTTTCGCAACGCCTCTTCCACTGACAGGCCAGTCCACATTTTGATGTCATAAATCCAGTTTCGTCTGGGTCTTCCTTGACCCCTACTCATAATCGCATGCGCCAATGTCCCTGGTTGTCTTCTCATGTGTAAAAAATATTGAGTTCTGACCGCTTCATTAGACCTCTTCTCTTTCCCATCAAATGACTATAGCAACCTTCCATAACATTTCATCTCAAATGCCTTTATATTTTTTTCAATTTTTTCGCTCTAAGTCCACCCTTCACAACCATACAGCAGTACCGAGGTAACTATCGACCTCATTAACCTCCGCTTTACAGGAAAACTGATATTTTTAGTTCTCCAAAGTGGGTCGATCCTTATCTTCACCTCTGCAGTGGACTTTCCATTCTCGCTAATTGTACATACAAGGTACTTGAAGGCCTTAAGTTGTTCCAAAGGTTTCTCTGCAATCTCCACTTGGTTTTGAAGTTCCTTGATGTTTCCTACAACCATCACCTTATTTAAGGAATAGTGATTTATAATGCACAAACGGTACAACCTGCCTACCAGCGAGCATGACCTATAGTAAAAGCACACTGTAAAGTAGGGGCTTCTATTTCTGAAGAGTCTTCTTCGAAGGCAAAATGCCTGTGAAGAAGGCTTTGTTTGTGTGTGTTACCCAAAAAGGAAAAACATGCAGACTTGGAGTTTAAGTAAAGTGTCAATATATTCTATGCACTATGATTTTTTATGACGCTTCTGAAGCACTTCACCCAAAGACCATTTCGCCTTGAAAACCACTTCGTCCAAACACTACCTCGCCCAAATGCCACTTCGCCCCAAAACAGGCTGTTGTTCAGGGCGAAGTGGTTTAGGGCGAAGTGACTGTAAACCATTTTATGACTGTTTTCTCAAAAGTTAGACTTAGGTTGGTTTTAATCATGCATACCTTCAATCACATAGGGGGGATGAAACAATTTATAACGGTTTTACCAATCATGTATACTACCTTTGTAGTAGTTTTCCTTTGAAGTTTGTAAATCCTATACAACAGTGCGATATTACGTACACATTTGACAATTTGTTTTATCCAGATGGTGCATATTACATCAGTGTTCGAGCCCTCAACAAGGTGGAGTTTGGAGGTCCCATGGCCCTATCTGTGTGCCACAACACCCCACTCATTATTGACAACACTCCACCCATCATATACGCCATTCGTGACATCACCTACAACTCATCCGCTAAGCGAATCGGAGTGCTGGTCAATGCAACGTGAGTTGTCTGTTCAGTCATGTGTTGGTTTCACTCAGAAAAGCATTTTGTCTTTTTAGGTTTTCATTTTCATCATAATTGTTGCTTGATAATTTGACATTCACCATGCCCAAGAGTATAAATAGTCAGCTGGGCAAAGAAAACAAATGTGATCAAAGTCGGTCCCCTAAAATGGGTCACCGTGAGTTAATGTGCAAGTTACGGCAATGTGAACAAGCAGATTCGGATTCACCATATTCGCATTAGTTAAGATCACCTAATTTTAAGTTGCCCCTAAAAATTTCTAGGCCTCTTACAGATTTTGGCCCATGGCCTAAGATGTTCACTACATATGTGTCTGTGTTTGTTTTTCAGTGATCCTGAATCACACCTATATGAGTATCACATCGCAGCTGGCAGGACGCCAAGAGATACTTCCCTCTACGGCTGGGAAGTTTATCCCGTAGCAGAACGACTCTTCGTTCACTTTAAAATTCCAAATGGTGTACCATGCTGGATGATTGTCAGAGCAGTCAATAATGGTAAGAATTTCATTGGAGTAGCATGAATTAGGGATTCAAAGTAGGTTTAGCCAATCTTAAACATACGTTTAAAACCAGCTAGGGGTCCTGGGCTCTGATAATGCCCGAGCCGGCAGACGAGGGCATTATCAGTGCCCAGGAGCCCCAGCTGGTTCTAAATGGGTTGTTTAAGATTGGCCAAACCCACTTTTAATCCCATTCATTAAATACCTTTTCGTGTAGATTGGTAAAACTCAACAAAATTAGCTCGTCGTTTTGCAGTGTTTTGCATTCACTTTCCTACGGTGTCAACACCGCGTTCGTACAACTGCTAGCTGTGCGTGAAGTTGTTTTTCTTCGATCGTGTGCATTACGCGTAATGCAGGGGTGTTGCGCTCGACGCACACGACTGGGAGTGCACAATTTGCTTTCGGGCGCATGCAGTTTTTGTGTTCATGTGCGTGTTCCGTATACACGCTGGGCACAAACGCGAGCCAGCCGGCCGGGCATTATCACTGGTCATTATCACTAGTTTAAGACTGCCCACGTGACGTGCTCTCGGCCAATAGGGATGCGTAAACTGTCTAAGGTATTTATGAATTTGCATTTGTCCACTTAGTTCCCTATGGATTTTGGAAATACAAAGAGAACAAAAGAGGAACCAAAAAAAGGAATTGAGGCGTGAAGGAGGAAACAAAGGAGGTATCCCATAAGTATAAATGTGTGGTTGAGTGAGCTATTGCAGAATACCCTGCAACTCAAAAATTACCCTATAGCGCTTGCTTCACTGTCCATATGGACTGGTTTTGGGACCGTACTTCAATACTGTTTTGCTTCAGTGATTTCATCCAGGTCCAAGTGAACATGTTTGAACAAAGCGATTCCCATGGCAGTTGAATGTGATATTTCCTGTTTCTGGGAGAATCCTGCAGCTAAGGGCTCCCAGAAAACATATTTTATTGGGTTTTCAACATGATTAAACCTTCGTGGGATGATATGACCTCTGGAGCCATGTGTCTCAAAAACAGCCCTAGAAGTACCGGTTCTCAGGGAGTACTTAAAGCAGGGTCTCCTACACGTACCCTACCTTAGCGGCTCTTAAGAGGCTGGTGCAGTCAGCCGTTCCACAAGAGCTGTTTATACATGGGTCATTCCATAAATATGGGGGCCAAAGTGTGACATTTTGATGCATTTTTTAAAGTGGCCTTTTCAAGTTACCAAAATATTTTGAAGTAATTTCCGTGCAATGTCTGAATAGTGTAGGATATTTGAAACAATTTCCAAACATTTAGACATGTCTTGGTGTCATAGTTTTGATAATATTCGAGAAAATTGTTTAACGACGTAAGTGGGGACACCAAGGCATTTTTAAATTCTTACGATTACATTTTAAGTCTTTTTGACCAGGTTCTTTGTGGAAAAGGTAGCTTCTGGTTTGACCCACCTGTAGAACCTGTACCTTATAAATTCAAATTATATTATGAGCGAAAATTCAATAATTCTTCAATATAAATTTCAAAATGTCACACTTGCATTTAGAAGGTCGCACCAGTTTATTGAATCATTCTCGTCATGTTTTGGGTAATATTAACAGGCAAAGGGTAACCGTTCTCTGAAGCCCGGTATGTATAAAAATCAACTCCGGAAGTGTCACGACGTAAAGGACACTGGGTCCCGTATTTATGGAATGACCCATATACATGTTACTGACCGATAAAATAAGTTACATCTGTCAGCCTCCTTGATCTTTTGGTCAGAGTTTCATTGTTTTTTTAACCGTATGTGCTTCACACACTTATATTACATGTCCAATTAAAAATGAATGATCAATTTTCTTCACCATTCGGTTTCAGATATATTGGTTCCCAAATATGGAACCAGAAAGTAGAACCTAACCGAATACCTCCTATTCAAAAAATATATATATTTTAAGTCTCAACCTGCCTGTTGTTGGCAAGTTCACTGAGTGACTTTCCCCTTCTCATTCAAAATTTGAAAAAAAAATGTTTGACAGTATACAACTTATATTATGTCCTTTTGTGTAGTTGACCTACGAAAAGTTGAACATGCTGACGAACCAATTCTAGTTGATGATTCGCCACCGATTGCTGGAGACTTGTTTGATGGCCCTTATGCTGGAAAGGACCTAGCATTCACAAAAGATAAGAATCGGGTAAAATGTCCAAATGCAATTGGACTGCATTGTTTTTCAACAACTTTATTGATTTTATTGTTTTGTTATTGTCCAGTTTGGGCCTTTTTTTCGGGAAGCATATTTCTGTCGGCCGAGTTCAAGTTGATAAATATGGAATTTGTTCAAGGTCTGCGACGTAATTAATTGAAGGCCACTGTTTGTTTATGTGTAAAGGCGAGCTGCTATAGCAGCGGCTTTCCGGGCAAAAGTAAACATTTCTCGAGCCATTGTGAGGGAAAAAGTTTAAAATAATCAAGACTGTTGATTCGGCAATTTGAGTGTCCTTGGGCAGTGCCCGCCGTGTAGTAGATTTAATTGACCAATCTGGCACTAGTGTCGCAACACCTAAAAGCTCACTCATGTGCTGCAGTTAAAATTAGTAGTGACTTTTGCGGTTTCTGAAGGCGAGTTGAAGGCTTTGAAGCCGATTTGGGGTGTAGTGTAAACGCGGCAAATGTTCAGTTTTGCGGTCGGAATAAAAATGCAGATCTGTATCCACCTTTGCCGGTGTAAGGCTAAAGTCACACATTCATGGTTTTGCGTCCCTGTTGGCCCCGATCTCAGTATCTTTAAAGAACCTGAGCCAGACTAAAAAGTGTTAAAAACCAAGCAACCTTTGACGTGCTCTTAATCAATACATCTTTATGAACTTTTCGACTAACAGTCTATTTGTTCTGAAACTTGTCCACAGATCTGTGCCAACTGGTATAACTGGTATGATCCAGAGTCCGGGATCTTCTCCTACCAGTTAGCATTTGGGACCAAACCTGGCCTAAGTAACATAATGAACTATGTTGTTGTGTCTCGTCGGGAGCACAGTGCATGCTCAGGGTATGTGACCCTACAACATGGCGAGACATACTATTCTACACTAGTTGCCATCCATGGTGGATATGATAAGATCAATACATCAGCTTCATCAAATGGAGGTAATGTAATAGACTTTTATCACTGTGCAGCCATCTTCCCTTTTCTCCCATTAAAATAAGCGCAACCAAAGCGAGGCTTGCAGGAAAAATAGTTTGGTCCCGTGTTAAAATGACACATGCATGGCGTGATCTAGCTAATGTTACCTTAGCCCTAACTTTATCATGTGGTTATATGCATAGGGCTAATGGTAACATTCAACATGGACATGATATCTCAAAACATTAAAATCAAAATGTGTCATTTTCTCCCCTTGACACACTAATTGCCCCTGTGACTCGCCCAAACCTTGTCAGACCCACTACGCAGGTCCTTCAGGGAAATAGCAAGCTCCTTTTTTCGCTGCAATTGTACGCTGAATCTTCATCGTGGCTTGTTATTTCCCTGAAGGACCTGCGTAGTGGTTATGCCTGACAAGGTTTGGGTAAGTCCCAGGGGGAATTAGCGTGTCAAGGGGAGAAAATGACACATTTTGAATTCAATGTTTTGAGATATTGTGTCCATGTTGACTGTTACCATTAGCCCTATGCGTATAACCACATGATAAAGTAACATTGGCTAAGGTAACATTAGATAGGCGTGGTTAAGAAAATGCACTGCGTGGACAGTGATTCTCTCAAAACAACAGGAGATTAAGCACGCTATCGCGCGGTCGTGCAGACGCACTGATCGGTGGAGGCACCGTGACAAAGGTCAATAGAGCACTAAGGGGTGGATTCACATGGTAACGGAAGTAATTTTAATGTCCGTCACTTTAGGAAAATTCAGCACATAGAGAATTTGGAGTGAAACAACATGCTAAAAAACAACAAAATCAACTTGGAAACGAGGATTTTTGTGATTCTGTAATTTTCACTTCACGCCACATTTTCCTGAGATGACGTGTGGTGCATTTCTGCGTGTTAACGTGTTAAAAAAGGCTCGGTGGGAATCCACCCTAAAGTGAACACATACCATCCTTTGTGTGTTGCCATGGTTACTGGATCTACACTAAAACCAGTGAACTATTTCCTGTTAATTTTAATAGCAATGAACTTTTCAGATTACCGGCGAATGTTTAGATCCAGTTACTGCGGTAACTGACGTCACACCTTATAGACCATTCCAAGGACTCCTGCCACAGCTGGGACGCAGCTTTTTCCAGTCCATTTTAAGTTGTTACATAGAACAGCACGCATCCTGGGGGTGAGATTGGAGAAAAAAAAAATCCGGAAGAAAACAAAATGGGAAGGGATGTGGCTTCCTTAGGGGAGGGTGCGGGGAGAGATGTAGAGAACACGAAGACTTCAACTTTTGGGATTATTTTAAACACCACCATCGTGCAAATTGCAATGTCAAACATATTTTAAACAGGTATCACAAGAACCAGTTTTGTTTTAAATATTTACCTTGTACATATTGTGGATAATATTAAAAAGAATCTAGGCAACGTCGATCGTTGAAGACGGTGAAGCATCACACACAACACGCAACACGCAACGCGCAACGCACAACCTCTGCTAGTTTACGATGCAGGCGAAAATGGCGATTGCTTAGGGATTAGACTTGTACACGTCTGCTTCGCTACTCGATGCAGTCTTGGTCTACTCACAAAGCGGCACAGTACATACAATGTACAACATGATACAGCGCTCTATGTCATGGCACTTGCGTGGCAACTAGACTTGCACAAGTTTGCTTCGCAAAATTACTAAATCAATTGAGGGCGTGCTATAAATCCAGTTACAAATGTATGAGTTTGCAAAATCAGATGCAGTGAAAAAAATGACTTGGCTTCATTGGGATTCGAACCGCGGACGTTCTGATGGTTAAAGGGTTACTGTTTACATAATGTAGCGATTTAGCATTCTTGACAATAATTTGTTGATGGTCGTTGTTAAAAAAACAAAATTATCAAAATGTCACATAATTAACTAGAAATGTTTAAAAGTAACAAAAGAGACAAATGTTGGGCTATACGCTTTACCAGCCGTCACGATGTATTATGTATCATGTGTTTGTAAATAAAGGTGGCGTTCGATATGGGTCGACACGTGTTTAAAGGCACAGGCTCGTCAGCAATGCGCGCCTGCCAAATGTGTGCCACGCAATACGCAGCTCCATAGCAAAGGCATGGAGCTGCGTGTTTCGAGCACGAATTTGGCGGGCGCGCATTGCTGACGAGCCTGTGCCTTTAACCTCGTTTCCTTGTTTTCCCTGACTCATCACACATCGCATGATCTCTCAGGTCAGCGCTGACTCTAGGAAGCAACTCGAACGCAACTTTTTGGTGTCTTTAGCCCCCCCAATAGGCCTATCATGCTGTTTTTTCCTCTGATATTATTTATCGCCGCAAAGCGAAGACGCGAAGATCTTAGAGATTCTCTCGTCCATATCAATACCCAGAAACCCTTCTAAGGAAATCTGTTGGCAGATTTGTGTACAAATTGGAAAATACGGTTTGTACATAGTCTTGTAGGACTTTATTTTTCAACAAGAAGAGAAACCAACCGCAAATGACAGAAGCAACTTGCACTTCGACCTGGTTTCTTCAGCTGGAAATTAAACTACATGTAACTCCAAGACCACGTGATTTATTCGAACCAGAATCTGGTTCTGATAAATCATGTGACCTTCTTCAGTCTATTTCGGAAAGACTTTCAGAATCATGTATGGGTCTATTTCGAGTCAAAAATAGCCCAACAAAGCCTGTATGTCCCTTTAACGTGCGGACGCACTACTAAATGAGCTATAAAGCCAACTGGTGGTCTTGAAATGCGGTATTTCAGTTGTTCCTCACTGATTTCGATTGGCTATCACGTGAGCTTAGCAAGCCCTACAGAGGGATAAACCCTTCAATGTGATAACTATCCCTCCCAGAGATCACTTAAGATACGACTCAAACCCCTGCCCGGCTTGCCCCAATTATTAAGTATGTTTAATAGGGGATTTTTTTTTTTTAGGGATAATGACCCAGGGACCGAATAATTTTTTCAACATACTTTAAAAACACATTTGTTTTCAATGTACTTTTAAACACATTTGTTTTCTGCACAGTAACTGCTGACCTGACACCACCTGTTCAAGGAACAGTTTACGACGGCAAACTCCCAGGACCTACAGACTTAGAGTTTTCCTCTAGACCAGCCACCGTTGCAGCTCAGTGGCAAGGATTCTTCGATCCTGACTCTGGCATCCAGGACTTTCAAGTCACTGTCTATCGAAAACATGATGGGTACGTCAGGAGTACTTTCTTCATTTACAGAGGCATTGTGAGATTAATCTGTTTTGGAGCTGTGTGGTTCAAAAGACTGATCCAGTAAGCTCCGCCCACTTTGGAATTGACCAATCACAGCCTCAGGTTGAGGTAACCAAAAAGTAGATCTCCATTTTGGTGACAAAATTTGTGCACAGAGATATGGCAAACTGCAGCACGAGTGACGCAAAACCACAATAAACATCATTTTTATCAGCGCCCAGGACCTTATAGCCAGTTTTTAACGGATTGTTTAAGATTGCCCAAACCTACATTATTAAATACTTCTTTTGTGTAAATCGGTAAAACTCACAAATTAGCTTGTCGTTTTGCCATATTTTGCATCACTTTCCTACACCGCGTTCTAGATGTGCGTCGTTGTTTTTGTTCAATCGGGTGCGTTGCGCATAAAGCTAGCATGTTGTACACGCACGCACATGACCAGATACTTGTCTAAGTGCACATTTTGCTTTCCAGCGTGCAGTTTCTGTGTGCGTGTGTGTGTTCCATATGCGCTGACCAGGGCGCGGATGCAGCCGGACAGCAGTAAGCAAATTTATGTTGCCACACGACTCCACTGCACACGTGTCTCGCACGTGTGCCATGTTGCTAGGCAATTGCTAAATGGGCGGAGCTTACTGGATCGTTATATTTTATTCTCATTCCTGTGAAGCGACTCACAAATGATCTTCCCACTCTTCTTTCATAAAGGAAAGATGCAATTTTTGACAAACAATTTCATTTTTAATAACCGAGCGTAGATGAAATAAACTAAAAAATCTAAATTTGTTTAATTGCGCCAGTTATTATGGAAGGGCTGTTGCGATTGGTTGAACTGCGGCGTAAATAAGAGCAATCACTGGTGCACTCTTTTGTACATGTAGAGTTATAAACTGGTGCTGTGCATTGTTTTGAATTTTCTCATTTGATTTCATTTTCCTACAGTTAGAATGAAAATTTGCATCTCTTCATTATAAATATTATGTGTAAAGATCACTGTCAACTTTTCGAAAGTGAGAATGAAATTGGTATTCTTGGGTTTCACTTTCTTGACAACCGGTTGCTATCTGCCACTTCTGTGTCTATACTATGGCACGCCAAAGCGAAAATAATTCAACACTGATAGTTCTACCATTAATCCTGAAAAACTAGTCTCAACATTTTTAAAAACTTGGCAACAAAAGCACGGTATGCCAGTTGCAAACAGTCCAACATTTAAAAGTCATGCCAACCTTTTTTTTTCTTGCGTCAACATTTAAAAAAAATAATACCTTTCAACAATTTGTGAAAAATTAGGCAACATTTCACATGACAAGTGGCAAGCACATTACGCACGTGTTCCACCCATCGCACATGTCACATGACCTGAAACTTGCGCCGGGTGCAGGTCAACTCGGTCCCAAGGAACTCACCAGGACAACTCGACCAAAACGAAAATTGTGTTGATACGATATCCGCCCATAATTTTATATTTTGACCGATTTTCAGTCCAAATACCACAAGCGACTTTGAGGTCATTCACGAAGCAAACTCAGTTGGCAGTGAGGCTTCATCCATCGAGTGGCATCACTTCCACCTCAACCACAAGGACAGAGTGTTTGTCAGCCTTCGTACCACTAACCAGGCTGAAGATCACATTGATACTCCTACTAACGGCTTCCTAATTGACTTGACCCCTCCAATGCTGAGGACACTCGGTGATGGTCTGGTGGTCGGACAAGATGCAGACTACCAGGTGAGTTAAACCATCAACCAAACTCTGAATCACATTGATACTCCTACTAATGTCTTCCTGATTGACTTAACCCCTCCAATGCTGAGGACACTCGGTGATGGTCTGGTGGTCGGACAAGATGCGGACTACCAGGTGAGTTGAACTATCAACCAAACTGTGAATCACATTGATACTCCTACTAATGGTTTCCTGATTGACTTGACGCCTCCAATGCTGAGGACACTCGGTGATGGTCTGGTGGTTGGACAAGATGCAGACTACCAGGTGAGTTGAACCATCAACCAAACTGTGAATCACAATTGATACTCCTACTAACGGCTTCCTGATTGACTTGACCCCTCCAATGCTGAGGACACTTGGTGATGGTCTGGTGGTCAGACAAGATGCAGACTACCAGGTGAGTTAAACCATCAACCAAACGGTGAATCACATACTCCTATAAATGGATTCCTGATTGACTTGACCCCTCCAATGCTGAGGACACTCGGTGATGGTCTGGTGGTCGGACAAGATGCAGACTACCAGGTGAGTTAAACCATCAACCAAACTGTGAATCACATTGATACTCCTAGCTAGTAATGGATTCCTGATCGACTTGACCCCTCCAATGCTGAGGACATTCGGTGATGGTCTGGTGGTCGGACAAGATGCGGACTACCAGGTGAACCATCAACCAAACTTTGAGTCACATTGATACTCCTAGTAATGGCGAAAGTGAACATCATATTTAGCGGCAAACATTCGCGCGAGTTGAAACTATAAAGCCAGTTCGTACTTGAAGTTCCCGCAAACGCGAACACTGATGACGGAAATGTGACATAAATTGGATGTCAAACATTTCACGACGAACATTCGCGTGATCATACTTTACGCGAAAGCGAAGACGAATGCCTGCGTTCTCCACTGAGGGTTTTGTCTGGGTGCGCCGCCCGGACAAAAATCGTCTGAAGTACCATTAGCGCCCGGATAAAAACACTTGGCCGTCTGGACAAAAATAATCCATTTACCTCTAAAACACTTCAAAAAGTACAGCCAAGCCATTCTAAAATGAGGTGTAAAGTCAACAAACATGATTCGCATGGCGCAGTGCATGATGGTATAAAAATCTAGTACGCTGGAAGAATGTCGTACGTACGATTGTACACAAGTCAATTAGTTTCCGGAGGTGAGTGGAGTTCTTGGCCACTTCAAACTTTTAAAACGCGGTGAATTTGTGTTTTTGACTCAAAATGTTAACTGGTAATATAGACACTGATAGAGCTTAGATACAGATTCAACCTTCTGTATATCTATTTTGGGGTTATATGGACGTCTAGGCGTGGAATTTTTGAGATAACTGTCAAAAATCTGTGGTTACGGTACTGCGTGAAGCCAAGTGTGCGTGACGTCGCAAGTCATGGGACTCACTACCCATACATTGTAACTGGCAACACCACGCACTCTAAACAATTCCACCTCTACATGTAGATACCCATATAATCCCAAAACAGATATACAGTGGGCTGAATCTGTAGAGCTCTGTATTAACCATTTTGAGTCAAAAACACAAATTCACTGCGTTTTACAAGTTCGAAGTGGCCAAGAACTCCACTCACCCATTGACTTGTGTACAATCGTACGTACGAGATTCCGCCAGCGTACTAGATTCGCATGCAGTGAATTTTGGGGGAGCCGTAAAACCACGTATTCGATTGCCTTTTTTATTTTTTCCGGTTGTATCGGGCAACCGATTTAACGAGGATTGCACACTTTTTGATGCCTCACTTTGGACCAGTAATTTATAGAAATACCCACTAATTGTTTTCACTATAGTCGCACACTGACAGTCTGGCTGTACATTGGGACTACTTTGACGAGGAGTCTGGCATTGAATCCTTTGAATTGGCAATTTATGAACTTCGTCACGGCAACAAACATAAGATTTTTCCACTGGGTAAGCTATGTAACCATTATTCAAAAATAGTTTGGTCCCGTTTTTAAATTGTTCATTGGGTGCATCACAATAGCACTAGGCGTTGCGTGATCAAGAGAGCGTGCAGCATGGACAATGATTCTCAACAGTAGAATACAAGCGCTATCGCGAGGTAGCGGTACCCGACACGTACTATGGGGAACAAAGATGGACGCACCGTGATAAAGGTCTATTAGAGAAATCCTTATAATCAAAGCACCAAGACATCATATGCTGTTAACTAACATTTTATTTCACGAGTTAACAAGAAAAACCTGACTACCGATGTGGATAGAAATGGTAACAAACACGGCGTGATTTTGTTTCCCGTATAAAGTGGTATCTGTGTGGGAGCTAGAAATTGCCAATTGAAGGTGCTTTTTGTTTTTTTAAACAAAATTTTTTGCAAACAGTTTTTTTTTTACCATTCATTCGACACAAAAACAATGCAAGGTTTTCTTAAGTTTTACTACATATTATGTTCTTGCAAGTGCATGGATTTTGATTTGGTCTCAGTTTGTACATGAATTACCGTTAGTTACATTTTCGCTTCATCACCTCTTGAGTCAAGTTAACTCCTTTACGGCAAATTTGACTTGTGTGTAAGAAATCTGGAGAAACTAATAAATTTATTTTAAAGTAGAAGAATGTGTGGATATTATTCATTACTTTTGGTTTAGCATTGTAAGATACAGGAAGGTTGTTGTTCTGACAGTCACATGTGCAAAACTAAGAAATGTACATGAAAATGCATGGACGTTTTTTGCTCAATTTGTCAAAAGCAATATATTTATTTTTATTTATTCACCACATCCAACAGCGGAAGAACCGCCAATTACAGGAATGGGATCAATTAACATAGCTATTCGAATAACTATCAACTTCTAAGTTGAATTAGAAACGGCCAGATGCACCGGGGAATCCCTCCCCTTGCTCTTCACGAAAGAATGCTCTGGGATCTTTAAAGTGTGTTACATGTAACACACTGGGCCAACGGCTTTACATCCCTTCCGAAGGACGGAACAATTGTGATTAAGTGCCTTGCTCAAGAGCACAAGTGCCACAACCCGTCACGACCCGGAATCGAACCCACATTCTAGTACTGGCACAGGAGTTCGACGCGCTAGACCGCTCGGCCATAACATCCCACAAATTGAGCACTCGTACTGTTTCCAAGTTCAAAAGATCACTTTATGCCTTAACAGAAGTGACAACCTTCTGCGCCATTTTTCTCTAAAGCGCTTCTTTAAAAAAGTGTGCTCTTGGTCATCACGGAAATGGTCATAACTTGGTAAATGTTTGACGGATTGACACAATGTTTGTAGTTTTGTGAAGCTTATAATATACTCTATCTAGCTCCATTTTAATGTTTTTTATGGAAGAGCCTACTTTTGGTGGAGTGGCTCACAAATAACCTATGATGTCTTAGTGGTGTCAGAGTGGAGACATCTGAAGAGTTTAGACACCCTAACTTTCTTTATTGCAATCCATCCCTCTGATATTCTGCGATAACCCTGTTTGATTCATTTTTCAGATTCAAATCCCAACAGCTTTGAAGTGATTCCAGACACCACAAGGAGGTCCCACATGCAGAGCGGCCTGGCTCTACACTCAGGCTCACTCTACATCACACGTATTAAAGCCATTAATCAGGCAAAGCTGGTTGCATCGCATGAGACAAGCGGTATTAAGGTGGATCCTACTCCTCCCGTGGTGAGTCTCGGGATTGGTTCAGACCTTTTAAAGACCTTAATTCTAAAAATTGTATTTTTTACATGTCGGTGAAGAAAATCCTTTTCAATACAGTCAGACCGCAGCGCACACGTTAGTGAAATCAAATCCTAAATTTATGTCACATATTAAGGCTGTGCCTAACGAATCGAATATTCAAATATTTGTTCGTCCATCAAATATTCGGATAGCAATAAAATATTTGGTATGTGGTTTTTCCACTCTAAACCAAACATGTCTTTCAGCTAGGAAGAAGTGAAAACTTTTTTCCGTTGCCGAAACGGCCGCTTTGATGTCATATTTGCGTCCAACCACAAGTCCAGTGTACAAGGGCCGACGATAACTTCTGCAAAACCTCTTCAGGCGAGAGACTGCTATGCAAGTTAAAACAATAAGTCTATAGTTTGAGCACAGATTATTTTTGGAGGGGGCAGGTTCGGCAATAGAAAAGCTGCTGTTACTTCCTGTGAGCTGTGAGTTTGGATGTGACAAAATCAATTGATTTCATGGCAAACTTTTTGGTCAAAATCTTAGGAAAAAAATAACGCATCGAATATCGAAATTTCGATCGAAAATAAAACCGATTTTTCGAATAGTAAATTATTCGAAAATGCACAAGCCTACTTGCTATGAACATGTGTCGGGTGCTCAAAACTGAACAAATCATATGAGTATCGCTGAACAAGCGAAAAACTCGACACAAAATAATCGCGACCATGCTCATGTCACACTCGATTCGATGTGGCGAAGATTTTTCTGCACTCTCATTGGCTGAAAAAACATTGGATAAACGTCACACGCGCACCTTGTTTTCTTTCATCGAACTTGGTTGTGACAATCGGCATCACGTCACAAAAGGTGAACATGTTCTACTCTTATGCGATTGTTGATTATTTTGAGCGCTGCCTGATGCAGACTGCCTTAATGTTGTTGGAGCTACACGCAGGTCTCAAAACAATCGCCCAGTAATTTGATACCGGCGGGCATAGCTGAGGCACAGCTTGGTCCTAAAAACCCAGTCGCCAACAGTTCTGTGTCGTTGCAAGGTCAGCCTGAGGACGGCTTTAGTGTATGCCCTAAACATGGCTTGTTTCCCCCCTCTATAGATGAGATATGTACGTGGAGGGAATCTTGACGGAGAAGTGGAAGAGGTTGTCCATGGCTACATCTATCAGAACAGTCAGACCACTATCACTGCTTCATGGTTGGCTCAAGATGGACAGAGCGGAATAAGGAGCTACTGGGTGGCTGTGGGAACAGCTCTAAGTGAGTGTGTGGGGCTCTGTGACAGGGTTGTTGATTTGACTTGCTGACTTGGACTCATCAAGTCCAGCTCGAGTCCCAAGTTTTGACATCAGGCTTGAACTTAACAAGAGAAGAAATTAGTTCAGACTTTTGAGCATTAATTAAGGATTAAAAGTTGGTTTGAATGGTCTTAAACATACGTTTAAAACCGGATTGGGGCCTGGACGATGGCCCAAGCCGAAGGCGCGGGCCATTATCAGCGTCCAGGCCCCTAGCCGGTTTTAAACGGATTGTTTAAGACCTGCCAAACCCACTTTTAATCCCATTCATAAATACCTTTTTTGTGTAAATCGGTAAAACTCACCAAAATTAGCTTGTCGTTGCATTCACTTTTTCCCTTCATCTAATTGTTGTTTGTACGTTCAAACTGCTAGCTGTGCGTCAAGATGTTTGTTCGATCGCGCGCATTACGCATATAATGCAGATGTGTTGTGTATGCACACGCAGACAGTGCAAATTTTGCTGTCGGGAGTGTGCAGTTTCTGCGCTGCATATGTGTGCAAGTTCCATACGCTTACTAGGCGCAGGCACATTTCGAGCGTGCAGTTTCTGTGTGCGTGTGCGTGTGCGTGTTTCAATACGCGCGGACCAGGGCACGCGACTCTACTGCACACGTGCCTCACATGTGTGGCATGTTACTAGGCAATTTCTAAATGGGCGGAGCTTACTGGATCGGTCTATTGTCTCGCACTTACTAAACAAGTAATATCCCCAAATCCACAAGGCCTTGCCAAAAGGCTATTATGAGGAGAAGGTGTTTCGCAGAGCAAATGAACAGTTGTTACCTTTCTCTAATTAGACTCGCACGATGTCCAACCTTTCACCTCTCTGGGCCCGAAGACGAGTGGCATCTTGTCTCACCTAAATCTCGGACGAACAGACCTTGCGACATGTAGCGACGAAATATTCACTTCAGATTGCCGACCTGTCTACTTCGTGTGCGTCAAGAGCGAGAATGGTGCCGGGGCTTTCAGTGACGTGGCATGCTCCTCACCAACTAGAGTTGTAGAGGAAGACCAAAAAGGTTAGTTGATGGATACATTTACAAGTTTGCCGATGTCTAAATAACAGTCTGTTTTTTTGTTTTTAAATAAAGTAAAAGCTTTAAAAATTTGTTCAGAGAAAAAAAAACATCGAAATTGCTGAGAACCACGGATAATATAACTTTAATAATGCTGTCTAATCACAGAAGGAATTTCGTGGAGGCCATTGAAGCAAGAAGGCCACACCCTCTTTTGTTCCTGGTCTTAATTGGGCTTGATGATTTGTTTCTTTCATGTCCACAAAAAAAGTGGGGAAAACAATCAATAATTCAACATTGCAGAGAAAGATTTTGGGGCTATGTTTAACTCTTTCAGTGCCAAGGCCGTAAGGGTACGATTTATATCGTATACTCTGAAAGTGCCAATGTCGTACATATACGATCTCGTCTTAACATTGTTTTTCTTCAAAAATGCCAACCGCCGTACATGTACGACCTAAAAATATTGCTAGAGGGCGCATTGAATATGCAATATCATCGAGGTATGATGTCGGAGTTCCTCGAGAGGGCGCAAAGTCTGAGCAGTTAGCTGAGCAGCTAAGATGGCCGCGCCCATAGTAAAATGCACTTGCTTTTCCGCAGAGGAATTTTTTTCGGATTCGGATAGTAAAAAAGATTGGTATTTATCACTCAATAAAACAATACCATCTATTCTAGAATCTATAAAAGAACAATATACAACAAGTTTCATGAGTAAAACTTATTTATTTATTTTTTTACAGAATTTCAAAGAATTACAAAATTGAAGACAAGGAAGACATCTGTAAAATTCCTTCTCTGATTAATCAAATTATTATACAAAGCAGAAATACTATGAATTGTAGGTTAGGGCGACAAATCGTGTGTAAAAAAGGTATATTAGGGCGACCTGCTCAATAGGGCGACATTTTGGTGTCGCCCTAATATTTTTGAGTTTAAAATTAATTTGTTTAGGTCAAAAACAATTTTTTTTAGGTCGAGAACCATTTTTATAGGGACTGGAGCTGTTTCTCTTTGGTCTGCAATCATTTTTGGAAGCTTCGGGTAAAAAAATAAGGTGTCATTTTGAGTCACTCTTGCCGAAATTTCGGTGGTCTCCGGTGAGAGTCTTCCCGAAATGTCGCCCCATTGCGGCATTCAGCGTTCCTGCAAATTCTTAATGTCATGTTCACATAGAACAGGAATGAAGTTTTACTTTTGAGATACAGTAACGATGATTTGCGTCAAGAAAATTGAGTCATGAGAGTTTACTATTTGTGCAGGATATGTGACTGATGGTCCAAGCATCCTGCATGATGTAGACGCACAGCAGGAGAGGACAACTGTGACTATGCGGTTTGCCGAATTTGAGGTACGACACATGTGGTTGTGTTTTAAAATGGTCCCCAGCAGTAAATTAAAACTAGGCTTCCTAAAATCTTCATCCTGAGATATCAGGGAATTTCCACTCTGCAAAGCGACGTAACAATACCCTGAGGAAATACATGCAAATCTGTGGAGTGAGCCGGCTGTTGTCTTGAGCCAACTCACGCCCGAGTCATTTTGATGTAATTTAATCAATTCGGTCATGTTATGCCGAAAAGAAACGATTTCTATACTTTCCAGAAATTGTATTGGGTTCCGTTACTTATGACTGTCCCATTCCTACCAAACTTTCAAACGACGATCTTAATTTTCTCCGCAGTTTTTTTAATTAATAACAGGGATGCATGCTGACGAATGTAATGGAACGGATTCCCCAGTATCCTTTAAATAGCAGCCAATCGCCGACGCGGACAACGGCCAGCATTACCGAGTACATGTATCACATGCATGCACGGTGTTTACAATCTGCGCCGGTTACATTTGAATGCCTGCAATCATGGTGCAATGCACTGCCAAGCGTCCTGATTGGTCCAGCCGAGGCGACAAGATTTCTGTCGCTAGTCCCACTGCGAAATGGGGCCTTTTTCAACAGGGCCACTTTACGCAGCAGTGAGGGAGTGCGTTAACAAATTTTCAACTTTTCCCCTGAATCAGTGCAACAGGGGAGGAGAACCGTTCTTTCTTTCTGTATGTGCAAACGTTGGAAAAGAACGGGGTCTGAAATACATGTATTCGAACAAAAGTTTGATAAAGGTTTGATTCACAAATATATTGTACAATTTGTATGATATGGCATTTTTCTTCGCTAAAGTTGGAATCATTCAAGAAATGATTGGCCTGATTGTGTGTGGAATTGAGATGAGTGTGTTTTCTGGTTTATGCGTTTTGGAGCTGCCCCTTGCATCGAGCTGTGGTGCTCTGAGTTACTGGTGCTCAGAGCTTGTGGTGCTCTTGGGCTTTTGGTGCCCATACCATGCAAGGGGTCTTGCTAAAATTTGTACAAATGGATGGTGATACACGATTGTTTTGTCCCATAACCCCCTTTAACAAAAGGGGTAGGGAATGAAGTGCTTTAAATAAACTTTTTGGCTGAGGCGTGTAATCACAACAAAAAGCTGGCTGTGTTTGTTTTATTCCTTGTCTGCTTATAAAGGGGCACTGTTGCAAGAGGATGAAAATCTTAGGCTTCCTAAAATCAGGTATTGTGAAATTGTGCATTTTCCATGTCACTATTATACAATATCTCTGTTTATATATCGTACAGAGCAAATTGCATGGTATTTCTCGGTATGAATGGGCCGTGGGTACAACTCCAGGGGGAGAAGACATCCAGCCTTTGATCTCAAATGGAATTGTTCCTGCTGGTGACGCTGATGTGGAAGGTATTTGGAAACAATCACAGCCTGTGGAAATACACCAATAAATTCATACACTTCAGGGATTAGTGGCATACATGTCAGTGTATGTAAGCAGTAGTGAAAACAAGTGTGTCATCAAAAATGTTTGTCCTCTGACCATGCTTCACAACTATTACTGCAGCCGATTTCACGAAACTTTACGCAATTGCGCAAGTCTACTTACGCCATAAACTATTGTGCAACTTGCGCAATAAGTTGCGGCGCGTTTAACGAAAGTTGCGCCACGTTTGGATATGGCGCAACTCGCCCACTTACGCCATAAAATGTGGCGTAACTTGTGCAATGGTTTTTGGTGGCGTAAGTTGAAAAAATGTGTCGTAGGACAGTGAAAAGTGGCGATAATGCAGCTAGCTACACGTGCTTATTTACCGTATCGTCAACGAACTGAACCCCAGCCTTCCGTTAGTAGAAAACGGCCTTTATCAGTGAAATCTTCGACGCGACGCATGATGACCGAGCGACGGCGGCCATGATGACAGTGCAACTTTTGTGAAAAACAACGACGTATGTTTTATGTATGAGTATTTTATCAAGCGCAAACATGCAATAGTCGTTGATAAACTAGAAATTAGCCTCGTCCTAGAAGTTACAAGTGCTAAAGTGAGAAAATGAATGTTGCGCAGCTAATGAGAGTTTCGTGAAATCGATCTTGGGTTTATTGCGCAGCTACGCCATAAAGTTATGGCGCAAGTCTTACGCCATGGCGCAAGTTGCGCAGTGTTTCGTGAAATCGGCTGCTTGTCTCTCCACATTCTGATTGGTTTAGAGGATTGAATTGATGGTGTGAGCTGGTTATTTGCTGTTAGGAAGCAGTGTGAGTGTTAAAGTCAAGTCCATCTCAAATCTGATGATAATTAATCATTTCATAAGTGTATGTATAGTTCCGATACTGCCCAGTTAACCCCGCCCCCCTTGGATATTGTTGCTATGGCTCACATGCTTTCCTCAAAATGGCGACACGCAACGCACAAACCAATGGGACTTTCAACGGAAAGCACAGATTCATTGGAGAAAACTCAAAGGTATTCATGTTTCAGGGTCGACAGTTATCTTAGAACACAGCGAGTAAAGGGCCAGTAATACAGGGATGTCATATCATGAAATACGTGCTTTCGTACCTTTGAACAACGAAACGACCGGCCTTGGAACCAAAAATTCACCCGGAACATCGCATACAACACTGTACAAATTGTATGGGGCAGAACATCGCGTGATATGTTGTTGCGAACATTGCACTTTGACCTATGTGGGTGATCTCTGCTAGCTCTGTTGTGATTGGTCGACGGGTTCGGTTGATTGACAGGTCGGAACTATGCATTGCAAGTCCAGTTACAAGCAACAAGGGACGTTTAAGATCGGCCAATTAAACCTACTTGTAATCCCTAAATAATTGCTTTCATATAAATTTTTGATTGGAACAGTTTGACTGTGTGTAAAATCCCTATACCAAGAGGTGAATTTGCCCATACTTTCATTTTTAGTCGGGCGCCGTGCAAATCACGAAATGCCGTGTAGTTTTAAATAGGATCTGGTGGTCTATGCGTTATTATGTCTGTGGGGAGGACGCGGAGCAGACAACACTTTCAGAAAACAGGAGTCGTTTTCTTGTAGCTTTTTATGCCTTTTGATATTATCTCCAGGCCTAGCTGGTTCAGGCAAAGCGCAGTCTTCATTACCACTGCAACATAATGTGACATACTACAGCACACTAAGAGCTATCACCAATGGCGGAAATGTGTTGGAATCTACGTCTAATGGATTCCAGGTTGACATAACTCCACCAGAAATTAGCATCACTGACCTTGGACAGTATGGTGCGAAGAGAGACTTGGTAAGTGGAATCAAGGTGCTTGTTCAGATTATTTTCCAGAAAATGGATTTCGTTCTATCCTAACAATCATATATTATAAAAATACCTCCCCAACATACTATATGTATGGGAAGAAGCCATGCTCATGATCCAAGCTTGGTTATGGGTTCGAGCACCCCTAATTGTGCCAATGTATTTGTATCCGTGGGCAAGACACTTAATCTCAAGGCATAGTTCCGATTTTGCCCAGTTAACCCCGCCCCCGTGGATATTGTTGCTATGGCTCACACGCTATCGTCAAAATGGCGACACACAACGCACAAAGCAATGGGACCTTCAACGGAAAGTACAGATTCATTGGAGAAAACTCAAAGGTATTCACGTTTTAGGGTCAACAGCTATCTTATAACACACCGAGTAAAGGGCCAGTAAAACAGGGATGTCATATCATGACATACATGTACGTGCTTTCGTACCTTTGAACAACGAAACGACCGGCCTTGAAACCAAACATTCACCTGGATCATCGCATACAACACTGTACAAATTGTATGGGGCAGAACATCGCGTGATGTTGTTGGAGACTGCACTTTGACCTATGTGGGTGATATCTACTGGCTCTGTTGTGATTGGTTGGCAGGTTCGGTTGATTGACAGGTCGGAACTATATGCATTGCATAATTCTCAACCCAAGCGATATTTGGGGAGCCGTTAGGGGGAAATGCCTAGCCTTTGTTAAGGCCTCACAGCTGGGTGAGTCGCGTGCCAGAACGAGAGCGCCACCATGCGACAAGGACGGGACGAGCAGAGCCAGATGTGAGGCCTTTGCTGACCCGGAATTTTGCTACCTGAGAGGTAGCAAAATGCTAATGATCGTATGTCACAGTGTGCGTGTTGCGTTGAATAGCTAACAATGCGAGCCAATCGGGTTCACGCGCACCGGTTTGTAATCACGCGCGCGCCCGCGCCAACATACAACGCGCGTGCGCGCCAACACAAACATACATTCGCAGCACAACAACGCATGGATGAATAATGTAACAGGGTCTGTATATATTAATAAATAATTAATCCGGGACACCAAAGGCCTCACAGCTGGCGCTGCTCGTCCCGTCCTCGTCGCATGGTGGCGCTCTCGTTCTGGCGCGCAACTCACCCAGCTGTGAGGCCTTAACAAAGGCTAAGCTTGGCCATGTAGTTAAAGCAAAATTGTTTTGGTGATTTCCTCAGAAGTTAATTTAGACTTGCGTCGGGGAAATTGAATGTTAAGTAAGGTTGTTTTTGCCCTTACGCGACGTAATTATTAACACTGTATACTGCATGCTTTCCCGAGACACTATGAAAACTTCATAGCGTGCTCGGGTGGGACTCAAACCCACGACCTCCTGCATACAAGGCAGACGTTTTCTGGTGAAATTATATCATTTCAGGTGGCAACATTTCATTGGATAGTTGCTACCAATTAAATCTTTACTTTGAGGAAGATTTTCCTAGTGAACTCGTTGATTATTTTGGGTCATTGCAAATGATAGTGCTATAATAATAATAATGAATATTTGTAATGCGCCGGTATCCATCAGAAAGATGCTATGGGCCTTGGAATTTGGCATCAAAGTCAAAAGCTGTTTTAATACCTTGTGGCCCTTTTCTCATTTGAAAACCATGTAAAAATCGGTAGACATGCAAATTTTTATCTTTTCTTCATTTTAGCTCTTCAGTGGTGGAGCTCACCTTTACCAGTTCAACGGTGACTCTATAGATGCCATGTGGGACATCCATGAAGGACAAAGTGACGTTCTTGCCACATATTTTGCTGTGGGCCACTACCCAGGAGGAGACGATATCTTCCCAGTAACCTTGACTAACAAATCGTACATTCCGTCAGCATTGATGAAACCTGCAGCATTAGGTAGACACATGTATAGGCCTAAGGTGATCTCGAAGCCATGACTATACCCCAAGGCAGAGGCCGAGGGGCATAATCATGGGTTCGAGATCACCGAGGCCGTATAATCTTAACGAAAAAAGAGCACTAAATATTTGTTTTATGTACCGAATGTGTAGATTTTTGTAATCTGATTGATTAAAAATAGACGTAAACAATTTGTAGTCTATCAAGTTTCAATTTCAGAAGCTGGTCTGCGGTGAAAAAAGGTTGGTATTTACAGCAAAATATTGGAAGCATATTTAACCTGACACTTCAGAAGCAAGTTCACCTGACACTGTCTTGTGTTATTTCCTTGAGTACTTTATTATCCACGAGATCAAAACGACTTTGAGATTTCGCCATTTCCGGCCTGATGTAGAGTGAAATGTTTACATGCAGCATATACATGCAGTCAAGTCATTTGAGGCTCGAGTCTCAAGTCAAGTCAAGTAAAATTGAGGCTCGAGTTTTTTGACCAAGATACACCATCTCATCAGTTTGTTCTACAGTAAAGAATAGAAGAGGGTGCAATGTCAGTCCCTACCAGTCTTTGATCCCCGACAATTGTGGCATGTACGTTGCTTGAAATGCCCATTTTGCACTGGCCTTTTAAAGCCAACATCAAGAGATCAAGTGCAGCTCATTACAATCATCCCATACCCCTTGGCTAATCACTGACAGTCAAAACAGCTGTTCAACAGCTCTGCTATGAAGTGACCATTGAAGGTTCAAGTGACCTTCAGATACCGTTTGGTCTGACAGTGAGGACACTATTGTCCACAAATAAGTTCACACATTACTACACGCAGTGTTATTGTTGCTATTTAAAGGTTTAAAAGGTGGTAAGTTTCTTTTGCGTTTCAGTATATAATAGCTGGTATGGCTTGATCAGAGGCGGGTCTTCTCTTTGTGATAGGAATGTGCTGCCTGGGTCTGCAAATCGAAGGCAAAAAGCATGTGTTGTAGGTGCAAGATGCTACTGTTTTTAGCCAAAAGTGTATTTTGTACCCATGAATTGCTGTTGCACGTTGTGCACAGAGTATTCTTTAGTACAATTTCAGTGATTTTGTTCAATGCATTCAGCATTTTACATGGTCTCGACCATCGAGAAATTAAAGATCTGGGCAGAAAGATGGAATATTGTGTATACATGTATTTAATAATTGTAATTCTTTCAAATAGACTGTTGTCTCAAAATAGGTCTTTCGAATATATGCCTCATGTAAAAGTCCAGGTCAATTTGGCAGCGCAAACGCATAACCGTTCCAAAACTCAATTCCGCATATTAACCCAAAATAATTGCAAATATTGTGCTTTTATACCAGGGATTCCCAATATTCTGAGTGTTGAAGCAGTCAACAGTGTTGGGTTGAAACGAACCGTTTATACGACAGGTTTAATCGTAGATAACACTCCACCAATCGCTGGTCAGGTATGTGCCCACAAATTGTCTACATTTTTTGTTTAGCCATGTTAATATTTCTGAGATGCACCAAGCCAGTGGAGCCTCCCATTCGTAAAGATACTTTCAAACCGGAAACAAAAGGTCAAACATTTTTATTTGTTTGTGACAAACTCGGACAACATTTTTTTTCATTTTATTTATTGAATCGATAAATTTAAGGTGCTTTTTCCATTTATTAGCGTTTGGGCGTTTACAAATGCGGTACGGTAAAGTGATAATTCAAAGAAGATCGTCACAACAATAAAACCCCATTGCCATTCCTTGACTGGTCCCCGGAAGTGTGACTCGCTGCAAGACTTACACGGCCTGTTTCTTTTTCGTTTTGTGCGTGAATCTTCATGTGTTGTCGTAGATTGCAACAGTTTTTAATCTAGATTTTTAAAGCCCCAATACATCATTTGCAGTGACCCAAAATGTTACTTCATGAATTGACAAGAAAACCCAAACAAGCATCACAAATACTGACTCTTGAGAGTCCTTTCTACATTGATTGTATGAATCTTCTCACAAAAAGATCATACTTTGAAACACTTAGAGTCAACCGCCCCCTGTGACTATACATTGTACATTGACAGAACATGTTTACACGTCCTCCGGCATCAAGTGGTTAAACAATTATACAGCAAAAGAAAACATTTGGAAAGAATATTTGTGTGAATCATTCTCTGTTTGCATCTATTTGGGTCATTCCATGAAAACGGGACACAGTGTCCCCCTTACGTCGTGACACTTCTAGAGTTGATTTTTTATAATTACCGGACTTCATAGAATGATTACCCTCGGCATATGAAGAATATATGACCTCATGAATCAAACACCACCTTTATTTATTGATAATACCCAAAACATAAAGAGAACGATTCAATAAACTAGTGCCATCTTCTAAATGCAAGTGTGATATTTTGAAACTTTCACTAAAAATGGAACAAGATACACTCATAATAAATTTGAATTGATAAAGTCCAGGTTCTACAGCTGGGTAAAATCAGCAACTACATTTTCCAAACAGAAACTGATCAAAAAGACTTGAAATGTAATCGCAAAAGTTGAAAAATGCCTTGGAGTGCCCCCTTACGTCATAAAACAATTTTCTTGAATATTTTTAAGACAATGATACCAAGACATGTTTAACCGTTTGTATATTATTTTAAATATTCTACATTATTTAGAAATTGCACAAAAATTTCTTTAAACAATTTTGTTAACTTGAAAAGGCCATTTTTACAAATGCATCATGTCTCACATTGGCTCCTGTTTTTATGGAAATACCCATTTCGGAAGTGCTTTTAATCAACCCACAATCATGTACCTTTACGATACAATATTTTGTAAGATCTCCATTTATTTTGGTACTTGCCTTCATCAGGTCCATTGCCCAGCATTCATCCATGCAGACAGCGCCCTCTCATGCAGCTGGTCAGATTTCTTCGATGCTGAATCTGGGATAAGCCGTTACCTCTTCCGTGTTGGCTCAGCGCAGGGTCTAGGCGACGTGTTTCACTCTGCCAACTTAGCTAAACACTTAGCCCATTATAGTGCCAAAGGTTGGTGTCACCATAAGCATACATGTACTGGCAAATAGTGCAACAATGTATTTCATTGTTCTTGTCTTTCGCCCCAAACCCTCATAGACAAAGCACAGGGACCTCTGGGCTTACGTGTTTAATATTTAGCGAGCACGCATCTTAATGAAACTTAGCATATACTTTATAGACCCTTGGCTATGTGGGTCCTAAAATTGTTCGCCATGATGACGTCACGTACGTGGTACCTAATTATAATATTTAAAAATCACAAAATCGGCCATTTTAGCAAAATGCAGCATATACCTGGAGAACAGAGCGAAGTATATATTTGAAACTTGGTCAAGTCTTATAGATTGAGAGCTGGATAGGGCTTAATCAAAATTTTGGCAACAAAACCGCGGATTGTCTTAAATTATAGTATCAGCAACCCTTATCACGGAATAGCCGGTCTTAAGGGCAGTATACATCATTGGTAATCTTGAAAATCAGAAATGTTCACAGATTTACGCCTAACTTACACAATATAAACATGATGACTGTAGAAAACTTCCCCTAAAATGGTTTTGTCTGAAGTGCTATAGTCTTTGAGAAATGAGTAAAACAATTAGTTTTTGTCTCATGAGACGAAAATTCAATTAGCCCAAAAACCATTTCGCCCAAGTGCCACTTAGCCCCAAAACCACTTCGTGCACAGGCCGTGGTTCAGGGCGAATTGGTTCAGGGCGAAGTGGTTTTGGGGCGAAATGACTGCAAACCCTTTTTTGACTGTTTTCTCAAAAGTTAGATGAAGTACGGAGCTGGTTTTTGCTCAGGTTGGTTTTAATCATGCATATCTTCAATCACACAGGGGGATAAAACTATTTGTAACAGTTTACCAATCATGTATACTATCTTTAAGTTTCGCTAGATCAGACCGAGGCTCTTGGAGCCATGCCAAATCAGGCAAATTTTACATTTACATGTAATCAAATTTAATCAAAAATTTTAAGAACAAAGATGAAAGTGTTCTAATTTTCTAGCTTGGAGCTTGTAGATTCCGGAAATGCAACTTAGGAGTAATTTTAGATCAGCCTAATTAACTTAAGAGCGGCGCGAAAATTGCAGGATGGGGCATGGCTATACGTTTCCCCTCTTTTTGCTTTTTTGCCAATACTGTAGCAATACGACGGCACAAGCGACAATGAAACCAGTTTATGGTGAAAAGTTACCATTTGTGAACAAGGAAAATACAACTTGAGAGCAGTTTTAGATCAGACTAATTATATTAAAAGCAGGCCAATTTCTGTGAAGGGGGCGGGGCCTCAACCCCCCACCTTTTACTTTTTTCGTTTATATGGTCGCAATGCTCAATTTGTACCGTTCCAAATTTTCCTGACATATCTCCTAGTGTCCTGCAGATATTTTAAATATGTTCTTTTTGGCAAAAATTAGCATTTGGTGAAAACGCCATGCCCTATTGTCACGAAACCGGTGCTCGTGTTTTTAAACTTTTGACATAGGTGGGCCACGCCATGAACTCCTGGATCCATACATCAGAATAGACCTTTATCACGATGCGGCCATCTTCAATTCTTTTCTATTAAAATGAACGTAACCAAAGCAAGAAAATAGTTTGGTCCCATATTGAAATTGTTCATTATGTGCATCACAATGACACAAGCATATAGTGCAATCAAGAAAATGCGCAGCGCGGACAGCAATTCTCTTAAAACAACAGAAGATTACACGCGCTATTGCGTGGTCGCACAGACGCACTGATTGTGCCCAACAACTAGACAAAGATAGATACACTGTGATAAAGGTCAATTTCACAGCATTGATGACACAACAGGAATGGATAAAAGAGTTTCTTATTTTCCTGTTTTCCAGATTTGAATCTGATCCATAACAAGATCTACTACGTGACGGTGGAAGCTTTCAATGCAGTCAACCAGAGCACATTTGCATTCTCAAGTCCCATCAAGATTGATAACACTCCACCTTCTTATGGCGTAGTGGTAGAGCTCTCAGGTTTGCGCAGCTTAAACTCCAGCAATACCTGGACCATGGTGAACGCAACGAACTTGGATTGTTCTGACAGGGAGCAGTGTCTAAACCTAGATGGCGAGTGTCTGGTAACTACCACTCAGCTAAAGATCCTTTGGCAACCATTTACGGATGAAGACACCCAGATCACCAAGTATGAGGTTGCTCTGGGCACAACGCCAGGAGGGTCTCAAATCAAAGCCTTCTATGAGGTGTCTGTTGAGCCGACCTCAGAGCTCATCTCAAACATTGACCTCAGCAATGTCCGCCAGGTGTATGCGACAGTCAGAGGTTACAACGAAGCTGGACTGAGCAGTACTGCCGTGTCCAATGGCATATACGTCAGCCGCTTCAGTGCCGGACTTGAGCCGCTGCAACGTTTCACAGTCAAAGACGGAGTGATTGACAACAGCTTGCGGGACATGGAGTTTCAGACATCGCTGGATGAACTGAGTGCAGCGTGGGATTTCAGTGGCGATCCATGCCCGATCAAGAAGTATCGGTGGGGTATCTACAGAATTGATGGTCTTGAGATTCAGCCTTTAACAGATGTTGGAGGTAAGGATGAAGTATTTAAAAGGTCCAAATCAATCAATTTTACAGTTTTATAAATCAATTAATGTCACCGTCTATGATTTTTATAACTAGTACGAACATCTGGTGCAAACACCGACGTGAAAATGACCGATGGGGAAGCCTACTACAGCGTGGTACAGGCTACCAACGCCCTGGGTCTAACAGTCAGCATCCGATCCAATGGCATCACAGTCCAGCGAGATCCGTTGATCCCTGGCCAGGTGTATGACGGTCTCCTAGTAGGGTTTGATCTGAAATACCAGAAGGAGACTGACACCATATCGGCAAGCTGGAAGGGTTTTGGACAGGGCATGCCAGAAAAACAAACGGTGGAGCATACAGGTATATATCCTTATTATTAAGTACAAATCTTCTTTTGGAAAAATACAATTAAGTAATGACAAAGACATGCTAAAGCACTTTTCGACTTGCACTCATCAGAGCAAAATGCAAGAATGGCCTGATAATGACGCTAACCGACAATAGTATAAGGCTAAAGGCGGGTATGACGTGTTAGAATGCCGAGCACTAATTGGTCAGCAGCAGGGCACGTACGCTACAGTGCATGCTCAGTTTTCATGAAGCGTGTGCACAAATTCCTTTTGATGGCACACAGAATGGGTTTCGCGAAGTGAATGTATGTAGCCTTGATCATGGGCAGATGCATGATACTACGTGCTCTGGCCAGTACAGTGAACTGCTGTTTCGAGCATTCGGGGTGATTAAGCAAGTGTTGTCCCATAGCAGATGTGCATTCGGGCTGTGTGGCAGCTTTGCGAGCAACCTTGCAGATTGGTGACGACTGTTTGCAGGAAGTAGGCAGGTTGCTGCAGATGGAGGATGGACAGTGCTGTGTTATGCGATCGTCAGTCGTTAAGACGTACGACCTACATGTACGTACCGAGCTTCACATCGGCACCGAAATTCATAGATAACATTGTTAAGTTGTGTGGTAGGTAGTACGTCTTTACGGACGTAACTTACGTGCAGTTAATATTAAGCACGGCTGAACGGTGTAGTGAGAGCGCGTCACGGCTTTCATCACTTGTTGTTCAAAAGTTTGTGAAACTTTGCCTCTCCATGGCACTTTTGGATACACGGGACATTTGTTCGTTTCGCGAGGTTGTGGTTTTTCCATCTTTTGTATGATGGAAGGATTGAATTACTGGGATATAGCTGTCTGAAGGAGGACCATTGAGCTGAGAGGATAAGGAAAGGATAAGAGATGCCAGGCGGGAACAACCAGGCGGGAAAATGTTGGCCCCAGGGCGAGAACGGTAGTGGGAAAGGGGGCAGGGGTAAGCTTACTTGTTCATGTGAGGGACGAGGTGCCAATCTCTGGGGTGAGTTCGCCCTGGAGCGAGTTGGAATCAATGCGGGGTTGGATGCTTGTGCAAAGGGTCTTTACAGGGACAATTACCCACAAAATCCTGGATTGATTCAGGACCTAGCCTGACACACATGAGAGCTATCTACTGAGCAAAAGGTCGTTCGTGGCCATTTGCTCAGCATGTAGCACGCCGTGTGCAGCCAATTTTTGCTGCGTTTCTGCCTCACAAGCACTTTAGACAAATATCTATCCTCTTTGATTGTTTATGACTCACGAGATGAAAATCTCACCTTGTGCAGCAAACCTGAGCTACATGCTGAGCCTAAATGAATGTATTAAACTAGAATGAAAACACATGCCCTATTCACGTGACATTAAGACTGCGGTCCCAGCTGAAGTCACTGACACTTTCAGTGGAGCCGCCAACTGACCTAGAGGGGGCTGCCTTCCTGAGGTTATGAGAACAGGTTATGGGTTGTCATTAGCTAGTTATTATTATTTTGGCTGAGCACATATAGCTCAGGTTTTCCGCACGCTGTGAGATTTTCGTCTCGCATGGCAGAAAAAATCAAACAGGATAGATATTTGTCTCAGGGCCTCGTGAGGCAGAAAACACAGCAAAAATTAACCCCACATGACAAGCTAGTGCTGAGCAAACGGCCACGAACGACCTCAGCAGATAGCCCTTGTGTGCGGCAGGCTTTACTGGACGTCTTTGTTGTTGGTTTACCAATCATGTGTTTTTTGTGATGATATTGAAAAACAGACTTAGCATTGCTCTATTAATGATTTGTTTGTGTGTGTGCATTCAGGAAATGCTGAGGTTACCAAACATGGCACCACAGGACAAACTGTCGATTACTACAAGGTGGCTGTGGGCACCGATCGCCGCTACCCTAAAACTAGAGACAATGTGGTGCCTTTTACCTACGTCGGTCGCAACACCACAGTCACCTTCAGAAACCTGGACCTCGCCGCACTTGACTCAACGTACTACGTCACGGTGAGAGGATACAGTGCCAGTTTCGCCACAGCAGAAGTTACGTCAACAGGAATCAAAGTCGGCGTGGAAAGCACAGTGACACGTATGTATCGCATTGTCACTTTTAGTTCATTTCAGCACAGGTATCGTTTTTAGCATATACTTGGCCTGATGTCATGATGGTGCGACGTATTGCATTGATGCAACATTTTGTTGTGCCTTGGGAGCCATTCGCAAAACATGATGGGCGATGCATTCATTTTTTAGATTAGGTTATCCAGGTGACGCCAATTTTTTTTAAAAGCAAATGTGATTGGCCAAAAGGTAAGACTAGGTCCAGCACCACAATTACCTACTCTTGAGTCAATTTTGCGCGTTTATTTGCTTGCGAAGCCTGTGTATGCGTACGCGTTGTGCGCTGTCCGATTTAACAAGACAAAGCGCCCAGTCCATGGTAGTGGATGGCCCCCAGTAATGGCGGACTTGCAGGGAAGGAGTCCTTAGCAACTGGATTCGTGTATACACAACGCACGTACGTAGTAGGCAGATACTGTACTATAGTACGTGTACACAGAGTTCCGCGTATATATGGAGCGCGCGCGCGCTAGTTTGGAAAGTTTCATTTTACGGAAGGGGAGGGGAGGATTGAGGGACGGACCGGCCAAGTTGGACGAATGCATATAAAGTGTCCCCAAACCCGCTTCAAAATCCCCTGAAAAACGTTTTGTTTTCTTAAAACGTATATTTATTAGGGTCTTAAGTGTCCATATACATTTAACAATGTTTTAAAATGCACATATTCAAAGCAACACAGGCAGACCTACCCTCGAAAAGTTGCCAAGATCCGCTGTTACAGTAGTTGGCGCGCGCGTGCCAACCCTACGTCCTACAGGCATGCAAACCGTAGGCTAAATAATCAAAATACTGATTGGATATATTTTTTCAAGCGAAAATGGTCGTTATAATTTATTGTCCAATAGGCATACTTTTTATATCAACGTTTGGAGAATTTTATCAACTTTGCGAATCACGTCACCCCAAGGTTGTTGAACTTTTTGTTTTGACGTTGTGGTAAAAAATATGTGGACATGCGAGTTAAAAAACTAGTTTGTGCTTTGTGAATGTACACTAATGAATGGGGCACTTAGTGTGATTTTGGTTTTTTTAAACCAAAATGGTCGTTATTTTCCGAGCACTGGCAGGTACAATTTTTATTCCTATAGAAAGCTGAATGTCTTCTTTCTTATTCTGATCCCCCCAGATCTGTACGATGTCGGGTTTTAAAGATATGTCTGTTTTATTCTTGAAAAAGGCATGCGCATGTATACTGAACGTGTACGCGCAATGTTCCGACGAGCAAATGTCCAAAACTTTTCATAATGAAAACTTCCCCTAAAATGGTTTTGTCTGAAGTGCTATAGTCTTTGAGAAATTAGTAAAACAATTAGTTTTCGTCTCATGAGACGAAAATTCAATTCGCCCCAAAACCATTTCGCCCAAGTGCCATTTCGCCCCAAACCACTTCGCCCGAGTGCCATTTCGCCCCAAATTACTTCGTCCAAACACTACATCGCCCAAATGCCACTTCGCCCCAAAACCACTTTGTGCACAGGCCGTGGTTCAGGGCGAAATGGTTCAGGGTGAAGTGGTTTTGGGGCGAAATGACTGCAAACCCTTTTTTTACTGTTTTCTCAAAAGTTAGACGGAGCTGGTTTTTGCTCAGGTTGGTTTTAATCATGCATATCCTCAATCATACAGGGGGATAAAACTATTTGTAACAGTTTACCAATCATGTATACTATCTTTAAACCCCACAATGGCACTGGATAGTGCAACAGTATACCTTTTTTAGGTTGATTTTGCTGGCTCGGACTTTACTATGTTTTCATTTTTTTATGTTTTATTTTTGAATTGTCCAGCGACCAAGGTAGAAGTCTCCAAGTACGTGAACTCGCTATCAAAGGTGCAACTCTCATGGGCTAAATTTGTCTCCACTTTCCCTATTTTGCTGTACTACGTTGGCGTGGGTGAATTCTCCTCTTCCTCCGAGCCACCCCAGGATATAAATTGCCTTGACATGCTACTAAACACTGGACAGTCCCAGCTTACGTACAATGAGAGAAACATGCAGTTCGTCGGCAAGGACACCTATGTGAAAGTTGCAGGTCTAAGCTTGAAGCAGGAGGGTCACTACTATGTTACTGTTGTTGGTAAGATCGAAATACAATTTTTAAGGCCTTTTCACACTTGAAAAACATTGGGTTGGCGCGGGGTTAAAAAAATTGACGTTTTACACTTAAGAAATTTAAACCCCGCATCAACCCCGAGATTGGTTTCAACCCGGGTTGAACTCAACCCTGCTCGGGACTAGGGTTGGAATTTTATGCCCCGGGTTGAAAACGGTAGTGCGAAACAAGCAGGGTTGAGTTCGTCCTGGGTTGAGATTCTTGCCGCTTGTAAGCTACAATTCAATGTCATGCCAAAGCGCGCAAATTTTAACGTTTTTTTTTTGAATAATTTGCATGAATACTACCAGCTGAATGTGTTCAGGTGCACGTTTTATAGCGAACCCCTGTGAAGCGGCGGCGTACATATGAACATGCATGTTGTATGTGTGAAAATCAGAGCTTCCGTTTTGAGAGGCAATTTTTACATCTTCCGTCATTCACTTTTGCACTTTTCTGTAGTAAAAAAAATGGCACAAGATGCGACACCAAACTTGTTTTTCCCAGAAGCTTGTTTTAAATTTCCTTTTTTCATCTATATAGCAATACTGTATATCAAATTTTGAGGTCATGTCCAGCTTTTCATGGAATTGCCCTCATAGTGTACTGACAAATCTATATTTAGCCAATTTGATGATTAATTAGAATGATCTGTTATACCTAATATTCTGCTTTGTACAGGTCTGAATGAAGCTGGACAATGCAATGCCTCTACTAGCTCCTTCAATGTTGACATCACTCCTCCCACTGAGGGTCGCCTTCGTGCTGGACCGTTCTATGACATGGTGAGGGAGGCTGGGTGTGGGAATGGGACTCGCGAATTGACAGTGACTTGCACATCAAGCAGTACTTTGTGCATGACCAGCGAGTACACTATTGGCTTGAATGCAACTGAAGAACACTGTTTTTGTGCCAAAACATTGGACAGAAAAATGTGCCTGCATTTTTTGTCCTTTTGTTTTTAATAAGCCATCCTACTATAATGCACAATTTCCAATTGATTAAACTTTAGGAGAGTTAAAAATCACAATTGCACACAGTTGTACACACAAATCGATCTTTAAGCCATATTATCCATTAAAGATAGTATACATGATTGGTAAACTGTTGCAAAAAGTGTTATCCCCCTGTGTGATTAAAGATATTCATGATAAAAACCAATGTATGATAATCACCCAAGATCAAAAGTAAGCCTGAAGAAACCTGTGAAGAGAAGACATGAAGAAATTCTCAGTTTTAGAGGTAGGGCTAGGAAAAACCCACAAAATCAAGCAGGGACTGAGAACTAGCGCTGGGAGTTACCGTTTATTTTTCTAAACGTTTAAACGTCAATTTAACGTTCGTTTAAATGAATAGTAAACAAAACAAAAAGTAAAACTTATTACCGCGCTCGCAATAACAAGTTCTTTGACCTGGGCCCAATTTCATAGAGCTGCTTAAGCATGAAAAACATTGCTTGATAAAATGAGGTTCTCACGAAAAATTTCATGCGATTGTCATGGAAATGAAACAGTCCTCTAACACTGGTAATACACTATTTCTATCACATGAGGATTTCACTGGTAACGTTCTCTACTAAGCTAGTGTTTTTTGTGCTTAAGCAAATTGTTGTCCTTAAACAGCTCTATGAAATTGGGCCCTGGTATCATGTGCGTTCGCGCGGCACCGCTAACACTTCATTGAATTGGAGCATACATGATGCAGGCCACGAAAGTTCAGCTATATAGTAAACAGTGTTTACCGCCTTGCTTTGAATTCAACAAGATTAAACCATAAACCATCTTCGGCTTGAAACCACAAAGGTTACCGACGTACCGTTGGGCTCATCACAGCGGTATGCTTCTTGATTCTTACGAACAAAATTGCCGCTTTAGAAATTTCTGGCGGCGCAAAACGGCCATTAGATCTTAGAAAAAGGAAGGATCGTTTTTTCACAAGTTGGTTTCGGATATCCGTTTAGCATTTTTCTAAACGGATAGTTAAATTTCGGTCGTTTAAACATTTAAACGTTTAAACGTCGCAGCTCTACTGAGAACCTAATCCCATACTAACCCAGACGGGACTCGAACCATGGCCACAGAGATGGAAGGCGAGGAGAGTACCACTACGCCAATCAATTGACATTGATAACTTGACTGTAAATCATTAGAAAGAATGCTGACATTATGGTAACTTACTTTTTGGTGTTTATTTAGTCAAAAACAGGTACTTTATATTAAACTGTAATTTGCCTTTACGTGTAGATAAAATTCAAGTAGTTTCAATTCCCAATGTAGTTTCTATTTTTACCAGAACAACTCGTGTTTAATTCCATTTCATTAAACTGTCTCCATCAGCCTGTCATGTACACGGACAACACTGAATCTATCTCTGTAGTTTGGGAGAACTACGAAGATGAGGAAAGTGGTATCCAAGCATTTAAACTGCGTGTTGTCGAAGCTGCGACATGCAACGTAGATGATAATACTCTGACTCCAGTAACTAACCAAGAGTGGCTAGTACTCGGCCCCAGCATACAGCATTTCACTGTCCTGGACTTGAATTTAGTGGTAAGATTAGACAGTTAATGTATGCCTCTGTAATTGTGTCTGCTATCTCTGTTAATTCAAGACATAGGCAGGTACAAAGTAAATTTCTATATTTGACTTTCAGAGCCCCTATGTACTCGGAACATTATTATGTCCTCAGAACATTAACTTTACTAATTTCACTGCTGAGTAGATTACATCAGGTACATTGTATAACCTCAACCCACCTCCCATGGGAGGTGGGTTGAGAGCTCCCGACCCGTGTAAAGATGTCCGACTCGGGTAAAGATGTCCGACCAGAGTTTACGTTACTGCGTTTGTGTGTGTTTCGCAATGCAATATGGAGGATTTTCTAATTTGATCCGTGGCTGTGTGTGCAGTGGTAAACGATTGCACGAAACAGTACGGGTCAAAACATTACAGCATGTGTAGCACAATTCGTCGTGTTTTTCTCATACTGACGAACATGGCCAAATTGCAGTTTCGAGTAATTTGCGTTTTTAGTTGACCTTATTTTGGTCCTTTAAATTCAATGTTTTAAAAAATAAAATCCCACCATTGGGTTTAATAACCTTCTTGCTTAATGTCTAAACTTTAATTAATTACGTATTTTCCATTTATTTGATTAATATCTGAGCAGGTATAAAGCTGTGAACGTGTTCGCCGGTATGAGAAAAGAAAAAAAATTTGATGCGCTACTGTTCGCCACCTGTAACACTATGCACTTTCGGTTTCGTCACTATGAGAAAAACTCAAAACGTTCTTCGTCACCTTCATATGTTTAGTGTGTGTTTGAGCGGCGGTCTTCTAGATTAGCGGTTATATTACTTTATCGGGGCTGCGGATGAGACTTATCTTTATACTGATAAACACTTAGGTAATTAAGTACCATATCCACAAACTAACATTTTGTAAAATTCCATATATTTATTTATTGATTTGTTTTTCTTACGTGAAAACAGCGTTTAGATTTGCGCGATATCAGCGCGCTCTGTTGTAATACGCAGAAGCAGTGAATGGTCACAATCCAAGAATTCATGTTTGTCAGTATGGGAAAAACATTTTGAAAGAAATGGGGTTGTTCACCATTATCGGATGTTTCATAACTAAAAAACCAGACAATATTTTGGTTTGAAATTTTCAGAAATGAATTAAAGAGGGCTCCCAAAGAACTCCAAAATTTTGTCAAAACGTGCCTGTTCATCAGTATGGGCAAATGCGACAAATTGCTGGTGTTGCGTTGAGTAGTGTGAAAACATAACCGACTGTTGGAACCGTGAATATTTTGACACGGGTCGGACGTACATACATGTAGTGTGAAAAGGCCTTACAGTTTAACTGAAAAGCATTTCCAAGATGCATAATTATAACCAACAATTTTCCCATTTTTAAAATGAATGCATAAAAGAAAATAATTAATGGCATTTTTTGTTTGTTTACTTTTCAGATGAACCACCCCTACTTTGTTCAGCTATTGGCCGTAAACAATGCCGGTGACAGCATTCAGACCCAAGTAGGACCCATCTTTGTAGACTCATCAGAGCCAACTCAAGGACTAGTTGTTGATGGACTAGACTTCAAGATGGATGTTACAGACAGTGCAGACAAACACCAAGTGTCCGGTAATTTTTAAATATGCCCTAAAGTATCATTTGTTTCACAACCACTAAATGATGAACCTGGGTGCATGTCAAATATATATATATTTTAAAGTATTCAGCACTTTAGAAGTTTCCTTAACTGTTTGCTTTTTGTCATAAAATCATGTTTGTCGCCAAGGTGGAATAAAGAAGTTAGGCCCAAAAGTAAGACCCGGGTCACACGGGAAAATTCTTATTTCTCGATTATGATACGGTAATAATTGCAACGACGACCGGGGTCATACGACATATTTATTGTAATCGTATTGTAATAAAGTGGGGTCACACGCACGCACAATCTCATCATTCAATTCAATTCAATTTCTGGTTTATTTGTTACACACAACCAAATAAAAAGTCAAAGACTTATACAATTTGGCTTCCATTAATTAACATAAGCATACAATAAAAATAGTTATACATGCAAAACATCAAACAAACTATTGCACTACTGTGGAGTTAATAAGTCTGGTCATATATGGTATTGGAGATTGCCTATATCTTTGTGTTTTCATCTTTGGTTGATTAAGCCTTGCCAGGCATCTCAAGTTGTAATTTACTGAACACTCACGTTCATCAGGTAAGATATGGCGATGTCTATTGGAAACCAATAGAGACTTGGCAAATTTTAAGGTCAGACATTCTCGTCGATGTGACAATGATTCAATGTTTAAAAAAAACAAAAGTTCCCGATATGACATGGTAGTTGGATATGCAATAATTCGCAAAGAAGGCTTTTTTTTGCACCCGTTCAATGTTTTGGGTCTGTGCTTCCGTAATACTCGAGGACCACACAACTGCACCGAACTCTAATAATGGACGTATGTACAATTTATAAATTACAACAAGATCTGCATAAGAAACTTTACTTTTCTTTAATTTACTAAGGATGAAAAGACATCGTGATGCATTCGTGACAATCTGCTTAACCTGCTGGTCCCACTTTAAATCACTCTGTATTGTTACACCAAGGAGTTTCAGTGATGAAACTGTTTCAAAAGGAACCCCATTAGCAAGCACTTGAATTGGTGGAACATGGCTACGTAAGAAACTTATTTGCATAGCTTTACATTTCAAAGGGTTCACATTCATGTCATTTGAAGCACACCAATTAATAATCGAATCAACATCAGATTGTAAATTTGAAGTTCCATTTCTAGAAATAATGTCAACCAAACTTAAATCATCCACATATTTTCAATGATTATTTATATCATCGTATTGTAATCCATCCCATCGTCGCGTTTATTTTAATTGCAGGCACAATCCTACACCTGGCCAACCCAGCTGGCCCGCCATGTCCCCTTCAAGACATTCCCTTCACTGATCCAGCGTGGACAGCGTTAGACTTCAAAGGGTTGTGGAACATGGACAGAGACAAGTGGGATCTGCAATACCAGTCAGCCCAGGTAAACAACAGGGGTGTGAAATCTATGATTTTTATCGGATTTCCGCTTTTTTAATGAGCATGGCATATATTTTATTTTCCACTTTTGTGCTCCATATTTTATTTTCCGTTTTTTTTTCTATTTTGCCCTACCATCGGGCCATAATTTTTACCGAGCATATAGAGAGCGCCCTCAGCAAACTTGTGCAAGTCTAGTCGTCAAGCAAGTGCCACGGCATAGTTGTGTATGTCGTGTATGCTTATTAGTGTGCGGTGATAGTGCCGCGTGGCGAGCAGACTGCGATTGCCACGAGTGGCGATGTACAAGTCTAATCCCTAAGCAACGATTTTACTGGCCGCTTTCACTTTTACTGGCCGTCTTCAACTGTCGATTGTAGCCGAGATTCTTTTTAATATTATCCACACTTCTACAAGGTAAATATTTAAAATAGAACTGGTGTTTGTGATAGTTCAAATGTTTTTTTGACATTGCACAATGATGGTGTTAATTTAAAACGATCCCAAAAGTTGAAGCCCTCATAGTCTCTACGCCTCTTCCTGCCCCCTCCCCCGAGGAAGCCACGTCCCCATAGCCACGCCCTTTCCGTGTTTTTTTTAAATAACTCCGCTCACACCTCTGTAATAAACATCACAATCTGACGTCATCTTAGTGCCCATTGCAATTACCACAAACCACTTGTCAACCTTTAGGTATGTTGTGTTTGAAATAGGCTTTGGCAATTGTTCAAAGTAAAGTTTTGTATATGGGTCATTCCATGAAGTTGGCATACGGTGTCCCCTGTTACATCGGATACTGAAATAATTAGTGACCACTTCTCAAATGCACATCATGAGATGTGGCATGCATAAAGGACAAAGCAAACAAAATACATCATATTTGACTTTTTATGTCACTTTATCAAAGGTGTCGACATCTGCCGAGAGTCTAACACTAAAGATGGAGCGAGACGTAAGAAAAACCAGCATGTTGTCTGGTGCATACATTACCAATGCACAGATTGTCAGGAGCTCAGAATATGAGGTTAGTGCCATTTAAAATCAACTTCATTATGAAAGGGCTGTAGAATTCACGTCGGGATGAAATCATACAAGTCACTTTAATTGGCTTTTCCGCACATCCTGCAGAAAAGCCTTTGTTTTTGTTCTGATTTTTGTTGTTGTTCTTTTTTTTTTATCCCAAAGCCCATAGACAAAGCACTGGGGAGTTTCGCTCACTTTTTCTAATACTTAGGAATAAAATATCTGAATGAAACTTGGTACATAGTAAGACCCCTAGCCTTGTCTAAGGCTGTGGGCTTTTTTCTTACGGCCAAGCTGCGGAGAAAGGCCTGAGGAAATCCCAGTCAACCCGGCGCGGTTGCATTCAGTGACAGCATGCGGCAAACTTTTGCCAAGATCGAATAGGCTGGTTCTTGGAATATATTGTTCTAGAAACAGACTCCCAACTGATCTCCAAACACAGCCTTGTTCTTTTTGTACATGGTGCGTTTTTATGTGTTTCTTTATATCTGCTTTGAAAATCCGAAGCAATTGCTGATACGAAATCTGAGTGGTTATAAATATTCATATCTTGCATAACATCCAATCAGAGCTCACTATTTTGACCATGTGGCCAGGCTTGCAAGCATGTGTCAGTGTGTACGTATGCCATAGTGATATGCCGTATTGCATGTCATGAGTGTGTGCACAATGCACTGTTACAACGGAGGAAATAAACGGTAGTTTGCATTATGCAGCCAACAGATTGCCATTGAATTAATGACTTTCACGAAGACCACAAGATAGCCCTTGCATAATGGCGTGTTTGTGAACTTAACCAACTGGGTACGTACAAAAATTCTGCTATTTTTCAAACAGCGCCGTATTGCTCCGTTAAAACAACTGTTAACCAATATGAGCTTACATGTACGTCTCGGCTACTCTCTATGAAAAATTAGCATAAAGAGTCCCCCCCCCCCCTATAAAACACGCCATGTGGAGACAGAAAATAAGGCTGTGATTGAGCCTAGTGTGCATAGTCTGGTTTCTAGACCAATTTTTTACAAACTGCGTTTTTCACAAACTGCAACAGAAGTTGGGTGTCAAATTGTGATGTCATCGACGATATGAATACTGAATTATTCAAACTCACACAGCCCTAAAGTTGATCACAGAGAAAACTTTGTTTTTGAGCACAGTTTGACTTGTTAGCTGCCCCGGCTGACCTACACAGCGTGACCAGCATTCTATTCTGGGACGGGCCAGACAACGTGATTGGGGAGTTTGACTTTGCAGGACCAGAAAAATGGCAAGAAGGAATCTGCCAATGCTGCTACACACAACCATTCAGTCAGGTATATGTATGGGTCTGTCCACACTAATAAAGCGTACACTTTTGTGACTTTTTTTCAAAAGTAGATAAAAACTATGAAGTTGTTTATGGTAATTTTTTTATTACATTCTGAGTACATACCAGGCCATGTAAAAATTGTAGTTTTCATTTTACATTTTCAAAAATTACAACAATATCGTCTGTACTTGACTGGGGCAGTCGTCTGTGGTAATTCACGCTTACACGTTCGTCACAAAGACAGATGATTGACCCAAAATGTCTGTCCAGTGACATATGTGATCTATTTGGCACTGTAATTCCAAGAAATCAACACATTTGGTTCAGATGGGTTAATGTCTGTCCCCATTACGAATGTGACATATTCAAGAGAGCTAGAATAGCCATTTTTGCTCTTAAAGTGCGGCACCGTTACCTAACACACTGGACCAACTGCCTTGTATTTGAGTCCATCAAGAGTCTATCACAAGTCCAGAGTTGATAAAATCACAAGTCCGTGACAAGTCCCGCACAAGTCCGTCACAAGTCCAGTGACAAGAAGCAAAGGATGAACACGCACAAAAGAATGCCTTTAATTTTTTGGAGTTCATGTGAAGAGCATGTGACTTGAATTATTATACCCATGGACTTGTGGTGGACTTGTGAATGCTTGTGATGACTTATGATGGACTCGACACAAACCTGCTGTATGTGTTTTAAAGCAATTGATAATCTAGGAAGCTTTTGCTTGGAAGAAACTGCTTTTGCTTTTGCTTAAAAGTAGAAGCTTTTGCTTGTTAGCACTCGTTTATGCATAAAAATGGAAGTAAAAGCCCAGAAAATCAATTGTCCGTAATGAGATTATGTATATTTTCTTCAGTCTCGGTTCTTCAACAGAAGAGAAACACATTAATCTTTGTTGAAGATACGAACAATTACATTTTTTTCTCACAGTTGGCATGTCCACAGTGCGACTGCATAGACTTCTTGGGGTTGTCAGACACAACGGTTGCTAACTCAACAGTTGTGAGTACGCATACGGAATTTCCCGAAATCAGCACAACCACCGAATCATCAGCCAGTGTTGAAGAGACCCAAGGCAGTAGTACTGGTCGGATGACTACGGAATTGCCGAGATCGTGGACTGTCGTTAATACAGATGAAGATGGCGACAATGTTGCTGATGACGTGAGTGGCCGATGGATTGTGCAAAGAGCTTGTGGCATTCAACTCTACTCAAGTAAGTTTGTTGTCTACTGTTGCGGTAGTTACCTTTTGATGGAGATTGATCAGGCATTTTGCTAGCCTATTCGTATGGGTTATATTGTTTGGTAAATGGTCAACTAACATTAAAATTATATGGGAATATTAGAGAGTAGTATCTTTCGTTCATATAATTGAAGCATTTATTTTCAATGGTAAAAGAAAAATCATGATTATGGAATGTTTTTGTCGAGGTGTCCGTACATGCATGTCATTATTGTGTAGCATCAAGCATAGCAACGTGTCAGCGGAGTCCTCAATGCGCATGCGCTATCGTAAGACTGGCACAACTTCACCACGAGAGGGCGCTACATTATATTTCCTCTGTGTAAAGCTGTGGCGCGTGTAATGTAAGTTCCCACAAGACAATCAGACCGATCACATCGCCTGCGGCGTTGTGGACTTGATCATTATCAATGTATTTGGTACGGCATGTACATGTACTTCGAGAATACCCCATTGAGCCCCCTTCCCCCCTCCGCAGCCCATTCACAAGTCATTTTCTCCAATGTCGAGTCACAGGTCAAAAACCCAAAAACTTACTTGACCCCAAGCCAACAAGATAAATTACCAGCTCTGCCCTGGTAGTTCAGTTCAGTTCAGTTCACTTTATTTCCATACTCAAAATGAATTACAATTTTACTAATACACTGTAGTATAATGAGGTAGTATGGGGGGAGCTCACAAAAAGCAAAGCTTATCGAGTGTGAGCTTCCTCAGAAATAAATATTAAGTTATAAAGTTAACCAAATTAATTAATAGTGCAAATAAATGTAATATGAGCCAGACTTTTATTATAAGAAAATAAAACCAAGCCAGCAAATCAATATAAATAAATCAGAAGCGCAGTAATGGTCAGTATTAAAATGAAATAAAGCAACCAAGTTGAGCTGTGTGTGAGTTCAACAAACAAAGCAGCAAAACGAGTTAAGGTAAGTAGATTAAGCAAATATGGCAAGTAGGTTTAGTTAACACAATGCAGAGCTGGGCAGGAAAAAAAAATGCCATTCATACATAGTTAAGGAATCATAATTTTGTTGATTGTTTATATATAATAAAAATAACAAAACATTTTAATCGGCATATTTAGTAAGGAGGAAAGTTTTAAATTCTGTTTTAAATGCTGGTAACTTTTCTTGACTTTTCAAATTAGGATCAAGAGAATTCCATAGCTTTGGACCTTCGAATGTGACACATTTCTTCCCAAGATTTGTACGAATTGCTTGCAGATGGTAGTGATGGACCTGCCTGGTGTAATGACTATGGAGGTGTTCGTTTTTTATAAAGGGCAATTGTAAATACTTTGGAACATTATTTTTTGATAATTGAAACATGAATATGCCTAGTTGGTAAAGATAAATATCATTCACTTTTAGTAATTCGTAATGTTTAAAAAGAGGGTCAGTGTGAGCTCGATAGTCAGAATGAGAAATAATGCGTATAACTCTTTTTTGAAGTAGTAGTATTCGAGAGACATATTGATTACAAGCATTTCCCCACGCTAATATACCATAGTTAATGTAAGATAATATCAAACTGTTGTACAACATGATGCAAATATCATTCGGAAGTAAATGCTTTAGGCGATTAATCACACCAACTCTTCAGGGCTGGCATATACACAATTTTGAAGTAAACTAACGGTGTTATCTGAATCATGTATATCTTCATCTGTTAATGAGGGGGGATCAAGAATCAGTGAATCTATATAGTCTCGAAAGGGAGTTTGGTGAAGATTGATGCGGTCATTCATGACATGTTGGAATTCCAGATTATCTAAATTATTAAAAGGCAAGTTTTCAGCTAGACACATGGGGCATATCCAAATGTCATCACTATTTGTCAGGTCAGTATAATCTCTGTGTGTCAGGTTTGTACATTTTAAGTGGATCCAAGTATTACAGATATCGCATAGTATTCCATTCTGGTTAGATTTTACCGGTTTTTTACAAAAAGAACATGGACATTTAACTGGCATAATTGAGTAGGTATAAATAAATTAAATATAAAACGAAAATACGTTGAAATCGTACACAAACTACATGCAATGAGACAAGAAACGAAAAACCACAGACAAAAAAACATAATTTTGTATAACTGACCCCAAGACACTCACACTTCGCGAAGTGGTCAAATTAACTTGTTCTTTTTGTAGATGCTAGTGCATCCCAAGCAGTTCTGTGGTGTCGACACCATGGGGACGAGCGATCCATGTCATCAGAGGTTGTACATTTAGATTTTGATCCATCAGAAGAGGAGCATCACTACTCAATCCACTTCAGAGTCATGCCGTTGGATGCACAGGAGGTAATAATGCACAAAACTAGTCAAGATTACATTATTTGGGTATGTTGTGCATACTTCTTTTGTGAGAGAGAGAGGTTTATATATAGGCCCTCAAAGAACTCTCTCAAAGGATCTTAAAGGGGCTGTATACATGTCACGGTTGAAAAAAGATGGGTTAACTTTTTCAAATTCTGTCACTGGGTTTTGCATATCCTATTCAATCTTTGCCATCCCTTATAATTCTTTAGTAATTTTGGCAGTGGTGTACTTGTCAACGCCCAGGTTGTCCTGATGCATTACTTTTCACTTGAAATGGCGCTGTTTACCGTATTTTTAAGCCGCCAAACATGGGTGTGCGGCTGTCATCCCATAAAAAAACTAAATAAAACATGACAGAAATTACATCGAATGATATGAATGACATGGTTGGATACAGCAATTTGTTCAACCTTGATTTCCACAAAAACTGGTATGCTTATTTGGTCCTGACAGCAATTTTACAGCATATCATCTGTCGATGGAAAGGTACCGTGGCCGCCGCCGCTGCTGTACCGATTATTTTCCAGACATTGATCGCGCATGCATGTGATGCCAAATCAAACGAAGGCGTGCAACACCGCTTGAATTCCGCATATTGTAAACACTCATTGCCCGTGCAGCACGTGCTAAGTACACGATGTACATTTACGCACACGAACCAATGGCGTTGTGTAATGAAATTGCACTACATTCATCTGAGTGTGCACGTATGTCAAAAATTGAAAGTATTTGGCGCATGCGCAAACTGTGACAGCCCCTTTAATGCAACTTACACACGCAATTTGGACGTTTCACAATACATAGTGCCACCAAGCGTCTCTTAGCTGTCTGAGAGCTGAGGGCATTTTCTGACAGAGCGGTTGACATCGGTGTAGTCGTTCATTGCACAAACAATTCAGATTTGATTTGAAAACAAATAACCTGATTTAGCGGTTGAAGTTTAGTTAGGAAGCCTACATGTAGATTATTTAAACACAGTTAAATGCCTATGTATCATTTGCAAGATAAAACTTTTTACAGATTCGTGGAATAAGAGTGTAACATATCTAAGGAAAAATGTTGGTAAACTAGCCTGAAGACATTTTAGCTACATGTACTTCTATATATGGATATTTAGAAAACCACCTTCGGTTGTCAATTTCCAACATGAAATACCATTTTGGACGGAAATAAATTCATGTGGTGTTTGTTACCATTGCTATCAACTTGAGTATCATTGCTATCATTTTGAGTAAGGTTTTTCTTGTCAACTCATGAAAAATAAATTTGTGTCATTGCAAATGATACATTGGGCCTTTAACAATGTCTGTGAAGAAAAAAAGGTTCAATCTATGCTCTTTTCTCGGGAATAGACGACGTAATAATATGCTTTATCACAATACGTCTAGCAATGCTCGTGTTTACTTTTTCCCCGACCTGCACGCACGCACATTGAATGTAGCCTTTCCGCATCAAACTCTTGGTGGCGCCGGTATTGTGAAATAATGCTCGAATTGTAAACCACAAACCTCATTTGGGAGGCACATGGAGGATATCACACGTTTTAGGAGGTACTCTTTGGGATTTGAACCCGAGACCTTTGACACACCGGGCCAGATGCTCTGTCGGCTGAGCTATGAGGCACAGTGGTATGCTCCCTCAGGTATTCCCCTAAGGAACCAGGAATAATGTTGCTGGGTTTGTAACAAGGTCATCTTTCCCTGTACTTTACAAAATAACATGAAATATCTGTCAACCAGAATTACAAAATTTTAAACGTGACTTTTAAATAACCATATCTCTAGATATTTTAAACCACTGTACACCATACCTCCTGAGAAGTGGCAATGCTATAAGTATTTTGGAGCAGGGTCATTATTTTTTTTAGATAATAGATATATCAAAGTGACAAATCAGCCAAAATTTGTGTTACGCATGGTTGACGCGTAAAGCATTACGCATGGGACACATACATGTACAGTGTATATATATTTCAAAAATGACATTTCCAGAATGAAATTTGTGGGTGTACCTAAGCTTGGCGTGGAGACGTGGTGGTCTAGTGGATCACGTGTCTGACTTTCGGTCGAGAGGTCCATGGTTCGAAACCTGGCCATTGCACCGCGTTGTGTCCTCGGACAAGACACTTCACTCCACGTTGTCTCTCTCCATCCAGGTGTATAAATGGGTACCAGCAAATACGGTTGGGGAAACCCAACTAGTTGCTGGGGGTACATTAGACCTGCGATGGACTGGCATCCCATCCAGGAGGAGTACATATAGCATTGCTCCTAGTCACTCCATGCCACGGAAACCGGGTATGAGTACCGGCCGTAATGAGCCAATTGGCCTGTAAAACGACTTAACTAACTACCTAAGCTTGGCAATGCCAAACACACAACATTTCATAAAAACTGGTGAAATAACTGACAGTTATTGCTAAACAATCTGTTAAATGGCATGAACTTAAAATTTCATTTTATTTTGAAATACCCCTCAGTATGAGTGGTCCTTTGAAGTGTACGTGGACGGAGCACTACTGTCTTCACTGACTGGCATCCCTGTCTTGTCGCCATCTACCAAACTCGTCATTCATGTCTTCAATCGAGATAGCATCGTAGCTGATCTGGAAGACCCATTCAGTCCTCCTTCTGTTACGGCAACCGTCAAGAATTTCAGGTTTGACTTCATTCAAGTTTTGATTCAAATCTTTCTGAGAGGTTTTTGGGAAGTTTTTGGCTCTATCTGTAAACATGTCCATCCTTGAATAACAGAGCACTAAACACAAACAGAATACAAAGCCCCATTGTATCATTTGCTATGCCCAACATTTTAAGATTGCTAAGAAAACTTTAAAAGAAATATCAGCCATCGTATCAGATGCTCCTTGGAATTATTCCACCTGAAATTGTATTTTTTCTGTAAAAACGCTGAGTCTTGACAATAAGAGCAATAATAGTACATTATCTTGCTTTAAAGTAGCGTGACCATATTACATTCTTTCTTCCATACTTTTCCCGGGCTTAACTCATGGGTCCTAAGATTTTTGTATCTTAACATCCGTCATATTTTTCTCATTACGAATCTGAAACTCCCGTGCTTCTAGGCCGGATATTTCCAAAGATATCGTAAAAAAAACACCAAAGTTTTGTAAACTAATTTATCGGGAGCGGACAGGGTGTTCAACACACCGCCACATATGCGTCTGCGTAAAAATTGGGGACGGTTTCGATTTTGCCGCGATGCAGCCTATTACCCTGGCTTTATTTACGCGAATCGCTACACAGCGCTATGCACCCGACTATGAATTTTCCCGCTGGTGGCGCTGTAACGTTTTGTCGGATCGTCATTTAGACTGGTTTCCGCTCCACATATTCCACATACAACGAATGAAAATGAGATTCATTTGTTGTATGTGGGATATGTGGAGCGGGAACCAGTCTACTTTGCAATTGGGTACGAGCATCTCCGCACGAGTTCGTTTCAATGTCAGTTAAAAAATGGGTCATTAAAAGTCTTTTTCTAGTTAACTGATCCTGTGCATTTGTATATTTTGCATGGAGGTTCCAATGTCAGTAGAAATTATGCTACAGCTATTAGCACTATGAAATACAGTCGGAAAAACCAACTTTAGTCATGTCAGTTCGATTTTAAGTTCTGGTATGGAAGCGAAACAGCGCGATATCGATTCGTGTCACTACTTGTGATCAAGACGTTAACTTACTCTAGAAATTTCACCTTAATATTTTGTATTTTTTTGTTTTCTTGTCATGAATATTATTTTTGGGAGGTATTTTATATTGTTATGTTAGATCAAGATCAAATTTCCAGAAAATCTGGACACGTTCATTTAAGCCAAGGAGATCGGAATAAATTGCACAGGATGTGACAGTGTTATATTGGAGAAATAAAGTTATATTTAAGCTAACAGACTTTACAAAATATAATTTAAATATAACAAATTTAAGGTGATGCAAATATATAAATTACAAGTTTATTTTACAAATAGGATTTCAGTTGCATATGTCAGTGATATCCTTCTTTTCAGGATGCCACCAGATCAGAGTGAGCTGTGCCGATATGGTGCTCCTTTCAGGGCGGGCACCAGTCCCGTGTCCCGATACTTTGCTGGAGTTGGCTCAAGAGCAGGAGCAACTGACATCTCTCCCTATGTAGAGGTAATGTCTGTCAACATGCTGGGGTTTTCAGACCCGAATTACGTAAACTGTCACTATCATGTTATAATAGGGAGGTTTCGATCGCATACGGTTAGGCAAAACGACAACTATTAGTGAATTTTACGTCATCGATTTGTGCGTACTTGTGCCGTTTACACAAATATCCCAAGTGTTGTTTTGTTGTTTTGTTGCCCCACCAACTGCAATTTTTTACTGTACACTGCAGGGGACTCGCCTTGAACAGCCAATTACGCACAAAACGTGCAGAGAATAGCCAGGAAATAGGGCCAACTCTGCCTGGCCCCACCAACTGTAATGTTGTGCTGTGCAATTTACATACAAAACATTACCGAGAGTACGTGGAAATAATTAGGCCCGCTCTGTGTGGCCCTACCAACTGCAATATATTGTACTGCACGTGCGCACTGCATGGAAACTTGCATTGAACAGACGCTTACATATCATACACTCTACAATGGAAAGACATGGCAAAGGCACAAACACAACTCGTTAAGCATTTGAACACTGGAATGAACTCGAAGCTTAAAGGCACAGGCTCGTCAGCGCGCCTAATTTGTGCCACGAAATATGCAGCTCCATGCCTTTGCTATGGAGCTGCGTATTTCGTGGCACAAATTTGGCGCGTGCGCATTGCTGACGAGCCTTTGCCTTTAATGCAAACATTGAGGATAATTAAATTCAGATTCTGTCCAGAAGTCTGTAATTAGAGCCCGATCACCCAGTACTTTTGTATTGGTTCTTTGTCTTTTATTTTTCTTCTTTTTCCAACTCAAACATTTCCAGAGCTTTTTTTCAAAATGGTTTAAGGTATCAACTTCAAACGTCACGTGAATATCAAGTGTGACATCATGATGACATCACAGGGTGTCAAATTACCAGCAAAGAATCGCCAAAATATGCATTTTCAATGTGTCACTAAAAGTGATAAAAAATATTTTTAAAATCTTGATAAGTTTCTTTTGACTTTCAGTATACTGTTTCTGTGTGTATATGCAGATTGCAAGACCGTGTGTTCCATGCATCAACCCTTGTGATCGTTATCAGTGTCATCCTTCATGCTCCATGGATGCTGTACCTATTACCTTCACTCTCTCCAACTTAACCTTGCACCATCTGAACCGCTTCAACAGGACAGCCGACCTCGATGCAAATGTAACAACACAAGTGACTGGAGAGGATAACGAATCCTTCCCATTCTTTTTGACAGGTCAGTCAATATAAAATTGCATATGCATTAAAGTATTGGCTTAGACATGAGTAACGTTATTCTGTTTGAAAATAGAGACTAAAGGCCCGTTTAGACTCCATCCGCCTTTGCCGAATCAAACTTTTGGGTAGGGTTTGAACTCCGCAATCGTCAAGGTCGCTTGTAGTGTAAATGCTACCCGAATACAGATTCGGCAATTTGAGTGTCCTTGGGGCGGTGCCCGCCATGTGGTAAATTTAATTGACGAATCTGACGCCAGTTCTGCAACACCTTACAGTTGACGCATGCGCTGCGGTCACAATTAGTGTTGACTTTTTCAGTTTCTGAAAGTGGGTTGAAGCCGAATCGAGCTGTAGTGTATAAAATGTGGTAAATGTTCAGTTTTGTGGGCACAATAAAAATGTTGGGTCTGTATCCACCTTAATTTGCCAGTTCGAGTGTAAACACAGTGTTTGGGTGCACTCACACTGAACGTTTCTTTTTTTGCGTTAACGTGCGTAATTGCAACGTATGGCGTCTCGAGAAAATGCGGCGTGGGAAGCGACAAATTGAAAATATCAATCATAAACACCCTTGCTTCCCAAGTTAATTTTGTGGTTTTCAGTGCGTCACTTCACTCTGAATTCTCTTTGTGCCAAGTTTTCTTGAAGTTACGCACGTCAAATTTTTGCGCGTTAACGCGTGAAAAAGGGTCACTATGAACCCAGCCTAAAGAAGACCGATTCTACGGTCGTGGGTTCGATTCCCTGTCATGACCATGGTGCATGTGCCCTTGAGCAAGGTACTTTGCTATAAGTTGCTCTCTCCACCCAGTAGCAAATGAGACCTGTAAGGGTTGCAGCCTTTGAGCTTTGTGGTCAGGTTGTTTTGATGAGAGCACACTCAAGAGAAAACCTTATTGAAATCAAAAGGGGCTTTATTGGAAAAGGCGTTAATGGATTTTATAAAGAACTCTTGGAGCATTGTCTGTCGCATTTTCTCCTGTACCTATAGTCTGTTGGACGACGACTTGGCTGCTCTTGTATCCACAGTGACAGCGAAGACAGCGACTTCGAAGGATTTGAGTTGTAGTTTACTACAACTGCACTTCATCAAAACATGGAGGAAGAAACACAGCCTTTTCATGGTTTCCACAAAAGACACTTCGCCCTCATCTACATCGCCCATTGCATCATATACATCAATAACCATGAAAATCGACACTTGGCTTGATTACGAATGCACCTTCGCGTACGTGCGTGAGCAAAGGAAAGGGCAATTGTTAAATTTTGGTTATTTTTTTGTTAGATACATTTGTAAAACGAAAGACTACTTGCGTAATTGAAATAGAGGACCGTTTGCCTGCCTTGCGGACTAATGTACACGTATGCCGCTTGGGCGAAATGGCTTTTGGGCAAAGGGGCTCAAGTTGGGCAAAGTGACTGTACATCGTTGGAAATACATCGTTAATTAAAATTAAATCTAAAAGACAAATTTCCACAGACAATGACAAACACATAACTCTTTGGATTTTAAAACAATGCCAACTAAAAGTAAAGAATTGAAGAAAACACGGAAGGAACAGACGCACCAAACGATTTGTTTGGCGTTGGACGAGTACTCACGACCGATGGCATGGTCCGATGGCGAACTGGTTGCCTGCGCTTGTGCAGTGTCACATCGATGTATGGGTCACCAACGAAGATCGGTACACTTTGCACCTTGGAAATTTGTACACCTTTTCGTGCGGGTGCGACAGCCTTAAACATCGTTTGTATACAAAATTCCCATAAAAAATTGATAGAATTATTTCATGAACCACGATACATAATGTATATGAGCATATAATGATTTTTATCTTTAGAGCTCGGCGTATAAGCCGCCCGGTTTATAAGCCGCCGGGAACTTTGTTTTTGGCAAAATCAACGTTCTGAAAATTACGGTACATGTATGTGCGCACATATATATTATATCATTTCCAACTTCCTTCACTTTGCTAACAGTTTTACTAGATACCGCACAGTTTATTTTATGTTTTGACTAAAGTACAGGCAATAAGAACCAGCATGGTTTGAGTTACATTGCAAGTACTCAATATATACCCTGAGTGTGAACAATAAAAGAATCTTGAAGAAGTCATCGAAAACACTGTAAAAGAAGGCAGTGGTTTATCAACCATTGCCGCACCCTGTAGGAAGTATGGCACAAATCCAGCAATGCTTTTGCATGGGGCTGCACAAGTGCATGCTTTGCACTTTCCATCCATCATAGCGCATAACCGGCAGTGGACCGTAGCGCTGTTCACGCAACTCGATCAGCCACGATATCTCAGGCTTCCTCCCAGTTCAGGCTGAGCCAGGTCCGTCTTGGGTGCCCTTTTCTCCTCTGCCATGTATGGTCAGGTCTCCACACAGCATGTAGATTCAGGGCCTGATGGGCTGGGAAGCACTGTTTCATAAGACAATAAAACATGACAGGTAGAATTTTGTCGAACGGGCATTAAAAATGACAGGTGGATTTTTTGTTTAAAATGTATACATACTTCAGCTACTAAATTGCATTTTTGTTTAGAATGAAAACACAAAAGTACCCCTGAATCTGTGCGACAGGCCGCCTCGATCAGCCAGCCAGCCAGCCGGCCGGTCGGCTGTGGTATGCTCGCAAGTTGCGACTCTTGTTGTATGCACACATTACGCACGTACATGTATGCCCTACATCACCACATGACCACATTACTTGTATCACGATTTCCAACTTGCCTGGTGTCGGTTTGCCAGTCACTAGGATGGGTACTTTTTGATTGCACCTAAATAGGACAGGCAGTCCTCCATTCGGCGGATGTGGCCGAAGAGGAGTGCCGTCGGGTGCCAATGGTAATAGCAATGTCTGCTAATCCGGTATGATGAGTAACCTCGACATTGATACGATCATACCATCGGATCCCCAGAAGACGCTGCTGGCAATTCATGTGGAATGCACTTTGACTGACTATATGCAATGAAGCTGAACATCACCAACATTTTTCCCAGCAAATATACTGAACCGCAAACGAAACGCCGCTTTAATCTGGATTATGGAAGCTTCATTTTGAAAATGGCATTACGCGAACTAGGGGCATCTGTAGAAGCCCTGTTTTTGCAAGCATACCCGTCACAGTCTACAGAACGATTTGGAAGACCTTTCTCGTGGGTCGGATAACAAAATGTCCAGTGTTTGGGCATGCAAATCAATACCGTGTGTGGCCACCACGGGCGTTGATAACGGCCACGCGTCTTCGGTACATGGATTCATGGGGTGCACTAGTCGGTTGATAAAAACCATTGGAATCTGCACGCTGGGCCCACACCCTCAGAAATGCTGCACTCAACTATGCTGCAGTTCACAGGTGTTCAATTTGGTTCAGGTCCGGACTTGGGGCAGGCCAATGCATGGTTGCAATGTTATGCTGCTGAAAAAGTCTCCGGTGGCTCTGGCCGTGTGGGCACAGGCATCGTCCTGCTAAAATGTGTAATTCGGGTGTCTCATGAAATAGGGGATGGACAACATGTACGTATTCTCAAAACATGGTCAATGTAGTGAGCAGCTGTGACTCCTTGACCTCTGCCTGAACCGATGCTTTGGAAGATGACTGGCGAATCACGTATGGTCGGCATTTTGCGTTTTCACAAAGTGACGAATACGTTTTAAGCTAAAGTGTTCTTTAATTAGACAATCAATACAATAAAAAAGTATATTTTTAAGACATTTAACTCATACTAAAAAGTATCACCTTAAAATACTGACGATTTGTTTATGGAATAACCGGCGAATTTTGAGTTTTAAAAAGTGACCAACTTCAAAAGCGATATTCTCAAAAGAAAGTTTTACTACTGCGTTCCCGGATACGCCACTTTGTGAAAAGGCCGACGATATCATGTCATATTTTATCATTACCATTCTGAAATTTCACACTCTCAATCCACAAATTTCCATGGATATCGTAATAAAACACCAATGTTTTGTAAACTAATTTATCCGGTGTTACATAGAACGGTGCAGTACTTGGGGCTTGGTAGTTATCCTACTCCACATGGAAGTTTAACTAAGAGGCCTTTGAGAGTGGCTTAACCGGAAATTAACTCCTTAAATTTGTTTTGGTTTGGCGCATCAATGACATCTTGTGGCAAAAATTAGTTCAATTAATTGAGAATTATTTTGTCGACGTGGTCTAGCCACCTTTGGTTGGTGATTACACCAACACTTTTGCTTTCACATCCAAATTAGAGATTGTAAATTTCTTCAAATGGATAGTATTTTGGGGAGGTATTTTATAAGATTGTTAGGTTAAAACAAAATCCATTTTCTGGAAACACACTTTTTTTAAGACCGTTTTGTTCACACCTTTCATTCAGTCCTTTTTCATTTCATTTTGGTTGGATTGCTTCCCCAGTCAAGTCTGTTCTCAGTAACGGGAAATCGGTAGTAGCATCATCCAACGGTTTCTACCTTGACGATACGCCACCAGTATTGGATGTGTTTTTCTATGTGGATCTCAACAAGAATGAGTATGAACCAACGTCCTTTCAGTCTTCAGCCTCCACCATTAGCGTCTTGTGGAGTTTTATTGATATGGACAGCATGGTCAAGGTTAGTTGAGGTGCTTTATAATACAGGCGCCACCAAGAGTTGGACGCATAATTAAAGGCTACATTCGCTGTGTGTCGACGCGTGAACAAAAGTTGACAAGCATTGGTAGACCGGACGTGTGATAAAGCATATTATTATGTTGTCTATTCTCAAGAAACATTGTTAACCGTGTTTAAATAATCTATGCTTCCTAATTAAACTCCGTTGGGTATTTGTTTTCAAATCAAAGCTGAATTGTTTGTGCAATAAACGAAAAATGCCCTCTCCGACATAAAAGCTTGGTGGCATTATGTATTGTGAAAAGCCCGAATTAAGGCTAGGTTTGACTTTACCAATGTACAATAAATTACACAAACTCTCCTTTGCTATGGAGCTGCGTATTTCGTGGAACGAATTTGGCGCGCGTATTGCTGACGAGCCTGTGCCTTTAACTATAGTTTATTTGACGGTTTCCAACCAAACGCAGTCTGATGGTTAGCTGTGTCTGGTCGACCATTTGGAACCAGAAATTGATTATCGAGCTTGCGTCGGGGAGACTAAATGTTAATTAGGGTCTGTTTTTGCCCTTATCCAACGTAATTATTAACACTAGTGTACTCGGTGCTCATTTGGAACCAGCCCACAGGACACAGTTGCGCTGGTCACTTGTACCTATCAGGCATTGAGTTGATGCAGCGATTTGCACGGAACTACGATTTGTCGACAATTTGAAACAGGCCCACGGTTGTGCTGGTCACTGGTAACCATCAGACAACAGCGTTTTGATTTTTATAAATGTACATGTAAGATACAAACTTATTGTTCTGCAGGAAAACTACTGGGCCATAGGAACCTTCAGAGGGGCCACAGATATGCAAGACTTCATCAATGTTAGATCGAATCAAACGGGCACCAGCAGAAATCTGACAGGATTACTGCACCACAACAAGACATACTACGTGACCCTGAAGGCGGTCAATGGAGCAGGCTTGGTGACATTGGTAGAATGTGATGGTAGGTACAAACCAACCGAAAGACGGACATGATGACGGACAAACCGTAATCTGACGGGACTACTGCATCACAACAAGACATACTACGTGACCCTGAAGGCGGTCAATGGGGCAGGCTTGGCGACATTGGTAGAATGTGATGGTATAGGTACAAACCAACAGAAAGACAGACATGCTGACGGATAAACCGTAATCTGACGGGATTTACTACATCACAACAAGACATACAACGTGACCCTGAAGGCGGTCAATGGAGCAGGCTTGGTGACATTGGTAGAATGTGATGGTAGGTAAAAACCAACAGAAAGACAGACATGCTGACGGACAAACCGTAATCTGACAGGATTACTACATCACAACAAGACATACAACGTGACCCTGAAGGCGGTCAATGGAGCAGGCTTGGTGACATTGGTAGAATGTGATGGTATAGGTACAAACCAACAGAAAGACAGACATGCTGACGGACAAACCGTAATCTGACAGGATTACTACACCACAACAAGACATACTACGTGACCCTGAAGGCTGTCAATGGAGCAGGCTTGGCGACATTGGTAGAATGTGATGGTATAGGTACAAACCAACAGAAAGACAGACATGCTGACGGACAAACCGTAATCTGACGGGATTTACTACATCACAACAAGACATACAACGTGACCCTGAAGGCGGTCAATGGAGCAGGCTTGGTGACATTGGTAGAATGTGATGGTAGGTAAAAACCAACAGAAAGACAGACATGCTGACGGACAAACCGTAATCTGACAGGATTACTACATCACAACAAGACATACAACGTGACCCTGAAGGCGGTCAATGGAGCAGGCTTGGTGACATTGGTAGAATGTGATGGTAGGTAAAAACCAACAGAAAGACAGACATGCTGACGGACAAACCGTAATCTGACGGGATTACTGCACCACAACAAGACATACAACGTGACCCTGACGGGATTACTGCACCACAACAAGACATACAACGTGACCCTGAAGGCGGTCAATGGAGCAGGCTTGGTGACATTGGTAGAATGTGATGGTAGGTAAAAACCAACAGAAAGACAGACATGCTGACGACAAACCGTAATCTGACGGGATTACTGCACCACAACAAGACATACAACGTGACCCTGACGGGATTACTGCACCACAACAAGACATACAACGTGGCCCTGAAGGCGGTCAATGGAGCAGGCTTGGTGACATTGGTAGAATGTGATGGTAGGTAAAAACCAACAGAAAGACAGACATGCTGACGGACAAACCGTAATCTGACGGGATTACTGCACCACAACAAGACATACAACGTGACCCTGACAGGATTACTGCACCACAACAAGACATACAACGTGGCCCTGAAGGCGGTCAATGGAGCAGGCTTGGTGACATTGGTAGAATGTGATGGTAGGTAAAAACCAACAGAAAGACAGACATGCTGACGACAAACCGTAATCTGACGGGATTACTGCACCACAACAAGACATACAACGTGACCCTGACGGGATTACTGCACCACAACAAGACATACAACGTGACCCTGAAGGCGGTCAATGGAGCAGGCTTGGTGACATTGGTAGAATGTGATGGTAGGTAAAAACCAACAGAAAGACAGACATGCTGACGGACAAACCGTAATATGATGGGATTACTACATCACAACAAGACATACAACGTGACCCTGAAGGCGGTCAATGGAGCAGGCTTGGTGACATTGGTAGAATGTGATGGTAGGTAAAAACCAACAGAAAGACAGACATGCTGACGGACAAACCGTAATATGATGGGATTACTACACCACAACTACTTTTTACCTCACCCAAGAAAGATACACATTAGGTACATGTAGGGTATTGTACGATGCATACTTTCCGAGAAATTGCGGTGGGAATTATACTTAAATAGTCCATGAGCCAAGTCCAAAATTTAGGGAAGAAGGTACCACTCGGGGGGACTAATTCTCTTATGAATTTTCACAATATAAAAAATATGAAAAATATGAGAAAATGTGATAGACCTTCTGAAACGGTAGCTAAAGGTGCTTTTTTCTAGCCTTTTCCAACTGTAAAATTAATATTCTCGGTGTCTTACTTCGTCAAAAATGACGACGGCTGTTTACAGTTTTTAACAAAGAACACCGCAACAGATTCAACGCAATTTTTTGTGAGTAGCACGTAATCGTGTACACGGGAAACAGTCGTAATGTGTTTACATGCTGGACGATCGCTGCGTATTTGGAAGAGTTTTCTATGGGCGAACCGAACTATATGCAAAGATCGTTGCGCCGAGCTCATAATATAGAGAGAGTTGAGAGCTGATCGAGTGTGATCTAGGGGAAATTGTCCGTCATCTTGATGCAGGGTGTTTGGTTTTCTCAAATGAACTATTTTGGACAATCCATATTGTGAAAGTGGCCCTATAGTTATTTTGCAAAAGAGCGTATTCCAAAATGAACGCTTGTCTGTCCGGCACTTTTCACTCTGGTAATGGGGTGGCTAATTTCAAGTAAAAGTAATGAATACAAGTGACGGACTTCCCGTGTATAGAACGAATCACTGTTAAATACAGTGCAATAAAATGCATTTTGTACTGCCAAGTATAGTGCTGGAATTCGTCTGCACCGGAGTATGCACTGGAATGGAGTGCAAATTTCTTGCCAATGAAATAAAACACCCCTATACCAGAGTGAAAAGTGCCGAACGGACAAAGAGTTCATTTTGCAATACACTCTTGTACAAAATAGGGCCACTCTCACAATCTAGATAGTCTAAATTCCTTCATTTAAAAAAAAATGTAACACCCTGCATCACGATGACAGGCAATTTCTTCGCAATTTGCACACTCGATCAGTTCTCAACTCTCTCTTTTATGAGCTCGGCGCAATGATCCTTGTTTATAGTTCGGTCCTCCCATAGAAAACTACCTCAAACATGTGTTTCTCGAATACAATTACGTTGAATCTGCTGCGGTGTTCTTTGTTTAAAATAGTAAACAGCCGTCGTCGTTTTTAGAAAAGTAAGGCACCGAGAATATTTATTTTACAGTTGAAAAAAGGTAGGAAAATACATTTAGCTAACGTTTCAGAAGGTCTATCACATTTTCTCAGAATTTTCATATTTTTTCATATCTTGAAAATTCATAAGATAAATTGTCTCCCGATATGCCTGAGTGGGTTCCCGGACCAATATGGGAAATGTGGAGCGGGAACCAGTCTAGAGTGGTACCTTCTTCTTACGTGGCTCATGGACTAATTCGACTGTTTTCTGTTTGCACGAATCGTTTCTCGATTGAGAATACATTGAATCTGTGGCGGTCATTTTACTGTGTATCTTAAACAGCCGTCGGCGCTATAGGCAAAGTAAGAGGCCGCGAATGTTGAATTCTGCCGTTAAAACAATTGCTAAAAGTAGCTTCAGCTACCGTTTTGGAAAGTCTATCACGTTTTTTCAGACTTTTTGTATTTTTCTCTAACTTGAAAAATCGAAAGGGGATTAGTCCGTCGAGGTGGTACCTTCTTTTTCTGTGGCTCATGGACTAAAAGGCCCAGTGTATCATTTGCAATGACCCCAAAAAGTAATTGACGAGTTTACAGGGGAAAAATTCTGAAAGTAAAGATTGAATTAATAGCAACTATCCAATGTAAGGTTTTCGCTCAAAATGATATAATTTTACTAGAAAATAATACGTAAATATGAAATTATTTAGATCGTTTGCAAACGATTTACTTATTTTTGGTTCGCATCTGCATGTACGCGGTCCAAAATGCATGGGCGCTGTGTACTCCGCGTGCGTGTTCCAACGCGATGCATTTTTATTGATCGTGCGCGCACGCAGTATATGATGTGCGCCACAGAGTGCATGACGTAAGCCACTTAGTACCCGATCAACTCAGAACGAATATTTGAAACACTATACGCCAAGACCAGGAAAATGCATATGGATTTTCATGGTTTTTTTTAACGTGGTACATTTGACAAAGCTGAAATTTCTTCGGATGAGTTTGTTGATGTCTTTCTTTTGATTTATAATGGTTTTATTCGCAGAATCGCTCAAAAACAGATCATACAGGGCCTTTAAGTTTCACTGTTTGCGTGCAGTACTGCATGTCTTTGTACAATGGGCATTATTTTGCATGCATATGCGGCGCGCCGTCGAAGGGTTGAAGTGTCAACGGCTGTTGCCTGTACAGGAGCTTTTAATGTGCGATGCGCAACAAATGCCGTACAGAGTGCCGTAGTACGGGATTTGTCGCGCTACGCACATTAAAACTTAATGTACAGGCAACAACCGTGGACAATTCAACCCTTCAACTAAACTGGTTTCCAAGACTCATATTGCATATACAAACACGTATGAGTTTATGTATGTGGAATATGAGGTTTGGGAACCACTCTACCCTTCAATGGTGCACCACGCATGCACAGCAACATCGACACGCACTTAAAAAGACATGGAGTGTCGCACACAAACGGTGTAACTTGGGTGGAATTCACACCGCAAATTGTGTGAGTTACAGCAAATTGTGTGAGTTACAGCTTTTTAAACTGTAAATTTCAAAATCACCGGTTGGAGTTGTTTACGTGAAGTTCATCTGTATACACCTCTGTAGCCAATCAGATTGAGCCTGCGGAGTATTTGGCTACAAAATGGGGATTGTGTAGAGACATTGGTGGAATGTGACGATGATTATTAGCCCACACCTGCCCGCACACCAAATAAGTGCAGAGATTGTAGAATAAAAGCTGGTATAGGGAAGTTGTATCACTTGTTAATTGTTTTCCTTTTTAGGTGTTACAGTTCTGCTGGAAGAGCCTAGTGCAGAAGGCGTCAACACCACCTCCTTGTTCAGCCAAACGTTTGATCAGGAAGTATACCCACCTGAGGTTGAAAAAAGTGATGATCCAACCAAGACTGGGACCTCATGGTCTAAGGCAGAAGATGAATCCATTGCTCGTTATGGTCAGTTTTTTATTGGGTTTAAAGGCACAGGCTCGTCAGCAATGCGCATGCGCCAAATTCGTGCCACGAAATACACAGCTCCATAGCAAAGGCATGGAGCTGCATTATTCGTGGCACGAATTTGGAGCGCGGCTTTGCTGACGAGCCTCTGCCTTTAATAAACTTCAACTCAGCCCGTAGGCTGAATTGCACCACCTTCACATTAAGATACATATAGGTATTGGTAGCCGACGGTTAAGCCGGCCGCACACCTTGCGTTCCGACTCCGTTGCGATTGCACAGACACGACAAATTTCGAGCATGCGCATTTTGCTTCCCGACGTAACGCACACATCTGTTCGCAGTGACGATACAATGCTACAGTGTGGAATCCATACAAAACGTGCAGTTTACGTGCTAGCACCGCAGTTACATGTATGGTGATCTACATAAAGGAGGAAATAGATTTGGGAATTAAATAAGGGAATAAAGGTGTGGAGCTTCATTATGTATAACAATAATAACATTGGATGTCTTTTCGGGTGATATGAGAATATACCGCACTCGTCATAAAAACACCGAACTCGCCTTCGGCTCATTCCGTATTTTCATGACTCGTGCGGTATATTCTCATATCACCCTCTAAGCCATCCAATATTATATAATTATTGTCAGTCTCAAAGAATACTAGTGCTACAACCAGTTTTGGAGAAGATCGCTTTATTGCAGTCAATCCATGAGTACCCATGTGTGGTGCGGATACTGGTGTGTGTGGTATTGGTTTAAATTCACGTAAAACACCAACATGAACGTAAAATGCTTTGAACACTTGGTCGTTACTTTGAGAAAATCTTGGGACAGACAAAAACAAAAAACCACATAAGTGCCTTTTGTGGCGAGATATGGGGCCGTCCAAAGTTGTTAACATTTTGACAGTTTTTAATACAGAGAGTATTATTTTTCAAGACCCCCTCCTCCCCCAAAATACTAATAATCAATATTGTTTTGTTACTACAATGAAATGTCAACATTTTACAGTGCATGTAAAGTCCTCGTGGCCTTTGACCCCCTCCCCCTTTCCTACGCTTTGCAGAACTGTGAAAATGTTGACAATTTTGGATGGCCCCTAACTTTGTCTTGACATAAATTCAAACCGGGGGCCGATTTCACTAACACAATATTTTGCGATCATCGTTAGAATGATGGCTAAATTCAAATCCATCGTTATTGCGATGGCGATGGATTTTGCATTTCACTAAAGCCGTCGCAATAGCGATGAGTATTAATTATAAAAAAATTTATTGGACGAGGACGATCGCTTAGTAACGCGTAAACAACCACAGACACTATAGCGACAGATATGCCATGATGCTCGGATGTTGTGGAATAGAAGCATCCTGAGAGCTTAATACGGTTGCATCTATTGCGTGGCTCATAAGAGTTGAAGGGCGGAGATGTGGCTCTAAAATGTCAATAATTCTCATGACACCATTCCGCGTAAACCGATAATATTTGTGCATCTTTTTGTCATTGTATGAATCCAGAGGATTTGTCCTGTCCCTGAAAACCCTCTCTCTCGGTAATGCTCTTGCGTTGTTTATGTACAACAACTGAAACGCCATTTCGAGACACACTGAAAATCACCAAACCTTCAAAATACTAAACAAATGGCGCTTAATTGTATTTTAGCGATGAATGTTTCCATTTACAATGACAAATTAGTCGTCGCTAAATAACAACTAGCGATGGCAAACGCCATCGCTAAGTTTTTGTGAAATCGCTCTTCGAAGTTGATCGCAAAGTTGCGATGGATTTCGAGTTTAGCGATTGATTTGGGCATTAGCGATCATCGCAAAGCGTAAGTGAAATCACTCCCTGGGTTCTAAGACCTCCTAGAGATATGACTAGTGCTCAAGCCATGTTTGAGTTTTATGTGTATTTACATGTAAACCTCCCTATTATGTTGGTGATTTAATTGTGTTCTTAACACAGAGTATTGCGTGAGTAGCTCAGCCGAGCTTCTCGATGACATCGTTCCATGCATGCTGGTTGGTGGTAACTCCTCTGGTTCTGTGACCATTGAGAATGGAATGGTTATCGTGAGAGCTGGAAACTTTGAGCAGAGATTGAACATCACAGACTTCCAGGCACCACAGAAATCCACTCAAGACACTAAGACCAAACCTGCCAAATTCAATATGGAGCCTGGCAAGTAAGGACACTAGCATCAGCAATTTTGTTAATGCACGGTAAACTTATATGAATGGGTATGCAATGCTTCAACTCAAAAAACATCCGTACTGAACTGTGAGCACATAGTGCAAGGCCAGAGGGTCCTCCCTTTTCAGACTCATACTCACTTTATCAATCCTAATGAGCTCCAAACTATAGGTATTTCTGTTCATTGTAAATGCTTGATTCTGTTTCCATACTATATTTGAATAGATTTTTTCCCATTTTTTTGTGCTGTTGACTCTGGTGCTTTGTCTTGTCCCCTTGCCCACCCCCCCCCCCCCCCCCCCCCCCCCTAAGAAAGTGCTGGTTGCATTATTGTTATAAAACCTGTAATTCCACTCTCCTCTGTCTTCCAAATCAATAGATGTCTCCATACTTGGATGAAGATGTGCAATCTGGCCAACCTGTGTGTAACCAAGTCAGCAGGAATCACCACCGTATTAGGTTGGTACTGATTAAAGTTGCATTGCCCGTGTTTGGGTGAAAGGATTAAAAAAATTAATTTACACAAGCGAACGAATTTAGAAAGCTTACGTGTCTCTGTAACGAAAAATATCAAAAACTTAAATTTCCGACGTCGGGAATTGGAGATACAAGCCTTTTTCTTGAAACGTGCTTCACATGTTGTACATGTGCGCGTACGCTCATATGTACATAGTATGTGTACAATGTACACATGTACGCCCACATGTACATTTACGTCATAACCCTGTCGATTAAATGACCTGCCAGCCATTTAATCATTTCTTGTTTTTAATCGACTGGCATTAATCCTTGACGGATTTTTACGTTCTTGGTACCAAATGAAAGCTGATAACTTTTTCTATTCTAGAAAAATACCTATTTAACTTAAAAAAAAAAAATTGTACGCCCAAATCGGCCCAAACACGGGCAGTGCAACTTTAAGGCCCGTCTACACTGAGATTCATGTCTGACAGACATTTGTTCTGTCATGTCTGTCGAACAAAAATCTAACAGTGTATGATAGTGTAGAATGCCCTTCTATGTCTGTCTTTCTGAAGGGCTGTACATGCAGTCAAATATCAAGGAATGTTAAAAAAACTGCATTCAGAGTTTGAATTATATACCCTGTTGTATAAAGGAAGACGTGGTATCGTTTTCCACAATGGTAAAAACCAAATGTGGGATGAGTATAATGCTGTAGTATTATACTCTGTGGGGTCTTTTTTAAGAACCTGGTTTTGTCCGGTGCTGCGTGGATGCGCAACCGAGAAAAGTAAAAAAAAAATGCAAACAAAATATTAAGTATCTGCTCCTAGTGTCGGAGGTCTCAGATTCGAACCTCTATGAGGACCATCATTATTTTTATATCATCTCATGTTAGGTTATTTAAATGTCATGGCGATTAAGCACCATATTCAATATTGTGCTTGCAATTGTGGTAATGGCAGGGTCATTTGATATCACTGTACATACAGAACGTGAATTTAAGCTACTTTTTATTTGAGGGGAACAAATAAAAGTTATAAACCAAAATGTAAAGTTGACTTTATTATGTTTTTGTTCTCATAGAAAGCAATGATATGATGACAACATCATCAGATGGAACGGATCTTGTTATAGCATCATCATTAATTATTCAAAGGAGACGACGACGCAGGGCAGTTAGTGACCATTTCGATTTCACTGTGGAAACAACAGGAGGTAGGGTACATTTTGCATACTATGGGCTCCTTCCCCAGGTATTATACTCGGAGTATTTTCAAGGAGCGTGTCCAGATCACATTTTTGAGCACCTCCATTTTTCCCATGTGTGTTGAGATTTTGACACCATATCATTTGTTATATTTTTCTTATTACCAATCTGAAATTCCGCGCGCTCAATACGTTAAAGGAACACACCTTCTTTGTTGGGCTATTTTGGGCTCGAAATAGACCCATACATTATTCTGAAGCGCATTCGAGAGTAAATTAGATATATCCTGAAAATACGCCGTCAAATTTAGCCGTTTTTGAGCACTTTTGAAAAATCCAAGGTCACGTGACTTTTCGGAACCAAATTCTGGTTCCGAAAAGTCACGTGGTCTTGTGAGTTAGTTGTATTTCCAGCCGTATAAAAGTTTGTTACTGCAGAACTGCACCAAATTCAACTCTGATTTCCCCCCAATATTTATAAGTAATTCACAAAAGAGAGACTATTTATACAGGTATGAAAATTCGAACATAATTGTTTGTTTCGAGAGTCCGGAGAACGGGAGCGAGCGCGTGCTACGGCAGGCTACCGTCGAGTGTAGAAATTTGCCCTGCGCAGCACGGCAAATAGCCTGAGTGCACACACACACGGGCGTGTTGCTTCGCGGTGCACGTACGTTCGTGAGGAAAAAACATGATGCCAACTCCTCAAAAGAAAACGGAAATTCCTATTCGGTCGTCCGGGCTGTCCAGTGAAATCGTGAGCAGAAAATTGGAGATATCCTGAGCAGGAGAAGAGCGAATTGTTTGTGGCGTAGTTGCAACGGCTGGTAAAGCGTATAACCCGTCTTTTGACCGTTTTCGTTATTTTTGCACTTCTTTAGTGAATTATGGGATATTTTGATGAATTTTTTTCGCAACGACCATCAAAAAAGTATTGTCAATGCTGCTACATCACTAAATCATGTAAACAGTAGGCAGGTGTGTACCTGTAACTTTCAAGGATATCGTCAAAAAACCACCAATATTTTGTAAACTAATTTGTCCGTTCCATAAAGCAGTGCAGTGATACACCAACCTTTTTGCTACTACATCCAAATTTGAGATTGCAAAGTTGCTGTTTTCTTTCCATGGATAGTATTTTGGGGAGGTATTTTATATGATTGTTTGGTTAGAACGAAAACAATATTCTGGAAAAATGGACAAGCTCCTTTAAAGGCCCATTGTATCATTTGCAATGACCCAATTTTGTTTTTCATGAGTTGACAAGAAAAAAACCTTACTCAAAGTGTTGATAGCAATAGTAACAAACACCAAAATGGTATTTCATGCTGGAAATCGACAACTGAAGTTTTTGTTTCTAAAAAGTCCCGTGCACAGGACTTTTTTACTATTTACTTGTACACAAAACCCATATATATCGGTAGATTTTCAGGGTTTTCTGAAGCATTGATGCGTCTAAGTAGCTAAAATTTCTTTAGGCTAGTTTACCAACATTCTTCCTTAGATATGTTACACTCTTATTCCACGAATCTGTAAAAGGTTTTATCTTGCAAATGATACATGTACATGTACAGTGGCCTTTAATAGGGTGCCTAAAATCTGCCTTTCTATCACTTAGGCCTATGGTCTAACTTATAGCCCAGTACGTAGCATTAACCATTGATGGGAAAATAATCTGACTTTGATATTTTGTGACAATCATAATCTTAACCTTGGCATTTCCTTATTTGAATGTCGAGTGAGGGCTCGAGTTCCAGGTCAAGTCAAACTGCCTTCGAGTCAAGTCAAGTCAAATGGCCTTTGAGTCCCAAATCAAATCAAGTCAAGTCAAGTAGTGACGACAGTAAATTTGTTCAAGCTAATTTCAAAATGTGTCTAAATGCTCAAACTTGCATTCGTGTACATGTATATTTGTGTTGTTCTGGCCAAGAATGATCTATGTTAAAACAAAGCTTAGTGTATCTGTAGTGCTGATCAATTTGGTACTAAAAATGCCCCCAAAAAAGAAGAAATTTCATCTTTGGCAGACTCAAGTAAAAAGTCTGAGTCAAGTTAAGTCAGTAAAAATCGAGACTCGAGTCCCGAGTCTGAGTCATTACATCCCTGGAGGGCACATTTGCACCTGAAAGCATTCTCAGGTGGCCTGATAACAGATTACATGTTTGGAAAACTTGTTTTAAAAAATCAGCCACATAGATGCAGATGCATGAATTTTTTGCGTTGAATGGATGGTTTTTAAAAGCACCTTCGGTTGGCAGTTTCTCCTACAAAGGTAACATTTTTACACAAGAACAAAATCATGTGGTGTTTGTTACAATCAACACTTTGAGTCTGGTTTTTCTTGTCAACGTGTGAAGTAAAATTTTGGGTAACTGCAAATGATGTAGGTGGGCGTTTATGTACCCTACATATTGCTCTGCCTGGGATCTGTCCACCTATAGGGTTATCTTTATGTTTTATTTATATGCAGGAACTATTAAAGCATACCCACAATGATGTGATTCGCAAAAAATGATTACTAAATCTGATGAAAAGAATACCTTGGACCCATTTCAAACGTTGTGCTTGTGCCGTGTTGGATTAAATTAAACTTACATTTTAAAAAGGGTTTGAATCCTGATAAGGCCCTTAGGATTTTTCCCTCATCCCAAGTTTAGCAAAAATAGTGTACGGTTCAAAAAAAGAAATGCATTTTTCTTAAAATATGTATTCGTGATCAGAACAATTCCATAGTACAAGTCTTTGTACAAGCATCATGCAGTCTGGGAGATGGCATGAATGAGCCAGGGCTGCATTCCACTTGCTCAAACTTTGCCATCGTTCACTATGGTTACAGCGCTTTTGTGCACTCGTCTATGGAAAATCGGGTACCTATTGTTGGCGAAAGTTTCAAAGTTGGCAATGTGTGCTTGTGTGGAATGCAGCCCAGGATGAGAATATTCATACCAATTCTGATTATCAAGATTTTTGTTGGCAATTCTTGCTTGGTGTGTATGATCAGGGGCCAATTTCATAAAGCTGTTTAGCAGAAAAATTTGCTTAATCCAAAATTTGTGTGCTTTATAAAATTGGGTTAATAGTCAAAATTGTATGTCAACTTGTGTTCTTAGTGAGAATAGCCGATATTCTTGTGAACAACACAAGTTGACATGCGATTTTGAATATTAACACATTTTTACCCAGCAAACAAATTTTTGATTAAGCAAATTTTTCTGCTAAACAGCTTTATGAAATTGGCCCCAGGTCTTGTCCAGGGTGGATCTCTGATAGTTGGTCTTCTGGATGTAAATCGAAGCAGTCAGGAGTTCACATCGGATGCTAACCCCGACTACAGACCCTACGTTACCAATCCACTCAACACCATCCAGTACACTACGAGGCTCCTCAGACGAAGGTTAGTTTTCACTTCAATCAGGTTTCTCAAAAACGTTCCCATCTTCTTTATTTGCTCAAGAAAATTAGGCGAAATAAACAATCTAACCATAGTTTAATTTAACCAATGAAGTTGAGCTGAAAATGGTTTATTTATGTATCACTGTGTTTACACTCGAAACAGCAAAGGCGAATACAGACCCGGCATTTTTATTGCGACCACAAAACTAAACATTTGCCGCGTTTACACTACACCTCGATTCGGCTTCAACTCGCCTTTACCAGAAATCTCTTAACCATGCGGTTGTGCAAAAACAATCAAATTTGTTAATTGAATTGAAAGCTGTGTCATTTAAATATAAAGAATCTAATTGCAATTCAATTAGGTAACTGAATCAATGCTTAATTTCACATTGGAATAATGGGAAAACAAATTATAAATAGTTGATTTCTTTGTTTGCTGAAACTATTAGCCGCATAATGTGCAAATACAATTGACCAACAGGAAGTTAAAGGGAAATTTTTGAAGTTTTAATATTCTGAGGGATTTCAGAAAGAAATTACGCTGGGAAAATGAAAAAAAAAACAGTTTACTTCCTGAAACTTGCACTAAAATGAACACTCTTGATCAAACGAATCTTGAGCTATAATGTATTTTGTTTGACCAGGGTAATTTTGTTTCACTATAAATTAAAGGATCCGTTTTGTGTATGAACCAACATTGTACATCACAAGTCTCGGACAGACTGAGCTCCAGGGACCATTGATGATTAACTTCACTCTGAGTGCACCAGGGAACTGGACAGAGGCCAAACCCAGACTCATCTACTGGGATACTGGTGAGGAAATAAAGCCCTTTTCACAGGCCAAAAACAACTCAAAAGGTTTGAGATATTTTATAATGCTTAAAAAAAATCTTACAAAAGTGCCATCGTGTGAAAGGACATGCATAAAACTTTGAAAGTGACAAGCATTTCTGGTGAAATTTTCTCAATCCTTCCAGACCTACGACAAAATCTTCAGCTAGCGGAAGATTTCTCAAGGTATTCATGTGAACAGTTGTGTGAAACGATTTGAACAATGTCCTGTGCGATAGCAAATGCAGTGCACATGCATTTATACCTCTATGGGTCATTCCATTAGGTTGGGTATATAAAAAAAACGAATGGTAATGAGAAATGATATGGGGCAGATTGCAATATGCGGTCTAAGACCGGTCTATAGGCTTAGCTGGTTAACGCGGCGTCCACTAAGACCGGTCTATAATTATAGCCCGCTTGCAATATCGTTGTCTTAAAGTTAGACCAGTCTTAAAATTTAAGCCCGCGGCGAGCAGGCTATAACTTTTAGACACCGCGCTACATCTCCTAATCTTGCATAAAAAAGACAAACAAAATGCACATTGTGCCCATTAGAGCCTTTATAGTGCTATTTGATAACTTTCGCTGTCAGTTTCTCTGCAAAAACTGCACCACACACGCGTCATCAAGTGGCTTCGTATGGACGTTTGTTTGGCTTGAAATCACGCAAGGATAGCCGGCTGCGTCACTTTCCGTTAAGGTGTGTGTGTTTTCGGCTGGCGCAGCCGTACTTCAGTTAGACTGGTTTATTGCAATGGGCTAAAGAAGTGTCTAAGCTGAGACCGGCTAAGTCGGATAGTCGGCTATAAAACATCGGTATAGACCAGTGGCTAAGTCGATTTTATTGCAATCCGCCCCTGGTATTAAAATCTGAACACCCATGGGAAAAAATGGGGGTTCAATATCTGGACATGCTCCTTTAATGAAAGATGATGGGTCCTATGCTGTAGGATAGACTAAAACGAGAGTCGGGCAAGACAAAAAAGTAGGCTATAATTTTAGGAGGCAAGATGGACGTAAATGCTTGAGGATTTGAGTTGTTTGTCATTTATCTCTTCTCTTCAGATAAGTTGGAGTGGCGTGATGCAGCCAAGACATGTGGCAATGTTGATCACATTACTTACTCTGATTGGAACCAAGTCAGTGTTGAGGTCAGTATCGTTGTCAAGTTGATAATGTTCCTCTGCCAAAACTACATGCACCACACGGCATTCTTGTCGGTGCCACCGTAGAAAAAAATTAAACAGGATGGGATAACGGTAGCGGATCTGGAGGGAGGAGGGGGTGTACGAGCATTGCGTTCGCACTGTGGACTCGAAACCCATTCAAGTCCACAATTTGCGGGAAAAAGTGACGGATTGTGGACTTGCACTCGTTCGCTCAAGTACGTCCACAGTCAGGTTGTCCAAACTTGGGAAAAGGGGTTAGGGTGGGGGTGGAGGGTTACAAAAAAAGTTAGGGTTTAGGAGTAAAGTTTAGAAACATGGATTAGGAAAAAATTGGGGTGGATGAGGGAAGAATTTGGAGAAAACAACGATTTTCCGACCAATTCTCTTAAGTGCACGAATACAAAGAAACGTCCACAGTGCGTACGTAATGTACACATACGTGTGTGTGTGTGTGTGTCAGCGGTTGCCTCCCCAAATGGTCTGGCTGTTGAGGGGGTTGTAATAACAGCGTTTGAATTACATGTAGTACTGTTCCATTAGCCAAATGACAGTTGAAATCGTCTTGGGCCAGCTTGAAAGCCTTCCCAAATGGTCCGGTAGTTGAGGGGGTTGTAACAGCGTTTGAATTAGCACTGTTCCATTGGCCAAATGACGGTTGAAATCGTCTTGGGCCAGCTTGAAAGCCTTCCCAAATGGTCCGGCTGTTGAGGGGTTGTAGTAACCCAATCCCTTGAGCAGGGAACTGTTTTTATGAAAAATTTTAAAAGTGCATTAAAATCCTTTAAAAAGCCCCTAAAGTGCATTAGATTGCAGGAGACGGCACCTAAATCTTGTACAAAAAGCAAAAGCCATGAAGTGAATGGGAGGATTTGGCATGTGTGAAAGTGTAGCGGTCTTGGCTGGCTACGAATAAACACTGTTTGTACGCATAGTGTACCCTGTATTGTCACGGAGCCTACACATAATTTGTAAAAGGACACAGCTCCTCCCAAGCATGTCACACACCTGAAATGGTTTTATAAGATTTTTAAAATCTTACGGCAGGGATATGCCAGTCTTCCGGCTATAGCCGGAATTCCAGCTTTTTCTTATTTTGGAAAAAGAAATCCGTCAAAGCCTTTTTTTCAGGCCGGAAAAGTAAACAGCCGGAAATATAAGGAGAATATATTTTCAACTCTTCAAGTCCAAAAAACGTGGATCATACTGATCAACGATGTCTGGATATGCCATGTTTGTCATGTATACATGTACATGCAGTATGTCTGTATCCCGGCCATAATCATTCACGGCTAAGTATCACGAAACCAGACTATCGATCAGAAGTACATAGAGGGCGCTGTATCCACACAGCAGTGGTTAGATCACTGCATATAATTACACTGTCAATGTACATACTGTACAGTATACTGTGCTAGCGAGTCCATGTGCACACATACATTTAGTTATGATAGTGGATTTTTTTCTGGCCCTGAAGGTAAGAGCCACTGGCATCCCTGTGAAATTTAGTCACCACTTCATTGAAGTTTTGTTGTCAAGATACAGGCTTTGTAGACTGGTGCACTATTTTCCTTTCGCAAAAACTGACCAGGATAGCGATGAGCTGTGCAGTCTGTAAAACTTCTACCCAGACAGCAAGCATACGTCGCACCGACGTCGGCAAAGGTCGGCATAGGTCGGCGAACGTCGCCCGTCGGTGTACGACGTCGGTACGACGTCAGATATGGGCCGGCGATTTCCGTATTTGCTATACGTCGGCAGTAGGTTAGACATTTGGTCAACATGACGTCACTTTAATGTTAATATTTGACGTCAATAAGGTGTCATATATAACGTCGGTAAGACGTCATATAAAGGCTATCACATTACGTCAGTACGGCGTCGACATACTACGTCGAATTAACGTGGGTTTAGGCACAACAATTTACGTCATGCTTGCGTCGCTATTCTGACGGCAACCTGACGTTAACGGCAACATGTGGGCACACGACGTGTTAAAGACGTCTTTTTTCAGTCATTTTAGACTCCTGCGTCATAAAGTGGTCGTGACCAGATTTACCGTGTAAAAAGGCTAATTTGCTTCAGTTTTGGCATTTTTTTTTTATTTTTGTAAATGGGTTGTTGCTTGATAATAGGCAAATTGGCAATTGTCGGGGATGAACAAACTCAAAGTGGCGAGTGATTAGTATTAAGTTTGGTATTCGGTTAGTAGGTGTGTGCCAACCATGGGTTTAAATACAGGGTGCAGGTTTTTGTGGAGCATAAATAGAAGTCGCGCATAAAGATAATGTATGAATAGTGTATAAGTAGTGTATGAGTAATGTATGAGTATCGATGAATACATTACTAAGTAATGTATTAGTAATGTATGGGGCGTCAGGAAAAGACGTCTTTTGGCTTTGCATACGACCCCACAAAGACGTTAATAAGACGTCAATAAGACGTCAATAATTTACGTCTGCCGTGGAGCCAGCATTGAATTAACGTGGAAATAAGGTTGGGAATTGAGCGATATGACGTTTGTCCAACGTTAACGCCAACTTATAAACAACGTTGTGCCAACGTTATTCGGAAGTGCAACTTTACGTTGGAACAACGTCATTTTCTAACGTTGGTCCAACATTTCTTCATCAATTACTGACGTTCCAACGTTGGGCTAACGTAAGTTTGCTGTCTGGGTATGTGCATTTTTAGCTATGTATACTCAATAACGAGTTGGATGAGGGGCTCGACACCCCAGCATACAGGCATGCAGAGGTACAATGTAGTGGGTTCAATCCTGGGCTGCGTTCCACAAACGCGAACGTTTGCAAATGTTGGCAACGTTGGCCAACAATTTCGAGTAGAACATATTGTGCGCGTCATTTCAAAATGGCGCACACGAAATGAAAGATGACAGACGATGGTTTCCAGTTTTGAAAATAACAAATAAATCGCACCTTTCGTGGTTTCTTCTCTTGTCGCTGGCGAGACACAATCAAAAGCAACAGTCATATTTCATCAAAAAATTTGTAGGCAACAGTGAGCCACATTACAACGTCGCTACGACCGCTGGGACTATGGCCAAACATATCCGTTTTACATTGGGCAAAACGTTGGTGCCAATGTTTACAAATGTTCGCGTATGTGGAACGCAGCCCAGGTCATGGCTGTTGCACTCTTGAATGACTCTGCTCACACAATTCTTTTCTTTTCAACAGGTTTGTAATACACGGCACATATCTTCATCATCACCGGTAGCTGTAAGAAAACGGAGAGATGCCATGTTGGTTGAGCCAACATACTTCAGTCACGAGACCCAGTTTGCAATAGTTGAAGTGATCAATGCTATCCCCAACAATCCACCACAAATAACAAATTTTGACAAGAACTTCTACATGGACGAGGATGAAGGTGAAATTTATTTGTTAATAGCATGAATCGTTTACATCAAGTCATGGCTTTGTATGCCCAAAGCTTTAGTATGTCTAAAGGCCTTTTAACACTATTAAAACATCTTCGGATTGTACACGGGTCCGACAACTTAATTTCACACTGCTATACATTTCAACACGGCACTGACCCGTCTAGAGTGCTCGACCCATGTTGAAACTAACCCACCTCAGGAGGTGGGTTGAGAGCTCTCAACCCACGTGTAGAGAAGTTCGACATGTGTCGAAAACCACAGTCTGAACGCCTCTGGGTTAAGTTTATAAACCTGTGTAGATTTGGGAGCACGGCAGAAACACGTGTACTGCTTGTAATAAATGCTGTTTTGCAACAAGCTTGGGTTTCGCTTTTTCGCGTTATTCAGTGCAGTTCGTGTACATATTTTTACCGTGCTAAACGTATTACAACTTTGTTCTCCAATGTCCAATAAATCGGGCCTGAAATCAGACAAAATGCTGACGTGGAGTGAAGAGGAGGCTCAGGTAGCTGCTATGTTGGCCATTAAGCTGACAATTCTATCCAAAACCAGCTGGCCGTGTGTGTAGTGTGAAACGATTGCACGATACACGGGTGGAAACATTACACGTGTACAAAAAATGCCAGTATTGCGTTTAGTAGTGTAAAAACGTAGCCAATTTGACCCGTGTTGACATTTTTAAAACGTTTACACGGGTTTGAACCGTGTAGATTTCGGCCGTTTATAGTGTGAAAAGACCTTAAGGCATAGTTCATACACCATATTAAATTTGCTTAAAATCCTGACCATGTGCAATTTTCAGGCTGATGTTGCATGATCGGTTTTAAAAGTTGCGCCAAGATATTTTTAATTTACCGCTAAAACAGCAGTTTACACCATCTGGGAGGGTGGTTTAACGCTAAACACAGTAACAAATTTAGCTAATAATGCTGATGGTTTTAACCATGGTGGTTGACCTTGAGTTATACAAGACCCTTTTTGGTTTTCAATAGAGTATGATAAGTGTAGCACAGGGTAGGAATTTTGTCTCTTGAGGGGCAAGGCCACTTTGGCCTTAAAGAACCTGTATTTTTAAGGGGCACCACGGCCAGTGAGAAGGGCACCAAGGCATATGTAAAAAAAGGGCACGACTGCCAGTTTAAAATACAAAAGCATAATTCTTATTTAATGTTACGATTCCTGGCATTCACTTTTTTAAGTTTGCAATACACACAGGAGGTACTAAAATTACATGTACCGGTATAATACCTGAAAGTAAAATATTTCCACAAATGCATCATTTCCTTTTGGGCAATATTTCTCACAAAATTATAATAAAAAAAAAAAATTTAATTAAAATAAAATTAAATAAAACCTGTAACCGATGTTGGGGTGCGAGTTGACCTAGGCTGGGGACGACCTGATCCATTTCATGAATTTAGAAATGCCAAAAACCTAGGCTTAAAAAAAAATAAAATAGGCCTAGGCCTATTGGCTACCGTGTCCAGTTCCAGTTGCTTGGAGCGTTTCATGCGATCCTTACGAGGCATCACTGATCAATACACATTTATTACAATCACAGTTATATTTTTGAAACTTCCGCTGTTAAACTTAAGGAAATTGCGTTTATTTATTTTGCAAGAAAAAGTAGTCACACACACTGCACTTGTGTTTAGCTCTCGAAGCTTCGAAGAAAAGCAGCACATGCACATGCACACTGTTCACACACCACACACTCCCACTGGATTACGGTATACTCCACATGTATCAGCACGTCTATGCGAGTCCGCAACAGGGGGATGTTCGCGCAATTGTGGCAAGCGCAATTGCGGTTCTGGAGTTTGCGAAATGAACGGAATAATGTTCAAGCTTTGCGTACAGCCAACACTCTATTAGTACATACGTGTACACGGTATTGAGCTGAATCCAGAGTTCGTTACAGTACATGCACCACATGCATGCGGTGTGGTACGGTGCGAGTGCGATGTCCTTTTTTTTTCTACTGTCAGTGTCAGTACGGCCGCGATCAATGTACGACCGATGCGGTTTTTTTTTAGCGCTTTGCAAATGGACACAAAATGAGTTTCTGACAATGGCAGCTAGCATAGTTGGCCGTGGAAACTGCATTTTAAAAAGGGGCATCACGGCAATTAAAAGGGCATCGACAGCAATGGCCGCCGTGGCCATCGTGAAATTCCTTCCCTGGTAGCAGTATACATATACATACATCCTGCAAGCACAATCATCAATGAATGTCCATCCTTAAACGTGTATATGGCCATGAGGAGAAGACGATAAATCAGAAACTGCCAGAGACACCGGAAAATCCCCTTGCTCTTCACGAAAGAATGCTCTGGGATTTTTAAAGTGCGTTACCTAACACACTGGACCAACGGCTTTACGTCCCTTCCGAAGGATGGAACAAGTGTGTTTAAAGGTCCTTGCTCAAGGGCACAGGTACCCCAGCCGGGTATCGAACCCACAACCCAATGTTTTCACCAGATTATTGCCACAGTACCCCATACAGGGTCCTTTTAACCACCCCTCCTCAGCAGTCCAAAAGACTGGAGTTATTGACTGTACCATGTGTGATTATTATTTGACTGTTTTTCTTCAGGCACTTTGTTGTACACCTTCACTGCGTCAGATGCCGAGGATGACACCCTAGTCTTTGAGCTTGCTCCCCATGGGAACGTCCCGGGTTACGCAAATGTCTCCAGCAATGGTGACTTCAGCTTTACCCCATGTGCTGATTGCTCTGGCATTGTCACTCTGCGTGTCACAGGTGAACATTTTTGTGAAATTTGTCCACAAAGGCAACATTTACATTTATGAGTTGGCCATGCTTTATTGAAACCAGAAGCGTGTTCAATAGCACAATAGGTATTGTGGTATATATGCCATCCCCCACCCCCCATACCATGACTATTATTAATAATGTGCAATATTCCAAACACGACAGTAGACAACCTTCCCTGAAATGGGTTTGTCTGAAGTGCTATAGTCCTTGAGAAATGAGTAAAACAAATAATTTTCGGCGCACGAGATGAAAAATATTTACGCCCCAAAACCACTTCGCCATGGGCCACTTTGCCCCGGGCCACTTCGCCAAAAAACCACAAAAAGTGGTTTTTGGGCGAAGTGACTGCAACACAGTTGTTGACTGTTTTCTCAAAAGTTAGATGAAGTACGGAGCTGGTTTCTTTAACTGAGGTTGGTTTTAATCATGCATATCTTCAATCACACAGGGATATGAAACTATTTGTAACGGTTTACCAATCATGTGTTCTACCTTTAATCATGATTTATTAGGTGTAAATAAATGAATTGGCCTACATGTACTGTAATAATAATAATAAGATTTGTAAGAACTCTGGATGCTGCAATAGGGCGACATTTCGGGAAGACTCTCCCCCGGAGACCACCGAAATTTTGGCAAGAACCACTCAAAATGACACCTTATTTTTTTACCCAAAGATTAAATAAAATGGTTTTTGACCTAAAAAATTATTTTAAAAAAAAAATACTGAAATATGTATGGCAGCATCGGTATGCTGCAACCGAAACATCCTCTTGCAACAGTGCCCCTTTGATGCACTCCCCTACTTGTGCGTACTGAGGCCCTGTTGAAACCGGCCCCATTTTGCTGGGGAACAAGCAACGGAAATCTTGTCGCCTCTCTATCTGGACCAATCAGGACGCTTGACAGTGCATTGCAGGCATTCAAATGTAACGTGCGCAGATTGTAAACATTGTGCATGCAGTGTGATACATGTACTAGGTAATGCTGGCCATATCCGCGTCGGCGATTGGATGCTATTTAAGCATACAGCGGAATCCGTTCCATTCACGTTGGTCAGCATGCATCACTGTTATTAATTTGAAAAACTGCGGAGTAAATAAGATCGTCGCCGAAAATTTTGGTAGGAATGGGACAGTCATAAGGAACAGAACCCAATACAATAACTGGAAAGTATAGAAATCGTTTCTTTTCCACATCACATGACCAAATGGATTAAATTACATCAAAATGACTCGGGCGTGTGTTTGCTAAATGCAACAGCCGCCTTTCTTAACATATTTCCATGGATTTCCTCAGGGCATTGTAACGTCGCTTAGCAGAGTGGAAATTCCCTGAGATCTTAGGATGCAACCGAGATGGCTTATTGAACAACTGCATTTCAAAACGTACGATCAAACATGGCCATTTGTAAAGCACTACGGCTGCCGGCTGTATGCTTAATGCGAAGATCCTGACCTTTACAATGCAAATCAAAACTGCTAACTTAATAGCTGGCGTGGACTTCTACAGTCGGAAAATAAACGCTTTGAAATTCTGCTCCGCATAAATGTTGAAGCAAAATATTGACTTAAAACCCCTGAGGTCGTAGCCACTATTTATCTGTCTGCCATCTTGGTATGGAAGGCGTACCAACTTCGAGTTGGGATTGCGTTGGATGCTATACATATTGGAAATACTGTGCGTTCAATGTTTTCGGTATGTTGGTATGGCCAATACCAGCATATACGTATTGTACTATGTGCTGCTAAACGCGCCCCAGATTAGAGGATAAGTGGACACTTTGTTGACCATGCACAGCTTTGGTTTCGTGAAAAGTTAGAGGTCATAATTTTGCACACTGGTAGCACAATGACAGTCGTTCTTTAACCGTCCAAAGAATTTAATTACAACTTTTTAACAAAGGCTAGGGTGACTTTTGCAGGTCACTTTGCAAAGTTGTATGTGTTTATTTCATATGTCAATTGTGGAAAACAATGTCTACTTCACAGAAAAAGAGATGATGCACTGCAAAAACTCTGGTGTTAAATTTAACACCCTCTGGTGTCAATACTGAGGACACTTTCCCTTAAAAAATAGGACGTTTCACTGTGAAACGTCTTGATCCATTTGTGATATTGTACAGTAGTGTGATTGATAAAATGCCATTGTCCTCATCATGATTTGAGAAGACGGGCAAACGCCATTATTCCTTATTTCTTCACAACCCCCTAAGGAGTAATAATGATCTAATATAGAAAACCAGTGCAGATAGTCTAGCCATAAGTACAACATGGTTATTATGGTTTATATTTGCGCAAAGGTGGAAAAATATTTAAATAATTTGGTGTTACTTTAACACCAAATGAATCACGTCAAGTTTTACACCAGGTTGGTGTCAGAAATTAAACACCAGAGTTTTTGCAGTGTGGGTCTAGATTTCTGGTACCGCTTCTGCATTTTAAAAATGTTTACAGTGCAAAAGGTTAATTCGTCGCATTTTTCGCATAGTGGCGAATAAGCGATTTTTCCGAAATTGAGATTTTGTCATATTTAGGGTTCTAAAGATGCCAATTTTCATTTGTGAAGGTTTTAAATCAAAAATTTGAGTGGTTTTTTAGTTATTAAAAAATGCAGAATGGCGAATAGGCTCATGATTGGCCCAGCGTTTTTTGCGTAGTGACGAATACCGACATTACGCTGGTGACCGATGGCGCCTTGCGCATTACAAGGCAACGCCTCCTGCCGGGAACCAACAGACACTGCGTGAACCAAACACTCCTAACTTGGGGAAAAATCAAACACTGTGGAATTTGCAGCGTTTAAGAAGGAATTAATTGATTAATCAAATGCTAAAATAACCACGTGTCCATCTGTGTAAGTACCGGCCTTGTCTGAAATCCAGATGGGATAATATCAATGACAAAACTGAAGGCGACAGTTCAGATTTTCACAGACACGTGCAAAAGAATAGGCGCGGCGAATAAGTACCACAGCCGGCTTGCATTTTTTGCATAGTGACGAATCGTGAAAAAGTCCATAGCGTTACGAGCGGTGAATAAGACGCACGTGGTGTTGGTTTTTCGCATAGTTCGTGGCACCAATATCCCTCCGAGATTACCCTTAGTTATGCCTAAAACCCAACATAAGTTTAGTAAAACTCTTCGCTAATAACATTTTTTTAACAAAAATTGAATTTTGTTACGAAAAGAAAACGAAATCCAAGAACCAAAATATGCATTACTAAAAAGCCGTATAACTCGAAAGTGGAATTTTGCTAATTCGCCACTATGCGAAAAATGCGACGAATTGTCCTTTCCTGTAAGACCTGATATATTCCAGGTTGGGGTCTTTGTGCATGATCCAAACAATTTCATCTTTTTTTTCATTATTTTCAGTGAAAGAGATTCAAACTATTGATGAAATAGAACCACTATCGACCACAGTGAAGTTTGCCATTGACATAAGACCGGTGAATGATAATCCAGTTGTGTACGTTGCTCAGAATGGGTATGCAGTTGGCAAAAGAACTGCGCTGGTAAGCTGCTAGTGGTATCTAAAGGGAAAACATGTGAACCTGTTAAATTTTAAAAATAACTAATTTGGGAAAAATTAAGTTAAATTGATTGATTGATTGAATGGTTTATTACATTAAAATAAGTATCGCAGCCAAAAGGCTGAATTGCACTTGATTTTGACAATTACATATTACGTATACATGTAGAACAATAATAAAAAGAAACGAATCAATAAAAAATAATCACACATAAGTCTGTTTTCAATACTGGAGAGAATCCCCCACCAGGATCACATCCCTGCGCAATGCCAGTCATCACCTCCCAAAACAAAAGAAACATCTCTACATCCGCCTCAAGATACCTCCCCCCTCTCGAGACAAGACGAACGACACCGCACAGAGATATAATACCGGAGGGAAAGGCCCCTTAAGCACCGAAAACAGACACATATCTTAACAAATACACGCACTAATACACAACTAAGACCTGGATGAGTTGTTATGAAAATGATTTCAGTGGTTCGGTGCATTTAACAAATCAACGAAATACGGTAAAGAGCTACATTTATATCTCTGTGTTCTGCATCTAATTGAGAGATATGGATTGACCCTTCTCAAAGATTCAGAGTAATGCATTTGTCTCGGTGCAGGAAGCCACTCCCTGAATTGTGGAGACCCTTGCAGTGTTTTAGCAAAGCGTTGGGTGATTGTACCACTGGTCGGCTGACTATTGATGAGAATTAATTGGTACAAAATGTTTACTTATAAAATAATAGAAGCACATCATGTAATAAGTTCCAATGGTTTAGACAATCATTTATTTAGTCAAAAAGGGTATTTTGTAATTGAATGGTTTTAGTTTTTGATGTTCATCAATCCTGAATGCAGATTTTAGCTCCTGTAGGCCTATAGAAAATCCTGTGAAGAAAATCCCTAAACCATGAAGTTGAGAATTGCATATTGCAGTTGTCTTCAGCACTGCTGTAAAAGCCCAAGAAAACCCCATGACCAGCATAGCAAACAAAGAAGCCAAGTAGAAGATCAAAATCCCATGCGGTTAGAAAATATCAAGGGCAAAATTTTTAACAGTACCATTATTCCAAGTTTCCTGATTTAAGGATACACTCTTAAAACTAAACTGTTAAATACAACGTAATAAATGCTGGATTTAACATAATCAAAGTGTGCGGTCAGTGACTACTCTTAAAAAGTTAAATCAACACTTTCGAAATGGTTAAATTTATAACCTGTTCAATATGTGTTGTAATGCAACCATTTATATTGTTAATTTAACATTTTAAAATAGCTGAACGTCGGGGGAAGTGCCTATACATACGACAGCTTTATTATGACGCAATTGTGATGTAATCAATGACGTAATCTGAATTAATGACGTTATCGGAATATTTTCAATGCGTAATTACATATTAACTAATCGCTTACCTGAAGTTCCAGGGATCTTGATACCAGTCACCTCCTCTTATTGGGTATAGTAAGGACGCTTGACATATATATGCTTCTTAAATTTCATTAGCATGTAGTCACGGTTGGCGGACATTGGAAACCACATTTTTCTGTTATTTCTTCAAAATATTACCTTTTTAGATTATAGATGGGTTTTATATACAAAAGTACATACATTTGAAATCAGGCAGTGCATGGTTACAACGTAAAGCTTAAAACAATGCATTTTCAAGTAAAATTTACGAGGAAAATTATCTCCGCGCGATCTGCGCAAAATGGAAGACTTAATTTAACTAATTTTAAAAAGTTGAATCAACAAAGGGAAATGGTTGCATTAACAAATGTCAACTGTTGAAACAACACTTTTTAACATTTATCAAGTTGCATTGTCCCAACAACAGAATATGGTTAAAATTCAACACTTTATTTTTAAGAGTGTACCTTCTGTGGGATACTTTTCATGTTACTATTAAAAACTGGCACGTCACTATACCTTATGTAAACAAACTCCCAAACGCCAGACCTTCAAACTGTTCTCCAGTAAAGAGCATATACATACAGATTGAATTTTTTTCTTCGCAAACATTGTTAACCTTGTTTAAATAATCTAGGCTTCCTAAATAAATTTCAACATTTAAATCTAGGCTGTGTTCCACTTTATACGCAAATGTTGCCAACGTTCGCCACTGGTTACAGTGCTTCTGTGTATTGCATCTGTGGTAATCCAGATACTGCAAACTTTTGCAGTGTATTTGAAACGCAGCCCAGGTATTCGTTTCAAATCAGATCTGAATTGTTTGTGCAGTAAACAAATGCAGTAAACAAACACTGATGTCGACCACTCTGTCAGAAAATGACACTTGTCAAATCATGTATTTTGATTCCGTGCCTCGGTGAAGTAACCATGCAAAATCTCGTACTGGAAAACCTAAAGGATAAATTAAATATTAACTTTTGTGTGTGTGTGTTATTTGTTCCTTTCCTGTAGCTTACGGTAGAGCAGAAGACGCGATTCAATGGTGCCTACAGCGACCTGATTGGAGAACTGGGTGCCTACGATGTTGATAATAATGACATCGTGACACTACGGATTCAACCTACGACATACGGCACACTGACAGTAACAAGCGCACCGTCCACACTCAACTGTAGTGGGTCGAGACTGGACATTGGAGAGCAAACCATTCCATGTAGCCTGAATTTCCCCCACAACAGGGTATGCTAATTTAAGAGGGCATTGTTTATTTTCTTGTATTTAAAGTAATTTGTTTGTGCGACTTCAATTGGTTTTTATTTTACACAATGCTAACGGTGTGGAATCCATACAAAATGTGCAGTTTATTGCGCTACAAGGCACCGGCAGTTATGGCGGCATACATAAAAGGAAGAATTGGATTCGTGTACTGGTACAATATGCAGCGACATTGTTGAGAGTTCAGAGCTAATACTAAACTCTGTCTTTGATCCTGTGGACAGGATGTGTAAACATTTGTCATTGTTTGCTTTCAGACGGAGATGAGTTGGACAAGTTCCAGGTTTGTCTATACCCCTGCAATGAATTACCACGGTTGGGATATATTCCGTGTCCTGGCTGAAGATCAATCAGGAGCCCTGTCTCAGCTGCTGGAGGTACAGATTGCTGTTTTAGTCAACCCATGCACCAACAATGGAACGTGCCGAGGTGAGTCATGAAATTTTATGCCACTAGGAGGATGAAGGGGGAGGTGGGGAGGGGGGGCGGGGAGCTGAAGCCAGGTAAGACTAAGCACGGCGGAGTGTGTTAACAGATTACTGCATAGGCTTAGCCGGCTAACGAGGCATCCACTAAGACCGGTCTATAATTATAAGACCAGTCTTAAAATTTTAGCTTGCAGTGAGCAGGCTATAATCGGTCAAAACATTTTGGACCCGGCGCTACATCTTGTACTTTTTGATGAAAGAAGACGAAGAGTGTTGTGAACAGAATGCACATTATGCCCAGTGGTGCCTTTTTAGTGCTATTTGATAAATTTTGTCAGTTTCTTTGCAAATACCTGGAGTGCGTGTGCCATCAAGCGGCTTTGTGAGTATAGCCGGCTGCGTCACTTTCCATTTGATCCACTGCTATAGTGTCATATTATTCTGGTCATCTGGTCACCAAAGTGTTTTGTATCGACTGGTTTTACATCCCAAATCATGAAATGGCACGACATAGGCTGGATTGGTTTCTGAACCAAAAATGGGTTTAGCAAAGATGCCAACTTTCCCACATTTTTGAGAAGAAATAGCTTGATCTCCCATCAGACACATCTAAAAAATCTAAAAAATCTCCAAGGTTGTTAGATTGACAATTCAAGAGGGTGTTTTATCTGTGCCATGAGTCACAAGCTCAGTCATTTTCCAGGAAAACATTTGCAAAATCTGAGAGTGTGTAGGCTTGGGCGATTCCACGCCTGAATGGAGTAGAATCGATTTCACAGATTTTTAAGGAATCAATTACCAGTAGAAATCGATTCCTTTTAATTGGATTTGATTCCCAGTGATTGCTTGCCAATTCCAGAAATTACCTAGCAATTCCGAAGGCAAAACTCCAACTTTGTAAGAATATTTAGCCTTTGATCATTTGCACATTCTTAAGAAAGTGTGTGTTACAGGCCCGGCTTCATTTTGGGGACGTTTAGTGCCACTCGGTGCCAATAATTGGGTCGTCGTCGGCACAATAAGTAGTATCGTCGATGTACATTGTATATAAACACGCTCATTTACCTATTAAACACGCTCAGTATATTTAATGTTTTCCTCCGAAAAATGGAATCGATTCCGAATGGAATCGGAGTTGACTCCAAAAATGCTGGAGTCGCCCAAGCCTAGAGCGTGACCAGATTTTTCCAAAAACTGGATTCCGTTCTAACCTTAAACAATCATATAAAATATCTCCCCAAAATACTATCCATGGGAAGAATTCAGGAAACTTGCAATCCTCAATTTGAATGTGGAAGCAAAAAGGTTGGTGTATCCACTGCACTGCTTTATGGAACCAGATAAATTAGTTTACAAAACATCGGTGGTTTTTGGACGATGTCCTTGGAAATATACAGACTGAGGGTGCGAAATGTCTGAATGGTAATGAGACAAAATATGACACATGATATGGTATCAAAGTCTCAAAAATGTGATCTGGTCACTCTCCTTTAATTAGCAGCTCTGGTCTAGTGAGATCACTGTTAATACAACATTCTGCTAAGAGCAAAGAAAATTGCAGGTTTCAATTTCAGTGTTCATCTATTGTTTTTATTCCTGAAAATACAATATTCCTGTTAAAACAAGTCTCAAGAACTTAATAAGGCTGGATTGTATTTAAAGCCTGTACAAATCCAATCTATCTAAAGCCGAAGGAAGCGTTACCCAAACCAGTATACAAATAATGGATGTTTATGAGTGCATTGGGAGGAATATTTTCATGAGGTAAAAGATGGAATGTTCCATTCAACGAGGCGAAGCCGAGTTGAACATATTCCATCTTTCACCGAATGAAAATTTCCTTCCATTGCACGAATTAAAACATTCATTTTTTGTTTTATATAATGCCTGCAAGTAGATCCTTGTCATCCTACTTTTTTAATAAATTATTCAGGCCTATCCTTTGAATTTATTTCACCTGCCGTGTTGCTTGCGAGTTGTAAAAAGTTTGTGTGTGTCAGGGGTCGTGTCACATTTGACATGCACATACACTATAGTGGGCGCACCGCGCAATGGAAAAAAAAAGTATGGAACAAAATTGCACGGCAAATGGAACAAAATTGCACGGCAAATGGAACAAAATTGCACGGTAAATGGAACAAAACTGCACGGTTAGTGACGTAGCATTAAATGTATTAAATATTGAACGACACGCGACCTGCTATCGTCCAATTAGATAAGAAAGGATCTATTTGGGTGTTATAATAGCTCCTACTCAACACTTCAATAAAATACAGAATGTTCATTACCCTGCCAAAAAGTACATTTCTTTTCTATCCCAAGGCCCTGTGGAAGACCCAGAGTGTACGTCCCCTGTGCGAAGTGCTGGATTTGAGTCCTACTTCTGCATATGCAAGCCTGGGTGGGTTGGCGACTTCTGCCAGACAGACTACGATGAATGTCAGTCCACACCGTGTGCATATCCCTATGTCTGCCACGATCATCTGTATGGTTTTGAGTGTGCGTGCCCGTTGACTGATCCATACTGTGATAGTTCTGTGCATTGGAGGTAAGGTGATATATTGTGTTCCAACCACTTGACGCCGAAGAATACTTTGTAAACACGTCCTGGCATGTTGAAAAGGGGTGGTTGAAAAGTTAAAATGTCAGCTTTGCCGCTGTCTTCCACGGTTGACGTGTAAACACGTATATCGTCTACCATTCATTTGCACAAACTGTGTTTTGAACTTAAACTTGACAAATGTGGACGGCCTGTCAGAGTAGCAAATCTTGCTCTGTGGTTGCCGCCTCAACTAGTTAAAGGAGCGTGACCAGATTTTTCAAAAAAAATTAATGTCGTTGAACCTACATGTATATGGGTAGAAAACAGGAAATTTGCAATCCCCAATTTGGATGTGGAAGCAAAGAGGTAGGTATATTCACTGCACTGCTTTATGGAACCCAGTAAATTAGTTTACTAATTAATGAGAAAAATATGACTTATGGTAATAAAATCTCAACACCCGTGGGGAAAACGGGTTGCTCAAAAATGTGATCTGGTCACGCTCCTTTAATGACGGTTTCTTGCCCTTTACATGAATGAGTAAAGCTTACTGTATATGGTCTGTAGTGAAAATAGTCAGAGAACCAGTGCCACAAGGCCCTTATAAACATGATTGTAATTCGCATATACCGGTATACAGGTAATAGGCCTACAGTGCAGCTAACAATATGTACACTCTGAAAGAAAACTTGTTTTAAATGCTTTCGAATCACCATTATACAAATAATTTGTAGGTATGAATTGTATGTGTACACTTACAGGTAATGTAAAGGCAGTGCAAATACATGCACTAACATTACCTAGACGGAATATATGCATGTGACAAATACGGTAGATTTAGAACTTGAAAATAAGTAATCAAATTTATATGTGGTTGACCAGTAAAGATCCTCAGCTTTCCAGCTAGGGGTCCTGGGCACTGATAATGCCCTCGCCTGGCGGCTCAGGCATTATCAGTGCCCAGGACCCCTAGCTGGTTTTAAATGGGTTGTTTAAGATTGGCTAAACCTACTTTTAATCCCATTCATAAATACCTTTTAGTGTAAATCGGTAAAAATCATAAAAATTAGCGCATCGTTTTGCATTAATTCACTTTTCTATGCCTACAGTCTAGTGTCAACACGGCGTTCGTACAACTGCGAGCTGTGCGTAATGTTGTTTTTGTTAGATTGCGCGCGTTACGTGTAACGCAGGCGTGTTGCTCGCGCACGCACACGACCAGATATAAGTGCACAATTTGCTTTCGGGCGCGTGCAGTTTCTTTGTGCATGTGCGTGTTCCATACACGCGCCGGGCATTATCACTGTTCTTTATCGCTAATTTAAGACTGCCCACGTGACTCAGCCAATAGGGATGCGTAAACTGTCCAAGGTATTTATGAATATTTCATTGCGGTCACACATGACTGAGTACATTGTTATTAAAAGTTCAAATCCCATCTTTCCAATTTTTGGTAATCAGTGCAGGTCAATATAAATGGTGAAAGTCAGAAGGTAAGCCAGATTTTCTTCTGGAATGACTGGAAATTATTAAAGAAGTATGTCTTATTACATTGCCCTTATGCACCTACGCCTTCAACATGTACACCTTCTCTTTGGACACAAAGGTGACAGCAATGGAGCATATGTCCTGCACTGCTATAGTCTCACTATAGCCCGATCATTGCATGAAGAAGAAGTTGCAAGCACCTTGTTTTTTTAATTTCCCCAAAGGAAATAATCACATGAAGTGAGGTCAGGTGATCTTGGCAGCCATTTCACCACATGGTGGACAGCGATGACACGTTCACCAAAGAGTTTCCTCAGATGATCTCAGACAGCAATAAGGCGATGTGCTAGTGCACCGATTACCCAAACTTGGAAAAATGCGATTTCAATAACAATGTACTCAGTCATGTGTGACCACAATGGGATCTAAAAATATAAATGGAAAGCCGAGGAGGTCCTCTTTATTGGTCATAAAAATTGTCAAATTAAATAACCTTAACCATCTGAACTTGGTACGCACTGTAGATTCTGTGATACTCACTGTAGATTCTGTGATACTCATTTAAGAGCAACTTTCCACCGTACTTTTCTTTTTCTTTTCGTAGGATGATCAAAACAATTCTTGGCATCACATCTGCTCTTGTTGGTCTACTTGCTGTTAGTGGTGTGATATTCTGTTGCTACAAGAAGAAATACAGAAAGTAAATAATTAAAAGGGTTTGATCACTATCAAAATAAAGTTTTGTACAACTTTACCTACACTTTGTTATAGAATAATGCACCAATAGTTGGATACTTTTATTACCATATGGATTTGATACGTCTCATTTGTAGCGCCCTCTATTGGTAACTTGTAAATAGGGCAATACAAACATATATCACAACGGGGAATTGCCTTTTTTTCTGGTTTAGTTTCACTGCTTTTACCAAAGCTATACAGTTTGTTCACTCTGTTTTACAACAAACATTACTTAAAGGCACAGGCTCGTCAGCAATGCGCGCCCGCCAAATGTGTGCCACGCAATACGCAGCTCCATAGCAAAGGCATGGAGCTGCGTGTTTCGAGCACGAATTTGGCGGGCGCGCATTGCTGACGAGCCTGTGCCTTTAAAGAAAACCTGGGCAAAAAATGATCACAATACAAAAATATTTTAGTCTTTTGGTCTCGAAATGAAGAATACTAATGTGGAACTTTCACTATATGCGTGAGCAATGAGAAATTAGTACGTGCAGAACCCACTCGCGATAGCTGAACTTTCAACCTATCATCGCGCGCATGCAGGATACACTGTGACGTTTGTTCACTTTGTTTGCGAAAGTTCAATTAATGAATATTCAAATCAAGGTCAATCCAAGTACATGTATGGGCAGACACTTTCTATATTAGTACATATAACCGCTAAAAAAAACACAACGTCATCGCCGCCGATCGCACACGACGCGCGAAAATGCTTGCTAAAAGTAGCAGACTGTGCGCTACTATTATTTTCAAGGTGGGATCCTAGGGCTCAGCGAGCTGTGTGCACAGTGTGTGCCGCACATACATCATTTTAGGACGTGACTGCTGCAATACATGTACATGTAGTTAGCATGTTTATAAACCGGCAAACACAAATTTGCTTGATCATTTAGCCTTCTTGTTCTGTGTACCGAAAACCACCAATATTTAATGGTATCCGATCGTCCAAATACGCAGCACGATGCAGGAATCTTTTTTATTTTTTAAATTGTTCATTTAAAACCATTACAATTGTGGCACTTATATCAACCTCAATAAGTCACCTTCTTTCAAAATTGGTTGACAGACTTTTGATTTTAAGAAATACATGTAGTGTAAAAGTCGGGAAGTTTGAAAGCACGTTTGGAGGCACGTTCTGACATTGGTAGGTTGTGCGCGATGATGTGATGTTGCCACCGTACCGAGATACGCGTCACGTCACTTTTGTGTGTTTTGATTCGCCAAAAGTTGGTGCCCGTAGCAACTCCCTGGTCGATGTCTAACTAACATGTGTCCTCTGTGGATTGCTGAGGCCAATAAATGAGACAACCAACTCCATATGACAGGACTGCACAGGAACTGTTTCATTTTGGTGAACAAGTGACTCGTGACTTGGACTCGAGGAAAGTGATTCGGACTTGGACTCGAGGCTGATGACTTGAGACTCGAGACTAGTGACTCAAGCCTATGACTCGAGCCTATGACTCGAGACTCGGACTCGATATTGGTGACTTGACTACAACACTGTGTTCTAATAACTAATAAACTACCAAGCAATGTTGTGTTTATTTTAACACTAGGAAGTGGAGAGTCACTGTTTTGGCATCAGACGACAGATTGGAGGTACAACCAAAATTTACCTATAGGCCTAAGAGCGAACAACTCATCCACCAGGAAACCGGGGGAGAAACAGCCCAGCTGGAGCATGCTTTTGAGAATGTAGCGTTTGTAGATGGCACTGAGGATTCTGCAGATGCTGGAACAGAGAGACTTGGCAATCTTGACACTGCATCGGGCGCCTCTGGATCCACTTGGTCTCGGATGAGTCGAAGCAATGCTGTTGGGGATGCTTCCCTGGTAAAGGCAGAATCTGCAGGGAATCAGAAATGGGCAGAACCAGTTGTGCGTTTCCCAACCCCTAGAAGTCCTAAGAGTAAGGCTGGGATAAGTGAAGAAAGGATAAAACAGAAGGACGTGACTCCATCTTATGAGATGCAGGTGAGGACCGTTGATTGATCTTAAGAAAACCTAGATTTTACAACTCAAGGTTTAAAAGGCACAGGCTCGTCGGCAATGCGCTCGCCAAATTCGTGCCACGAAATACGCAGCTCCGTGTAGCAAAGGCATGGAGCTGCATTATTTCGTGGCACGAATTTGGCGTGCGCACATTGCTGACAAGCCTGTGCCTTTAATATCTAACTTAGTAGTGAAAACTTTCTGGGTTAAAAGCATGTGACAACGGGGGTCAGTGTCCAAAAAATGGGAAATGAGGGATACGGATTTACCACGACGAATCGGTCTTGTCAAATATTTTATTCCTGGAAAATGAAGAGAAAAAAGGCATATTAACTCCTCGAGTGCAGGACGTGGTGTGCATAAATAACTAAATTACATATAACTACAATAATTCTTGATGCAAAAAAATAATTAACTATTAATGGGCGACTAAATTATAAATCAGACCGCATCCGAACTATCTGGCCACGTCCCGAAGACACACACGAGTTTATGGAATTTTAATAAACCGTCTACGTCTACCATCAACTCGTGTGCAACCTCAAGACACAGCCAAAGGGCTCGAACACACCCAAAGTCAAGATTTAATAACAAAATAGAGGTTTGTGCCAAAATAGATGAAGAGGAGAAAAATTCGTCCATTTTGAGTCATATTCGTTTATCAAAATACTGCTAGAACGTACTTCAAAATGCACAAATCTCACAAAAATACTATGAAATATTTATCTAGGACAAGATTGAAAGCCGATTGAAGCTGGATTAAAAATCTAAAGTTCATCTTTGAAGGTGAAATTCAGAACAATCTCAACCAGCAAAAATGCATGATTTAAATAAGAAAATAACCGACAAATATAAATCAACAAATAAAGAATAAATACAGAATTACGTGAAATTAATTTACAACTGATAAATTCTGAAAAAAATCTGAATATTTATGCTGCGGTGGGTGCATTGTTGTGTAATTTAAATAATAATAAAAGTGGCGGAAGAATTCAATACAAAAAAAAGTCCGGATAAGAAAATGGGTGAGGGCTGTACGTTTTAACCATCACAAACAGGATTACATGATTCGTAAATTTTAAAAACTGGAACAAGAGCATTACATAACTAAAAAATAATGTTAATAAACTGCCTTGTAGAAATTTCAACCGCATAGATACTTCAGAAAACCTGAAAAATCCATGCATGGTTTTTGTGTGTGAATGAATGGTAAAAAAGTTGTCTGCAGAAAACTTATTTTAAAAAATACCTTCAGTTGGCAATTTTTCCAAGAAAAGGTACATGTACTATTTTAAATGTGAAAACAAATTGTGTGGCATTTGTTACCATTGCTTTCAACACTTTTAGTCAGGTTTTTCTTGTCAACTCGTGAAGTAAAATTATGGGTAACTGCAAATGATGCATTGGGCTTTCAGAATTACATTACTTTTTAAATCAACGCAATATTATTAGTTATCCCACGAGCGCGAGTGGAATACAGCATTATGTAGTGCGTCTGCGTCCCATATCCCACGAGGCCAAAGGCCGAGTGGGATGTGGGACGCAGACGCAGTACATTATGCCGTATTCCACGAGTGCGAGTGGGATAACAAATTTATCTTCAAGCAAACTTGACGCACTAATAACGCGCGTACTCTGCGCGAGATCAAAGTACCACTCTGCTCATAGAATCCCGCGCAAAACAAGCCGCATCAGACGCCTGCACACGCGTTTCAGCAAGGGTTTTGGGAAACTCGATGTGCAGCAAAGACCCTTGCGAAAGGAAGATGATTCTAGGCCTACAGCTCCGCAGCGTAGGGACGCAGTTATCTTGGAATACCATGGCCCCTTTTTTCGCAGAGTGCAATATGAGCATCGGAAGAGTATTATGAAACATTATCACACTGTTGGTTGCCATGGATCCACCAATCAGAACCACGGATTCAAGTTTGCTTGAAGATAATTACTTAATATTGCATTTATTTCTTTGGTCAGTTGTGCAACCGTGCAATACTGAGAAAGATGTATTGGGTGATATTTGGGGGAAAAACTGTGCCTCATATAGTAGAGCATCTGCCAGAGGTCTGGGGTTCAAAACCTGGTAGGGTGTCTGCACGTAAAGCAGAAGTCCGAAGTTTGAATCCTTGTGGAGTCAAGTTGCTTTTCACTGCATCCATATTTCCCAAACTCATATGGACATTTGTCCACATTTGTATCATATTCATTCACCCCGGCGGTCCCTGGGTCATAATCCCAACAAAACAAAAAAAATCACTTATTCATACTAAAGTATAAAAAGTGACATTATAATTTGATTGTATTTAGCTGTACTTGTTGTTTTACAAAGTGACGTCAATTTGATTAGTGCATACATCATACTAGGATGGCTCTGTATGCATCATGCATTTTTTGTCACCTGTAGGCCATATTGTGAAGTAGTCCAGTATCTACACAAATAAGATCTATCATTAAAAAGCTAATATCTTTATATTTCATTCTTTTTTCTCTCTCTGTCCTCAGCTCCCAGGATCCCTTGTGACACTCGAAGATGACTGTCATCTTCTTGATGATGATGAGACAATTCTGTGAGAAATTGACATATCCGATAACGGATTTAGATTTTTAAAGTATTTTGAACTTGAACACGTTGAAACAAAAGTTTTTTTTTATTAAGCTGAAAGAATCTACATCATGCCGGAACAATTAAACAAAATGTAACGTCTTCTATAGAAAAATTCAGAAAGTTCTACAATTTGAACCTTTATGGACACAATGTTCAGTTTAAATATTGGGGTTTCCAGGAGAATGCGGAAGTGAGCTTGTCACCTCAGTCGTTAATTGTGGCAATGGCTCTCTATATACGTTTAGAGCCAATTATCATAAAATTTTGAGCCTCTCTCATTTTTCACTGAAGTTTGCACATGACTTTTCATGTGCTTTATTATCAAAATGTCACGAATGTCACGAAATAAGGAGACTAAGGCCGGGGTCAGACGAATTACGACATCTCAATTTATTGTAGTATATCACAATCGGTCAACGACGAGAATTCTCATCGTTCGATTGTGATACGATTGTAATCGTATTACAATAAATTGGCAAACATCGCGTATGACCAGCACCTAAAGCCATCTTGCGCAGCAGCTTTTTATTGCGTAAGCTGCGCAACATTCTTGTGATAAGAAGCCTATATATGGGGCTTATTCAATTTTCAAAAGTTGCACAACCCAGACAGCAAACTTACGTTAGCCCAACGTTGGATCAACGTCAGTAATTGACGAAGAAACGTTGGACCAACGTTAGAAAATGACGTTGTTCCAACGTAAAGTTGCACTTCCGAATAACGTTGGCACAACGTTGTTTATAAGTTGGCGTTAACGTTGGACAAACGTCATATCGCTCAATGCTGGCTCAACGGCAGACGTAAATTATTGACGTCTTATTGACGTCTTATTAACGTCTTTGTGGTGTCGTATGCAAAGCCAAAAGACGTCTTTTCCTGACGACCCATACATTACTCATACATTACTTATACATATTCATCGATACTCATACATTACTCATACATTACTTATAGGCTACTTATACACTACTCATACATTATATTTATGCGCGACTTCTATTTGTGCTCCACAAAAACCTGCAACCTGTAACCCATGGTTGGCACACACCTACTAACCGAATACCAAATTTAATTCTAATCACTCGCCACTTTGAGTTTGTTCATCCCCAACAATTGCCAATTTGCCTATTATCAAGCAACAACCCATTTACAAAAATCAAAACAACTGCCAAAACTGAAGCAAATTAGCCTTTTTACACGGTAAATCTGTTGAGTTACATGCAATCTAGAAAAAGACGTCTATAAAACGTAATTTTTTGGTCACGGCCACTTTATGACGCACGACTCGAAAACGACTGAAAAAAGACGTCTTTAACATGCCCACATGTTGCCGTTAACGTTGGATAAACGCCATGCCGCTCAATTGACAACCTTATTTCCACGTCATATCAACGTTAGGCTGACATTGTTTCTACGTTGCTGTTAACGTTGGCCAAACGTCATACCGCCACCCTTACGTTACAGTGCTCACCATAATTTGACGTCCAGTTGACGTCAGTTGTGCGACGGCAGACTCACGTCACAGTGTTGACCACAGTTTGATGTCCGGCTGACGTCAGATGTGCGACGCCACACGTACTGACGTCACAATGGTGGCCATAACATGACGTCACACTGACGTCCGAAGACCTACGCAAGACCGACGTCATAAGGGTTACTATAATTTGACGTCCGATGACCGACGTTATACCAACGTTACAGTAATGACCATAGTTTGACGTCTGATTGACGTCAAACTTGCGCCGCTACTCTGATACGTTACAGTGGTGACCATAAGTTGACGTGCGGCCGACGTAAGATTGTCAACGTTAGACTGACGTCACAGTGGTGACTAAACAACGACGTCCCTCTGGCGTCACATTTAAGAAGCCACTGTGACGTCACAGTGATGACGGTAATTTGTAGTCCGATTGACGTCAGAATAACGACGCAAACATGACGTAAATTGTTGTCCCTTAACCCACGTTAATTCGACGCAGTATGTCGATGCCGTACTGACGTAATGTGATAACCTTTATATGACGTCTTACCGACGTTATATTTATGACACCGTATTGACGTCAAATATTAACATTAAAGTGACGTCATGTTGACCAAATGTCTAACTATGCCGACGTATAGCAAATACGGAAATCGCCGACCCATATCTGACGTCGTACCGACGTCGTACACCGACGGGCGACGTTCGCCGACCTATGCCGACCTTTGCCGACGTCGGTGCGACGTATGCTTGCTGACTGGGAAGCTGCAAAATTTTTCGTGAAATCAGCTGCCTATCTCGTAATCGTAAGAATCCATTCCATAAGCTCCTGCGGTAACCTTCCGATTGTAATAAGTTTGTCGCGTCTTTGGAACTTTTACAATCGTATCATAATCTAGTAGTTACAAGATTTTTCTCGCGTGACCCTGGCCTGAATGATATACTGTACATGCATTTATTTTTTTTGTAGTTTGAAGCATATACCCAGCACGATATGTGGCAAAGGGACTCCCCCCCCCCCCCCCCCCCTCCCCCCCCCCCCCCCTCCCCCCCCCCCCCCATAACGCCCCTATACCTCAACACACTCTTCCCTTTTCAACGTACCAAACGCCCTAAAAACTGAAAGGAATTCCTTAGAAATTCCTTCGATGTTGGAGACACAATGGGGAAACCTCTGCCACATTATCGTGCTGCATATGGTGAAGCATGTTACTCAGATTAAACAAGTTTGATAAATATTTACTCACTGTCAAGACAATGGATGTTTTGGTGAGCAAGAAGTATGTTCGTTTACGGCCATAAACTTTGGTCATGTACTGGTAATGTCACGAATGCCATGAATTAAGGAATAGCAGACTAAATGATACACACATTTTTGTACTTTGAAGCATGTTACTCAGATTTATATAAAAGTTTGATAAATATTTACTCAGTGTCAAGACAATTAATGTTTTGGTCAGCAAAGAGGTATGCTAGTTTACCATAAACGTTGGTCATGTAATCAAGAAGTTAATTTCAAATCAAAATCAGCCTGCTACTCGATCGTCATCAAGGGCATGCATGTATTTTCTTTATGGACTTAATAAAATAATTATTGGTAGAGTATTGTAGAATAAAAGTTATTTGCAAAAGCTGAAAAAGGGGAAGGAAAAATTCCAGAAAGTTAATCATTTATTAACCTCTAATAGACCCCCAGGTTTTCATTTTTAAAAATGCAACAGACAGCCGAAGTGTGTATGACGCGCGTTGCCATGGCAATTGGCTCTAAACTATAATGGCCGTCGGCAAAAGTACCATTGCAAAGCACAGGGACACGGTTTAGTGATTTTTTAGTTTAGAGCCAATTGCCTAGGCAACCAACAAAAGATAACGTATTCACTTCGCCAGTCTATTTAGTTTTTACGGCGGTCAGACAATAATATGTAACAAATGGGCCTGTCATTTATTTGTTCTCGTCAGTACACGCATCCGAGTGATCTAGAAAAACCTGACAATAGGATGGATGGATTTTAAATCGTCATCAACCGAGGGTCTCGTGGCTTTTTTTGTGGTAGAATTTGAAAATGAAATAATGTGACGTAATACAATATACAAGCTGGGATTTAGAAAAAGGAGCGTTATACCAAGAAGAGCTTTATATCAGGGGGTGTTACATCTTCCTTTCGCAAGGGTCTTTCTTGCACTCGTACCTCGCTTGCCAAGAACCCTTGCTGCATCTACAGGGTCTGGGCTGTATTGAGGAATATATATGAATATTGATTAGCCAGTAACTGTGATCGCAACTGACCAATTATGCGCAGCGCATGTTTCTCGGTCATCGCATGCAGTGCAGATATGCCCGATATACTAAAGCGCGACATTCAAAATGCATCATAGCTAGGACGCTGTTGCCAACAGCAAGAGCCAATCACGCGCCTCGCTCCGTTTAGTGGTAGCGTCCACTTTTACTAGGGGGTGCGGTCCAATGTTTAAATAAACAGTAATTGTAAAGGCGTTTTTTAATAGGCCTATCTTTATTCAGAGATTCTGCGTTTAGCTTTTAGCGAAATATAGTAAGTCTTCCTTCAGTTACGAACATTTATACTGCGTGCAAGATAACATGATATACATGTACATAAAAAGATCTCCCCACACAAAGTGTGGTAATTGCGGCTACGATGTCGCGAGATAAACAACACGCGAGATGATTGTTCGAAACGGCTCATTAAAAGGTCAAAAGATCCAGGTCAAAAGATATCTTGTCTCTCATTGGTCGAACAGCCCAAGGCCTGAAATACAGCCCAGCTCCAGTCGATGCAGCAAGAGGAAAGACCCTTGCGAAAGGAAGATAGGGGTGTTATAACGAGAGTTTACTGGAGCTCAATGTCCAAGACGAGGCTGCCAATGCTTATTTGCAATTTGTCATTAGACGAATTTCACATAATCCCGGTCTGCGCACTTCCGCATTATAACCGAAGCTCTTTGGGCCTGTTTGTTTCACGATAGATCCGAATCTAGATCCCGAGTTATTTTACGCGCAGAAACAAACTAAACTGCTCTCGACTAGGAACTCAAGTCACGTGATTTGGATCTGCGCAGATCTGAATCTGGATCCGTCCAAAACAAACACGCCCTTTGTGTCAAGTCGGCAGTACAATGTACGCATGCGCTGCAAGTACCGTAAATATAGACTGGTTCCCGCTTCACATATTACACATACAATGACTGAATATGAGGACCGGCTACTGTCGTGTTTAAAATAGCACTTTAAGCATTACGTCGTGCATTTATTTTTAGGAGCACATAACCGTTATTTTTCAAAGCGCGCAGCGCGCTATATGGCATGAGTCTACAACAATTTGAAAGGGGTTATTTCTTATTTGACCAATACAAATTTAATATATTAACCTTAAAATACTAAGTACTAGTATGCCCATTTTAATATACATGTAGGCTAGCATCAAAAAGAAAATTCAAACCTTGTCTGCATAACTCAGTAAGCTCCTACGGTTACCTAGCCTTGACCAAGGCTTTGGGCTTGTTTTAGAGACGGCCCGCTGAAGATAAAACTGAACAAAGCGCTTACGAGCTATACGGAATCTGTTCCACGTATATTGGCTCACAACGCGCCGCGCTACGACTATGCACACACATGCACGTACATGTATCGGTACGGTCCTAAACCCAATTAGTCCGGGAGCCCACTGGGATTTGATGTGACTTTTGCGCCCAAAAGGTTTGACTGCTAAAATGAGTTGTATGGACCGTGGTAACTGTGGAAAGGCAATTCTTGCAAAACGGGGGTGGTGCGTTTGGGGAGGGGGACGCTGACAAAACCCCCAAAAATCGGTTTTAATTAGACTTTCGCGCCCAAGCATAATTCCGGTACCAAATGATAGCCAACAATGTGCCAATCACGAAATTACAACGCAAGAACGGAAAATATGGTGCGTAATTAATTTAAGAACGGTCTTAATTAGTCAAAAAATACGTTTTAATTAGACTTCCGCGCCCAAGCATAATTCTGGCACCATATGACAGCCAACAGCGTGCTGATTACAAAAATATAACGTAAGAACGCAAACTATGGTGCAAATTTGGTTTAAGAACGGTCTTAAATAGTGCTAATTTAGCGCGCGCCGTTAGTAACACTCGAGAAAAGACTAACATGCGGCGAACCACGCGCTCACAACACACAGTACACACAGATTCGTATGTGGCGCTGGCGCGCGCTAGTCTTTTTACAGGGCATGTGTAGCTAGTGTGCGCTGTACAATACAATGTATTGTAGGCTATACTGTACTGTATTGTTGTACAGGCCGTTGCGTTCAAAGCGCGTAGCAAGTACTGACCAGGACTTCGATATTAAAAAGCCGTTGTTTTATAGCTTATTTTTTGCTTCTTTTCCAGAGAAATGACTTTGGCATGGGATTATACAGTCATACGATAACATTACAGTGTACCTCGTCCGTAAGCGTGATTCCCTAGTATAGCCTATATGTATGTTTTGGGGCCGTGTTCGGTATAGGCAGTTTCTTTCTTTCTTCTTCTTTACAGATGTGAGCTGTAAACAAATACGAGAAGGCAAATGGAATTGAGACACATAAAGAGAAAAAAGTGGAAACTTTCTGTACATTTGCACACGAAAAGACTGAAAAGTTGAGTTTCACATGCAGATTGCATGTTTGAAGACGTTTCATTGCAGGGATTTGTTGCCATCGTAATTTCCCCATTATAATTTAATAATAATGTTGCAAAATACAGGCAGGAAAGATGTCCATTTTGTTAAATATTTGAAATATTTCAACACGTCCCGCTGTAGCCTGGGTTTTTGAACTAAATGGGTCGTGTACCGATTTAATTCACATTATGCAGCACGATATGTAGCAGAGGGTATGCCCCTTTCATTGTTCCCCCATTGTGTAGGCCTATCAAACATCCAAGGTATTCCAAAGGTATTCCTTTTATTTTGTTGTGGGGCGGTTGCGTTGAAGGGAAGAGTACCTGGGTTGGGAGTGGGAAGAGAGGGGCGTTAGGAGTCCCTTTGTCATATATATCGTGCTGGGTATAAAGAATCACTACGCCAACCCGATAGTACGCCCCCAAAAAAGTTTTCAGGCACGTTCGTACCAACAAATGCATTTGATTCGTTCCCTCCGGGGAACAACCTCCGTGTAAACATGCATAAAGTGAGTTTCTCCGTCATGGACTGCTTTGGACAGGTGTGCACATGCCCAACATGCCCATTTATTTTTATAATCTAACACTCCAAATTTGAAGATGTGATAAACTGGTGCATGATTTTTATTCCAGTCGAATATCCATTAAGAATCATTTCACGGACCACCTTTTTTTTTAAGGATCCCTTATTTCCCGGAAGGACCTCAGTTTCCCGTTCACCAGTGGCGGATCCAGGCTCATCTAGATATAACGATTGGAAAACTTTTAAAAACAAATATAACAGTGTTACATAATATTTTGTGTGTGTGCATAAATTAATGCTGAATGAATGGCTAAAAAAACACCTTCAGTTGGCAATTTCTTCCAAAAGGGTACCATTTTACACTGGGAAAATCATGTTGTGTTTGTTACCATGTTTGTTACCATTGCTGTCAACACTAGAAAAGCGAAAGAATATCGCCCAGAATCTGGAATGGAGTCGGATTGTTCTTGTCAACTCGTGAAGTTTAGGTAGCTGCAACAAATGTTGTATTGGGCTTACAGGACAATGGAAAACCCGTCGTTGTATTGGGCTTACAGGACAATGGAAAACCCGTCGTATTCCTTAAGTTTGTATTTCTGTATTTTAGCAGGTGTTGTTTCATTCAAACACAGACTATACAATTATTTAGTAACGTTACTTGAATTTCATTCCATGGTTCCTCCGCAATAAAACGTCTGCTGGCATGCATGCAAACTGTGGACAACAGGTATGTGTGAAACTCTTTTTAACTTCTCTTTTGGCTCTTAAATTTGCCCAGGCCTTTTTTCATTGTTTTCGTATTGTTTACTGCTCACATCCCTGACCAAGCAACTGCCCACCGAACATCGCTCCCCAAACACGCATTTATGGGAATCACGCTTTATGATTTATATAAACACCGTAATGTTATCTTATAACCGTATAATCCTATGCCACAGAATCATTTCTCTCATGGAAAAGAAACAAAATAAGCTATGTACAACGGCTTTTTAATATCTAAGTCATACTTTATAATATCGAAGTCGCATAATACTTGCTACGCGCTTTACGAACGGCTTGTGTACATTGTATTGTACAGCATACACATACAGCTACACATGCCCTGTGAGAAGACTAGCGCGCGCCAGCGCCACATACGAATGTGTGTGTGTGAGCACGTGGTTCGCTGCATGTTAGTCTTTTCTCGAGTGTCACTAACAGCGCGCGCTAAATTAGCACTAATTAAGACCGTTCTTAAACCAAATTTGCACCATATTTTCCGTTCTTACGTTATAGTTTTGTGACCAGCACGCTGTTGGCTATAATATGGTGCCAGAATTGTGCTTGGGCGCGGAAGTCTAATTAAAACGTATTTTTTGACTAATTAAGACCGTTCTTAAATTAATTACGCACCATATTTTCCGTTCTTACGTTGTAATTTCGTGATTGGCACATTGTTGGCTATCATTTGGTACCGGAGTTATGCTTGGGCGCGAAAGTCTAATTAAAACCGATTTTTGGGGGTTTTGTCAGCGTCCCCCTCCCCAAACGCACCACCCCCGTTTTGCAAGAATTGCCTTTCCACAGTTACCACGGTCCATACAACTCATTTTAGCAGTCAAACCTTTTGGGCGCAAAAGTCACATCAAATCCCAGTGGGCTCCCGGACTAAATAGCCTTGATGGTTCTGCATCCAGCCAGCGAAACTCATTACAGTAATAGGGAAACCACCCCAGCGTGAGCTGAGATTTCATTGGTCGACGCACGCCAGGCTATGTTTGAAAAACGCTATGATCTGCGATCCCCAGTTTGTTCATCCATGGAGCTATCCGAGGCAGTATTAAGAGCTCCTACAAATCATTCAGGAAAGCTGTCATATTACGACCGTTGTCCCCCACAAGTGTAATCAAATACGTAAACAGACATGCACAATAAATGCTACGAACCCGAGAATATTTGTTGTTTTCGTCCATCGATCATGCCACGGTTCTCGTAACATGAGGACGCCATCACATGCATAATGCATGTTTCGCGGCATTACGTGCTACTCATGAAGCTCTTGATTGGCTGAAGACAAATGTTAAATATTCATACCTTGCATACCCGCATATCCAAAGCCCGCCCATTTTCGGCCAAAACCGGCCGAAAATATAAAGAAACACATTAAACCCGGAAGTTACAGACGCCACAAGGCTGTCTATCGAGCTAGACCAGGCCGTACGCAGCTAGTACGCAGTATGTTTTGCCGTACGGGTTTACTACAGAACTAGAGGTATGACGTTTGTTGTTACAAACGCCAGGTGATCGGGTTAAATGAACATTTTGTGATGAATTTCAGACGTTGTTATCACCTGTGGAATGGCAAAAATGGAAGTTCAGCAGCCGATTTCACGAAACTTTACGCAATTGCGCAAGTCCACTTACGCCATTACTTGCGCAATAACTTATAGCGTAAGTGGACTTGCGCAATTGCGTAAAGTTTCGTGAAATCGGCTGCTGTATACACTAATCCGGTAACTAATATCTCCTCCCTGCATGTCCGCCATAGCTGGGGGTTGATAGCTTGCACCGTTTTGAGATATGAATTGTTGAAATAATAACCTTTGAAATCTTGTAATGTGACACCTGTGACGACATCATGACGTCACAATTTTGTGCACAAATTGTTCAACAATTTGATAAACATCAAGTTCTTAAATGTGGCGAAAGAATCATGCAAATATCTGCTGTAGTTCTCAAGATACAGCATTTTAAAACATCTCAGCTCCAAATTTGCGTGATTTGACACCACATTACGTAACCACCGTCCATGTAATGACGTCACCAATGGTATAGTCAAAAGGTCCACATGTGTGGAAACATTTCGTTCCGTAGAAATATGGTCAAATTCACTACCACTTTGAATCTATTTGCATTCAAAATGCTAAAAAATTGCACATTTTCGAACAACTTCCGGTTTGGACCGGAAGTAGGCGTCACACAGGGGTCATGACATCGTATGATTTGTTCAGTTCATTTAGACTTATCATGTTGTGAAAGAATTGTTCAAGTATCTATTACGGTTCTTGAGATATGAATTTTGAAAATAATAACCTTTGAATTTTTGTAATTTGACACCTGTGACGATATCATGACGTCACAATGTTGTGCACAAATTGTTCAACAATTTGATAAACATCAAGTTCTTAAATGTGGCGAAAGAATCATGCAAATATCTGCTGTAGTTCTCAAGATACAGCATTTTAAAACAATTCAGCTCCAAATTTGCGTATTTTGACGCCACATTACGTAACCACCGTCCATGTGATGACGTCACAAATGGTATAGTCAAAAAGTCTACATGTGTGGAAACATTTCGTTCCGTAGAAATATGGTCAAATTCACTACCACTTTGAATCTATTTGCATTCAAAACGCTTACAAAATGCACATTTTCGAACAACTTCCGGTTTGGACCGGAAGTAGGCGTCACACAGGGGTCATGACATCGTATGATTTGTTCAGTTCATTTAGACTTATCATGTTGTGAAAGAATTGTTCAAGTATCTATTACGGTTCTTGAGATATGAATTTTGGAAATAATAACCTTTGAATTTTTGTAATTTGACACCTGATGACGTCATGATTACGTCACACTTGATGCCATCGTGATACTATACATTCTGGTGAAAGTCTGCCGTAGGGCCTATGTCTGTATCTAATTTACTAACGATTCAGCTTGGTTTGATAGGCATTGTTGCTGGTAAGTGTAAAAACTGAGATTCTCAGTTTCGTTGAACTTTGACCTCCAATTGACCCCAGAAGGAAGGGTCAGATGAAAATGCCCACACAAAGAAAATTGTAGCACAGAATGTCATCTGTAAACCTGCCAAATACGAAGATCCTGGGTCACGTGGTTTTCAAGACGGAAGCATTTTAAAATATGCATATTTTGTTTTTTTGGGGGGTGTAATTTGATACTTGATGACGTCACGATGACGTCACGCTTGATGCCATCATAATATTATACACGCTGGTGAAAGTCTGCCATAGGACCTATGCCTGTACTTAGTTACTTAAAGATTCAGCTTGGTTTGATGGGCATTGTTGCTCAATAAGTGCAAAAATTGCGATTTTCGTTTTCGTTGAACTTTGACCTCAGATTGACCCCAGAAGGAAGGGTCAGATGAAAATGCCCACACGAAGAAAATCGTAGGCCATGATCTTATCTATAAGCCTGCTAAATACGAAAATCATGGGTCACGTGGTTTTCCAGACGGAAGCATTTTAAAACATGCATATTTTAGTCATTTTTGGGTTGTAATTTGATACCCAATGACGTCACAATGACGTCACCCTTGTATGCACACCTTCACATTGGGGTTGATGTTCCTACAAAGTTTCAAATTGATAGCTTGAACCGTTTTGAAGAAAAGCTCTGGAAACGTTTGAGTGGAAAAAGAAAAAAAAAAAAAAAAAAAGACAAAGAAATCGTACGAGAGTAATAGGTGATCGGGCTGTTGGCCCGATCACCTAATTAAGTCGTTATCTCAAAGTGGCTCGTTTTCATGCCGTGTGCAGTTTGCATGCGCTAGACTAAATATTCCCTCGTACAGCAAAAAAACCTGCAGACGGCCTTGGACAAGGCTAACGGTTACCATAACTATACTAAAGCCACTGCGTAGTTTTAAATCCGTGGCATCACCATAAATACACACGCAGCGGCACGAGTACGTGCACGCGACGTCAATTCAAATTCTCGAAACAATGACGAATTGTACCCGACGATTAACGGTAACGTCCGGACGTGCACTCGGGTAACTTCGGAAACCTTCGGGAAAAGGAGGAATTCCTCCTGTTTCAAAATGGCGGAATTGGCGGCTGCCGGACCTTAAATTCAGTCTAGTCAAATAATTGTTTGTCCGGGTACCAGACTATCGTAAATATTGTACAGTGAGTGAGTAAGCGTTGTCTTCTTTTCTGCATGGCATTCAAGAAGACTGATTTTGCACTGCGACCCAAAAACAAATGTATCCCAGTTGTATTATTGTAATATGATTACACACCATACCATATATTGCGTTCATAAGTTTTTTGACAAAATTGTAAAAGATGGTAATGACCTGGCAGCAAGAGAACAAATCACAGATGGTATAAAAGTCGTTTGAACGACACGTATACTTATCCCGTAATTATGAGTTCTGCTTTTCTACTGCACCACCTTGGTGCATATTTAAAATACGAAAATACTCTTGTCTTTTGAATATCAATATATGTATTAAGTATGGTTATAGATGTTACATTTACATTGTACTCAGACATTTGGAATAATTAATAGTTGTGTAAGGCACTTCCCCATTGTTTGGTTTATGTTTGTATACAGAATTTGCACAAAAAGAATTATTCAAATGGAAAATAGTCCAATGCAATGATTCTGCCCGATTTATAAGAAAATGAAAATTGATAATGAACATTGTATATAAATGTGTGCGCACACACAATTCTTACAAGGGCGCTCTAGATTTTGTGTAGTGCAACCAATGGGACTCCCCACCACCCCCTCCCTCCGACTACCATGGTGTATATGGCTCCGTTTCCTGGGGTTCGATTCCAGGGTGTATATGCAGTGGCGTAACAACAGGGGCCGCACGTGCACCCCGCCCCCTCCCCCTTCCCCCCTCCCCCCTTCCCCTTCCCCTCTCCCCCCCCCCCCCCCCACCCCACCCCCTCCCCCTCTCCCCCTCTCCCCCCTCTGGGTTTCTTGGAGATTTATCTTGCCAAAATCAATCCCATCTCCTGTCAAAGATTCTTGCTCAGAAAGTATCTTGCATTGTCTGCGGATTCAAGGATTCTGCTGTGGACTATAAGCTGCTTCTCGCAACTGAGAATCTTCTCCTTTGGGATGCATTTGAATGTTTTGGGGATCCACCTTGTCAAAATTGTTCCCATTCATTGTCGGTGGATAATTTTCTGCCGTTTGAAGTGGTTATTTTGGTTGCTCTTGGTTTGTCTGTACGTTCAGGTAATTTCTGGCCCCACTTCGGCTGATGAAGGATGTACTTGGTGCATGTCCTGGTTTGGCTGCATTTGGACATCCAACTTGTCCACTTCGGTTCTGTTGTCTGTCAAAGGAATTTCTTCCTCAATCTGAGAAGCCCCTTGTTCAGATTTCTTTCTAATTGTCTGCGGATTCCCCATTTCTGCTTTAGTGCCTACCTCGATGGGTAGAACTTCGCTGTCTCATCTTTGTCTGTCCTAGGATGGTTTTTGTGTCTCTGTGAGGCCCGAGTCCCTACTTGTAGAACTTTCTTCCATCACAACAGGAAATGCTCTCCCTGGTACTGGTTTTGAGCTGTTGTTTTTGTTTGATTAACTCCAAAGAGGTCATTTTGGAAGATGTGTCGCACACCCTGCAGAATGATGTTAAGAGCTGCAAAAATAAGATCAAAAGCATTCACAGTTTGTTGAAATCACTCTCCTAAAAAACTATGGCTTATATTTACAAATTAAACATTTTACATATTAACCAGATACATGTAATTCACCTGGAAGTAGTGGGCTCGCTAGGAGTAATGTTTTGCATGCGTCATATTACGCAAAGTTTTCATATTTCCAAGCGATCTGTCTAAGTTTAGGATTCATTATGTCTGTAAATTGTTTTGGTTTTACACGTCAATGGAAGGAGGGATTAATATAATGTATCTCTAAAAAATTGAAAAATCGGTAAATAGCAAAACAACAGAGCTCGGAATCATGACGTCACGTCCGCTTTTCTATATGTATAGTCTGGTTTCCTGAGACTTGCATATAAATGTGCACATGTAAGAAAGATGACGTCATCGTGTCTCGGGTGTATATGGTCTAAGACACGATGACGTCGGTTTGTTACATTTCCCCGGGAGTCTCTGGGAAGTAGACGGTCTGTATGGTCATAAGAACGTCCAAAATCAAAAGCAGCAGCCGATTTCACGAAACACTGCGCAACTTGCGCCATGGCGTAAGACTTGCGCCATAACTTTATGGCGTAGCTGCGCAATAAACCCAAGATCGATTTCACGAAACTCTCCTTAGCTGCGCAACGTTTATTTTCTCACTTTAGCACTTGTAACTTCTAGGACGAGGCTAATTTCTAGTTTATCAACGACTATTTGATGTTTGCTCTTGATAAAATAGTCATACATAAAACATACGTCGTTGTTTTCCACAAATTTTGCACTGTCATCATGGCTGCCGTCGCTCGGTCATCATGCGTCGCGTCGCAGATTTGACTGATAAAGGCCGTTTTCTACTAACGGAAGGCTGGGGTTCAGTTCGTTGACGATGCGGTAAATAAGCACGTCTAGCTAGCTGCATTATCGCCACTTTTCACTGTCCTACGACACATTTTTCCAACTTACGGCACCAAAAACCATTGCGCAAGTTACGCCACATTTTATGGCGTAAGTGGGCGAGTTGCGCCATATACAAATGTGGCGCAACTTTCGTGAAACGCACCGCAACTTATTGCGCAAGTTGCGCATGATTTATGGCGTAAGTGGACTTGCGCAATTGCGTAAAGTTTCGTGAAATCGGCTGCAGGAGCATCGAAACAATAACAGCAGAATCAAATACAAAACTAATCGATTAATGACCGCGCTTGGAACAACTCGCAATTAACGAACGACAAATGTCTGGGAGCCAAGACTATATAAAGTAGAATTTGTCTACATGTGCGGATTTCTCCGGAGGGAACTGAATGGCTTGTCAGGAATTAACAAACCTTGTAACGTTTTTGGGGCCTGTATTTCCAAGTACATTGTAATCAAATTCATTCTGGAAATGGATGTTTACACAAACGGAAGCCAGAACAACAGGAAACTACAGATACACTTACATGTACCATGGATGTACGGGGGTCATTCCATGAAAACAGGACAGTGCCCTTTTATACGTAGTGACACTTCTAGAGTTGATTTTTTTATAGGCCTATTTACTGTACTTTTAAGAGAACGATTAGGCCTACCCTCGGCATATATAGTGAATATAATGGCCTCATGAATCGATCACCACCTTTATCTGTTAATACTACCCAAAACATAACGAGAACGATTCAATGTCTTCTAAATGGAAGTGTGACATTTTGAAACTTTCGCTCAAAATGTAGCAAATTTCCCTCACAATGTAATTTGTATCGATAAAGTCCAGGTTCTACAGTTGGGTAAAATCAGCACCTATACATTTTCCAGAAAGAAACTGATCAAAAAAAGATATGGAATGTAATCGTCGGGAAAAAAAATTCTTGAATATTTTCAAGACTATGATACCAAGACGTGTCTGACCATTTGTAAATGATTTTATATATTGTACATTTAGAAATTGCACTTTTGTTAACTTGAAAAGGCCATTTTTACAAATTTATCAAAATTTCATGCACGCTTTGGTTCCCAGTGTTTTTTTATATGGAAAGACCCATGTGCCCGATGGCAGGGGCGCTCTGCGAAAGCGTGGTTATTTTCGAGCCCCGAACTCGCTTGTGACCTGAAAAAACTTCTATCCGAATTCAACAACACCCAGTCACCGCACCCCACAGTTAGCTATGGGTGTACCCAAGTAATACCTAAGTCACAATTCAAGCGGAGGCCGGGCGGCGTGTGCGATTTATAGGCATCAGCCGGCGTGTAGCTCCGAGTCGGCAAATTGGGCGGTCACAGTCACAATTAAAAGTGCCCCGCACGCTGCCATGACGGAATGGGGTCGATTTCGTGGCCCGTTTATCGGCCGGTGTCCGGCAGGCACTCGTCCGATGTCCTGCTGATGTCCTGCCTATATGTCCTGCGATAATACCAATACCCCAGCCGATATCTGGCCGATTTCCGGCCGGGCGCCGCCATGTCGGCCGGATGCCGGGCACACTGCCCGAGCTCGCGGTCATGGGTCTGTGGTGTAAAGCAAGGTGTAATGACGTCACCTAGTAACCGCGAGTAGTAAAACATGGCGGACAGTTTGGAATCGCGACGTGAGTACGAAGAAAAACACTTAGGCCCGGGCCTATTTAAAATAGGACTGGAATAGGGCTGTAAATACATTTTGCTGAATCAGTAGATGTCTGTGATGGGCATTGACGAAGTTTATTTCGGTACTTTAGCATGTTTAGGGCTACTATTTTTGCGTGGCGCCGGCTTCATTTTTCATCCTGCGTCAAACGATAACGGCGTTTATAAAGACAAACCCGGCAACAACCTTTGACCACGTGTTCCCAGAATTCAAAGCGAGACCCTGTGTCGTTCGTTTTGCATCTTCTAGGGGCTTCCCCGGTGTAAACCCCCCGTTACCCGGTGTAAGCGTCTCGACCGCCCTTACGTACCTGGATGTGTCACTTTAGGATGTGGCGTGATCACGGACGTACATGTAAGGGGCGTTCGAGACGCTTACACCGGGTAGGGGAGGGTTTAACCAGGGGGAGCCCCAGAAGATGCAAAACGAACGACACAGGGTCTCGCTTTGAATTCTGGGAACACGTGGTCAAAGGTTGTTGCCGGGTGGGGTTTTATAAACGCCGTTAATGTTTGACTCAGAATGAAAAATGAAGCCGGCGCCACGCAAAAATAGTAGCCCTAAAGCACCGAAATAAACTTCGTCAATGCCCACAGACATCTACTGATTCAGCAAAATGTATTTACGGCCGGCCGGCCCTATTCCCTCCTATTTCGTGTCATAAAAAAGTGTTTTTCTTCGTACTCGCGTCGCGATTCCAAACTGTCCGCCATGTTTTACTACTCGCGGTTACTAGACGACGTCATTACACCAGAGACCCAGCCGCAAGCTCGGGCAGCAGTGGCTGCCACCGGGGCAGACTCGTGTTAGAAGCACGTGATGGCTAAAAGAACGCTCCGGTGTAAGTTGGTGTTACCTTGGCTGCTTTCGAGCGCTCGTCCCTGGTGCTCCCAGGTGGTGGAAACGTTACGTCACACACATGCTTACACACGCTTTCGGGCGAGCACCATGGAGCACCATGCATGGAGCACCTGGGGCCAATTTCACGGCGCTGCTTAGCACAAAAATTTGCTTAGCACAGGAATTGTTTGCTTTATTTTGCAAAAATGGATTGCCCGCCAAAATCGTAAGTGATGTGTATTGAAAGGTATTCTCCTACTCTTGCGAAGAACACAAGTTGGTGTATAATTTTGGCTTGTAATCCATTTTATAAAGCAAATAAATCCTGTGCTAAGCAAATTTTTGTGCTTAGCAGCGCCATGAAATTGGCCCCAGGGGCCGCGCTCGAAAGCAGCCCCGGTGTCAGCATCTCGAACGCCCCTTATAGGGATCGGGAACCAATGTACCTGGATGTGTCACGTGAGGATGTGGCGTGATCACGGACAGCGTGATGCGTATGTAAGGGTGTACATATCCAGAGCTAGCTAGAGGGCGGTACGGTACAGTGACGGCAGAATCAGAGCAGACATGTTGTATTGGTCGGATCTACGTACCTGTAGCTATAGTTGAAGACGTCTGAATCAGTAATGTGAACAAAAGTTGAGTCCAACCAGAGTATAGTAGCGTATAGAGGAAGGCCTACAATACATGTAGCCTGCAGCGGCGTCAACAGACTTTTAGAAGTGGGGGCCAAGAGGTGACACATCACATTGAAAAGGGGAACGCAAAACAGCTTAGGCCTAGGCCTACGGCAGGCCTACATAGTTACACAGTACAAACCTCGAGCACACGGGGGGCACGACACTTTTTCGGGGGAGGACGTGCCCCCCCAGGCCCACCCCCACGGCCCACCCCCACCTCCTCTTGGCGACGCCGCTGAATCCTGCTAATGACACAAACGGCATAATTAGATCCGATTCCATAGGCGCCCGACTAGCGAAGCAGCAGAAACAACGGCATCTGAACTGCGAGTCGGATCAAACATTCCCGCACCAAAGCCAAGGTAAGCTGACCTTTTGCAAATAGGGTGGGGACCCGCAAACTGTAAAAACACCTAAGTCAAATTTGACTCGAAAACGGTAAAAACATTGGACCCTGCTGACCTACCGGTAGCCCAGGTTGGACGTCGTCTTTATTGCATTACGAGTGACGTCCAGGTTACGATGTCTCCAAACAGGGGGACTGAAACTTCCACATAATTTTTAAGCTATATTACCTTTTAATGGACATTAATATATAGCAAATTAGCTTGACTTTTTGCCGTTTTCCTCCGGAATATGCAGACCGGTGATGTGTAGTGGATTTCTAAACCCGGCAATCCCAAAGATTAGGACACATGGAACTTTGTTAGCACATTACCGGCTTCCAGCACAAGGTAGAAATATTGAATTTTTTTGTTACAAACATTTCCCCCCTGTTTTTGGAACTTCATACCCTGCAGTCGATTTCACGAAACATTGCGCAGCTTGCGCAACATTTGACAAATGGCGCAAGCCCCATAGCTTGCGTGTTATCTTCGGAAGAATGTTGCGCAACTTACGCAATAAAATGGTGCGCAAGTGGGCTTACGCAACTGCGTAAGTTTCGTGAAATCGGCTGCTGGACTCTGTATCCACATGTACATGCGGTACGGAGTCCAACCTGGGCTACCTGCTGACCCTGAATAAGCTGAAGTCCTATACTAGTATCCTCGGGCTACCATAATTCACGCACATAAGCCTTGTTACTGTTTTGATCACAATCTACTTTTAGAAGGCTAAAAGTGTTGTTTTGGACGTTTTATATTGGGACGTTATCATTTTCTATATACACTTTTAGCCCCTTAACATTTTAACCCCCTTCGATCGTGTGGACCGTTCTTACACGCCCTCAAGAGGCCAGATACACATGTGTAAATCCTTACCGTAAATTCCAAATCAGACATTTAAAAGCACACCATGAAGGTCCTTGTAATCTCAAGACTTCTGTACCCTTGTCGTTCATTGTCCATGATGACTCAAACATCAAAAAAGGATAAAAGGAAGCAAAATCTGGAGTAAAATCGACAAATTTGGACAGACGGGAGACTTGACCATGTCATGCATGCTGACTTCGCTACCCACGTGATCGCATCAAAAGGAAAGTAGTCCCACCCACGCGGATGGATTTTGTTTAGCCTAGACCTGCCCCCTGTCTATGTGCGCTACGCTGCTCTCACTCATATACAACGCGTGGGGAAGTAAATTTGTGGACATGGGTCCAGTCTAGGCTAAACAAAATCCATCCGCGTTGGTGGGACTACTTTCCTTTTGACGCGTCTCAGCATGAAGTCTGTGTACCGCGCTGGCTGAAAATTGTCGATTTTACTCCAGATTTTGCTTCCTTTTATCCTTTTTTGACGTTTGAGTCATCATGGACAATGAACGACAAGGGTACAGAAGTCTTGAGATTACAAGGACCTTCATGGTGTGCTTTTAAATGTCTGATTTGGAATTTACGGTAAGGATTTACACATGTGTATCTGGCCTCTTGAGGGCGTGTAAGAACGGTCCACACGATCGAAGGGGGTTAAAATGTTAAGGGGCTAAAAGTGTATATAGAAAATGATAACGTCCCAATATAAAACGTCCAAAACAACACTTTTAGCCTTCTAAAAGTAATCACAATCAAGCAACCAAAAAGACCCTTTTGGCTCCTTTGTCAGATTCCTTATGTCCAACCCTACCTGGGAGTAAAATTTCAAGAAAGAGCAACGTCGCCGTACGACGCTAGCTTTGTTTTTGCAAACACATGCAAAAGTAGACTTGCCAAAGTTACGTGACGTAAATTCGCTCTAGTCACATGTCACACTACGGTGTCCCCGTTGTGCCCAGTATCTTTCTAATAACTATGATCCAGTACATTACTTAAGGACATAATTGAAAGATTATTTGAGTTTTGGAGATGATTAAGTCATAAACTGCACGCTTTTTCTGGGACATATATTACCAAAACCAGCAGTGAAGTTGACTATTGGAGGGCGGAACGGGCTATATTGCCGTTGATTTCATTTTAATGTGAAGCCTTCTGTTTTTTTAAATTTTTTTATCATGTTTTATTATTTTTATTCTCTCGGTCTGTCTCCCTTGTGGAATGAGAAAAAAACACGAAATTGTAAATTATAAGTAAATTATTATGATTGACTCAAATTTCTTGAGCAGTATACATGTAATTAGGTGATCGGGCCAACAGCCCGATCACCTATTACTCTCGTACGATTTCTTTGTCTTTTTTTTTTTTTTTTTCCACTCAAACGTTTCCAGAGCTTTTCTTCAAAACGGTTCAAGCTATCAACTTGAAACTTTGTAGGAACATCAACCCCAATGTGAAGGTGTGCATACAAGTGTGACGTCATTGTGACGTCATTGGGTATCAAATTACAACCCAAAAATGACTAAAATATGCATGTTTTAAAATGCTTCCGTCTGGAAAACCACGTGACCCATGATTTTCGTATTTAGCAGGCTTATAGATAAGATCATGGCCTACGATTTTCTTCGTGTGGGCATTTTCATCTGACCCTTCCTTCTGGGGTCAATCTGAGGTCAAAGTTCAACGAAAACGAAAATCGCAATTTTTGCACTTATTGAGCAACAATGCCCATCAAACCAAGCTGAATCTTTAAGTAACTAAGTATAGGCAGACTTTCACCAGCGTGTATAATATTATGATGGCATCAAGCGTGACGTCATCGTGACGTCATCAAGTATCAAATTACACCCCCCAAAAAAACAAAATATGCATATTTTAAAATGCTTCCGTCTTGAAAACCACGTGACCCAGGATCTTCGTATTTGGCAGGTTTACAGATGACATTCTGTGCTACAATTTTCTTTGTGTGGGCATTTTCATCTGACCCTTCCTTCTGGGGTCAATTGGAGGTCAAAGTTCAACGAAACTGAGAATCTCAGTTTTTACACTTTACCAGCAACAATGCCCATCAAACCAAGCTGAATCGTTAGTAAATTAGATACAGACATAGGCCCTACGGCAGACTTTCACCAGAATGTATAGTATCACGATGGCATCAAGTGTGACGTAATCATGACGTCATCAGGTGTCAAATTACAAAAATTCAAAGGTTATTATTTCCAAAATTCATATCTCAAGAACCGTAATAGATACTTGAACAATTCTTTCACAACATGATAAGTCTAAATGAACTGAACAAATCATACGATGTCATGACCCCTGTGTGACGCCTACTTCCGGTCCAAACCGGAAGTTGTTCGAAAATGTGCATTTTGTAAGCGTTTTGAATGCAAATAGATTCAAAGTGGTAGTGAATTTGACCATATTTCTACGGAACGAAATGTTTCCACACATGTAGACTTTTTGACTATACCATTTGTGACGTCATCACATGGACGGTGGTTACGTAATGTGGCGTCAAAATACGAAAATTTGGAGCTGAATTGTTTTAAAATGCTGTATCTCGAGAACTACAGCAGATATTTGCATGATTCTTTCGCCACATTTAAGAACTTGATGTTTATCAAATTGTTGAACAATTTGTGCACAACATTGTGACGTCATGATATCGTCACAGGTGTCAAATTACACAAATTCAAAGGTTATTATTTTTAAAATTCATATCTCAAGAACCGTAATAGATACTTGAACAATTCTTTCACAACATGATAAGTCTAAATGAACTGAACAAATCATACGATGTCATGACCCCTGTGTGACGCCTACTTCCGGTCCAAACCGGAAGAGGTTCGAAAATGTACACTTGTTTAGCACTTTGAATGCAAATAGAGCCAAAGTGGTAGGGAATTTGACCATAGTTCTACGGAACGAAATGTTTTCACACATGTGCCAGTGGACCTTTTGACTATACCATTGGTGATGTCATTACATGGACGGTGGTTACGTAATGTACGTCAAATTACGCAAATTTGGAGCTGAGATGTTTTAAAATGCTGTATCTTGAAAACTACAACAGATATTGGTATGATTCCTTCGCCACATTTCAGAATTGATGTTCAACATATTGTTCAACAATTTGTGCACAAAATTGTGACGTCATGATGTCGTCACAGGTGTCACATTACAAGATTTCAAAGGTTATTATTTCAACAATTCATATCTCAAAACGGTGCAAGCTATCAACCCCCCAGCTATGGCGGATATGCAGGGAGGAGATATTAGTTACCGGATTAGTGTATACAGCAGCCGATTTCACGAAACTTTACGCAATTGCGCAAGTCCACTTACGCCATAAGCTATTGCGCAAGTAATGGCGTAAGTGGACTTGCGCAATTGCGTAAAGTTTCGTGAAATCGGCTGCTGAACTTCCATTTTTGCCATTCCACAGGTGATAACAACGTCTGAAATTCATCACAAAATGTTCATTTAGCCCGATCACCTGGCGTTTGTAACAACAAACGTCATACCTCTAGTTTCGAATTGAAAAGCTATAAGACACATGTCTTTCAAACCGCCCTCTTTTGGAAAGTAAAACCAAATCAATATTGTTTTTTAGTGCCTGGAGACTGAGCAGACGATCGGTAGTAAAAGTTTTCGTGAATTTTAAAGATTTCTCAGAACCGTTTTGATTGTAGTATTTTGTACCTACACATGTAGTCTATAAGGTAGAATTTTGTACCCTGAATTAACAGTTATTCAATTACTTACTGAGAAACCCTTAATTTTTCTCATTTAAATGCAAATTGAAAGATGATGTGACAAACCCATGCTACATGTATTCGATCGTTGACCAAGTCGAGACAATTCGACTGTTGTGCGTAATCTTTGGGTGTGGGTGAAAAACAGACCCTCCGGATCCTTCCAGATCTTCCGGATCTTTTTCAAAAATGGCTATTTAATGAACAGAAAGTGCCTAGTTTGACTTCTTAATACGCTTCCATACCTTTTACCTTTTTAAAGATCCGGCGTGGAAAAAAACAATTTCTTTTTTCTTAGTGTCCTGCACTTCCTACATGTGCGCCTATCTCTTCGAAAATGTCACTTTGTGAATAGTCGATGTGGTGTATCATTACAAATTGGTGCAAAAGGTATGTAAGCCATTTAAGCGTATACATAAGTCAAGCTAGGTACTTTCTGTTCGTTAAATATAAATTTTTAACAAAGATCCGGAGGGTCCGACTTTCACAAACTGCCGTAATCTTTCGTGGGTGAGGGTAGTTAATCACACATTTTTTGGATTTACATTGGAATAGCCTACATGTATGTGCAGATTTGATGAAAAAAAACAAAAATGTTAAGAGGAAAAAAAATTTGTGAGGAAAAACTTTAAGATTTTGTGAGGAAACAAACACGCGTACCCTGGATCGACACTCCGACTCCCCACTATAGTTGGGACAGTCCAGTCTTCCTTGTCATCTGTCCCAACTATAGTTGACAATGGCCTTGTGTGAAAAGAGTCGTGTTCCTAGTGTTATATCCAACCACACTCGCAGTTGGGATGCAAGTGGGAAATGATCGGACACTCCCCACTATAGTTGGGACAGTCCAGTCTTCCTGGGGCCAATTTCATAAAGCAATTAAGCACAAAAATCTGCTTAATCAAAAATTTGTTTGCTTTATAAAAATGAGTCATTAGTCGAAATTGCATGTCAACTTGTGTTTTTCACAAGAATATCTGCTATTATTTCTAAAAACAAAAGTTGACGTAAAATTTTGATTATTAACCCATTTTTATAAAGCAAACAAATTTTTGATTAAGCAAATTTTGTTGCTTAATTGCTTTATGAAATTGGCTCCAGGTCATCTGTCCCAACTATAGTTGGAGAGAAAATTTATCCTTACAGAGAAATCAAAAACCCAAATTCTATTAAAGGCCAAAGAAGGCTAATTTGCGCCGAGGTATCTGCCGAGACCGCGAGTGCAGGCAGTACTTTTAATCTTGATTTCCCGAAATTGACAAACGGCAACGTACAGTATTAATTACAGGAACTGCATTGTTGATGTTTAGAATGTACAGTAGTATTAAATAGCGACACGGACGACAATAAAACTCTTTACAACAACGTGTCTCGCAATATTGCAAATCAGATGAGGATTTCAATAAACGGGAACGAGATTTACAACTTGGACGATTACGACGTCTACTAGTCTTATAAAGATCACTGGATATCGTCTCATCACAAAGATAATTTGAGCCTATTTGGCATTGAAAAGGAAAACATAACTAAACTAAGGGTAGAAGCCGGTGACGCGATAAATTATACAAACAAGGGCGACGTGGCGGTGGCCAACGCCAATTCCGTTAGACATTGGAATTTTAACCGACCATCACCCGTTTTATCCGAGTGGATTAGATCACTCAAAAGTTGTAAAATCCACCGACGACAGCGCGACTTACAAGATATTACTTACTTGAAATTGCAGTATAAAGTTATAAACGATTCTAAACTAGCTACTCAAATTAGAGACGGGTACAGGATGGGAGTTTCTTTTTATTTTTACAGAGTCCACCGCCAATACGAAAAGATTCTCAATAGAGCCGATAACGCGTGGACGCTCAACATTAACACCAACGTCAAGAGCTTAAAGGGCGTGTTTTTTATTTTCAAGGACTTGACGGATAAGAACCCGCAAAACAGTTATAACCCAGACTTGACTAAAGTAAAAGTTCAAGTCGAGGGCATGCCGAAAGCGTTGTACGTGCCAGAGTTGAGGCACGATCAACACTTTGGTGAGATTTGCAAGTACTTTGTAGACGGCCTAGAAACGCATACGCCGTCGGCCGTGTCGAAAGTACCTGACCATACCTGAGCAAGTACCTGACCGACAAATACGCCCTTTGGCTCGATTTCAGGACTTCCGACGATAACTCGGCGCATGGAAGCGGCAGGCATATTGGCTCTCACGGTGGCAGTATTCAAACTGAGCTGACATCGACGGATGAAACCGCCGGTCAATTAAAGTGCTATATCTATTTGATTATTGACTCTCAATTAGTAATTAGAGAGGGTAGATTTAATAGTCTTCAATATTAAAATGAAGCTACCAACAGAACCCCACTGCGCGTTGATATGCAGAAGGACGAAATCTGGCAAGACAAAGTTTATTTTTTAGATTTACTGTCGAGCGCGTATTAAGACAACTTTGAATACGTAGTCATTCTGTGTCCGACGGTGTTTAAAAACAAGACCTACTACAATTACGAGTGGATAACGAGTGACGAGTGCGTGGTGCTAAACGACTTAGACAGATTAGATTTAAATCAGGCGCTCAGCGCATACAGAAGCGTCTTAAAGGGGTTACACACGCTGTTTATCATCGACGACTGCAGCGCTCGACAAGACCTAAAGTACCGCAAGAGCCTGAAAGACTGTGAAAATTGCGAGTTGTCAAATTTGGCCATGAGCGGGCGGCACGACAATCACTCTTGCTGGTTGCTTAACCAAAAATACAACATCGTGTTAAAAGGTTTTAGAGAGCAGGCAGGGTGGATCGCCATGTTTTATTGCAAGGACGAGGGGTCGTTTAACCAGTGTATGAAGGAAAATAGAGGAGTACCCAAAGAAGAATTAGAAGAGATAGAGTACAAGCTAAAGAATGTAAAGTATACAAAATTAATATTGAAAACTGATCCGCCGGTAACGTACGACGTATTATAAATAAGTACGTTTTTCGTTGTAAATAACTGCGTTTGGTATTATAGATCATGGACAGTTGTAACGCAATTAACTCGTTATACCAGATAGGAGTATTGACGTTGATATCTACAATTTCTTATCAATTGTGGAAATTAAACGGAGAATTGAATTATGTAAAAAAGCTATATAATAAAATAAAGTCTATATTTAAAACTAAAATCAGGCCTTCATTTTAATAAATCTGAGGAGAGCTGTGCATCGCTCTCCTTAAATCAAAAGGTGAATTAAGGAGAGCGATTTTAAAATCGCTCTCCTTAAATCAAAAGAATGAATTAAGGAGAGTGATTTGCTCTCGCTAACAAAACGCAAGTTTAAAGGCCCTGGACACTATTTGTAGTTACTCAAAATGACAACCAAAGGTGTCTATGCCTTTAATAAACACATACTCAAGAAAAGGAACACAACATTCACCAGTAGTTCAACTTTTTCTTACTCAATTTAAAGAGTTTAATTATGAAACTGTTTTTTTTTATACCACCTCTGACAATTCCATTAGTTTGCAAAATAAAAACCCACAGTTGAGAGACAAACAGTGACACACACAGTCACATTTTAATGTTTGTCATTGACCAATCACAACTGCAAACTTAACCACCAATTGAGCTGTTTGATAATAATAATAATATTGTTTGAATAGTGATCGGGTTTTAAGGCCAGTAATTATTCAATGAGAAACATGGCCCAATTTCATCCTTAGCACAATTTTCATTTAATTAGCTGTTACCCATAGGCAAGGGTAAATTGCTGGCTATAACCTGCAGTAAACACAAACTCAAGAAAAGGAACACAACATTCACCAGTAGTTCAACTTTTTCTTACTCAATTTAAAGAGTTTAATTATGAAACTGTTTTTTTTTATACCACCTCTGACAATTCCATTAGTTTGCAAAATAAAAACCCACAGTTGAGAGACAAACAGTGACACACACAGTCACATTTTAATGTTTGTCATTGACCAATCACAACTGCAAACTTAACCACCAATTGAGCTGTTTGATAATAATAATAATATTGTTTGAATAGTGATCGGGTTTTAAGGCCAGTAATTATTCAATGAGAAACATGGCCCAATTTCATCCTTAGCACAATTTTCATTTAATTAGCTGTTACCCATAGGCAAGGGTAAATTGCTGGCTATAACCTGCAGTAAACACATACTCAAGAAAAGGAACACAACATTCACCAGTAGTTCAACTTTTTCTTACTCAATTTAAAGAGTTTAATTATGAAACCGTTTTTTTTTATACCACCTCCGACAATTCCATTAGTTTGCAAAATAAAAACCCAGAGTTGAGAGACAAACAGTGACACACACAGTCACATTTTAATGTTTGTCATTGACCAATCACAACTGCGAAACTTAACCACCAATTGAGCTGTTTGATAATAATAATATTGTTTGAATGGTGATCGGGTTTTAAGGCCAGTAATTATTCAATGAGAAACATGGCCCAATTTCATCCTTAGCACAATTTTCATTTAATTAGCTGTTACCCATAGGCAAGGGTAAATTGCTGGCTAACCTGCAGTAAGCCTGTGCATATACGGGTTTGAAGGGAACCGTAACGATCGTAATATAACGGTCGGGTACCCGGGTATCCGCAAAGCAGGCATCGCGAATTTCAAACCCGGAAGTAAGGGCAGGTGTTTTCCCGCTAGCGGCCGCCGGACCGCCACATGTTTGTATATGATTTATAGCAAGGTTCATCAAGTTACATGCATCTTATGTAGATTGTTTTATAAATAAAGTTTATGTAACTTAGACATAATAAAAAATACCTTTGAAGGATGTGCATAATAAAGAAAAATCTCGAAAAATTTACGGAGAGTTGAAGAGTGAAGTCAACAAATTCACCGGTTTCTCCGACGGCAGCAGCACAGTGCACAGACTAGTGCACAAACACGGTAAGTATGAAGGCATATGTACAAACTGTACAGTGCCTTCACCTGGGATGGCCTGACGCATGTGCTATGTACGATAACAGTTGGCCCAGTCGCTCCATTACGCCCACGGCGATTGGCTAGTTTCAGTGCACGTGGTGACTTTAAAGCGCAAAAAGCCGGCCGGATACCTTGCGTTTCGTCCGTGATCCGATAGCGCTATAGCGCACGTTATGCAGTCGCATCACAAGGTGTACGGGTTTTGCGATGCGTTTTGATGGCGATGTGGTCACGATTTTGTGTAGGCCTACATGTACATGTAGCTACGTGTCCGTCGAAACGCAATCGCAAAATTTCGAGCATGCTCGAAATTTGGCGTCTGTGGAATCGCAACGGAGTGGGAACGCAAGGAGTAAATTTTTCAGCGATTTCGATCTTGCTGCCCAAAATCAAATATAGGCCCTATGCCACACGTTTTAAAGGTATTTGATTCCCTTTTTATTGTACTATCGTACATGGCTTTTGTCATGCGTTCGGTCCCATCCTATTCCCGAGTAGGCCTAAACTAAAACCACAAAGGACAGTGGCACAGAACTTGACATGACATTGTAGGTACTGCAGCCGATCTCACGAAAGAGTGCGCAGCTTGCCTAACTGTACAACCAAATATTCAATCACCATCGCACGCACCCTGACCATCTTGACACGACTGCCGCTTTTGTTATTGTCGCCTTTCAAGTTGCCGAATGCCGATGGTAAGCTCGGCCCCGAAGGCACTCGCTGCTTCACGCAGACCATGCACAGACCGACAACCAATAGGGAAGCTTTTTACAAACAACCCGTAATAACACCTCCAATCATTTGCGGTAATTTAGCGCTCGCTGTCATGTCATGCATGCAGCTGGGCTTGAAAGGGCGCCCTCATTTGATGACGAATAGTTGGGCTTTTGTTATGGGACATGTTCAGTGAAAAAGCTGTTTCCTGCTTACCTTTTGGGCGTGTTTTATGCAGATACATGTACTCGTCCTCAGTCGGTTTCTGTCTGTATGACGAAGAAATGCTGTAAACCAGCGTCCAAAACCAATTTGCGTCCGTAATTCATTCTCTCGGTCTTTGCTGGGCTGCACTCCCGGCGACCAAACTGCCCAGGCGACAAGTTCCGTCCCATTTCCCCGAAAATATTCTACATTGCCTATTTATCAATTCCATGGTTTTTGGGCAAACTTCCTAAAAATGCAGCCAAACTTGCAAGATTTCCGATCACACGACCGGTTGCAAAGTTTGATGCACGATCGGCAGCAAAGTTTGAGAGAATTTAGGCCTATCAAAAATAATCACACGCACACCAAATAAACTAGGCCAAAGCTTCTTTTAATGTATCACATTGTATTACATTGAGCTGCCAGCAGTGCGGCACATCACAGAAACCACCACAGACAATGTAATACAATACTCCATAAGTATCAATGGGCAGTGAATTCCCTCAAAGGGCCAGGGGAGCCGTTAATGTCGGCACTTCTAGAATAAGTGGACACAAAAGACGCATCCACGATTAACTCTGAGACTCAAGCCGCTTACTTTTTTCAACAATTAGCGTTTTGAAAAAAATGCTCTTGTTAAAATTGTAAGGAGCGCTTTTTTTTGCTCTCCTTAAACATTTTAAGGAGCGCGGAGGAGCGCGAGCGCGATCGCGCTCCTTTACAATGAAGGCCTGTAAAATGGAATTAGAAAGCGTATTGAGAGAAGGAAAACCGGATTTGAAGATCAAAATTAATGTTGAAAGTCATAGCCGCGGGTAAATCTAAAGCGTATCTCAGTAAAGACTACTCGCAAAAGGAAGTCGAGATCATGAACGACGACACGCTGACCAAACTCAATAAATTATACGAGACTAAGATCGGGGCGGAGATGATAAAAGGACTCGGGTTGTCGTTAATAACGGCATTTACCAAGATTGTAAAATTTGCATTGCCCAAATTCGGGGTAGGTAATTTAAAATTAAACTTGGATGACGAGACTAATTAGCTGCACGTTGAATTAGAGACGAATCCGGCAGTAAACTCGAGCGTCGGTCGATTGCTTAGCGGGGTTTACTTCAATTACGGACAATTTTTGATTACGGCTAGTCACGTAGAAGTCGTAGAGGCTGAGCGAGATGCTGTAGTTCAGGTAATCCCATATTAATCGCCATTTCATTGAGTTGAAGGATACTGTAGATATTTAATTTGGCAGGGTTGAGTTCGCTCCGGGTTGAGATTCTTGCCGCTTGTAAGGTACAAATGTCACGCCAAAGGCGCATATTTTACCGTCTTTTTAAAAATAATTTACATGGATATTACCGTCTGAATGAATGAGTTCAGAAATATGTTTTAGCGGCCACAGTTAGTGGCGACGTACACATGAACATAGCATTTGCATGCACAAAATGAATGCTTTCAGAATGCATTCAGTTTCGGTAAGGGATAGCATGTTGTATATTTGAAGAGTTGAACGTTATTTTAATATTTTGAAATCGTCCGTCCTGCACGTTTGTTTTCTGTAGTAAAAAATGGCAGTACATGTAGAAGCAAAAATATATATATACGGACGAAAAGCAATTATTAATACGGAAAATCTGAACTATTTCCGGCAGGGAACAGCACCGTACACATGCGCGAAACGCTCGATTATCACTGGCTCCGGGTTGGCATTGCACAAGTGTGAATCCTCCCCGTTCAACTTGGGGTTGAACTCGCCCCGGGGCGAGATAAACCCAGTTTGACAGAAACAAGTGTGAAACGAAGTGTTAAACGTGGGGTTGAAAATTGGCATTTCAATCCGGGGCGGTCTCGGGGTTCGACCCAGGTCGAGTTCAAACCGGGTTGAGTTCAAAAGGCCTGTAGTGTGAAAAGGCTTATAGTTGACGTTGACAAATTAAAACTTGCATGAAAGACTTCAAAGTTAGTTTGTAATTTGTGGATTTACAGTGGCACCTGACTGTGTTTTCAAATTGAAACATAAATGGTTAAAACATTTTTGGGAAAAATTTAGAGTTTAGAAGGCGTATTTCTGATTGATTATACTTGCAGGTCTTATCATGGATGAACCTTATGAAAATACAAACCATGACAAAGGGAAAAACCAGCAACAAGATGGAGATACCAAAATACAGAAAACAGAAAACGAACCTCTGGCTGTAAGGACATCAGAAAGTCAGGATGAGACAAGCGAGGTACATGTACAAGCTTTGGGTGGAAGGAGACCAGACAGCCAGGATGAGACAAGCGAGGTACAAGCTTTGGGTGGAAGGAGACCAGACAGCCAGGATGAGACAAGCGAGGTACAAGCTTTGGGTGGAAGGAGACCAGACAGCCAGGATGAGACAAGCGAGGTACAAGCTTTGGGTGGAAGGAGACCAGACAGCCAGGATGAGACAAGCGAGGTACAAGCTTTGGGTGAAAGGAGACCAGACAGCCAGGATGAGACAAGCGAGGAACAAGCTTTGGGTGTAAAGAGACCAGACAACCAGGATGAGACAAGCGAGGAACAAGCTTTGTGTGTAAAGAGACCAGACAACCAGGATGAGACAAGCGAGGAACAAGCTTTGGGTGTAAAGAGACCAGACAACCAGGATGAGACAAGCGAGGTACAAGCTTTGGGTGTAAAGAGACCAGACAACCAGGATGAGACAAGCGAGGTACAAGCTTTGGGTGGAAAGAGACCAGACAACCAGGATGGAACAAGCGAGGTACAAGCTTTGGGTGGAAGGAGACCAGACAACCAGGATGAGACAAGCGAGGAACAAGCTTTGGGTGTAAAGAGACCAGACAACCAGGATGAGACAAGCGAGGAACAAGCTTTGGGTGTAAAGAGACCAGACAACCAGGATGGAACAAGCGAGGAACAAGCTTTGGGTGTAAAGAGACCAGACAACCAGGACGAGACAAGCGAGGAACAAGCTTTGGGTGTAAAGAGACCAGACAACCAGGATGAGACAAGCGAGGAACAAGCTTTGGGTGTAAAGAGACCAGACAACCAGGATGAGACAAGCGAGGAACAAGATTTGGCCGTAAGGAGACCAGACAACCAGGACGAGACAAGCGAGGAACAAGCTTTGGGTGTGAAGAGACCAGACAACCAGGACGAGACAAGCGAGGTACAAGCTTTGGGTGTAAAGAGACCAGACAACCAGGAACAAACAGGTGAGGAAAGGAACACTGTGGTTGTAGTGAGATCAGTCAACCAGAAACAAACAATAGGTAATGAACAGGCGCTGGCCGTAAAGAGCTCTAGGAGATCAGACAACCAGAATTGGACAGAAAGTGAGCAGCAAGCTCTGGGGCCAATTTCATGGCGCTGTAGAGTACAAAAATTTGCTTAGCACAGGATTTATTTGCCTTATAAAATCGATTACAAGCAAAAAAAAAATACGCGGCAACTTGTGTTCTTCGCAAGAGTAGGAGAATACCTTTCAATACACATCACTTACGATTTTGGCAAAATAAAGCAAGCAAATTTGTGTGCTTAGCAGTGCCATGAAATTGGCCCCTGGTCATAAAGAGTTCGGACAACCAGAAAAGGAACCACCTCGGGATGTAAGGTGATCAGACAACCGAGACCAGACAACATGCTTGGACTCTGTAAAGGTCTAAATCAGACCATGGGTCAATTTCACCAAACTCTAAGTACATTAAGGTCTATAATAAGGCTGGCGATGGATCGTAGGGCTGCGATGGATCGTGGCTACGATGGGTGCTGTGATGAATTTCACCAAACATATCGTAAGCGTGATGCGTTTGATTATCGATTAGTCATATTTGCATATTTACTCTAAGGCTGTTTGCTGTGCTGAATTATGTTTATAATAAAACTGTCGTCGTCTACACGAGTGTAAAAAATATCCATGTCCGTTCTGCGTAGTGCATGCGCGCGCGTTAAATTTGGCGCGCAGCTTGCGGGATCCGTACCCAATACATTTTGTGCAGTCACCAAGTGTGTGGACAGTTTTTGTTTTTCGCGTTAAGTTGCGCGTACAACACGGTAGCATCATTCAAATTTTTATTGCACGGGTACACGTACACGAAGTTGTGGCCGACGTAGAAAATGGATGGCCAACTGCAGCTTAGCTGTTGCGTTTTTGTGGGCACGAATGCACGCACGCACCAACCCAACCAAACACACAACCACGAACGCACCCGTTCGCCACGGCACAGTGCTCATTCATGCAGCGCCCTCAAGAGGTCAACACATTCGCCTCTTGAGGGCGCTGTTCAACAAATGCATACTGTCATGGCCGTTATCGTTGTGGATTTGGGTCGCCGATCCGATAGATATATGTGGTAAATAACCGATAATGACACCAGTGGCTACCGAATCACTGTAGGTGACTTTTGTTTTTGTCCTGGCGACACAATGTTTTGTCCGGGCGCTAACGGTACCTCTGATAATTTTGTCCGGGCGACGCGCCCGGACAAAACCGGTAGTGGAGATCACTGCAGAAATAATTAAGGGGCCAATTTCATAAAGCTGTTTAGCAGAAAAATTTGCTTAATCCAAAATTTGCTTGCTTTATAAAAATGGGTTGATAGTCAAAATTGCATGTCAACTTGTGTTTTTAGCAAGAATGGCAGAACACCAACCAGTCAATTGTAATACAAATCACATAAGATTTTGACTGAAACCCATTTTTATAACGCAAACAAACTTAAATGGATTAAGCAAATTGTTCTGCTAAAGCTTTATGAAATTGACCCCTGATTGGAGACAGAACCCACAATGAACATACCGGTAAGATGTTATCTGGTTTTTGTCCATTTTTATCTACCGGTAATAACTGGTTGATTGACATAATTGTTGTTTTCTGGCAATTTGCTTAAATTTCAGGAATCATTCCGTTTACACCCATTCCACTTGCACTGCATCATACATGTATAACCGGTTCAGGGAATCTTTCCATCAATAACCCAACTGGAAGCACCATCAATATACTCCAGATCAAAGGGAAAGGTACATGTAGTGTCGTTTTTCAACTGTTACATGCAAGATCAAAAACCCAAAACGAACACAAATTTTGTGATTAATTTTGTGAATGTCTTTTTATAGATGGTTTTGCCATATACATGTATCAGCTGTTATTTTCATTCAGATGTATAAGTATTAATTGTTTAAATACGATTATCACCACTTTATATATTTCTGTTTTGTTGAAGATTATGCCCAATTATTGCATCATTCTGGCCACCCCACTGTAGGCATGTTGGAGAGTGCACAGAGAGAATCACATCGAGTAGAGCTCCAAGATGCTGGAAAACAAACATCGGGTAAACAAAGAACCTATATCACTATGTTGAATGTCTTAAAGTTATGAACATTTTAAATGAGCTTGTCCAGATTTTTTTCCAAAAAGTGGATTTCATTCTAACCTAACAATTACATAAAATACCTCCCCTAAATACCATCCATGTGAAGAAAACATGAAATTCGCAATCTCCAATTGGGATACATGTAGAAGCAAAAAGGTTGGTGTAATCACTGCACTGCTTTGTAACCGATAAAGCAGTTCACTAAACTGTAACTATACGGACTGAGTGCTCGAAATTTCAGAATGTTAACGAGAAAAATATGACACATGATATGGTACCGGTACAGCGTTCGAATTAGCACTGGTCCGTTGGCCAAATGACAGTTGAAATTGTCTCGGGCCAGCTGGAAAGCCTCTCCAAATGGAATTGTCCGGCTGGACAGTTAAAATAAGACTCGTGCCACATATAAAATTTCTTTTGTAAAAAAAGACCACGTTAAGGCCAGATTGATGAAAAAACTTTGATCATTCTTCAGACTCCCACGGCCATAAAAACCACTTACGATACCGAACTTGTACTGGGGAGAACTTAAAGTATGCCTACCTAATTTTTATATTCACAAACGTGGTTAATGCAAACATTAAAAGTCGAGTATGTTTAAAAAGAACAACCATAAATTAACGGTAACCGGGCCACGTGAAATTTCGACAGGCCAGTGAAGACTAAAGCCAACTGGCCCTGTTGGCCAGCTAGGAAAAGGGCAAACGCTGCCGGTATCAACATCTCAACACCTCTGGGAAATTGTGATCTGGTCATGCTCCTTTAAGCACCTTTCTATTTGGACATGTTGGATTTGGTAACATGTCTTCACCCATATGAAGGTGTCAACTAAAATCTCTGTGTTTTGTTTGATCTTGTAGATAATGCATCTTGAAAACAGTTGAAACCAGAATTTATTACAAAATTTGTCCATTTTAGTGATTTGTATACAGGTTGAAAATTTAACCAAAATTATATGGGACGAAATGTTCTAATATGTGTGGACGTTTTAACTATGCCAGATTTATTGACGTCATCACATGCACCCTGATTACGTAAAAAGATTAAGGTCATTTGGTGCACGATCTGAGACCATAGTGGCTTATTGGGGGCCCCTATTGCCTCTTTGCCGAATCCTATCGAAGCTGGGACACTGCCGTTTCTTGGGCCATTGGACTTGCCCTTAGGCTTTCCATCTCTTTTCCTAGCTTTCTTTGGTAGGATCGTGAGAAAAGAAATTCCTCCCGGCCTAGAGCCAAAAGCCAAAAACAGGAGGACTCCAGGACACACTTGGTCCAACCGGGAATGTGTGACAGGGCTCCCCTCCCCCCCCCCCCCCCCCCCCCCCCCCCACCCCCCCACCCCCCCCACTCCCCCCACCCCCGGCTGTAGGCTGATACGGCTGTAGGCTGGGAAAAAAAGCCTACAGGCAAGTACCTTTTAAAATAAGTTGTCTTTCTGAGGGTGCTTTCCGTATACATGTACATATTATCCCATACCAGGTGAAACAGAAGACCAGCGTTTGAGCCCAAATGTCTTGAAGAGGTTCGCCGACTGCATGCATGCTAAGAAATGGAGGTGTGTCTTCACAGATCTTATGTCCAACTACTCTGGGCAGCAGCCAGTCAGCGTCATAATTGGGGACATTGAGGAGAGTTATCCACAGCAGCCAGTGAAGCAAAGGTATCAGGCGCTTTGTACTTGGCGAGAGAAGATGGGAGATGAAGCTACATGGCAAGTCCTTATGGAAACCTTGGAGAAGAATGACTACCAAAACCCGTATGATGGAGAATCTAGCCATCGGTCAGGATCTATAAAGGATCCAAGCAAATCGGAGCAGGAACATACTGGTGAGTACACATCAGAGTCAAATACTGAGTAGGAGATAAGCTCTGTTAATATCAGCATTTTGCCGATATAGATCGGCATCTAAATGTAAACTAAAACCGATAGGGCCTATCAAATATTAAAGCAGTTTTTTAATGTACAAATTAGTGGTGCAGTTGTTCCTCACTGATTTAGGCTTTTCTTTCTCAAAATCTCTGAGGAAATAAAGATTCTGGAGTTTGTACCCGAGACCTTACCGGAATGGCTGAATAAAGCCAGTAAGGACAGTAATAGCAAGTCTTGGAAATTTTGCAAGGCACGTTTATAATGTTCACGATGTGGTACATGTAGTTGCACAAGTTTAGATGACGTTATACCCACTATACGTCACGTGACGACATGTAAACATCAGTTGCGCAATAGAATCATTCGAGACGCACCAATCTTCCAACCAACTAACGGGAGAGTCAATACACTTTTATTACAATAGCAATGCATTTTGTAACATTTTACTTTACACCCAATAACATATTCAGATGTGCTGCAGAGCGTGATCCAAAACTGGTAAACACTGGATCAGTGTTCTCCAAGTGTATATTAAAGCGTGGCGGCAGGCCATGCTTAATTTTTGACATCGGGAATCCCGCCATGCTTAAAAACTTCGCCGCCATGCCCAAAAAAAATCACTCGGTGTAATAACTGAAGCACTAGTGCATCCGAAATGCCGAAGTTCAAAGCACTAATACGCGGCCGTATCAACGGAGATGCGCCAGCGAGTTTTACGAATCATACGAAAATACCTTGGCAGCTTGATCGGCCGGTACAGTGCAGGTGGTGTAACGTACGTACAAATAGCAGGTGCAGGGAACATTCCCATCCTTAAAGGGCCCTGAAATGGCATTTTTATGAATGAAATCTGTGCTACATGTATGAAACTAGTCCATTAATTTATAATCATAAAACCCTACTTGGAAGTTGTTTGGTGGGTTAAAATCAAGGTTTTTGATTTTTATGCTAATGAATTTACATATGAGCAAAGTGGTGATGTCACATTAGGAAAACAGGAAAATCTCATTCAACTGTGCACAAAAGTTTCAACAATGTTTCTCCAACTTGCTGAATTTTTGTTTACCCATTTAGTTTTGTTCTACATGTTGCCTGTTGTAAGCCATGAGAAAACTAAGGCTGGAAACTGCAGCATTTTTCCACAATTCCTGTTTGAAGTCTTATGTTTTTTCTTTGCTTTTCTGCTGTGTGTTCCTAAAGTGACATGCCCCAAAACAGCGCCCTCTTTCTGTTAGTTTATGTGAAGACATTTTTAAAGTTTAAAAATGCCATGGGGCATCAAAATAAACCGTTAGTATTGTCTTTCTAGACAAGTAATCCTTCATATACAGCAAACACTGTGCATAAAGTTATTGAGTATTTCCTTTAACCCAACTGGATGCACCATCAATATATATCAGTCCAAAGGTACATGTACATGTATGTAGTGTCGTTTTTCAAAACCCCAAAACGAATACCTTTTGTGATTAATTTTGGGAATTTCACAAATTTCACAAATTTTTCTTTTTATAGATGGTTTTGCCATATATCGGCCGTTATTTTCATTCAGATGTATAAGTATTAATTGTTCAATAAGATTATTACCACTTTATACTTTTCTGTTTTGTTGAAGATTATGCCCAAATATTACATCATTCGGGCCACCCCACTATAGGCATGTTGGAGAGTGCACAGAGAGAATAACTGGAAAACAAACATCTAGTAAAAAAAGAACCTATATCACTATGTTGAATGTCTTAAAGTTATCAACATTTTAAATGAGCTTGTCCAGATTTGTTTTTAAAAAGTGGATTTCGTTCTAACCTAACAATAAATACCATCCATGGGAAGAAAACATGAAATTCGCAATCTCCAATTGGGATATAGAAGCAAAAAGGTTGGTGTAATCACTGCACTGCTTTGTGTAACCGATCAATTAGTTCACTAAACTGCGATGGATTTTTTACGATATCCTTGTAACTAATGCTGTAACGAAGTCCACAAGTTCGGGTTCGGTTCGGTTTTGCAAAGGTTCGATAATTTCTTCCCTTGTTCGGTTCGGGTTCGGCAAGTATTGCCGGCGGTGTGGGTTCCAGTTGAAAGCGATCATGCACGTGCAGCTAGCTTTCTTTATAAATTAGGGCCTTTGTATTTTTAAAAATCTTTTACACGATTTATTTGTCGTAATGAACAAGATAACGGCTTTGGCGGGATGAAATTGAACCGGGAAACTGAACGGAATCCGCGACTGGAGCGCAGCGCTACTGTCGGAACTTGCGGTGTGCATGCATTTTGTGATTTGTACCACGTGCAAACCATTGCGAGACTGCGTGGGATGGTATTTTTTCCTACCCTTTGGTGTTTATTTTCTGACGATTGTTTGTAGTACCCACAAGTCCAAGAAAATTGCAAATGTTGCCACGCCGCTAGAGGGCGTTTGCAATACAAATCGTTCCGATCAATCAACAATTATCGGCACATCGTGCAGATGCGTACTGCGCGGTAACTCTCTGGCTTTGCAACGTTGCGGCGATGGAGCCAATACAATATCTGATCGGCACCGATCTGGCGACCTCCGTGTAGATATCGATCATGAAGTCATGTCGGTACAGAGTCATGCATGTCGGTACGGTGGGCGCCGGCGCTGGGCTCAAAATGTGGGATCTGAATTAGCACAAGAACCAGAATTGCTTTGTACAGTGCATGACGATAGACAGTTAAACACGTAGCACTTTTGCAAGCATAAGAAGTCATTTCGAGTGGGCTTTTGACATTCAGGAAGCCAGCTCTCTTACTGTACACATTTACAGTTAAAATACGTACATGTATGATGTGAAATCCAAAGTGAAACACTCCCGAACAGCCGAACTGAGTGAAATGTTCGGTTCGGTAAAATCCCGTTCGGTTCGTCTGTTCGGTTACAGCATTACTTGTAACTATACGGATTGAGTGCTCGAAATTTCAGAATGTTAATGAGAAAAATATGACACATGATATGGTATCAAAATCTCAACACCTCTGGGAAAATGTGATCTGGTCATGCTCCTTTAAGCAGCTTTCCAATGTTCCAAAGGATTTGGTAACACGTCTTCACCCATATGAAGGTGTCAACAAAAATCTCTGTTTTGTTTAATCTTGTAGATAATGCATCTTGAAAACAGTTGAAACCAGAATTTATTACAAAATTTGTCCATTTGAGTGATTTGTATGCAAATAGAGTCGAGACAAAGTGGTTGAAAATTTAACAAAAATTCTACGGGACGAAATGTTCCAACATGTGTGGACGTTTTAACTATGCCAATTTCAATGACGTCATCACATGCACCCTGAATACGTAAAGAGATTACGGTCATTTGGTGCACGATCTGAGAACATAGTGGCTTATGTGGGCCTCTAGTGTCTCCTTGCTCAATCCTATCGAAGCCGAGACACTGCCGTTTCTTGGGCCATTGGACTTGCCCTTAGGCTTTCCAGCTCTTTTCCCAGCTTTCTTTGGTAGGATCGTGAGATGAGAAATTCATCCCGGTTTGAAGCCAAAAGCCCAAAACTGTGGTCGACCCTAACAGTACTACTCGAGGGCCCTGTTTCACTAAACAGTACTAAACAAAAAAAACGCCGCGATTGAGTCTACGAAGCTGAATTGTGACCTTTGACCTGCCAAAAAAAAATAAAAATCTTTGCCGCGTAAATTTTCGTCCGTCAGCAAAAGATCGAAAGTCATCAGAATAAACCTTATCAATGTTGCTCATTTTCACGAAAACCAAAAAGAGTTCAAGAACCAACCTCCCACCACTTTATCTTCAATACATATCGAACATACTGACAAACTTGTCCCGAAACAAAAATGTTCCCTCCCCAGCTGGCGAGTCCGTGTAACACAGACTTGCAGTGCAGAACACTCAATCCAACCACGCCGTAGCTACATGTATACGGCGCGTGTTGCATTGCGCATACCGAGCTGCGAGCGCGGTACACCCCTTAGGCCAAACAAAATAAATGGTTTGTTTACGGTAACCCGACCGACCTGAAATTTTTGAGGCCAAATTGCCGACCTCAAACTTTTTATTGCCAATTTTCAAGTTGATATAAAAATGAGCACTAGCCTATTTGCAATAATTTCCAACGAACATAACAATTTCTGCACTTGAAGCTGACTATAATTTGACACAAACATACCTGTCACGAAGGCCCTACACCTGTTTTGCGCAGAATTTTCCGATACGCAGCGCTACGTACGATCTTTATTGTCGTAAAATTTCACGCACAAAAAAAAATCACACACAACATTCACGACTGTCGCGAAAAACTTCACGCAAACTTTTTTTACAACCGTATTATGCCCCTCCAGGGCCACTATAATCTTTGGTGGTTAATAATAGATTAAATATCAGAGGTGTGAAATCTCCGGTTTTTAGCGGATTTCCGCTTTTTAATGAGCGTGCATGCCATAATTTATTTGTTTTGCGCTCCGTATTTTATTTTCCGTTTTTTTTGCTCTACAAAAAAAGTACAACGGGCCATATTTTTTTACCGAGCATAAACAGCGCCCTCAATTGATTCATGTCGTTAAGCAAACTTGTGCTAGTCCCCAAGCAAGTGCAATGGCATTCGGCGCTTGTGTATGTAGTGTATGCTAAATGTGCAGTGGTGCCGCGTGTGTGACTGCAGCGAGTGGCTAAACTCTAATCGCCATCTTTTCCTGCATCGCAAACCGGAAGCGGCTGTTCGTGCATCGCGTGCGTGTGTGGTGTGTGATGCGCGCGTAGGGCGCTACATACACCGCGCTCATGATCGGCAGGCCGGGGCAATCCCTGCGCTCAGCAGGCCGGGGAGATCCCCGCGCGCGATGCGGCAAGCAGCGGGCAACGAACCAATTTTACTGGCCGCTTTCGCTTGCCTGTCTTCAACGATCAATGTTGCCTAGATTCTTTTTAATATTATCCACACGTGTACAAGGTAAATAGGCCTATTTAAAACAAAACTGGTTCTTGGGATAGTAAACATGTTTTTTTTGACATTGCACATGCACAATGTTGTTAAACGATCTCAAAAGTTGAAGCACTCGTAGTCTGTAACGCCTCTTCCCCGCCCCCTCCCTCAAGGAAGCCACGCCCCGAGAGCTGTAATTAAAAAACAAAAAAGGCAGTGCCAAGTTTAATTCTAAATTTTAAGGTTGTTTTGTTATTGAACTCTTTCTTTTTGCGTATTTTGAAGAATGAACAGATAAACTTAACTTACCTCCGAGTCAACTCTGGGTCAGGCTGAAGTTTTCTTTGGAGTAAATTACCCATGGGTACAAGCTGGACTTGGAATTAGGAAGCTCTTTGCCTCGCAAATGCATTTTAATACCCAGAGACTCACAATTCATGTACACATTTTCGTTAGATTTCGACAGCCAGACACATTCAAAACAATGTTTTTACATGAATTGTGAGTTTCGGCTCTGTTAATGTTATGGTATACACCTTGCATTACTGAGCCTACTGAGTGAAAAAAAAGACGATTTTGCACCCAGCAACCCGGAGGTTCATCAGTCTGGGTAAAATGCAAGTAAGTGTACAACAATGGAATGAAATGTAAACCAAATATACCTTCTCAAATTGAAAATTGCTGAAATACATGTTCACATTCAAAACAGCACTGATCTACATAGGTCTAAATTGTGCCCTTTTATTGAAAGGGGGGTACCCGCTGACAAAGTGCGAGAGATTTGACCACCTTCTGTATTGGCATATGTTTTCTTTCTTATTTTTTTCAGTCAATGCCGATTTTACCAGTTTCCAAATTGAGACAATTCTTTATGACTTTAATAAACAAAATAGAAATGAGTACATGAGTACATGAACATGGTTAATAGTGTTAATAGTGAGTTTCAAACATTGCAAAAAAACACGCAAATGCATGAACTGAAATGTAAAAATAAATGACAAAATAAAATTATTTTCCTACCTACCTACCTGGATTTTTTTTAGGCCGTTACCGTAAACGAACCATTTATTTTGTTTGGCCTTACGAAAATGTCCTGTGGTATTCCTGTTGTACTGCTGTGGTACATGTAATTACCACAGGGTACCACACAGATTTGTGTGGTAATGCCAATGCCAGATATCCTGATCCTGTGGTAATCTTGTGGTACAGATAGATACCACAGAAAAAAACATTATCACAAGAGTACCACACAGGTTTGTGTAGTAATGTCAATGCCAAATATCCTGGTCCTGTGGTGTTCTTGTGGTACATGTAAATACCACAGCAATTACCACAAGAAAAATATTCCAACAGAGTGCCAAATGATTTCTGTGGTAAAGTAATAACACAGAACACCCCATCCTGTCGTTTTATTGTAAAATGAATGAAACTAGAATTACCACAGGAACATTACAACAGGTACACATGTACCATATAACCAGAACAGGAACCGATTACCACAGAAAGGAGTACCACAGGAACCGATTACCACACGAACGAGTACCACAGGGACGCGTACCACAGGAACCGATTACTATACGAACGAGTACCACAGGGACGCGTACCACAGGAACCAGAGTACCACAGGAACCGAGTACCACAGGAACCGAGTACCACAGGGACGCGTACCACAGGAACCGATTACCACACGAACGAGTACCACAGGGACGCGTACCACAGGAACCAGAGTACCACAGGAACCAGAGTACCACAGGAACCAGAGTACCACAGGAACCGATTACCACACGAACGAGTACCACAGGGACGCGTACCACAGGAACCAGAGTACCACATGAACCGATTACCACACGAACCGAGTACCACAGGGACGCGTACCACAGCAGAGTACCACAGGAACTGATTACCACACGAACGAGTACCACAGGGACGCGTACCACAGGAACCAGAGTACCACAGGAACCAGAGTACCACAGGAACCAGAGTACCACAGGAACCGATTACCACACGAACAGAGTACCACAAAAAGAACCACAGGAACAAGTGGACATGAATATGCAAATCGGAAACACAATGTACCAATTTACTGTAATGCACATTGTCGGATGCCATGTATACATAATGTATTATGTTCTGAATTGAAATTGTACTCATTTATCAAATAGAAATATGCATCAATACTTTTTGCATAATGCCATACTTAAAGCATAATGGCCTCTTTTTAGGTGATCGGGCTCAACCCGATCACCTATTGATATTGTACGATTTATTTGTCTTTTTTTTGTTTTTTGTTTTTCCTTCTTTTTCCACTCAAACGTTTCCAGAGCTTTTCTTCGAAACGGTTCAAGCTATCAACTTGAAACTTGGTAGGAACATCAACCCCAATGTGAAGGTGTGCATACAAGTGTGACGTCACCGTGACGTCATCGGGTATCAAATTACAACAAAAAAATGACCAAAATATGCATATTTTAAAATGCTTCCGTCTGGAAAACCACGTGACTCATGATCTTCGTATTTGGCAGGCTTATATATCAGATTATGGCCAACAATTTTCTTCGTGTGGGCATTTTCATCTGACCCTTCCTTCTGGGGTCAATTTGAGGTCAAAGTTCAACGAAAACGAAAATCTCAATTTTTGCACTTATTGAGTAACAATGCCCATCAAACCAAGCTGAATCTTTAAGAAAATAGGTACAGGCATAGGTCCTATGGCAGACTTTCACCAGCGTGTATATTAGTATGATGGCATCAAGCGTGACGTCATCGTGACGTCATCAGGTATCAAATTACACACCCCAAAAAACCAAAATATGCATATTTTAAAATGCTTCCGTCTCGAAAACCACGTGACCCAGGATCTTCGTATTTAGCAGGTTTATAGATGACACTCTGGGCTACAATTTTCTTTGTGTGGGCATTTTCATCTGACCTTTCCTTCTGTGGTCAATTTGAGGTCAAAGTTCAACGAAAACGAAAATCTCAATTTTTACACTTACCAGCAACAATGCCCATCAAACCAAGCTGAATCGTTAGTAAATTAGATACAGACATAGGCCCTACGGCAGACTTTCACCAGCATGTATAGTATCATGATGGCATCAAGTGTGACGTAATCATGACGTCATCAGGTGTCAAATTACAAAAATTCAAAGGTTATTATTTTCAAAATTCATATCTCAAGAACCGTAATAGATACTTGAACAATTCTTTCACAACATGATAAGTCTAAATGAACTGAACAAATCATACGATGTCATGACCCCTGTGTGACGCCTACTTCCGGTCCAAACCGGAAGTTGTTCGAAAATGTGCAATTTTTTAGCATTTTGAATGCAAATAGATTCAAAGTGGTAGTGAATTTGACCATATTTCTACGGAACGAAATGTTTCCACACATGTGGACCTTTTGACTATACCATTGGTGACGTCATCACATGGACGGTGGTTACGTAATGTGGTGTCAAATTACGCAAATTTGAAGCTGAATTGTTTTAAAATGCTGTATCTTGAGAACTACAACAGATATTGGTATGATTCCTTCGCCACATTTAAGAACTTGATGTTTATAAAATTGTTGAACAATTTGTGCACAAAATTGTGACGTCATGATGTCGTCACAGGTGTCAAATTACAAAAATTAAAAGGTTATTATTTCAAAAATTCATATCTCAAGAATTGTAATAGATACTTGAACAATTCTTTCACAGCATGATAGGTCTCAATGAACTGAACAAATCATACAATGACATGACCCCTGTGTAACCCAAACCTCCGGTCCAAACCGGAAGAGGTTCGAAAATGTACAAGTTTTTAGCATTTTGAGTGCAAATAGAGCCAAAGTGGTAGGGAATTTGACCATAGTTCTACGGAACGAAATGTTCCCTCACATGTGGACTTTATGACTACATATATACCACTGATGACGTCATCACGTGCACGGTGGTTACGTAATATGATCTCAAATGACAATCTTTAGAACTGTAATATATATTGGAAAGATTCTTTCACCACATATACATGTAAAAACTTGTTCTTCAGTAGATACTTGAACAATCTGTGCACACAATAGTAACGTTATGATGAGATTGACTGCCAATAATGACGTCATCAGATACACAATTTCAGCGTTGAATAGTCAGAGTCATGTCTTGAGAATTCCAATACTTTTTCAACATCAAACAACTCAAGTTTTCAAACAATCTCAAAACTGTGTCGTCATCATCATTTCAATGTTTATGTCACCCGATCACCTTGCGTTTGTAAAAAACACAAACGCGAAGCTCTAGTTTGTTTTATGTTTGTTTTTACCCGTGACCAACCATGGATAGATAGCTGCATTTGGCCAATGGCCTGGTAAACATTTAAGTCTTGAGCACTAAACATTCCGACACAAGTTAATGCTCTTTGCAGTGGTTCTTGTGGGCACAGAATGAACAACACTGGTTCAACCCCGAACCACTGCTGAACCGACCTTATAGTCTGGTTTGGCAGCTTTAAGTTGGACAAACCAAACAAAAAATTGGTAAGATTTCGATTGACTTGATTGTTATCACAGGAATATCACCACGAGAATGTTACTACAGGAATTTTACCACAGGAAATTTACCACAGGAAATTTACCACAGGAAATTTACCACAGGAACTTCCTGTGGTAATGTCCTGTGGTATATGTCCCAAAATACCACAGGAATATTCCTGTGGTAATGTCCTGTGGTATTTTTTTTTTGGTAATACCACAGGACATTTTCGTAAGGGACGGACTCCCCCACTACGAAGGAAATCCCCGATGATTTCTCGCATTTGCAAAATGTTTGTTTCGGGACATGTTTGTCAGTATGTTTGATATGTATTGACGATAAAGTGGTGGGAGGTTGGTTCTTGAACTATTTTTGGTTTTCGTGACCAAATGCACCATTAGCCGGGCAATTTTGTCATCCAATACCATGATGCATTGCGAACGTCGACAAGGATTATTGTCTCATTTTAACATAATTTTGACTATTGTAGGAGAAAATGGGGAAGGTATGGTATTAACCTTTTTCTTAAGACTACATAGAAGTAAAATATTGAAAGTGACATGATTTTAGTTGAAATTTGTGATCGAAATTGTATTTGATTCCGAGGAACAATTACATGCACAGTGCAATGCATTGCATGCCAGACGGTGTATTAAACATCTAATAGATTGAATGCGACACTCGTCACTGTGACTGCTATAATTATTTTAGGCCCTATCTAATACAATTAAAGCGGAGGCCGGGCAGCGTGTGCGATGTCCTGCCTATGTCACTGCGATACCCCGGCCGATTTCCGGCCGGGCGCCGCCAAGTCAGCCAGACGCCGGGCGGGGCCCGGCCGGCATCTGAGCAGCGTCTGGACGGCGCCTGGGCGATATATGGATTGTCTGGGTTGTCAAAAATTTGACCCGGAGCCCGCCCGATTTGTGCGATGCCCTGCCGGACATCGGCCAGGCATCGACCGATTAATTGGCGATCAGTTTGCGATGCGAAACGCCGCACCAGGTTTTAAGTCCGAGTTAAAAGTAACTCAATGCCCGCCCGCCCGATGCCCAAAAATTACACGGCAGCTGCAAGGAGTCCCGTGGGTCCCCGGCCGAAAATGCCTAGAAATCCGTCGCAAACTACTCGCAAACCCATCGCAAGCTAATTGTGACTGGGGTATTAGCATGGATTTGGAACTATAGATGTGACAATTAAAACCTAGCGCTTAAGACCTAAGTCACTATAATAATCAATTTACAAGAACAGTTCCTAAGTCTCGTCTCGACGAGACGTATGCTAAGACCTGTATGCAACTTAGTAAGATGGGTACTAAGTGCCGTATGCGTCTTAGTGGTATTTTTTAAACTCCCGCTAAGATGCATCTTACACTAAGTCCTAAAACCGGACTTAATCGGCCAGTATCCGGCAGGCACTCGTCCGATGTCCTGCCTATGTCACTTAGGCCATGGGCCAAAGGCCCGTATCTTGCAGTTTCGTCTTTACTTTTTAAGGGCAACTTCATTTTTCGGATATAAGTAGTTTGAGACATACTGAATAATATTTCACTTGTTCACATTTGAACCATTTGCACGTAACTTAGAAATAAAGGTCAGAAAAATCGACTCTTTAAGCCGCTTTCTCGCGCGGTTTTTCTCAACCTCGAGCTATCGCTGCCACTGCAAAATGCAGTGTCGTCGCGTTAATCTGGACACGAGTTAGGATTACAATAGACTGGATCCCGATCCACCCGGGCCCAATAAAGCTCAGTGCCCTGGCCGTACCAATGTGTATTGACATGATTGAGATTGAAAAAGGAACCCATTTGCAGTCAGTACCAGTAGGTCTATGCCCATTAGCAATGAATAATTATGTGACTGCAATCGCAATATACATGTAGGGGTTGGGCCAAAATTTGTAAGAGGCCTACCGGTAGAAATATTGAGCTTCGCCTTCGTCTTTTAAACTTGAATAAGTGATTATTTTTAGGTATTATAATCCAGGAACCGCCGCACCGGGTTTTAATAAATAAATTTGATACAAATGTTGACAAATGTCCACAAATTTTGGAAATCTGGATGCAGTAAAAAGCAACTTGACTCCTCCAGGATTCGAACTGCGGACCTTCTGATCAACGTGCAGATGCCCTACCAATTGAGCTATTTGTATCGAATTCGATCGTCTTAACTTTTTAAGTGATCTTCATACTATGCCGTGAACCGCTGGTCCACATTGCACGTAATTGTTTACATTATTAATGCAAAATGACCCTGTGCTAGTTGGACTGGGAGGATTCAGGATTTGCCCGTTTTTGGTCAAAAACAGTATTTTGACCATAGTGCCTGCAAATGCTTTCAGAGTTGACATACATGTACAATGGTGCACAGTTTCAATAATGTTGAATCCGAATCTTATGTTCGCTGCTTGTAAGTTGTAGGCCCAATAGGTTAACACAGGAGAAACAATACTTATTTTGAGATTTGTTTGCAATTTTTTTTGTCAAAATAGTGACATTTTGCCATTAATACCTTTGTTTTGTCAATGGGGAACGAGTGGACACGTTTTTAAGTTAAATTACATGTACGGCTAGGGGCCTATCATGCATTTTTCCTTGCCATTTTATAGCACTTCCTTTATTTTTTTCTAGCGGGAATCTGGAGAGGCACTGGATTTTTGCTGGGGGAACGCGGCCCGAAACACCCTCCGAAACACCCCACCCCGGCCCATGTTTAGTTTATAAGTTCAACTGCACGCGTACGTGTTTATAAATTTGCAGACACTTTAACACAGTGAAAACAATCCACGGTGTAATTCTTTTTTAAAAGCACAGCAGGCTCGTCAGTAGTGCGCGGGCGCCAAGTTCATCCCACGAAATACGCAGTTCCATTATTTTTCTATAGAGCTTCGTAATTCGTGCCACGAATTTGGCGCGCGCGCAATGCTGACGAACGTCCAAGTCTATAACTTAATGACACATTACAAAATTATTTTGCGTGTATGGGGGCGCTCTCAAGGGCAAAATCTGTTTTCTGAATTAGTCTGAATTCAACATTTTTAAGCATAATAAAAGCACAAAAGTTTCTTCATTCAAGCACTCTAATGACACTTTAATGTGTATGTGTATACACTGAAAAGGACAGTAGCTACACGTTTCCATGTTGCGAACACCCTTTTTCTTGTCTAGTCTTAGGCCTATATGCTTAAAATTATTTTATTGAACTTTACGTGGTACAAAATGAGATCACAAACTGTCAAATACATTAAACATGACATCTGGAACAGTGTTATTTTGGTATAGCTCCAACAATCACCAAACCGCGGGCAGAATATTAGACTGAAAACGATAGGCAGCGCGAGCGCGAGCACAGCCTCCGGGTGAGTGCTTATAAACCCAGCACAGTTCGATTTCCTGAGCGAATTCGTTATTCTTCTCAACTAATTCCCGCTGAATGGCATTAATCAACTTCTCTTTATGGTTATACAGTCACGAAATGTCTGCCAACCGAGTGGGTTATCGGCCTAATCCCCTTTTAATTGTCAATCGAATGACGAACGGACGTTTGGCACGGCCAGCTAGGGTGGAGTGGGAACCAGTCTATTGTAATCCTCACTCGTGTCCAGATTACCGCGACGATACTGCATTTTGCAATGGATAGATAGATCGAGGTTGAGAAAAACCGTACAAGAAAGCGACCAAAATCCCCGATTTTTCTGACCTTTATTTCTAATTTACGAGCAGATAGTTCAAATGTTAACATGTGAAATATTATTAAGCATGTCCCAAACTACTTATATCCGAAAAATAAAGTTGCCCCTAAAAAGTAAAGACGAAACTCGATTTCTAGGCTCTTACAACATGTACAGATTTTGGCCCATGGCCTAACTGCGATACCCCGGCCGATTTCGTGCCGGGCGCTGCCAAGTCAGCCAGACGCCGGGCGGGGCCCGGCCGGCATCTGAGCAGCATCTGGACGGCGTGGGGTGTTATGGCCGGGCGGTCTAGTACGTCGAACTTAAAGTTTCTGTGCTAGTACCATAATGTACCGGTAGGTTCGATTCCGGGCCGGGACGGGTTGTGGCACCTGAGCCCTTGAGCAAGGCACTCAACCACACTTGCTGCCATTCCTGTAATTGGCGGTTCTCCGCTGTTGGATGTGGTAAATAAATAAATAAATAAATAAGGATGCTTAAGTCGCATCTTAGTGCTTAGTGCTTAGTGAAACAGGGCCCAGGACACATTTGGTCCAACCGTGAATGTACATGTATGACAGGGTCCCCCTTAAAGATAGTATACATGATTGGTAAACTGTTACAAATAGTTTTATCCCCCTGTGTGATTGAAGATATGCATGATTAAAACCAACCTGAGCAAAAACCAGCTCCGTACTTCGTCTAACGTTTGAGAAAACAGTCAAAAAAGGGTTTGCAGTAATTTCGCCCCAAAAACCACTTCGCCCTGAACCATTTCGCCCTGAACCACGGCCTGTGCACGAAGTGGTTTTGGGGCGAAGTGGCATTTGGCGATGTAGTGTTTGGACGAAGTAATTTGGGGCAAAATGGCACTCGGGCGAAGTGGTTTGGGGCGAAATTAAAGGCAGTATACATCATTGGTAATCTCGAAAATCAGAAATGTTCACAGATTTACGCCTAACTTACACAATATAAACATGATGACCGTAGAAAACTTCCCCTGAAATGGTTTTGTCTGAAGTGCTATAGTCTTTGAGAAATGAATAAATCAATTTGTTTTCGTCTCATGAGACGAAAACTCAATTCGCCCCAAAACCATTTCGCCCAAGTGCCATTTCGCCCCAAACCACTTCGCCCGAGTGTTATTTCGCCCCAAGTTACTTCGTCCAAACACTAACATGTACATCGCCCAAATGCCACTTCGCCCCAAAACCACTTCGTGCACAGGCCGTGGTTCAGGGCGAAATGGTTCAGGGCGAAGTGGTTTTGGGGCGAAATGACTGCAAACCCTTTTTTGACTGTTTTCTCAAAAGTTAGACGAAGTACGGACCTGGTTTTTGCTCAGGTTGGTTTTAATCATGCATATCTTCAATCACACAGGGGGATAAAACTATTTGTAACAGTTTACAATCGTGTATACTATCTTTAAGCACTCATTTTATCCTGATACGGCTGTGGGCTGGAAAAAAAGCCTACAGGCAAATATAGTCTAGAATATTAGTTATTTTTAAAAGTACCTTTTAAAATCAGTTGTCTTTCTGAGGGTGCTTTCCGTATACATATTATCCCATACCAGGTGAAACAGAAGACCAGCGTTTAAGCCCAAATGTCTTGAAGAGGTTCGCCGACTGCATGCATGCTAAGAAATGGAGGTGTGTCTTCACAGATCTTATGTCCAACTACTCTGGGCAGCAGCCAGTCGGTGTCATAATTGGGGACATTGAGGAGAGTTATCCACAGCAGCCAGTGAAGCAAAGGTATCAGGCGCTTTGTACTTGGCGAGAGAAGATGGGAGATGAAGCTACAAGGCAAGTCCTTATGGAAACCTTGGAGAAGAATGACTACCAAAACCCGTATGATGGAGAATCTAGCCATCGGTCAGGATCTATAAAGGATCCAAGCAAATCGGAGCAGGAACATACTGGTGAGTACACATCAGAGTCAAATACTGAGTAGGAGATACAGTGTAAGCTCCGTTAATATCAGCATTTTGCCGATAATTATAGATATATATATCGGCGTCTACACATCAACTAAAACCGATAAGGCCTATCAAATATTCGATGACCAAAGAAAGTCCCTTTTCTACATGTGTTGTACCTGCGGTAAACTGGATGAAGGGGGATGAATAACGTAATGTGAGCCCTGCCTTAATATAACACTTCTTTATTTATAATTTATTTCATTTACTAAAATCAACGCCGATTCCAGATTTCTCAACGCACAGAATTTTCTGAACACGTAGATATGGGATACTGGGCCAGATTTCAATTTGCGTCATTCAAATAATTGAATGTGCGTAACGTTTCATTTAAAGGATTACAAATACGTTATTATAGGCTTTCAGTTACGTTGCCAATTGTTACGAATGTGCAATCCAATTCTCAGAGAAATAAGTTTTTATTGCGACACGGGCTGATTTGAATATTAATTTTCATTTGTGATAATTTAAATTTGCATATTCTGCATTCAATTTGTATAATAAAGTATAGATGCATATCATAATATAACTTTGATTAATTAATCAATCTATTGTAGACAATTGAGCATCAATGATTTTGTTCTTATATTCATACAATGGATCAAAATGATCTTGTAAAGGAAATAAAATCTTGCACTGTAAAAAAATATTGGGCAAATTAATCCTCTTTTAAAGACGCAGACTCGTCAATGTGCGAGGAACAAATTTTTGCCACGAAATTCACCGCACTCCAGTTGGGCAGTCAGTAGTCTTGGTGCAAGACGTATCTGCGTGATGTTTGTCACTGACCGCCGCGCGCTAACCGACGATCACCGACAATCGCCAAGAGAGGGCGCCATACACACTGCTGCTCGCAGAAACGTCTTGGGACATTTGTCGAACGTTGGTACTTGTATGTGACACTGTGTGACCTCTAACCTAAGATTACCGGTATGCATTATAGAGGTCAACAGAGTTCCACATAATGAGCCTGCCAGCCTGGCAACTTTCTGTACGTGCCCGCACAGCTATGGCGTGTAAAACGTTACAAAATTCAATAATGCACAAATATATGTGCGATGTTTGATATTATGTGCGATGTTTTGTCATATGCGATGTTGAAAATATATGTGCGATATTTCGACATAATGACGTGCGATATTACAATGGAACATCATACATGTACAACTTTGTGTGGGGTCGCCTTTAATATGTGTGCGGTGTTCGTGATATGTATGTGATGATCTTTTAATATATGTGCGTAAACGGAATTGTGGGTAGCACCCAGCTATTGTGTGTATCACGTGATGAGATACATGTACATGTACATGTACACTTGAGCGATGATGAACGTTTCTCCTCTGTTTATGACACTTGGCTGGCCGGCCTTGCTGATAATGGAATAATGTTCAGTATTATGCGATAAAGATCAGAAAAGAGGTCAAACCAGTAAACTGTTTCCCTGCACTTAAGCAATGGACGTTTCGGATTACCAGCTAATGTTTAGACGCAGTTACCATGGTAAATGATGTCACATTGCGGTGTTCTGTTATGTCTATTTGTAGAGCAACAGGCACTGGTTTTGTTCAATAATAAACTGGTAACAATGAAGTTTTTAAGATTCTGTATAGGATGTATGGCATTGCTGGACTGTTTTAAAATAACCTTACTTTTAATAAAACCAAAACAGTGTCAACTATTCTGCTCATCAGAATTTTTGAGGCATATAAATAATACTTTCTGAGGTTATAGTAAGCATGTTTCGGACGTTACAGTATAGTGTTAACACACACGTTTGTATCATTGGACAAGTTCAAAAAATGGGAAAATCTTTGTGGGTTGAGTGGTTAAGACATTTGCCTATAAGTGCCTACGTCCTGCCCAAGCAAGCTTTTCTAGTGTTTCGGGAGGCCATGACATATGGAAACGTTTTACGGGATTTGTCTCATTAAAGAATTTGACCCAGCAAGCACTCTGTGGTTTCCACAGGAGTGAGGTATGTACAAGGCCACGCGCCACTGACCTTTTAGTGCGCGGTTGGTCCATTGCGGGAATGGGTAAGTAAACCTTGGCACAGCCTCAGTTTTACGCAGCTGACCAATAAAGAAAAATACTACACTTACCTCATTTTTGACAATGTTTGTAAAACAGAATAAAATAATTTCTTAGAATCACTGCTGGCATGGATGTCCGAAGCAGTACCTGGTTTTAATGTATAAATTTTGGCACGCCAATCCACAAACCCCCAGAATGTTTAATGGTACGATCCAGTAAAACCTACAGAAACAATTGTTTTATTTGTAAAATAATGTTTAAAATTGGACCAAAAACTTAAAAGATAACTTAACAAATAGTAATATACATATAATTAATAATTAAAATGTACACCATATATCGTGCATTTGTAGTATTTGACGATAAAAGACAATGGAAAGTAAGTTGATGACGTCACAAAGCCGTTTTGCGTGCTTGAGCATCCGGGACCTTTGCGTGAAAGGTCATTTGAGACGCTAGCTGTCAATGGTCAACCTTTTTAATTCCCTTTTTTCCGACGAAAGTGTATAACCAATCAAAAAAGGTTTTGTATCACAAGAAAGCTAATAATCAACATATTCATAAGCCGCTAGGCCCAAATCAACCTGGTCAAAATTAAACGAGTGAGGGCTTGTGAAAGTCGGCGGTGTGCACAAAAACTCGCCGTTTTGCCAACTTTCCCACGCAAAAACGACGACATTGTGCAGGTTTATAAGGTTTTTTCCGACGAAACCGAGGAACGTACTGCTATTATTTGTATGTTTTGGGTTTGAAAAATAGTTATTCAAATGAATTCCGGGCGGCCCAATGCTTGAAATGAACGTACTTTTTTATAATATCACCTTTTCGTGAAAAAAATGACAATTTTCTCTATGCACGCATGTCGGAGTGAGCAGATGAGACAACGTTTCCATATGTTACAGTGCTAATAAAGCTACATGTACATGTATCAGGCATATGTGTCAAAACAAGCCCTAATTAACATTGGTTCTCCCCAATGCAAGCCAAATCACCTTCCCTCATCATATTCTTAATAATATTTAATAAATCATCTGGTTAAAACTTTTTGTTTGCAGCCAAATTTCTAAAATTATTTTCATTATAAACCGACATACATTGTACATGCACTTACGGTATTACATGTATTGCATAATGGCGAAATGATACCCAAACACTCTGGTTCATCTCAAGATTAAATACTCAAAGATAACATGTTTCCACTTTGTTTATGCATTTTGACAATTTACAATGTTTAGTCAGATGCCAGTTCATTGCCTGTCAATTTTTGAAAAATAAAAAGTGACATTTTTAGTGAAATACGTGTACTCTATTTTTAATTATCTGGTTTGCATAATGCCTGCATATAAATTCCTTAAAGCTATTGTTATAAGTGGATTTAGAGCTTGATTGGTAATTGAAAGATCAGTTTGAAGTTGATCCATATTTTGTCAAATCTTTTGTACTGTGAGATGTGCACTGTGAAGATTCTACACCTTGTCGAATTCTCCTTTATTAATTTTGCAACTTTAGACATCTCTCCAAGACAAAAGTGGCATACATTTCTAAGAAAGCTCTATGCCTGGTACAGATATATGCATTTATTGTGTTCTACATGTATACAGTACCTTGCATTCTGAGTGAAGATGTTAACATGTAATTTCATGTACCGTATTTTCCTGCGGATAAGACGCATCTTATCTGACTTTTTAGACCCCCAAAACGTCGGTGCGTCTTATCTTTCGGTGCACCTTGTCTGCTGACGATTGAATTTTTTTTTTGGATGATCACTGCGTGAAATAATAAATACCTTTTTGTCCAGTTCAAATCAACGGTCTTTGTGTGAAGAATCCTTACTCAATAATGCGGTCAAACGTCAAACAAGGCTGAACTATTCAGATACTGAGACCGTATTTCGTTCGAACAATGCCACAATCCCCCAGACCGTGCTTTCATTCCAGCAATGCCGCAATGCGTCTAGCTCCCCCTTATGACGGTGCTTTCGGTCCAACCATAACAGACGTTGGCGTCGTTCAAACGTTTTTCTGTGTGGCCGAGTATTCGTTCCGATGATGCATTCGACAGTCAATGCATTAACCCAACCTCTATTGTGTGGTGAATTTGAGGGTTGTTATTGGAGAGAATATCCGAAGTATTGATTAGGCTTAACGTATTATTTAAGGATGGGATAATAATTTTTTTACGTTTGTGATTGATACATGTAAGTGCTTTGGGAACTTAACGTAATACAATCTTTAGTAGCATTATTTTATGATAATAATAGATAGGATTTGTATTTTATGGTAAGGGAGTTTTGTCGTAATACAAAAAACAATTGGGAATCTTTTATGATTTGGGAACCTTTTTTGATTTATTATGGGAACGTAACATTATTTTATTAAAATAATAGATATTATTTGTATTTTATGGTAAGGGAGTTTTGTTGTACTAAAACTTTCTATTTCTGGACTTGTTGGGACTCTTTTATTATTTGGGAAATTTTGTTGACCTTTTTAGCTTCTTATTTGTTACTTTATTCAGACATTACGACATGATATCAATCTCTTTTTTGATGATGTGGTGGCTCTGAAAAGAGCCGGTTGGTTTTTGTTTAATCCATTGATGATTGTGGAGGGTTTTACGACAGCCCATGCCCATGCCCGTCTCATCCGTCCAGTCTCAGTGTAGGTGTGAATGCCCTCAGACATCTAGTCCTCCCACTCTTCCAAGATGTGGTTCTTGAAGACGCGGTTCACGCTTATGTCGAGGGGCTGCAGCTTCTTGGTCATCCCACCTGGGATGACTGCCAGTATTGTCTCGTGATCCTTCTTCAAGATCTCCCGAACACCTTCGTCCTTATGGGCTGTCATGGAGTCCAGAATTAGCAGGGACTTCTTCTCGAAGATTCAGCGAAGATTTTGTCAAAAATATTCGACCACCCCAACTTGTCCGTCAACATGACAATCGGCATTATTTTGAAACCGAAGTCAACAAGGTTCTTCCATTCACCGCGTTTTGGTGTTGCTCAAAGGTGTGCTGTTGGTTTTTTCTGCAAGTCTGAGGATGAGGATGAAATCCGGCGGATTCTCTCCACCAGCCACCTGATATACAGCTTCAATTAAATTTTGAAGAACCAACAAAACCAACCGTCCTTTTCAGGACGACCAAACGAGAAAAGAGATGGTTCATGTGTCTGTTTCGTTTATTTATTTCATCAAATAAAACAATGATCCTTAAAAACAAAACTGACACTACTAAAGAAAGGGGGGGAGATGTTTTAAACAAATATCTTATGAACAAGATTAACCTTTAATATAAAACCTTTAATATACATATAATATAATAAAACAATTTTTTTTTCGTCCTCTAGGGTGTTACGGGACCAACAAAACAAAACGAGAAAAAAAATGGATCATGTGTCTGTTTCGTTTATTTCATTTGTAAAAAAAAAATTGATCCTTAAAAACAAAATCTTATGAACGAGATTAACAAATTATAGGTTTGGAATAATAGGAAATAATTAAACAACAAAAAAAATTACAAAAACTTCCACAACTATATATATAATGAAACACTTTGTTACGTCTTCCCGGGACGGGATTATTACAAAGACGACGCTAGTTTTGGTATTAGTCACCGGTAGAGGGCGCAACATCTACTGGCTCGGGGGGGACTTAGACTGGTTACCTGTCTGTATCAGCAAGGATCCTCGTTGTGGGACGTAGGATGCTCAGGCTAGGAGGGCCTGGGTTCGTGTTGCAATTTCTTCAGACAGTGGATGGACCATCGTTTCTGGCCGCTGATTGGGACGGACTTCATATTATTAACAACGGACAGCGTTGGCTGAATGGATGGATGAAGGTCGGTATCAATTTACGTTGGGTTTTTTCTGCATGGCTTTACACACCCATGTGGTTACGGTTTCATTCATGCTTCGAAAAAAAAAGTGTGAATGCTCCAAAAGGCAACAAAATGACGTCTTTGTGTCAATGTACCGACACTGGGTGGCGCCTGGTGTTCTTCTGTGTGCGGTTAAACCTGCGCCTTATGCGGCGGTACGCCTTGTCTGCTGACGTTTGAAATTTTTTGGGTTATTTTAGGGTCCTGCGTCTTGTCTGCCGAGCGTCTTATCCGCAGGAAAATACGGTACTCAAGCTGTACATTACTCTTTTGATGGGTTTGTCTAGTTTGTCTATGAGGGTCAACCCTCATGGGTAAGCAGGCTTTAGGGCTACAGTGTTTAGGTTCACTTTTGCTTACCCTGGCCTGCTTGGAATGTTTTGTCCTTGTTTTACTCCCATGTCTACTTGGACTAACTTTCTTACGTAACTTTTGTTAATTGTTCACTACATGTATTTTGCCTGTTTGTATTTCCTATTTTGGCCGAATAAATAATAATAAAATAATAATAATCTTATGTAACATCCGAAACGAGTAAAAGTTGGACTTTTAAGGTCAAAAAGGGTTTATTCCATATATTACTTGGGACACTAACTGTACTGATCATGTTTTGTCAAAACACAAAGCAAACTAATCTGAAACCTTCGCAAAGTTTGCTGAACTTGATGATCTGAATGAAATGTTAACATCATGTAACGTCCGAAACAGAATGGAGCAGTTATCTTCTGTACCATATACAAAGCATATTCAGCGCATTTTCAGGGTTTTTGATGATTGCTGCAAGCAACATACAGTATGCAACGGAACTGACGTGGCGGGCGGGGTCAGCCCTCACGGGCAATTCCCAGGAAAGCTTGCCTTTCCTCAGCACACCAGGCAAGGAACAGAGCGTGTCCGCTCCGGTCCGAAGTGCGACACGCCTGCTAGCTCCATGGCGGAGCTGGCGTGGCGGGCGGGGCCAGCCCCTCGTGGGCAACCCCCGGGAAAGCTTGCTTTTCCGCAGCACGCCCGGAAAGCTAACGTGTGGCCCACCTGCTAGCTCTACATCGGAGCCGGCATGGCGGGCGGGGCCAGTCCTCGGGACAACCCCCCAGAAGGTTTACCTTTCTACAGCACGCAGGACAACTGTGGAGAGCGTGACCGCTCCTCCGACGTGCGGCTGCCTGCTAGCTCCACATCGGAGCTGGCGTGTCGGGCGGGGACAGTCCCTCGTGGGCTATTCCCAGGAAAGCTTGCCTTTTCTCAGCACGTCGGGAAAAGTTGTGTCTCCGGTGCTAATTGGTGCCTCTACGGACACTGCGTTTACGCGCTGCCGACGTGCGTCCCACCTGCGAGCTCCAACGGAGCTGGCGTGGTGGGCGTGGGCAGTGTCTCAGGCCGTTCCCCTTGGAAGCTTGCCTTTCCACAGCACGCCGGAAAATCCGGCCTCCCTACGCACGACCCATGCGGGAGCCGGCTGGTTTGTGTTGCAGACTTCCGCGGTGCCCGCACCGACTGTAAAGTTCCTAGTGGCCCCCCACCCCCCCCCCCCCCCCCCCCCCCCCCCTTCAGCTGGTGGTACAACTGTCGGGGGTGCCATCCCACGCACCGTTCAGGGGAGGCGGGGATGCCCGGTGCGGCATCCGTTACCACCCATGACCAGACCTGGTGGACCAGGCTGCACTGCCCTGGCGATCGCTGCGGCAGTTGCCGTAACTGCAACACAGCTAACACGTCTGGTGCCAGTGCACTTGGCCTCTGATCTTGTCGTCCGGGAGGCGGAGGGCTGTCCACTTCGGGGCTTATATCGGTCTGATCGGCCGCACACAGCCCCTGGACAAACCCTAGTGTGGACCCTGCAGGCGCCTCAGATGGGCGTTCCGGCTTGGTCCGCACGCGGGTCTCTCCTCGCGAGCGGATGACCGCCCACTGAGACCTCCCCTGCACACTCGATAAGCACTATGCCGTGTTCCCTTGCGAGCTACATGTAGGTAATGCCCCTTCTATCGGAGGGGCCCGCTCGAACCTCGCCCAGGGCTCCACCACCTCCAGAACCCATGTACCATCCCAGGGCGGCGGGTTTTTCATACTCCCTTGATCGCTGGTACGTGGACAGTAGATTCGGACACCCCATCAAGGGAACCTGTTTGGACGTGACCGCTCGTCGCTCCCAGATTTCGGGGCCTGTTGTCCCTTGGTCAATCTGACCCGACCGCCCGTACGGCTGAGAAAATGGAGAGCATTCCAGCCGCGGTGCTAGGCTGTTGTGGGGCATCCACGGAATGCCGCCTCCTTTCCTACGAAGACCTCCTCAGGAGGACTTTGTCTCTTTCCTTCGGAAGCCTCCCATGGATGTCGATATCGCTAAGCGACCACCAGATGCTGGTCGCCCACGATCACAGACAGTCCTTGAGTAACGTGGCCTCGTCAGATGTTCGGACGAGCCCACACTCCTGGCGGCCTCCCCGGGCCTGCCAGTCGGGGGCATTCGAGGCCTTTCTCGGGTGCATTCCAAGGCTCTAACTCCTTCTCTTCGGGCTTTTTGGGCATTATGCCTGCCCGGAAGGAGTTTTCCATTTCCATGCTGCTAAACAGAGTCCAGTCAGTCAGAGTCATAGTAGCCCTAGAGTCCTCCGGGAGGTACTCCTCCTCAGGGCGGAGTCTTCCCTTAGTTCGTACTCTACAGGGGCTTTTGAGTCTGACCTGTCTGTGCCTTGCCATGTCCTAGCCCTGACGTGCCCTTGATTGTTGACATCTTGCTCCGACCTGCATATCATGAATACCTAATGAGCGTTTCAGAAATCGCGAAAATCTCATTTTCGAAAAGCGCACTTTTGCTTGCAATTTATCCACTTAAAACCGACAATTAAAAAATAATAAAAATCCACGTCGGCAAGAGGGATGTTTGGACTATCGAAAAAAGCCTAAATGCTGGATTTTCGTCAAGGGGGATTCTTCCTCTTTAACCATTTCGCCCTGAACCACGGCCTGTGCATGAAGTGGTTTTGGGGCGAAGTGGCATTTGGGTGATGTAGTGTTCGGACGAAGTAATTTGGGGCGAAATGGTACTCGGGCTTTCACTAGCGTGCTTGTGGCCGTCTCAAATTTTGTGTCCGAATCTGTACATTTGTATTGGTTTACGATGTACTACTAAAGTGTCAGGCCAGGTTGATGTGAAAGGCATTCGGGAAATTGTATACATGTGCTAATTTTTTACAACTGAATGTACCTTCATGGAGATAGAATTATCATTTGTTAAATAGAAACAGGTATTTTACAAAGACGTTTTTATCCATGAAAAGCTCGCGCACGATTTCACTCCGCTAATACAGTAGTCTGGTGCTGCATGCATTGTGTAAGAAGAAACCTGTGTTTGGTCTTGATCCCACCGCTATGGCCGGTATGCTCGCCTGCGTGCGTGCGTGATCGAGTGCTTTGTGAATTACACGCCGAAACGAACGGCCCGCCAGCCGGTAGGGTTTCAGCGAGTGCGCGCTGGACATTCTCGTAAACTTGTTACATGACACAGTCACATCACAAAATGCCCCCAAAACACTGCTGGATAAATGTTCTAGTGTTGGGATTAAATTTAACATCCACAAGTGTCAAATGAAGAGGAAAGAACAGGTCTAAGTTTTTACATCAAACAGAAATTTTAGGGTTTGGTTTTCGCCTCAACAGTTTGTGTAAACTGAAGTTATTTTCAGTTAATGGGCATATTATGACTTTGTTTTACAGGTCATTTATTGAAAGTGTACGTCATTTCATTTTCATTTATTTGCTGTGTGTTAATGATAAAGAGGCTCTACAAAGGATTGTTCGTGTTTGCTTTAAGATTACTGGGAACCTCAAAGGAGTTACAGGTTTTCGCTGAGCAACAAACACTCAAGAAAGCTCTCTTGATAGTGAATAGCACAACTCATCAGGAGTTTAACCTGTTGCCATCTGGTCGGCGTTTTCGCTGCAACATGTCACAACAAATAAACGGAAATTCTCCTTTGTGTCTACTGCCATTCATTATTGTATATAAGTCTGTTTTGAATACTGGAGAGACTTTTTCACCAGGATCATAAGTCTGTGCAATGCCAGTTATCTTCTCTCAAAACAAAAGAAATATCTTAAGATAGGTCCAAGAAGATAACTTAATCAACAAATAGTGCAACAACATACCTTTCAGAAAAACCCGTGTACACATTTCCTATTTAACGTATACATAAGACACATACTTTGTGACATGTGTTTGTGTCCTTGTTACATACGGTACATGTATATTGGATATTTGCACACAGGGCTTTCAGAAATGTATATTGTGGCACTATTCGTTGCAATTCTTTAGCTGAAGTTATCTCCTTAGATCCATCTTAAGATATTTCTTTTGTTTTGAGAGAAGATGAATGACATTGTACATAGATCCTGGAGGAAAAGGTCTCTCCAATATTTAAAACAGACACATACATATGTGTTTCTAAAATTCTATGTGTGAGAGCCCAAGAAGTGCAATAATTGCCTAGTTGGGATGAATAAAGAAATTGAATTGAATACCACGAAAATGCCCTTAATTTGTCTCAGACTAAAAAAAATTACTTTAAGTTGATCTAAGGAAATTACGCATGCCTTAAAAGATTGCAAACAGAATGACAACATACACGTGTACCTTTCTAGAAACCATGTGTACAAATTTCACATATAACGATGCAACCATTATATCAACCATTATCTCTTTTTCTGATCTGCATGAACAATAATTATTTCAATTAAAGTTTATGCGTTTCAAACTACATGTAAGGTATTAAAGTTATTGGTTGACTTTCTGGTAACCCAGTGGCATTTTGCATGGAATTTCCCTGTAGACAGAAGCAGTATTTCATAATTATTTTGTAGTTTTGCCATTTGGTGTTGCAAACCCTGTACTATGCATATTTTAACCAATGCCATGCGATTTTGTTTATGCATTTGTACAGCATCTCTTCCGGCAGTCGTCAATGTAACAAGGGACAGCTCGGTGGACGACGACTTGACAAAGGCTGCTTTCCACTTGGTGAGACAAATGGTGATGCAAAAAGGATCGGCGGCAGCTTTGAAGTTGTTACAAGATGTCTTCAAGTCATGCGGCACGGAAATAATTAAAGTAGAGCTAGGATCCCTGAAATTCCTACTGCGCGTCAAGAGCAAGAAAGGGCTGGACAAACTTTGGGTGATGTTCACCTCCGGGGAACTGTCAAAAAAACTCACGGATATTCTCATCACAGAAGAGCTGACACCGGAAGACAAAAGTTGCATGGCAATTGAGGTGGAGATATCGCATCACGACTACGAGAAAGCTTGCAGGTTCTTTGAAGACTTGTCAAAAGACTCGAGCGTGGAAGAACGTTTAGTCTCGGGTATGTACATGTACATGTATATTCAGACGACGCTTTCTATCAATCCATGCGAATCTGGAACATATTGTTTTGTTTTTCGTAATGGCGTTTTGGTATTGGTACATGTAAGAACTGATTTCAGTTTTTAAAACTGAACACTATATCCTCTGTTAATTTGGGACATTATTCCTAAAAGAAATCACTTATTCATACTTAACTTTAGAAACATGAATTTAGCTTGCTGGCACCTTTGTGAAATTAGGTGACCGTTGAAACAGTCCGCGTTTTAGATGTGATATTAGCTTCTAACGTTACATGTAATGATTGTTACATGTAAGTTGTCAGTTAGAATTGGCGGGTGAACCTACATGTACATTTGGTTTTAATTCATCGCAGGCGTGAACGTGCAACCACAGCTAGCCCAATATATACCTGCAGCTGTTCAGCCACGAGATGTTAATAATGAAAGGGTCCAAGCAGAAAACGAGCCTGTTCCCCTCGCCAGCCAGATCAGTCATCCTCATTTTCATCCACAAGGTAATTGTAATCATTTTGACTAAAGTCACATTCTTGGGGGAAATATTTCTCTAACAGTACTGGTCTAACACCCATCCGTTCACATAACAGTTTGTTTGCTTCCAAGTCCGATCTACATGTACATGTAGGAGCTCCCAACACAGTTGGTTAACTGCAACTATAGGCTACCCACCCATGCACTTGTTAATAAATTCCAATGAAGTGCCAGAAGTAATCGGCTCCTGCAACGTAATATAGATTTTCCCAGCCAATTTTCGAGTTTTTCTGATCATTTTCTCTATTGCACATTCAATTTCCGAGATTTTTTCACACCCGATCAAACTAAGATTTCTTTTTCATGGATGGGGCAACCAACACTTTGTTTCAAGCGATCGTTTTCGTTATTGTGCATTCTATTTCGTTTTGGTGTATTCAATGCTAAATATGTGGCATTCAAAGATTACTTTTTTTGTGGGCATCTTTTGATCATTGTTGCATTCAAATTAGCAAAGGTTGATGCGGCTCGGGCGTATAGCCATGTCTTTCGTTTCTATTTGGTCTTGGTGGAATCATTTTTCATTACCTGTCTGTTCAAATTAATGAGATTTTTAAAATTAATGTTTCCCCCTATTTAGTTTGTTTACAGTTCATTTCCATTCTGCTTTTGTACGTTTTGTCTTATGAAGTTATCGCTGATTAACTCATCCATCTCTTCACGTGTTATAGGAATATTGGCACGAGGGAATTCCTTACAAGATGCTCGAACAAATTAAAAAGATGTCTGCACATTAATGAAAATAAATGCCCAAACAACCCCGTTGTGCTGGTCCCTTCGAAATTGAATAACCGATGCGATACTTTTAATTTGAAAGTACCTTTTACAAAAACGAACGAAACTTAAAGACAATGGAATATGTGCACAGATTTAAAATTGAATGAATCTATTAGACTGTTGACATTCAGCGTGGTCATTCAATTTCGTTCTAAAATGAATGAAAACGTGGTGAAATTGGCCAGGAAAACATATATTTTTTATTACTTTATATTAGGCCAAACAAAATAAATGGTTTGTTTACGGTAACCCGACCGACCTGGAATTTTTGAGGCCAAATTGCCGACCTCAAACTTTTTATTGCCAATTTTCAAAAATTGCCAAGTTGATAAAATGAGCAACAGCCTATTTGCAATAATTTCCAACAAACATAACATTTTCTACACTTGAAGCCGACTATAATTTGACACAAACATACCTGTGATAAAGCGTGCGGAAATCACGAAGACAAAATTTGGCGTACAAAATTAAGTACATATGTAGGCCTACACATGTTTTGCGCAGAATTTTCCGCTACGCAGCGCTACGTACGATCTTTATGGTGGCCCTGGAGGGACATAATATTGTAGTAAAATTTCACTCACAAAAGATCACGCAAAAAAATTCACGACTGTCGCAAACAATTTCACGCAAAAATATTTTACGACCGTCGCGAAAAAAATCACGACAATATATTATGTCCCTCCAGGGCCACCATAATCTTTGGTGGTTAATAATATATTAAATATCAGGGGTGTGAAATCTCCGATTTTTAGTAGATTTCTGCTTTTTTGATGAGCGTGCATGCCAGAATTTATTTTCTGCTTTTTTGTTTTGCGCTCTGTATTTTATTTTCCGTTTTTTGCTTCACCGTACCAACGGGCCGCGCCATATGTTTTTACCGAGCATAAACAGCGCCCTCAATTGATTCATTTCGTGAAGCAAACTTTTGCAAGTCTAGTCCCCAAGCAAGTGCCATGGCATTCGGCGCTTGTGTATGTAGTGTGTAATATGCAGTGGTGCCGCGTGTGTGACTGTAGCGAGTGGCTAAACGGACTTGTACAACTTTAATCCTTCAGCAAGCGCCATCTTTTCCTGCATCGCAAACCGGCAGTGGCTGTTCGTGCATCGCGTGCGTGTGTGACGCGTGAGCGGCTACATACACCGCGCTCGGCAGGGCGCGCGGGGGCGATCCCCGCGCGCGTGTTTTTTGTTTACACCGCAGCGAGGGGTACACCCCAATTTGTCAACCCGAATAGAGTCTAAGTTTCCAATGACTGACACTTCTCGAGTGACAATCTTGGAAATAGTGACAACTCTTACTCTCACTATTAGAGAAAAAGAAGAAACCGAGAAATTTCGGAAAATCCCAAACATGCATAGATTCGAACCAGGGACCTTATGATTACAAGTCGAGCTCTCTTCTAACCAGACCACGAAGCTGGTTGCAAACCGACCGCATTCAAAACCCTAAATTCCTTTAAAATAACCAACCCTAAACCCTAACCCTGAACCCTAACCTATTATATAGTCTCCTCTCAAGACGCTAAAAAGGTACAAACCCCATTGTTCTCCCCTCGCAGTGGTGTAAAAAAAAATTACGCTCCCCGCGCACGATACGGCAAGCAGCGGGCAACGAACCAATTTTACTGGCCGCTTTCGCTTGCCTGTCTTCAACGATCGAGGTTGCCTAGATTCTTTTTAATATTATCCACACGTGTACAAGGTAAATAGGCCTATTTAAAAACAAAACTGGATCTTGGGATAGTTAAAATGTTTTTTTGACATTGCACACTGTTGGAAAACGATCTCAAAAGTTGAACCACTCGTAGTCTGTCCCCTCTCCCCCGCCCTCTCCCCAAGGAAGCTACGCCCCCAAAGCTGTTGAATTTTTAAAAAAAAGCAGTGCCAAGTAAATTTAATTTTAAATTGTAAGGTTGTTTTATTATTGAACTCTTTCTGTGTATCTTGAAGAATGAACAGATAATTAAACTTACCTCTGAGTCAAGCTTTGGGTCATGCTGAAGTTTTCTTTGGAGTATAATTACCCAGTAGGTACTAGCTGGACTTGGAATGAGGAAGCTCTTTGCCTCGCAAATGCACTTTAATACCCAGAGACTCGCAATTCATGTACACGTTTACGTCAGATTCTGACAGCCAGACATATTCAAAACAGTAAAATTGGCAAACTTTTTGTTAATTTGTTTTTTGTATTTTGTATTTGTTTTGTTTTTACATGAATTGTCAGTTTCGGCTCTGTTGTTAATGTTATGGTACATGTACACCTTGCATTACTGAGCCTACTGAATGAAAAACTAATTTTTTCACCCAGCAACCCGGAGGTTCATCAGTCTGGGTAAAATGCAAGTAAGTGTACAACAATGGAATGAAATGTAAACCAAATATACCTTCTCAAATTGAAAATTGCTGACTAAGAAATACATGTACATGTTCACATTCAAAACATTGTGCCCTTTTATTGGAAGGTTGTACCCGCTGACAAAGTGCGGGAGATTTGACCACCTTCTGAATTGGCATATGATTTTTTATTTTTGTTTTTCAGTCAATGCCGATTTTACCAATTTTCAAATTGAGATAATTCTTTATGACTTATAAACAAAATATAAATTAGTACATGAACATGGTTAATAGTGAGTTTCAAACATTGCAAAACAACACGCAAATGCATGAACTGATATGTAAAAAAAAATGACAAAATAAAATTATTTTCCTACCTACCTACCTGGATTTTTTTTAGGCCGTTACCGTAAACAAACCATTTATTTTGTTTGGCCTTATTATTATTATTTTTTTTATTTTTATTTTTTTTACACGTACATGTTGTTCTATGTGAACAGAGGCCAAACATACACTTTGTTTCTTAGACCGAATCGAATAGCTGCCATAAACTGTTGCCCCACAAGATGGCTCACAAAGTTGTCCCACAAGATGGCAGCTATTCGATATCGAACAGCATCGTACATGTATTTACACAGAGACAAGGTTGTCATTGTGATGCGCGCTGTGAAAATAACTGTCGCTTCCCGCACAGCTTAAAGGGACACAGTGGCTTTGTTGGGCTATTTTGGGCTCGAGATAGACCCATAAATTATTCTGAAGCGCTTTCCAGAGTAAATTTGATACATCCTGAAAAGATGCCGTCAAATTTGGCTGTTTTTGAGCATTTTTCAAAAATTCAAGGTAACGTGACTTTTCGGAACCAGATTTTGGTTCCGAAGAGTCACGTGGTCTTGTGAGTTAGTTGTATTTCCAGCCGTAGAAACCAGCGCGAAATGAGAGTTGCTTTTATCATTCGCGGTTGGTTTCTCTTCTTGTTGGAAAATAATGTCCTACCATCACTATGTACATTGTACATACATATGTACCATATTTTCCAATATGTACACAAATCTACCAACAGATTTCATAAGAAGGGTTTTTGGGTGTTGATATGGACGAGAGAATCTCTCAGATTTTCGTGTCTTCGCTTCGCGTTCGCGGCAATAAATAATATCCGAAGAAAAAAAAACAGCATGGGCCTATTGAGGGCGCTAAAGACACCAAAACGTTGCGTTCGATGTGCTTCCTCGAGTCACCGCTGACCTGAGGGATCATGCAAGGTGTAATGAGTCAGGGAAAACAAGGAATCGAGGTTAAACACGTGTCGACCCATATCGAACGCCACCTTTATTTACAAACGCAGCGCGACGGCTGGTAAAGCGTATAGCCCAACATTTGTCTCTTTTGTTAATTTTAAACATTTCTAGTTAATTACGTGACATCTTGATAATTTTTTTTCACAACGACCATCGAAATATTATTGTCAAGGATGCTATAGATTGCTACATTATGTAGCAACAGTAGGCCTGTGTGTGTCCCTTTAAATGGGCCGAGTTTTTGCGACATAACTAGCAATTAGCGGTGAATTCAAGCTCATTAAAGGTAGAACACATGATTGGTAAACTGTTTAAAGGGGCGTTATTTCCACCTCGTGATTAGAAGCCCTTGTTGATAAAACTGCCATGTAGAAATTTCAGCCACATAGGTGCAGTCATACTAGAAATCAGTGACGGATCCAAGTTCATTAAAATATGAAAAGACAATGGAAATTGTACATGTACCTACATGTACCCTTTGATAACAAGTCGCTTCTAGCACAGCTTGGGCAGAGTGTTTTGCGACCATATATACGGTGGGTGCAGTTATACTTCTGAAAACTTGAAAATCCATACATGGTTTTTGTGTCATGGTTTTTTGTGTCAAGTACAAAGGTATTTTTGAGAGAACCATTTTTGACTAAAATAAAATGTGGTGTTTGGTACCATTGTTAACACTTTTAGTAAGGGTTTTCTTGTCAACTCGTGAAAAAAAATGGTCATGAAGGTGGGGGTGAGGTGGTTCTTTAAAATAGGTTCTGCGTAAACAAAATCGCCTAAGCACACGATACACATGGTGCTACCGTCATGTGTGAAAAGAATGTGCGTGCCAAATGGGTACCGTGGTTGAGTGGTTTGGGTCATTGACTCGCAATCATGGGTGAAAACTTGTGGTTGCGGGTTCAAATCCGGCTGCGGTACCTGTGCCCTTGGGCAAGGCACTAACCACACTTGCTTCATCCTTCGGAAGGGATGAAAAGCCGTTGGTTCAGTGTGTTAGGTAATGGTAACGCACTCTAAAGAATTTTTTACCAGAGCATTCTTTCGTGAAGAGCTATAGGGAATATTCTCCGGTGTCTCTGGTAATTTCTAATTCAAATTCTTCATGGGTTTCCTCACGCTTGCAAGTGACAGTGCAATGAGCACTATTGAGGAATCCTTGGTATGAATACCAGAAAGAAATAATAATAATAATAAAAATAATTACTACTGTTGGCGTCATTATTTTGACGATAGCCATGGAAATACTGTTGAACAAAATAAACTCTAAGGGCATGATGGGTAAGCCAAAAGTGGCCATATATGAGGAGAACGATATATAATGGGCCAAAAATAACCCACAGCTTGAAGATGGCGATCACTGTAGCTGCCAAAAGTGGCCAAATATGAGAAAAATGACACATGTTGTATAATAAAGAGAAAAATTAAAAAAACTGTTGCACCTTCAAGAACTAACGCACACCAATTTTTAGGGTGCCTTTTGAGGTCACGAAACATGTTAATTAAAAAATGGTCTGGCGATATCAAAGATGGTGGCCAATATGGTCATCAAAAATCTTCACAAATAGAAAAGGTCATATATTTATAGCAAAGTAATGATTTAAATGATTAGTTATATATATTTTTTACTCACAAATTTGTATCTGGTGTGCTACTTTGGTACCATGCTTTAAATTCAAGACAGCGATCAATATGGCTGTCGAGTGTATTTGATTATTATTATTATTTCTTTCTGGTATTCATACCAAGGATTCCTCAATAGTGCACTCATTGCACTGTCACTCGCAAGCGTGAGGAAACCCATGAAGAATTCGAATTAGAAATTACCAGAAACACCGGAGAATTTAGCTCTTCGCGAAAGAATGCTCTGGGATCTTTAGAGTGCATTACCATCACCTAACATACTGAACCAACGGCTTTTCATCCCTTCCGAAGGATGAAGCAAGTGTGTTTGAGTGCCTTGCCCAAGGGCAAAGGTACCGCAGCCGGATTCGAACCCGCAACCACAAGTTTTCACCTATGATTGCGAGTCAATGACCCGAACCACTCGGCCACGGTACCCATTTGACACGCACATTCTTCACACATGACGGTCGTATCGTGTGCTTAGGCGATTTTGTTTACGCAGAACCTATTTTAAAGACGAAGTGTGACGTGGTTGCCATGGCAATTGGCTCCAAACTGTCATGGCCGTCAGGAAAAAGTACCATTGCAAAGCACATTGCCTAGGCAACTAACAAAAGATGACATATTCACTTTGGCAGTCTAAACGATCCCTGACCTGTGGAATCTGACTATCTCAGTCAGAAGATTTCAAGGTCTGGTGGAGATTTTAGGTCTAGTAGGAATTTTGGGCATTTTGTATATGCATGCGCCTCCGATAATACCCGATTTTCCCCCAATTACAAAGTATCACGTTAATTACCGCTCGCATTTGATTTTTAGGGCAGATACACAATAACGAAAATGTAGTTTCAATACGTTATTGTGGCGTTTGCATCATGATAACATGAGTGTTTTGCGGTTCGTGCAAGTTCAAACAGTTTAAATGTTAAAGGTAGTCAACATGTTTGGTAATTACCCTCCAAAATCTGAATTATTATCTTTAAGCTTACTTGTTATCAAGATGGTAATAATGGTAGTATAATCATCCTGTGAGTTATTGTTTTTATTTATTTATTTCGATATCCAACAGCAGATCTGCCATGTACAGGTATCATGAAAAAAGTATCACAAATAAACTAACTGAAACAAATACTCTATTAAAAGGAGAAAAAAAATACAAATTACATGTAAATATAAATAAATAAATATGCATACGTTTGTGTCCATAACTTAGTTAATTCAATGTGAAGCTAGCTAAAACTGTGATGGTAAATAAACATAGTTGAGCTAGGAGTTCTGTCTGAAGTGCCCCATTCATGAGAAAAATGACAAAACTATTTGAAAACGATTTTTTGAGCTATTCATTAAAGGTACACACCGGCCTACCATGTACATGATTTAGTGATTTATAGCTTCATGGCATCACTGACAATAATTTTTCGAGGTTGTTGTTACAAAAAATAATCAATGTAAAGTAAATACAAATGTTGAAAATTAACAAGAGGCCCATATTGGGCTATACGCTTTACCAGCGGCCATCGCTGTATACCCAGGGGTGAGATTATTCCGGATTTCTGGAATTTGTAGCGGAATTTTATTTTTTTTGTTGTGTGCTCCGCGGCCGCGATCCATATTGTATTTTCTATTTTGTTTTTTTTTTGGCCATTTTAGCTCACCATACTTTTTTAATGGGCGCCCTCAATTGATTCAGTAATTTTGCAAAGAAAGCTTAAATTGTGCGAGTCTAGTCTGGTACCCGGACCAAAAATTCTTTGACTAGACTGAATTTAAGGTCCGGCAGCCGCCAATTCCGCCATTTTGAAAAAGGAGGAATTCCTCCTTTTTCCGAAGGTTCCCGAAGTTACCCGAATGCACGTCCGGTCGTCCGGACGTTACCGTTAATCGTCGGGTACAATTCGTCATTGTTTCGAGAATTTGAATTGACGTCGCGTGCACGTACGCGTGCCGCTGCGTGTGTATTTATGGTGATGCCATGGATTTAAAACTACGCAGTGGCTATAGTTACAGTAACCGTAGGAGCTCACTGGGTGATGCAGACAAGGTTTGAATTTTCTTTTTGATGCTAGCCTACATGTATATTAAAATGGGCATATTTAATATTTTAAGGTTAATATATTAAATTTATATTGGTCAAATAAGGAATAACCCCTTTCAAATTGTTGTACACTCATGCCATATAGCGCGCAGCGCGCTTTAAAAATTAACGGTTATGTGCTCCTAAAAATAAATGCATGACATACATGTAATATATGCTTAAAGTGCTATTTTAAACACGACAGTAGCCGGTCCTCGATCATATTCAGTCGTTGTATGTGGAATATGTGGAGCGGGAACCAGTCTAGTGCGAGTCTAGTTGTCACGCAAGTGCCATGACATACATAGTCTGGTACCCGGACCAAAAATTATTTGACAAGAATGAATTTAAGTCGTTGTATGTAAAATATGTGGAGCGGGACCCAGTCTATGACATACAGTGCTTTACCATATTGTTTATGCCACGCGCTCGGCGACCTGACCGAGTCTTCAACGAGTAGCAAAGCGGATGTGTACAAGTCTAATCCATAAGCAAGCGCCATCTTTGCCTGCATCGCAACGGCCGAGCATGTGGTGTGTTAGCCCTACAAATAGGGCTGTACATAGCTCGCTTTTCGAATCTGACTTATTACAAGCAAATCACAGCCTTACTTGAGGTATGTACGACAATACCAAGTCTCAAACTGCTCAAATCTGACAAATTTCCACTACAAATATCGTCCGAAGCACATCAGACCAGAGCACTTTCACATACACCATTGCAATCCTGAGAGTCTAGTGTTTCATAAAATAACGGTAACGCTTACGGAATCGTCAATTTGGCCATCTACGATGTCTGGAAACATTGGACAAAATTCGGACAACGTTCTGAGCTGCATGCCCCTGGGCGACGCCATCTTAGCTGATATGCTGGCGCTTCTCGATCATGAGACGTCAAGGAGCCCGGCTAACTGTGCAATATGCATAATTCATATTGACGTCGCGTGTGTTTATCCCAGCTGGCAATACGTCACGCGCGCAGTGCAGCTAGTTATCGAAATGTGCGAGTGACGTATTGCCAGCTGGGATAAACACACGGACGTCAATATGAATTATGCATATTGCACAGCCGGGCTCCTTGACCGAGAAGCGCCACCACGCGTCCAGCATATCAGCTCAGAACGTTGTCGGAATTTTGTCCAATGTTTCCAGACATCGTAGATGGCCAAATTGACGATTCCGTAAGCGTTACCGTTATTTTATGAAACACTAGACTCTCAGGATTGCAATAGTGTATGTGAAAGTGCTCTGGTCTGATGTGCTTCGGACGATATTTGTAGTGGAACTTTGTCAGATTTGAGCAGTTTGAGACTTGGTATTGTCGTACATACCTCAAGTAGGGCTGTGATTTGCGACTGTAATAAGTCAGATTTGAAAAGCGAGCTATTTACAGCCCTATTTGTAGGGCTAGTGGTGTGATGCGTGTGTGCAGTGCTGTGCGGGCCGCTGCTGGCGCGATGTGGTGCGCGCATGTGCGAGGCTGGCGCGATGCGACAAGCAGCTAACGAACCAATTTAACCTTCGCTTTCGCTTCACCATCTTTAACGGTAGATGTTGCCTGGATTCTGTTTAATATTATCCACATTTGTTGGCCTATATATAAACAAGGTAAATATTTCAAACAAAACTGGTTCTTGTGATGCCTAATTAAAATGTTTTTGACATTGCATTTTGCACGATGCCGATGGTACGGTCCGGTGGTGTTTAAAACGATCCTCCGAAAAGTTGAAGTTTGCGTGGTCTCTACGTCTTGCCCTGCCCCCCTCCCCCCACAAAGAAGGCCACGCCCCTTCCGGAATTTTCGTTTTCTGGAGGAAAACGGAAATACCATGTTGTAAATAAAAGTGGCGATCGATACGGGCCGACAAACCTGACTAATCAAACCTTACATGATCCTCCAAGGTCAGCGCTGACTCGCGGAAGGTACTCGAAAGCAGTGGTTTCTTGCACGTCCGCAATGCATGGTGCTTTTTTTCTTCGGATATTATTTGTATCGCCGCAAATCCGCGAAAATCTGAGAGATTCTCTCAACCATATCAACACCCAGAAACCCTTCTAATAAAACCTGCTGGCAGATTTGTCTACAAATTGGAAAAAAAACAGTATGTAAATGGTGTTTGTAGGCCATTATTTACCATCAAGAAGAGAAACCAACCGCGAATGAGAAAAGCAACTCGCACTTCACGCTGGTTTCTAGCTACGGCTGGAAATAAAACTAACTCAAAGACCATGTGATTTTCTGGAACCAGAAAATCACGTGACCTTGGTTTCCTCGATAAATGCTAAAAAACAGCCAAATTTGATGGTTTCTTTTCAGGATCTATTTAGTTTATTTCTGAAAGACTATTAGAATCTTGTATGAGTCCATTTCGAGCCCAAAATAGCCCAACAAAGCCGGTGTGCATGTCCCTTTAATGCACAAATCATGCTTCACGTTTTCTATATTTACTGCATCTATGTGGCTGAAATTTTTACAAGGTTGTTTTCTCGACATAGGCTTTCAATTACATGTACCAGCAGAAATCACGCTGTTTTAACAGTTATTACCAATCATACTACCTGTAAACCATTGGATTCGGCTCCATGGCTCGGTCTTCACGATTTTGTCTTCCCTTGTGTGTGATTTACTTGTTTGGGATGAGGCCCTATACGTTTGACAAGAGTGAACGTCTAAGCTGGCGTTGAGGTCACATGGTTCTTAAACAGCTAGAATCCCCCCTTCCACATTGTTTTTGTTTTTCTGTTTATCATGGAGGTGTATGTGTCTACAACACCATTACAACTTGTTTTTCACAAAAAATTGACAGGCTTTTGCTTAAAACGTAAAGCATGCAGTTCCGACCCTCTTCACCCGAAATTCTGAAACGCTCGAGGTCACTTGGCTTGTTTATCAACAGGGTTTTGACGTCAGCCTGAGAAACATACAAAACGGTCTGTGCAGTATTGAATGGAAAATACACGAAGTGAATGTTTATCATGCCTGTTTTGTCCTTGTAATTCAAAATACAAACGTGAAAAACACTTCATGTAATATGACAACAATCTACTATTACCCGTTTTGTGAAAAAACGATGAAATTGTGGCTCACAATGAAGCTCTTTTGAAGTAAATACTGGTGCATTGCGACGGGTGGTTTTGTCACGGAACGAACGGCATTCACAGCGGTCTGTGTACAGCATGGTACGGTCCCCTGCGGGCATAGTTCCCACGTGTTTGAACATCGGCCGTACAAGTTATAGAATGAACGACTCATTTTGCTCTCTCTTGGTAATAGAAAAGAAAATCTTTCTGCTCTTTTTTTTTTCATAGTGTCTGGTAAAACATACAACCACGCATCCTCAGATATCAAGGATTTTCCACTCTGCAAAGCGACGTAACAATACCCTGAGGAAATACACGCAAATCTGTGGAGTGAGCCGGCTGTTGTCTTGAGCCAACTCACGCCCGAGTCATTTTGATGTAATTTAATCAATTTGGTCATGTTATAACGAAAAGAAACGATTTCTATACTTTCCAGAAATTGTATTGGGTTCCGTTCCTTATGACTGTCCCATTCCTACCAAACTTTCAAACGACGATATTAATTTACTGCGCAGTTTTTCAAATTAATAACAGGGATGCATGCTGACGAATGTAATGGAACGGATTCCCCAGAATGCTTTAAATAGCAGCCAATCGTCGACGCGGACAACGGCCAGCATTACCGAGTACATGTATCACATGCATGCACGGTGTTTACAATCTGCGCGCGTTACATTTGAATGCCTGCAATCATGCTGTAATACACTGCCAAGCGTCCTGATTGGTCCAGCCGAGGCGACAAGATTTATGTCACTAGTTCCACCGCGAAATGGGGCTTTTTTCAACAGGGCCACTGTACGCAGGAGTGAGGAAGTGCGTTAAAGGGGCACTGTTGCAAGAGGATGACAACCACGCAGCTACTGGGCATATCTCTGGCTTTTTGGACCAACAAAATTCGTACACCATCTAACAGAGACGGTTTTTCAAGTTTTTTGCGTGTAAACGTATGGAGCTAATAATCGTGTAGACTTCTCTTTCTCAGGATTGCGTCACGGGGTCACGCACATATCATGAATACCTAATGAGCGTTTCAGAAATCGCGAAAATCTCATTTTCGAAAATGAGATGCACTTATAGCCTGCAGGCGGAGACAAAGCCAGCCGTATCGAAAACAGCCTATAAACATAACCCAGACGACACCATGCGTCATTTCTATTTGAAGCCGTAGATTTTACCTGACCTAAGCTTCAAGAGTGTTTTGAGGCGACATTTCAAAAAGAGCTCGTTTTAAGGCGAGAAGAGGCATTTTAGTAGAAGTTGGTAACATGTTGAATTTATCTAATTGTAGGGTGATGAACCCAGGGATGGCGGTTACAGCTGTATTTTTAGATTAAAGCCCTATTTTGGTAAAACAATAAAAAAAATTGTTTAAATGTTACTAGTTTTTCAATATTAAAAAGAGTATTCTTAAATAGAACATGGTAACATAGCCACTCTTACTTACCTTTGGATATGTTGAATCAAAACAATGGCTGTTTATACCAAGCTGTATTTCGAGGGTAAATAATTATTCATTTTTTTTGCCAAAAAAGAAACATAAAAATGGTTTTAAAACCCTATAGTTGTTGTACAAAACTAGGTATTCTAAAGTAAAACATGGTAACATGCTAATCTTACTTAAAGGCGAGTGACCAGATTTTTCCCCCAAAAAAATGGATTTTGTTCTAACCTAACAATCATATGAAATACATCCCCAAGACACTATCCATAGAACATGTAGAAAGCAAGAGGAAATTTGCAATTCCCAGTTTCGATGTTAAACTCGAAGCAAACAAGGATGGTGTGATCACACTACTTTGGAACCGAATAAATTAGTTCACAAAACATCGGTGGTTTTTCGACGATATCCTTGAAAATATAGACAGCCGAAGTGTGATGTGCTTGCCATGGTATTTGGCTCTAGTATAAGCATCATGGCCGTCCAAAAAAAAGTACCAAATATGTTGCAAAAGCACAGGTATATAGTTCAGTGATTTTTAGTGTAGAGCCATTGCCTAGGCAACTAACAATAATAAATAATAATAATGATTAGATTTGTATAGCGCACATATTGCAACCTGCAGGGTGTTCAAGGCGCTGATTACCATTATTACCGCTGCCATCAGGGAATCACCAGAACCATTTCGCTTCAACTAGGTGGCTGCTGGTCAGGCGCACAACCCTATCAACAGTTAGATTGTAGCATTCCCCTTAACAGCTTCCCATATATCGCTTGGGTCGACGAGGCAACTGGGATTAAGTGCCTTGCCCAGGGACACAGACACGTTCATGGTCGAAGTGGGGCTCGAACCCCCAACCTCTGATTGGGAGTCCCGCTTCATACCCACTAGACGACACACGCTCCCGCTTCAACTAGGTGTGTCCAGTCACGAACAATAGGGTGACTTATTTACTTCGATAGTCTATAGTTGAGAGCGTGAAATTTCAGAATGGTAATGAGAAAAATATGACACATGATACGATATCAAAATTTCAACACCCATTGTAAAAATGGGGGCCTTAAAAATGTGATCTGGACACGCTGAATCCAAACAATACTGTTGTAGTTTGAGATCAAGGCGGTCATGGAACCAAAACCACACAAAATGCTTAAAGATGCACATTTCCGTACAAAACATACACATGTGATCAAATGTTTTCTTGTAATACATGTAGGTTTACCGAAACATCCGAACATCGATGAAAAGCTGCTCATTCGCATTTCTGAAGACTTCGGTCGTGACTGGACGCATCTGGCTATTAACTTGGGATTTAGCACGGCTGCAATCGATGGATTCGAAGCTGACAACAGGAACAACTTGGTCGAGCAGTGTCGTGCGATGTTGGTCGCCTGGTGGAAGAAACAAGGCAGCGAGGAAGAAGCACGACAAAGACTCATCAATGCTCTGCAAGAAATTGGACGAATAGACTTAGTACATCTACTCGGTAAGAAAATATTTGAGTATGACACAACATTGGATTATAAATTATAAAGTTAATGCAGTGCAACACATCACTGAGCAAATCCAGAAAACGTGATTGAATATCACGATACCCTGGTCAAACACACGGGTGCTCATAAAACCAACCATATCCAGTTTGTTGACGATCGCCAAGGTACGCCTTGTTTGAGACTGAAACCCCGTCATCACTAGAAAGCTATTAACTGGTGTAGCATTTTGGTATTCCTGGCTCAAGATTTCTTGGACATCGTATTTTGTTGTGTACATGTTTGTTGTTGTGATTCTTGAGACGAAATAAAATAAATTAAATTAAATTGAACCTTGCTGCAGGGCCGGATTATCCAATAAACGTCGTCATAAGCACTGTGGCTTTGTTGTCCAATGTTGATCACGGAAGCATGAATTACGATTTGCACAAAATGACTTAGCATTGACATATGAACTTTGTAGATCATTATTCTTATGGGTACCACTTTGGCAACTTTCAACATTTTTTAACAATATGCAGATTAGCTGTTGTTATGCACTGTGCACCTTTTTTCTGAAAGTAATTTAACCTTACATCCACGGCCGTTTTGAGGTCCCTACATGTATGCCCATGGAAAAGGCAAGCTATGCAGTACGAATTTATGTAATTTCGCACGGCTCTTTTTAATGCTCGCGTATAAATTGATCCTTCTTTCCCCATTGGTGCTTCGACAAATAATCTTTAATACCATAGTTCTTCTTTACGTGTACGTTAAACAGGAGAGTCCCTTTCCAGCAGTGCGACCAAGGAGGCTGCTGAAAGATGTGAAGAAGAATTGAAAAAGTGGTACACCTACACTGGCAGCTATATACAGATGCACCCATGGGAGGATGAAGACAAGAGGCCCATTAGGGATATGTACACCAAGCTTCACTTGGTGAAGGGTGAAGATGGTAGCGTACAAGGTGAAGTAGAGTCTTATGGGGATATGTTTGGCATTAAAACAAAAGATGGTCATCTCGTTAAACGAGTAATTTGTGAGGGACAGGCTGGACTGGGGAAGACAACCTTGCTTGACAAAATTACCTACGACTGGACAACAGGCAATAATGAGGTACTGAAGCAATTCAAGCTCGTGTTTGTGTTGAAATTTTGCGCACTGTATCAAGATTCAGACTTAGTGGACGCAATATTTGACCAGCTCTTGGACAAGGAAACGGGTGTAGATCAATCTCACCTGAAAACGTTCATTCGAGACAACCCAGATAAGGTACTTGTACTCATGGATGGTTTTGATGAATTCATGACAACTGATATCAAACCAAATAAAAAACTTGGTACTGTCTTACAACTTCTTAACAGGAAAATTGGCAGAGACTGTTTTGTGATTGTAACAACCCGTCCTTCTCATTGGGCTAGATTGACAAGTTCAACATTGATTGTGAAACCGTTTGCTCGAATTAACGTTGTGGGATTTACCTATGAACACGTATGTGGATATGTAGAAAGGTATTACAGAAACGAAAAGAGCAAGGGACGCGGGCTTTTGGATAAGATCAAGTCGTCAAGTCTTCTTCATGAATTGGCAAAGAGTCCCATGCTTCTGCTGTTGATGTGCCTGTTGTGGGAGGAATCAAGTGCGCTGCCTGAAACAATGTCACGTCTATACACGGTGGAAATTAAATACATATATCAAAGAAAATACATGTACATGGACGTAGCAGACACTTTCATCAAGCTAGGTAAGGTTGCTCATAGTGGCCTCATTTCCCCAGTGCAGAGACTTTCATTCAAAGAAACGGAGTTTGACAAAGGCGATCTTGATATTGCTATACAAGCTGGTATCCTCACTCGCCAAAAGGTTCGGAGGGGTTTGGATGTTCACAATAGCATTCAGTTTATTCACAAGACATTTCAAGAATACTGCGCTGCTAAATATTGCCAAGACCTACTTGAAAATGACCCGCAAATATTTCGAGGGACTTTTGCCAACTGCAATCTAGAAAGTCTGGAGTACCTACTCCGTTTCTGTTGCGGCGACAATGTTGATTGCACAAATGCAGTTTTACAGTTGTTGGTAGAGAAGCAAATGGACGTAGACAAGAAAAGAAAATTGGGTCTGGCGTGCTTCTATGAGAGTCAAGCAGACGAACTGCCCTCAAAAGGGTTTTTAAACATGGTTTTTCAACAGTGTTTCACACTGAATGATTATGGTATGGATGGGATGCAATCGTTTCTGTACCTTTTGAAGATTGCGGTGGACCAGGACAATGACGTGTTACGCAGGGTAGAAAAGTTCAGGTGCGACAACTGTGATGCCTCATTGACCTGGGTAGAGGTGAACAAGGTAATGCGTAGTATGCCCAACCTCACCAAATTAGATCTGTCATACAATAGTGGTCTTGGTGGCAAGGGTGCACCCTGGTCTCAAATAAAGGAAATGAAGCACCTTCAGACGTTGACCCTGGCGAGATGCTCATTGACGCGTGACGATTTGAAAGCTATGGCCGTGCCATTGAGTAGTATGCCCAACCTCACCAAATTGGATCTGTCCTACAATAGTGGTCTTGGTGGCAAGGGTGCACCATGGTCTCAATTAAAGGAAATGAAACACCTTCAGACGTTGACCCTGACGAAATGCTCATTGACGGGTGACGATTTGAAAGCTATGGCCGTGCCATTGAGTAGTATGCCCAACCTCACCAAATTGGATCTGTCCTACAATAGTGGTCTTGGTGGCAAGGGTGCACCCTGGTCTCAATTAAAGGAAATGAAACGCCTTCAGAAGTTGACCATGTCGGGCTGCTCATTGACGGGTGACGATTTGAAAGCTATGGCCGTGCTATTGAGTAGTATGCCCAACCTCACCAAATTGGATCTGTCCTACAATAGTGGTCTTGGTGGCAAGGGTGCACCCTGGTCTCAATTAAAGGAAATGAAACGCCTTCAGAAGTTGACCCTGTGGAGCTGCTCATTGACGGTGGATGATTTGAAAGCTATGGCCGTGCCATTGAGTAGTATGCCCAACCTCACCGAATTGGATCTGTCCCGCAATAGTGGTCTTGGTGGCAAGGGTGCACCCTGGTCTCAATTAAAGGAAATAAAACACCTTCAGATATTGATGCTGGTTGACTGCTCATTGACGGGTGACGATTTGAAAGCCATGGCCGTGCCATTGAGTGGTATGCCCAACATCACTGAATTAAATCTGTCCCTCAATAGGGATATTGGTGGCATGGGCGGACCCTGGTCCCAATTAAAGGAAATGAAACACCTTCAGAAGTTGGTCCTGAAGTTCTGCTCATTGACGGGTGACGATTTGAAAGCCATGGCCGTTCCATTGAGTAGTATGCCCAACCTCACCGAATTGGACCTGTCCGACAATTGGTATATCAATGTCTCGGATGAAACCTGGCCTCATTTAAACAAAATGAAGCACCTTCAGAAGTTGATACTGGATAATAATTGCACATTGACAGACGAAGATCTGAAAAACAGGGACATGCCATCGATCTAACGTGCTCGGCAATAATGCTTTTTGTCGCATCTATCAATTATTTCCCTACGTCTCCCCAGGGCTACCCGACCCGAAAGGTTTGGATTGACAATTTTCGAACTATAAAATCTCCAACCCCTGGGTAAAATGTATGCGGCAAAATCCCCACCCAGGGGTGCAAAGCAAGACATGCGCGTTTGCTCCTATACGCGATGACAATCTGATTTCTGTGTCAAAGTCCCCTACCCTGGGGCATGAAAAATGTGACCTAGTCCCCACCGAAGGGATTGTGTAGCAAAGTGAGGGTCAATTGATAAATGGAGGTGCATAAGCGTATACAGGCCACTACTCACACATAGCGTTGTTTCCTATTCCAAACTGAAATTCTGCCTTGTGATAGAACTAGCCTGATATAACTGACAAATCACCAGTGGAGGTTTCACCATGGTAATAGAAGTGAAGAGTGAGTGTTCCAATGAATATATTTAGGCTAAAACTAGGATGAAAAACAGGTGAATTGTTGTGGTACAGTATTCAAAACAATCCACGTAGTATATCGCCATATTAAAGCTATACGATCACCTATCATTATGCGCCTAAACGTTGGTCTGGAAAGACCATATGTAACTGTTTGGGTTTGTTTTCAATGACACGTAGCCATCCACTGCATCGCAATGTTTAAAATGTGACTTTTTAGAAATCTGGACAACATGATAGAAGGTTGAGTCCAACCCAAGCACGCTATGAGATTTTAGCGTCTCCTTGGGAAAGGCACGGCAAAATAGTGCATAGGCAAATAAAATTCACTTAAACAAAAATCGCTGTGGCCTGTTGGTATGGTAAATTTGTAAACCGAGAACAAATTATTTGAAAGCAGAAAATGGAAACAATAGTCATTTTCAGACACTGAATTATGATGCCATTATTCATGATTTTGTCGGCGTACAAAGAAAACAAAAGCTGTTTCGCGGAATGCAAAGCACATTATGGATTATCTAATAATAGACAGGAGAAATCTCTCTCTTCCCCGGGACAAAATATTCCGTCATTACCCCTGGTCGTTATGCTCCCAGTGTGTTCCTTAAACAGTTCAACTCACTGCGGTACATACATGTAGACTTGACTCGAGTCTGTATACCGACAATATTTCCCCGGTAGTGCTCCCTCTTGCGGTACACAGCTCTGAACAATTCATTTGATCCCAGGCCCAGCAAACACAAAACGTTCTCTGCCCTCACAGGTCGGTCTGCCAACTTGCTTGCTATAAGAGAAGGAGTTTGCAACAAAGTGTCTTAGTGTTTAGGGGCACAAGCATTGCGTCATCTGTCAAATTCCCTGATATCTTGCATTGAGTGTGCCGAAACTCTCGACACAAACACGAGCAATGTAACCTGAATGAAGTATCGGGAATGTGTCAATTTAACGCTTGACAGATTAAACACTGTATATGTGTACGCCTGTTTTTGTACTGAAGTATAATTGGTATATTCTCTGTATTGTGTGTATATTGTATGTATTCAGAGATGGTTCCACTTTGAGAAATAACTTTTAATAAAGTATGGAGAATTGTCTCGGATTGCGATATTCAAACTTTGTACTCCCACAAAAATTTCACAAATTGCACTTTTCGTTTCATTTTTCTTCGATGGATTGGTTTGGCCAGTAGTTTATTCGGAAGCTGCAAACTACAAATATCCATATTTTAATTATTATTTTGTTACACAATTTCGCTTTGGTGGGTTGGTTTGGCCAAAAGTTCATTCCTATACCTTCAACAAACCACATTTTAAGTCAACTTTATAATTATCTAATAGATTTACCACTCAAAACCGCTGCTTGACTCAAAATGTAATTTCGTTCTTGAAGTTTGAAACATCGGAGTTTCACTTGTATATATTGAAGTTTTTTGTAAATGGGTCATTCTAGCTTAAATTTCTGTGTTATGCAAGAAAATCTGCTAAAAAGCGCCAAATATCACACCTACATTTGAACAAAATTACATTTAGTTGACATATAAATTTAAATCCATGAGGATTTTGTTACAAGTAATTAATGTTTTAAATTTCTCTCATCCGACAGCTTGAATTTCTGAATAGTATTGATTCATGGGGTTATCAAGAGTTTAAAAAAAGTAAAAATGGTTGTGGATGTAACACGGAAACCGTGTTCCTCCACTTCATGGAATGATCCAAATATAAGGGAACGTGAACATCTTGTATATTTGGAGCTCGTTGGGACCTTACAGATTACCTTGTTATAACAGGAACCTTGTATTATCCGGAATGAAAACAATGAAATTTTGTTTTATTGTTACAAACAGAATGCTGTTATTGTCGGGGTTCGACTATTTCTCAGCGGATTAATGGCATTCATATACACTGCAAAAACTGGTGTTAAAATACCGTAAATAAACTGGAAACTGTCAATTGACAAGTCCACTGTAAAATCACAGTCTACAATGAGTTGTAAAAAAACGGCAGCGCCCTTGTTAATTAACATCGGTTTCCCTTGTAAGAACACAGTGTTTAAACTGTAAATTCACCAAATTCCGAGCATATACCAACAGTCTGTCTATATTATTTTACGTCGCACATTGATTACAAGTATGCCTTTCTTGTGTATTAACAGGAACGGGTTAGTGAAACTCTGTGTAAAAAAAACAATTTTTACAGTGTGGAATATTCTTATGGAATCAATTGTGTAAAGCAATTCCGCTGTCCTTCGACACTGAAAGACAGATTAGCCCTTTCAGCCCCAATGGCGACTTTAGTCCCGTGCACTGTACCACGCTTGAGCCCCAGTGGCCACCGCTTTCGTTTGGTGTATGATACAATAGGGGTCGCCATTACGATTTTTTTAGAAAACGACACGTGAAAAACCTGCAACAAAATTGAATCTTCGCCTAAATTTCAGCATCATGGCTGATCACGATGCAGAGATACTTGAAGAATTGTTTGCAGACACTGACTCTGACATGGATTCTGTGAGTTCATCCGAATAACCCGCTGAAACTAGCCACGAATCTGATGAATATTCTTCGTCTAAGTCTTCAGACTCGGATATTACAACGCACAGTTAGTGTGAGTGTAATGGTTGCACAACAGTAAATAGGGCTCCCATAGGAACCAATGCTAAATGCCCAATTTTCAAAAATCATTTAAAAATACCCACAATTAACTCTCTCAGCGTCTGGAGACGACAACCAAAATACACATTGAAATCTCATCTTTTTAATTCTGTTCAATTTTATAGGGGTAATCCGTCACTTTCATACCCTAATTTCCACATATGAAACAAAACTACCCCTGCAAGAGTGAAAATTGCCAAACAGACCAGCGCCATTTTGAAAAAAAAGTCACATTCGCTACTGGGAAAAATAGGGCAACTTTCACGAGCTACATTCTCCAAAATGTTTGTACTTGGAAGAAAAAATACCCCACATCACGATGGTGGCCAGTTTCCCCACAAGACCACACTCGTTCAGCTCGCAATTCTCTCTAATATAGAAGAATTTGAGGGCATACAAAATATTCATGAGCTCGGCGCACGGATCTCTGCCTATTTACTTGGGTGCACCCTAATATATGTGTATATTCATGTATGAACTCGCGGTGACCTTGTGCCAGTATACCACGCACGTGGGACTGGGAGCACTGTGTGAATAAACAATGTGGGAACTGCAGGCTGCATGCGCATAAACAATGTGGGGCTGATAGGGTTAATGGGCAGTTTACAACTCAAACCTGTCTTTTTACGGGAATATGCTTTGAAACTTCCACCCATGCCATTAATTTACAGCATTGCCTTTAAATCAATGGCATTCTGTTCTGTTTGACCGGATGTATTTACATGCAAAACCTCTGTAAAACCAGAAATACTGTCCGACACCGTTATTGTACACGAAGAAAATCTTGTAATTTTACGGGATTTTTTTTACAGTGTAGGGTGTTAAAAAAGTGGGGAATTAAAACTAACACCTATGGTGTTAAATTTTAACACCAGTCTTTGTATACTACATAAGACAACACCACTGGTGTTAAACAATTTAACACCACAGTTTTTGCATGTGCTAACGTTGTTAACCCCATACGTCAAACTCAATGTAATATTAATGGCATTCATATTCCGCATTAACGTTGCTAACCGCATACGTCACATCTAAATATATAAAAAAATCTACAAAGCACAAAATGATTCACTAAACCAAAATGTGGTGACGTTAGTTATATTATGTGGTGACGTTAGTTATAAACATGTGAAATTGTGTACTTTGTGAAAATGTATACTTTGGTACTTAAGGTTCGTTGCGAATTGCATAAATAAACTAATTCCAGATTTTCTTCTGATAGCTAAACCTTGGCCCACTTGTCCTAGATAATGCTATATGAATAACAAATCGCCAGACTGCATTTTCAAATGTTTGTGAAAATGTTTGACTGATAAAAATAGACATCGGATTTCATGGAAAGTTGGCATTTAAAGTTTGCTGTGAGTTCTTGGGGATAAAAACGTTTACCTGTTCATGCATGCTAAGATATCCAGATTTCATAATGAATATGCAACATTTTGATGTCAATTTGGCATGGTCTTTTACTTATTAGGGGCGGTCGGGTTGGCGTAGTGGTTCTTTCCTCGCCTTTCACCTCTGACGTCTCGGGTTCGAATCCGGGGCGTGTATGTGGATTGGGTTTGCAGTCCCTACTTGACCGCGTCAATCTCCTGGGGATTTCTCTGGGGGTTTTCCTCCCACTTCTAGAGCTGCAACTCCTTTACAACAACAACTTTTACTTATTGTCAATATACTAGAATATGACTTCAAAGTTGTTTCTGGATTACGATTTCAGTTGACCTTAAAATGTATTAATATCCAAAATGATGCCATTTCAAACTCTTAGAAGCTTCACAGTTAAAGTAATTAAAGTATGATTAATTTTTATAAATAAGTGATTACATTTGTATTTTTAGGGATTATGACCCGGGGACCGCCGGGGTGAATAAATTCGATAAAAACGTAGACAAATGTATTTGTATTACTTAAGGGCACAGGCTCGTCAGCTATGCGCGCGCGCCAAATTCGTGCCACGAAATACGCAACTCCATACCTAGTCTGGTACCCGGACAACAATTTTTCGACTAGACTGAATTTAAGGTCCGGCAACCGCCAATTCCGCCATTTTGGAGGAATTCCTCCTTTTTCCGAAGGTTCCCTAAGTTACCCGATTGCACGTCCGGTCGTCCGGACGTTATCGTTAATCGTCGGGTACGATTCGTGGACAGTGTTTCGCCGCGTGTTTATTTTACGATGATGCAGACCAGGTTTGAATTCGAGTTTTGATGCTATAATGGGCATGTGTTTTATTTGCATGTTACACACTCTTTTTGAAAATTAACGGTTATGCGCTCCTAAAAATAAATGCATGACGTAATGCTTAGTGCTACATGTATTTTAAACAGTACGGTTGCCGGTCCTCATATTCAGTCGTTGTATGTGGAATATGTGGAGCGGGAACCAGTCTACTCCGTAGCAAAGACACGGAGCTGCGTATTTCGTCGCTCTTAAGCAGGCCTCCCACTGTGCGATTTTGGCCACGAATTAGGCACGATTAGCTACGATTAGGTACGATTAGGTACGATTGTGTGTAGAGTCTATAGGCAGTCTCCGATAATCGTACCAATTCGTAGGACATTCGTGGCCAAAATCGCACAGTGGGAGGCCTGCTTTAAGCGCGCCTCCAACTGTGCGATTTTTGCCACGAATTTCCTACGAATTGGTAAGCGGGCCTCCCACTGTGCGATTTTTGCCACGAATTAGCTACGATTGGGTACGATTGTGTGTAGAGTCTATAGGCAGTCTCCGATAATCGTACCAATTCGTAGGAAATTCGTGGCAAAAATCGCACAGTGGGAGGCCCGCTTAATGCATTGCGTTTTTAAGAGGGTCTGCAATCGGACATTGCAATCGGATTCAGGGTTTAGCGCCCTCGAATTGTCTTATATCAGTCGTTTTATAAACAAAAAACCTACACATACACAAATGTCATTAAACAGGCCTACTACATGTAAAAGTGTACGGCATTCCAACACACGGCGACTAAAGCGGGCCTCCCACTGTGCGATTTTGGGCACGAAATAGGTACGATTAGCTACGGTTTGGAACGATTGTGTGTAGAGTCTATATACAGTCTCTGGTAATCGTACCAAATCGGAGGAAATTCGTGGCAAAAATCGCACAGTGGGAGGCCCGCTTTACATGACCATGGGGGTGTTTCATAAAGCTCTACAATTAATCTTAAGCGGGCCTCCCACTGCGATTTTTGCCACGAATTTCCTACGAATTGGTACGATTATCGGAGACTGCCTATATACTCTACACACAATCGTACCCAATCGTAGGAAATTCGTGACAAAAATCGCACAGTGGGAGGCCCGCTTTATCCTCTCAAAATCAATCTTATCTCAGAAGCAATCGATCTTAAGCGGGCCTCCCACTGTTTGATTTTTTGCCACGAATTTCCTACGAATTGGTACGATTATCGGAGACTGCCTGTAGATTCTACACACAATCGTACCCAATCGTAGGAAATTCGTGACAAAAATCGCACAGTGGGAGGCCCGCTTTAAATGCTTAAATTTACAATTAATCTTATCTTCTGTTTCATAAAGAAACTTAATATTGATATTAAACCAATCAATCTTATCCTCACGCTTGATCCGTATCAATTGTAGGAGCAAAGCAATTAATCTTAAATATCATGTGACTGCTTATTTGGTGGGAAAATTAAACATCAATTTTTATATGCTGTCACAGCTGTGTGCAACTACAGATTCTTAATTATGGATCTTCAGCTGCTTTTAATGGAAAATCGTCGCGCATTTCGCAGAGAGCGTATTTAGAGACGGAAAAAACCCATTAGATGTGTTTAATGATGTGGAAATGTATAAAAAGTACCGTTTCACTCGGCTCGGCTGCACAAACATCATTTACAGAATTGGGGCACATCTAAAGCGGGCCTCCCACTGTGCGATTTTGGCCACGAATTAGCTACGATTGGGTACGATTAGGTACGATTGTGTGCAGAGTCTATAGGCAGTCTCCGATTATCGTACCAAATCGTAGGAAATTCGTGGCAAAAATCGCACAGTGGGAGGCCCGCTTAACACATCCAACTCATCGGAATCATTCTATAGACGCCAGTCTGCAAATCTTCATTGCCCTGCGATACTACGCAACTGGATCCCTATTTGACTGTGCAGGTGAACTGCATGGCTGCAGCATTGCCACTTGCGTGTTTTGAGATGAGTTAAGCGGGCCTCCCACTGTGCGATTTTTGCCACGAAATTCCTACGAATTGGTACGATTATCAAAGACTGCCTATATAGACTCTACACAAATCGTAGCTAATCGTACCCAATTCGTGGCCAAAATCGCACAGTGGGAGGCCCGCTTAAAGCGGGCCTCCCACTGTGCGATTTTGCTACGAATTTGCTGCGAATTGCCACGATTAGATAAGATTACCTAAGATTGTCTACGATTGTCGCACAGTGGGAGGGTGTTTTTCGTAGGTAATCGTAGCTTGTCGTAGCTCGTCGTGGGGTTTCGTAGGTTGTCGTTACCTTTCGTGGGTTGTCGTAGAGTTTTGAACATGTTCAAAACTTTTTGATCGTACCGTGTCGTATCTTAAGGAATCGTAGCAAATCGTAGGGAATTGTAAGAATTCGTACAGTGGGAGATCACAAAGAAAATAATCGCAGACATTCGTATGCATTCGCAATCGAATTCGCACATGGAAAACAGTGGCGTGTAGCATGCCTGAAGTTTAGGGGCCGGGCAAAATTTCAGGCGGCCAAAATCATGACTGAAAAGGTCCTTTCTCCCATTGACCTTAGTTAGGCACAGGTGCCAAGGGCGTCGCTAGGGGGTGTGTGGGGGGAAGGGGGGGGGGGGGGTGACACCACCCCCCATTATTCACCCCCACTGGAAATTTAGCAAACGGGGAAAAAAATGATGGTGCCATGGCTTTCATTTTTTATGTTGTATTGTATTGAATTTTAAAAAATGTGTTATTGCTGTTTATTTGCTGTTTTCTGGTGTAAATTACTATGGTGTGATTGTAATATATACCAAATTGAAAAAATAACTTGGGGGTGGGGATGAAGATAGGGCTCCAGCGCTGCCCCCCCCCCCCCCCCCCCCCCCCCCCCCCTCCCTCCCTTCCGCTGAGTGACGTCGGCGCTCCATGGATCGCATGGACTGGCGAAATGTTTCTGTACTCCACTGCCGCCCTCACACAGAAACCTCCAGCACTCCCCCTCCCCCACTCCTCCCCCACTCCCCCCCCCCCCCCCCCCCCCCCCACTCTCCCCCCTCTCCCCCTTCCCCCAGTTCGCCCCTATGGAGAAAAACCCTAGCTACGCTACTGCTATACGCGCGTGTCCCGACAAGGAATAATCCCAGATCTCAGGATGTCTTGAAACCATGCCAAATGCCCAAAGTTCCGGCGGGAAATTAGGATAGCAAGAATCGTACGAAAACAATTGTAGCAAATCGTACAGTGGGCGATCAAAAGTTCGTAACAAAGTCTACGACATGCGACAACCTGCGAAGCACTACGAATTCGTAACTGTATCGTATCTTAAGGAATCGTAGCAAATCGTATCAAAAATTCGCACAGTGGGAGGCCGAGTCTTGCGTTGTGTCGTCTGCGAAATGAAGTAATTAATTTCCCAACAACACCTGCTGAAGTTCGTGCCGCACAAGCAGCTTTTTTTCACCGTGTCGGGTTTTCCTGGAGTAGTTGGAGCAGTAGATGGAACACATGTCGGTTTTCATTGCTACTTCGCTGCGCTCATACGCATGAAAAACATTTTCGTATTATACGCCGACTCAAATAAATACACAGAACAATGACATAACTTTGAATTATTTATTTGAGACAGCATGGGATCTCGGCCTGCATGCACAAGAGCTGAATGTTTTTTAATCAAGAAAAACACTTAAGATAACAGCCACAAGATCGTATAGACTGCCGCAGTGAATATGTCATCTTGTTAGTTGCCTATGCAATGGCTGCATAATAAGATCAGTGAATCATGTCCTTGTATTTACTCCCGTCGGTCATGAGGTTTTAGAGCTTAAATACCATGCCAGGTCACACTTCGGCCGTCTATAGTAGCTTGGTTAATATCGGAACTAATACCAGCCTCGTTGGCTTACAAGTTATCTCAAAAACCAAAACGAATAGACCCCATGCGCAGCAGCCATTGATAGAGGGTAGTCACATTATCACAGTGCGTCATGTATGAGTAGGCACATTGTGGATCTATCTTCACATCATTTAATATGAAACCCTGTCCTCCCTCATGGCCGCTACGCATAAGGTCTATTACTGCTAGGATCAATATACAAAAAGATCAAAGAAAACATCCCCCACGGCCTCTCTGGCCGAACATCGTAAAGATAATACAATGATTATCAAGACACCGCTTGGGCCAAAGTTATGCCGTGGAGAGAGGAATTTACCAAAATTACACATTAAACCATTAAATACATCTAATTATGCCAGGAAAACTGTTCAGAAAAAAATTAGACTGTGCGAATGTTTTTTTACAATAGCAGTTTTTAGCCCACTTTTCAGCCCAAACTCGAAGCAAAATCTGAACAACAGCCGTCGGGCCTAAAAGTTTGACATTGGAAAATCAACGGAATCGTGACGTCATTTTACGGACGCGTCCGGCCGACGGCTGTTTCTTGTTATTCCACAACGTGGCGTTTTGGAACAACATGTTGACAATTGACTCCAGTGTTGACGTTTTTTCCGATGGAGATAGCGATGTTTTTTCTTGCTCATCGCATTCATTTCATGACGACAGCGATGAAGAATCATCCAGTGAATTTCTTACGGTTGAACCGTATCAGTTTGAGCCAGAATTAATAATAATAATAATAATAATAATAACTTATATTGCGCAAATTCCATGTACATGTTCAAATGCGCATTACAATAATTACAGTAATTACATTAAAACATTCAAAAAGACAGCAATTGTTACAGGACGCTTACACTGGCACAAACCTAGACAAATACAAGGAAAACTGGAACGGTACTGCCTCGGCTTTCTCTTTCTTTCTCAACTTTTTCTCAACCCTTTTTCGTCAATAATTCTTTTGTCCCTCGAAGTTTTCATGGTAAATGTACCATGTTTGTTTGAGCCGATTGCCTAAATTTTTAGACCATGTAAATGTGGAATTTATATTCATCGTAAAACTTACCATGAACGTACGTTGTTGAGACGAAAACCAAACCCTAAAATATCCGTTTGATGGAAAAACTTAGACCTGTTCTTTCCTCTTCATTTGATACTTGTGTATGTTAAATTTAATCCCAACACTAGAACATTTATCCAGCAGTGTTTTGGGGACGTCTTGTGATGTGACTGTGTCAATAATGCAATATAACAAGTTTACGAGAATGTTCAGCGCGCACTCGCTGAAACCATACCGGCTGGCGGGCCGTCCGTTCGGCGTGTACTTCACAAAGCACTTGATCACGCACGCATGCGGGCGAGCATACAGACCATAGCGGTGGGATCAATACCAAACACAGGTTTCTTCTTACACAATGTGTGCGACACCAGACTATTGTATTGGCGCGGAGTGATATCGTGCGCGAGCCTTTCTTGGCTAAAAACGTCTCCGTAAAATGACATCACGAATTTGGCCAAATCTGTTTGCTGCCCGCAGCGGCGGGATTTCGACAGTTTCCAGAAAAGAGGAAAATCATGGGTTGGAATTAAGCCTAAATTTTCACTTTTTTTATTAATATAAAATGTAAAACGAGATAAGAAATCGATAATTAATATATCAAAGACTAGAAACATGCAAAAATAATTATAATTCCTCTCTCCACGGCATAACACCTAAGCAAATACTTAATAGCCTCGTTGGCTTAGGTACATTAACTCACAGAATCAAAAAGCCTCGCTGGCTCTCGGGCATCTGCCTATGAAGCTTCGACAGCTTCAAGTGCCAGAAAAACACATGAATACCTGGTATAAAGAAATAAAAAACGAAAGACCAATGAACAACTTCTCTATAGATACAACATTAACTGGCGCATTGATTAAAAGAATGTCCAGCAGAACTAATATAATACAAAGATTAGTTCACATGGCTAGGGTATGTGTTCAAACAACTTATCAAAAGAACACTGCTTTCGACACCTGAAGGCGCCTATCAATATCTCTTTATATATAACTTCTTTTTTTTTTTGCCGATCTCGTTTTCCAGCGGCTCATTGTTTTGAGATAGACGAGTCGCCCCTCCCGACCTTAAACTATGAAGACCATAATTACTTGTATCGGTTATGCCATTAGCTTTAAGAGCTTCTATAAATAATTCCCTGCATCTGGTATAGCTAAGTGGCTTATTATGGGTACGTTTATACGACTTTGTGGAGGAATAAAACGTGAGCGGTGTAAAAATGAATTGATCATCCCCAATCTTAATGCCGGATCTATCCATAAAATCGAGCAAGATGCGGTATGGCGAGCGTGGTTCATAAGCAAAGGGAATAACTGCCACACTACCTTGTCTAAATGTATCCATCCGTTTTGGACTTCGGAATAAAAATCTCTAGACCTTTTTCTTTGGGTAAAAAGCTAATATGGCTACCTTTCATTTCAGCAATCTCATTATGTCTAAACAACAAAGCGTATACACAGACATAACAAGCATATCTATAGTTGCATGAGAGAACAATCATTGCTATAAAGATCGAGAATTTTGTTCAGTTGTTCCAAAGTCAAAGGGGTGATGCAGGCTCTTTCTAGCACTGACAAGTATTTGGCAATAAAAAACTAAATTACGTCTGTGTAGCGAAGTTCAGTTTAACAGCACCCATTAAACTTTTAAAACGTTGTAAACTCATCCTATTGCAACAGTGCCCCTTTAACGCACTCCCTAACTCCTGCGTACAGTATACTATCTGCATCACTCCATTCACGTCTCGGGCTCCAGTCCCTATGATTTAGGACTGGGTAAGAAAAGCTACCCTACCCAGAGTCGTGGACCACGGACCTAAACCCCACCCTAAAACTCACCCGATATCTCATCCCATACCTCACCCCAATCCTTAAATGAATAGATGGCGAAGTCAGAAACCGTTTACTAAAATGTGAGAATTTTTCCCCCGAAGAATTTCGACGCCAGCTTAACCACATGCACCTGCCGAAGCATGCTGTCACATGCATGATGTCACATCAGAACATGAATGACATAGCATTTATATCGCCTCCACCCGCATCTCGATCAACTCGAAACACATACTCGATCAACTCGAAACACATACTTGACCCCAATGCTCATCGGGTGTGCGAAGATGATGACAACGTTGACTCCCATAGGGTATGCATGTGCACCTTTCTACCGCCTTCCTTCCAGCAGATGCGGGGTATCACCCTCCAATGGGAGTAACACAAAATAAGTAAAGCTTGCTTTTCTGCTATCACAATAAAACTTACATACTTTATGTGTAGGGCTTATGTATCTTCCCCAAAATTGTGATGCGTGTATGCGGTAAATTGATGGAAAGGCAGGGTGGAAGAGGGCTGGCAGTCAACACAGCTTGTAGATTGATCAGCGGCAGCCGAACCAGAGGCAGTGGCCGAAATCATGTACTTAGAAAACTAAAATATGCAATTTGAAACGTGCAGCTTCGAGCCCTGTGAAAAGGGATGCTCCCGCCTGTTATACCGTTGTACCGTGACTACATATTTCGCATCCATTGGCCAAGCCTAAAAGCCCGATCACGTTAATTAGCCTACATGTGTATACGCAAACAGCAAAACTGAGCGCAATATATAGGGTGATGCGGAAAGGGGGTGTGTGACAAATAAAACATGTTCTATGAATGGTCCTTCGAGGGATTTGCCGCTGAACGAACGGATTAACCGTGATTGACTGGGAATGATGAGAGGATACGCATCATGCCGTATGCCTGCAGTTCTTCTTACAAATCCGCTACGTTATACATGTACAAAAGCACATGCTTTACTGAGATGACACTTGGAACTTATTGAAATTTCAATACAAAACATTTTATTATCAATGAATGGTTTATTTCGAGCTACAAACACCACTACTTGTGTAATCAAAGAACTCGAATCTTCCACCGACATTGAATATAAACATCTGAGGTGGATTAAAACGCACAAGATGCTCTCAGTTGACCTGATATAGGTCAGGTTGACCTGCATCTGCAACGCCAGTACTACCCCAACCCCCCGGGACATTGAAATTGCTATGCGAACCGCGAGTTGTCGAGGGTCGTTACAAGATGGTGCAGAATTATAGTCTGGGCAACAAAGACAGGAGCGACTAATTCACTACGATAGTTTTATATACCCCTGAGAGAACCGTAACCGAAGGCTTATGCCTCATGAATCCACCATTTCTTGGATCAAGGTTTTGTTAAAGGAAACTAAAACCCACTTGGTTCTAAATATGAACTAAAAGATTAAATTGTCGCAAAGGGCAGGCTCAATATTTTCTTGAGAAAGAAAATGACTCTTCTGCTTGAACATTCTGCTGACAGAAGAGGGCGCTGTTCAGGCGTAGAGGGAACCTATAGTTTAAAACAAAAAGAGAACATTACATGTTAAACAGTGACGCTAGCTCTTGACTCAAACAAAATTTGCTACAAATGCCGCAAATGACATGCAAAGCAACTCCGTTATGTTCTTGCTAGCGAATGTATTTTTTTTTTTTAATCATACTTTTACCATTATATCTCCAATTTCCACAAACATAATGAGCGACGCGAGAGGGAACGAGGCTCAATTATGCTTGACTGCGGTGCTTGTACTTGCAAGCCCCAACCCAACTAATGTTACCACTCGATAACTGCATGGTCAAGCCACTCAAACATGTTGCAGGGTTTTCCCTTTCATGCCGAGCCAATTCTCTGAACCCTTAATTCAGGGATCTACTTCCACATCGAACCCTCGCGGCTACTTGGTATTTCGCCTGGGCACTGCTTAGTGGCAGCACCTTTCCTCTTACGCCTGCCCCCTATATTGGGGTTCCAGCTTTGTATGCAATCTGGGGGTATTTGTATATTTAATTCCAATGCGGAGCCCGTCACTGCCGACATCAACGCCACCGATCGGTTTCGCCTGCGAGACCGTTAGTCAAAACCCCAGGGTAATTGCACGCGTTGCGCTGGGATTCTACAAAACGCAGGTTATTCGCACTGCAAATTTGGCTCACCCTTTTATATTAAACCCGCTATCACTTTACTGGGTGTATATCCCTATGTTTGTTATGCTGAACCGATGTACCACTTTGGGCTTTTTCCTCTTTGCGACAATCTGGAGCCTGTACCTTATACTTCAGTTTTGAGGCTCTTCGACTTCTCTAATACCACCACCTGGTGACTGCATTGGTCATGTTACGACATACGGGGCTCTTCCCATCGATCTGGTCACTGTCATCCCGTCGCATCGTGTCCCTGGAAAATAATTCACCCCACCAAGGTGTAAAAAGTGCACCGGTGAATATTTGGGGCGACTGTAAACACCGTTGAAGGAAAGACTTGGGATGGGCTGACCTGTACTCCAGGAAGGGCAGCAACTACTTGACCCTATATGGACACTCGGGGATTTACTCCGGTCGTATATGAACCGGTAAGCTTGTGAAATCGTCAGACTATTTGGGATTCAGAACTGAACCCTGTGTACCCTTGGAGCTTTCTGTCGTAATGGAAAACCTGGGGCTCTTCCCTCACGTGTCCCATTAGGGGATCTTCCTCTCGCGTCAAACACGAGTTGAACATGGAGGTCTTACTCTTACTGGCCAAAATGTGGTTTTCCCCCTCACACGGCCAAACATGGGGCTTTTTCCCTCACACGGCCAAAATGGGGCTTTTTCCCCACACACGGCCAAACATGCATGGGGCTTTTTTCTCTCACACGGCCAACCATAGCCTTTGTCTCTTCCCCTCACACGGCCAAACATGGGGCGTTTTTCCCCTCACACGGCCAAACATGGGGCTTTTTCCCCTCACACTGCCAACCATAGCCTATGGCTTTTTTTCTCACGCGGCTAATAAGCAATTTGAGTAATTTTCCTTTATGATAGTGTGTCTTACAAATACATAGTGTAATATTTCAAATCTGTGGTACAGGCCGACTGGATTTCCCCGGGTGGGAAAATAATGTTTAATCAATCCATCCATCTGTCTATAAACACGGCAAAACCTGGGGCTCTTCCCCTCACATGGCAAAAGCTGGGTCTCTATCCTCGACACGGCCAAACCTGCGGCTCCTACTCACTGGCCCTGGTAACGAGATCTCCCCTTGTGAAATCTCCGGTAACCAGCCCGATTTATTACAAAAGGGCGGGAATAGGTGTACCGCGCAATGCTAAAAGGGACAAATTCTTAAGGCCTTAGACCTAGGCCATGAGATGCCACCGTGGTGCGCGATGGTTTTGCCTAAAACATCAATTACATGTATACGACATGTGAAACCATCCGTTGCTTTTCAAATTTGGGGTTTACCATACATCACCATTTGGGAATCTTAAGGTTTCTTCCCCTATTTGAAATCCGCGCTAAAACTATCAACGTAGCAAAAGACTTGAGATTGTATACTGGCGCATTCACCATGTCCGTCAACACCAGGCGAAAAGGTAAAATTCCCCTGAATAAAGACCTTCGGTATTAGAACAGAGGTAAACCCGTCCGGTAAATGGATATTCTCTCACAAAGCGTAGATTCCGCGCATTGGTAGACCTCAAATAGAGACCAGTCATATAAAACTTTGGCACTGAAACCAAGGATTTCTCCAAAGTGCCCATTGCATTCGCTCGCAAGCCTTAGGAAACCTACGAGGAAAAGGCAATGAGCACACCACAGCCAACCACAAGATTAGGATCCTAGCACAACCACGCCTCATCAATCCAAGCCATTCCGCTTCAGTGCACACATTGTACACTGAATGACATCAACTAGTACTTATATAGCCCTGCATCATCACGAGTCAAAAGAGGTTCACATGGTGCTACCGTAAACCCATACACGCGTTGATGATACCACCATGCATAGCCTCAAGTCTTACCTATCCAGCTCTTCACGAGAGACGTTGGGAGCACGAGGGGTCCAGCGGACACACAACCGTGCTCGTGATCAAAGGGCTATGTGGGTCGGAGCCCCACTTGCGTCCGTGGGCAAGACGCCCAATCCAACTACCTTGCTAACCCCAGCGACATAGGGGGAGCTGCCAGGGGGAAATGCCACAATCCAACCGCCGACAGAATGGCACCCAAGCGAGGCGGCCACTTGGGGCCAAATTTATAGAGCCGTTCAACAGCCCACGTTCCGTTAACTGAGCATCAGGGGCCAATTTCATGGCGTTGCTTAGCACAAAAATTTGCTTAGCACAGGATTTGTTTGCTTTATTTTGCAAAAATGGATTGCCAGCCAAAATCGTAAGTGACGTGTATTGAAAGGTATTCTTCTACTCTTGCGAAGAACACAAGTTGGTGTATAATTTTGGCTTGTAATCCATTTTATAAAGCAAATAAATCCTGTGCTTAGCAAATTTTCGTGCTAAGCAACGCCATGAAATTGGACCCAGGTCATCAGGGGCCAATTTCATAAAGCAGTTAAGCAGAAGAATTTGCTTAATCAAAAATTTGTGTGCTTTATAAAAATGGGTTAATAAACAAAATTGTACTTCAACTTGTGTTTTTAGCAAGAATAGCAGATATTCTTGTGAAAAACACAAGTTGACATGCAATTTCGATTATTGACCCATTTTTATAAAGCACACAAATTTTTGATTAAGCAAATTCTTCTGCTTAACTGCTTTATGAAATTGGCCCCTGATGACCTGGGTCCAATTTCATGGCGTTGCTTAGCACGAAAATTTGCTAAGCACAGGATTTATTTGCTTTGATTAAGCAAAAATTTCTGCTAACATGCTTTATGAAATTGGCCCCAGATCCATTTTTTCCCAAGCTAGTGACGCAACAATGACGGTTCCCAAGCGCGCGCACACTCAAGCACGCCGCGGTTGCAAAAAGGCCCCAACGTTAGCACAAACTTTCTGCCACAGGAAGCACACGCCCTCAGCCAGCGCTCAAACAGCTACATGAAACTGAGCCCTGGCTGAAGTGAAATGGTACCGGTGATTTCCAGATAGCAGCGACAACGCTAATGGCAACAGCACCAGGAGCACCCCAGTGCAGACATGTGCCATACAAGCGTCCGCCACTTCAATTTACCCAATAAAGCTCTGGGATCAATAAAGTGCGTTTCCTAACACACAAGACCAACAGCTGCACATCCCATCCGAAGGTGGAGTAATGGTGGTGGAGTAATGTTATATATTGATGAAGATCTTATATATAAATTGCGACCGGACCTGTGTATCGAAAGTGAGTTTTTTGAATCTATATTTATTGAAGTTGAAACAAATTTTAACAAAAATGTAATTGTAGGTCTCATTTATAGGCCTCCTGGCTTGAGCATGACAGGATTCTCCGAAGAACTTGACATTTTACTTAGTCGAATCACTTCTGAAAATAAAACCTGTTATTTGCTTGGTGATTTTAATATTAATCTTTTGAACTACACAACACATACTTTCACTAATGAATTTATAAATTTGATATATTCTTTTTCGTTTCGACCTATTATCGATAAGCCAACTCGCATTACCCACGAAACTGCTACTCTCATTGACAATATTTTTACCAATAACTTAGATAATCATTACACAGCTGTTCTTACAACAGGTCTCAGTGACCATCTTCCAATTATTTCTGTAGGACCCCCTCTGTTTAAACATAGAAAACCTAACACACAATCGCATTTTTGGAAAAGAGATACATCAGATAAAAATATAAAGATGTTTAAAATGGAACTTGAAAAAGTCAACTGGAACGAAGTTGTAAACAGTGATGACGTAAATCAGGCGTATGCGCAGTATATTTCAAAACTGAATGCTCTTTATGACGTGTGTTTGCCGTATAGAAAAGTTAAATGCCATCGGAAACATAAATCAAACAAGCCATGGGTTACAAAGGGCTTACTAAACTCAATTAATCATAAAGATAGTCTATACAAAAAGTATCTTAAATCACCAACTATACATAATAAAACTAATTATGCTAAGTATAAAAACAAGTTAACTAGCATAATAAGAACTGCTAAAACAAACTATTATAATCGGTTGTTTGAACAGGAAAAATGTAACACTACTAACACGTGGAAATTAATTAATGATGTGCTGAACAAAAGAAACGCAGATAGAAATTCAATAGGTTCATTTGTTAGCGGCAATGAAGTTGTAGATGACCCCAGTCTAATCGCTGAATGTTTTAATAATTTTTTTGTAAACATCGGGCCTGATCTAGCTTCAAAAATTCCTCAAAGTAATACTGATCCGCTTAATTATATACATGAAATTCTTTTTTCATCCAGTTACTGAGGACGAGGTTTTGTCCTGTATTCATAAATTGCCAAATAAGAAAAGTTCCGGTTATGATGATTTTAATGCTTGTATAATTAAAACTATAGCACATGTCATAGTGAAACCCTTAACTGTTATATTTAACTTGTCTTTAACAACTGGCATATTTCCAGATAATCTAAAAATTGCCAAAGTTATCCCAGTTTTTAAAAATGGTGACCCCCAGTTATTCAGTAATTATCGCCCTATTTCAATTCTGCCAAGTTTTTCGAAAATACTTGAGCGTCTTGTGGTTAACCGTTTGAATATATACATTAAGAAGAACAATATATTGAACAAATCACAGTATGGGTTCCGGGAGAATTTTTCTACTGAAATGGCATTAATTGATCTCATTGACAAAGTTGGCGCAGCATTAGATAGATCAGAACAAACTATTGGAATTTTTCTTGATTTATCTAAAGCTTTTGATACAATTGACCATGACATTTTACTTCAAAAACTGTGTAAATATGGAATTAGAGGTAAAGCACTACACTGGTTTAGGAGTTATCTTGATGGAAGAAAACAATATGTTTCTTGGCAGAGCCACGTATCCTCTCAAAAATCCATTCTTTGTGGTGTTCCACAAGGGTCTATTTTAGGACCAGTCTTATTTCTTCTTTATATAAACGATATATCTAATTCATCAAATATACTTTCTTTTATTTTATTTGCGGACGATACTAATATTTTTTACAGTCATCGCAACATACAGAATCTAATGACTATTATTAATGATGAATTATCCAGTGTTTCAAAATGGCTTTGTTGCAATAAACTGTCAGTAAACCTAAAGAAAACTAATTACATGTTGTTCACCCCTAGAGCGCCGAGCACTGATGTAGAAGTCGTTTTTAACAATACAATTCTCCCACAAGTGCCAAATACTAAGTTTCTTGGTGTACTAATAGATAACAAATTAACATGGAAAGCACACTGCCAGAATATCCACACAACTATTTCTCGTGTTCTCGGCATTCTACGAAAGCTTAAGGACGTTTTACCTTCAACAATTTTGTTATCATTATATAATACTTTATTGATGCCCCACTTAAATTATGGTATACTAGCTTGGGGAAATTCATATCTATTAAATCTAAATAAACTAGTTATTGTTCAAAACAAAGCGCTTAGAGTTATTAGCCAGTCACATTCAATGGCACATGCAGCTCCTTTGTTTCGGCGGTTTAATACACTACCAGTTTTTGAATTGTACAAATATCGCCTTGGCATATTCATGTTTAAATATGTGCAAAATATTCTGCCAAGTAGCCTATCGCAACTATTTAAACAATGCACTGAAATTCACAGTTATAAAACAAGAAACGCAAACAAATTATGGATCAGTCCTGTTAGAACCACAAAATATAAATCATCAGTTAAATTTCAAGGACCTTTATTGTGGAATAGCTTACCCAACACTCTTATTACCAGACCACCTTTCACCTTTAAAAAGTACCTAAAACAATATCTATTAGACCAGCTATAACTTGTGTGTCAGTATATCTGCAGTATATATATACTTGTTTCTTTTTTTAAAATATTGTTTTCCATACATGTATTTAATTATGTCTAACGTAACAATTAATCGTTACAGGGAAACAGGCCCTTGGTCTTGTACAAGCCTCTGGCTTTCTACCAAGGACCTGCCATGCTTCGGCATACATGTCTTAAAAATCAATTAAGCTCTTTCTATAAAGTAATTTTATGAATGTACATGTATGTCCACTCCAAAGTATTAATTATTTTATTAAATGAAATAGTTGTTGTATTCGTGAAGCATGGAAAATAAATGAATGAATGAATGAATGAAAAGGATGGATCACACGCGATAAAGCGCCCTGTTCTAAGGCACAGGCCCCCAGACGGTTCTCGAACCTGCAACCCCAAGTTTTCACCCAAGTATTGCGTGTCAGTGACTTTATATCACGTCGGTAACAAGACTGGTCGGTTCACAAACCGTGACAGGCAGCCGGGAACGGACCGAAAACAATTAGCCTCGCCGACGTCCTGTTGGTTACTTACATGTACACCACTGGCTACGGAGCCCGACACCAGAACCGGACGCGGATATCTGAGATATAAACGGGGTCTCACCAACACTCGTGTCACATTTTCAGGAAATTGCCCCTGCGAATAGATTGCCTCAAGCAGTAATCCTACCAGTATAACTAAATTTCTAAATGGGACACACATACAATAAAACTAACCTCTCCGTTGGCCCGAAATTTATCAAAAGATTTATTTAAAATCGCAGCTGAAAACTCCCACAATTCCTATGGGAGAACACTTATATACGCAGTACAAGTGTTCGCGACTGAAGAAGACCACTACATTTCGCTAAAATCAACCGCAGCTCATCCGACCAAGGATATTCAATATGAAAATGCTGCGACTGTTCTTCAAAACAGATCCCTGGTAAAACAAAATGTACGCTACCACTAAACGAGCGCGGTGCGCCGACCACCGTTACCAGCTCTCGCCAAGGCAACAACGTTCCTAGCCATGATGCAAACGAATTATGAATATTGCCGCGCAAACATGTTACATGGCTACTAGACGTATACTGTGAAAACACGCTCTGGTAATGCATGGCCATAGGGGCGGTTGACGAGCTGAAACGCTAACTTATCGCTGTCCTGTACGATTGACGCGCGAATACGAACACAGCCTGATATTCAACCTTAAAACACCACTACACTCGCTCCCTGGCGGCTGACACCAACTGTCACGCGCCACTTTGCAAATTTCACCACCAAAAAGAAAACCGAGACCCCCGTCCTCAACAGTATTTCGAGACTTATCTGAAACATGCTTCCTTGCGGGCTGAACATTTTGCGATGATATCAAAATGTGTACAACACGGTAATTATCCTGGTTTTTTTTTTGTTTTTTTAAAATACAAATCCTAAGGTATTCTCCGTTTAAAATCAAAACACAATAATTCGATAACCAGGTAGTCACTTTAATTTGGCATTTAAAATCAATGGGGCTCAATATATTGTCTAAAACACATTTATACGAATTAATCGTATTTCGGGGCCTTTCCTTGGTACCAAATACCCAAACTAAACCAAAAGGCATGACCGCGGGGACTTGGGACATACTCCTGCTAAGGAACCTGCGCTAAGGTACGTTGCGCAAAAAACCACCGTGGAATAACTCAACACACCCACACAAAACACTTTGTATTTTCTTTTCGACACTAAGGCCGAGTAAGCACCCAGTATGTTCTGGACCTGCCACACTTTGACGCCTAATTGTCACCCTGTGTCACCGCTCGAAAAGAAGCCTTCTATCTTGTCTCTTCATGCAGGGTGATGGACGTAGAAACCAGTGTCATGGGTAGGGCGAGACTCCGAATATGGGAATCTGCATCGGTAAAGTAGAAAAATTGCATGAAATCATACAACATCAACTTGCCTCAAATTACTGCTTCGGCTGAAACTACTTACATAATCGGCTCAAGCTATTTAGACCTATTTCGCCCAAAATACGACACTAATCCTGCTATGTAAATAAATGCCCGAAAGTTGCCACGCTTCTGCCGCAATTAACGGTTGCGTGTAAATGCATTTACAGGAAATCCGCAAAATGTCTACATTATTCCAGTATTGACGGTCATTTCACGAACTGTCCCCATCGTACTCACTAATTACCCCTTAGGGGGCCTACGGTATGTTGTCGGGGTTACGTATGTACGGTCTACGGCTTGATACTACTTCAACTAAAATAGGGCTACTCATTCCATTTATGCTCCGTTTTAACCTACATCGCATAGGACCACCCATTAGCCACCTCTTTAAACTCACTTGTACCCCAAGAACGGGCCCAATACATCTGCGTTAACATAACCTTATCTACGAAAGGTAAAACAACCGAAAAACGTAGGAAAATCGCCATATATAGGCCTATTTTCAAAGGAAATCCTTCCAACTACATGTAATCTCACAACGCGATGAAATTTGTTCTGACAGACTCTGCTGCAGAATATATCTATTAACGGCACTTTCCGTGAAATGTCCATACCTAGTTAGGACAAATACGGTGATTTCTCAGTGTGAAACATTTAACGAGGCCTTTGGCCATTTCGGAATTGCCTTTTAAAACTGAATTTTGAAAAGAGGAACATTTAATGCGCAACGAATGACCGCCTCCAGTTAATATGGCGAAAACCAAACCTGAAACCTTTGAGAGGCAAGGGAAGTCTCAGTCAAATGTAAACATGCGACGAGCCGAGTATGGACGAGCATTTAATTGAGCAAACTCACAGGTCAGTCGGAATTTCCTCGTCCGTGTAACACCCAAAATACTTAACAAGAGCTACACAGTAAGAATCCTTATTGATTGGTAAAAACATATATCGATGTTAAAAAGAAAATGTAAGGGTCTTTTTTACGGTTTTGTATCCTATAAACTACTTTCTTCCTGTCGGATTAGCAATGAGTGCTTCGCCGCGCGCCCAGTTGACAAGGCTCTCGAGTGTCATTGCGCGACGGATCGTACCATTATTTGTAGGGTATGCAGTTTATGAAAGTTCAAGTACGCCGCCAATAAATGCATCATATACCCATTGAAACTGCATTTGAATGTTTTAAAACCGTGTTGGGAGAGAAATAAATTCTTCCTGTTTGAAAATATTAATATTTGTTGCGTTTGTTCGTAGTGTGTAATCCCTGCTAAAATCGGCCGCCCCAGTCCATATATTACGTGATCCGTCCTTTCGAATACGGCGCTAAACTGATTTCCGATCCACATCTAAAAATCGGAACGGACGTGCCACTGAATGGGAAAGCCATCTTCGTAGGAAGAAATGCGACTGCGTATTAAACGCTATCAAGTACGCGCACGCACACGCACACGCTGTAACATGTTCCAAACACGCGCGCGTGTTGCTCGAAATTTGTTCGAAATACGGCGCAGCCGATGCGCGTCATAAAAAACTACGCTCAAAATTCTGATGCACGTGGCGATTTGTAGGAAGTGACGTCATTTGAACGTGATCAATAGACCGTATTCCTGAACGTGTGAGAGCGCTCGAACAAGGTGATTTGGGGGAAATGTCCATAGACAACAGTAGAAAAGTGGGGGTACGTGCAGTAATCCGTACATGTACGTGGGGAAAAGTCGCGTACGCGGAGCGCACAGGCTAGGCCGGTGGCGCGCGCACAGATTTCCATTTATGGGATACCGTGGCCGAGCGGTTTAGTTCATTGACTCGCAATCATAGGTGAAAACTTGGGGTTGCAGGTTCGAACCTCCCCACGGCTACGGTACCTGTGCCCTTGGGCAAGGCACTCAACCACACTGCTCCATCCTTCGGAAGGGATGTAAAGCCGTTGGTCCAGTGTGTTAGGTAATGGAAACGCACTCTAAAGATCCCAGAGCATTATTTCGTGAAGAGCAAGGGGGATCATCCCCGGTGTCTCTGGCCATTTCTAATTCTTCATGGGTTTCCTCACGCTTGCGAGTGACAGTGCAATGAGCACTATTGAGGAATCCTTGGTATGAATACCAGAAAGAAATAATAATAATAATAATAATTTAAAATAAACGTTTGGAAGGCGTGTGCGCGTAGCGCGTTTTGTGTTCGAAGATAACGCACGATGGGCGCGGATCACTTGACTAGCGCCCTCACGCGTTCAGGAATACGGCCTATTGATTTTCTTGCTTTATTTCCACAAACCGAAAATTAAGATCAGTAAATCGAAACATTCTGAACCTCAAAATTTACAAAACAATTTGGGACGTTTTGTGAGGTTAAAGTACCTGGATACAAGTCAATCGTAATACAAAATCACACATAGATTTGGCTGGAAACAATTTTGAAAAGTAAATAAACTTTGTGTTGAGCACATTTCTGTACTGGACAGCTCCATGAACTTTGTACCTGGCGCTGTTTAGCACAAATTTGCTGAGCACAGATTTTATTAATGAATTACTTTGTAAGATGAGGGACCAGCTAAATTTGTATTTTCAAATTGTGCTTAAAAACAGTATCAACATTTTAGTGCACATGTAAATACATATCACAATATTTTGTCAGGCAATCAACTTTTGCAATATAAAGCAGATAAATTATGTGCTAAGTAATGTTTCGTGCCAATAGCGCCATGAAATTGGCCCCTGGAGTTCAGAAAGTTTTTCCCTTTTTTTGAATACTTCATTGCACCATCACTGCTGTCCTCATCTTTTGCAATGTCAGTCGTCATCAAAGTCTTCATTATCTTTAAAGCCCCAGAAAAAGAAAACTAAAAGTGTTGAAAGCAAGGTAACAATCACATGATATGGTATCTTTGTGGAAGAAAACTGCTAACTGAAGGTGTTTTAAGTTTTGAATTTTTTTTTTACCTTTCATGCATTGGCTTAAATTTATACAAGGCTCTTTATCAACATATTACTACGACTGTAATTGTGGGGAAATAAAACATGTTCCAAATTATTTAACACTTTATTAAACAGCTTCAACCCGCAAAGCATTATTATGACAATTCAGTGATTTCTTTAGAACGTATTGTACCTGTAGGTGATTGCACAACACATACAATGGAGAAATGAACTGATTGCATAATACACACAATGAGGGAATGCGAGTCAAGTAGTGTAGATAACAAGGAAATACAATTAATTACTTGTACTGTAACACTTATGTAATGCTGCTGTTCCTAATTTTAAAAGTTTTCCAGTCACGTAAATAATGTCTTGAAGTTGCTGCTGGTGGGTATCACCATCATGCCATTTGGGAACGACATTCACCTTCGCGGGTCCATCTCCTATTGGGAATGAGTGGACATGGGTTGGCTGCTCTCTTCCAAATGCCAAATACACCTCTTCGGGAGAATGATCTATAGGGAAAAAAAACAATTAACTAATTTTTAAAAAAAATTTAATATCCATATCTACATTCTTCAAAATCGATGCTTAGAATACAGACGTTAAAACAATTTTAGACGTTAAAACAATTTTAGACGTTAAAACAATTTTAGACGTTAAAACAATTTTAGACGTTAAAACAAGTGTAATACAATTGTAGATCACTTGATGAATACCTGGTTGGCATTTGACGCTTGCTCATACGTTTGGGTTCACCGGCGATGTCATCCTGTTTATCCTCGAGCCTCAAATGTAGGTACAGGTGTGGACAATATGTGCTGCATCTGAAGTCTTCGCTCCTTGACAGTTTTGATCCAATCACTGTTCAGGTAAGTGAAATCTTCACTTCCTGACCCCTAATGCACCTGGTGGTTGGTGCCTTGTCCCCTTCACTGTTGAACTGAAAAATGAATAACAAGTTAACATTAATAATAAATGGCACTGAGGGTTGAGAAGTTGATCAGAATGTTTTTCTTTTTTTTGAAATGACTCAAGCATCGGTAAGTGCAAATTTGATGGAGATACCCACATTTTTGAGTAAGAAAAAAAAATGTTTGTGAGGAAACACTTAGTCTCATATGTTTTGTGCAAAAGGTCGTGATCGTAAGACATGATGAACGGTATAAATACCGTACACGTTCGCCACTAATTCTTCCTAATAAAAGTAACAATGTCATGATCATAAATGCCCCAGAAAGTGTAAAATTTGGTTTGGAAACACGATAAGAAAATATCAAGTTTTTCTTTGAAAACACTTAGGATTTTTGTTGTCATGCTCCATAGACTTAGTGCATGGAGTTTCAACTCGCTAACGTGCATGATAGTTTTTCCATGATCAACCACCAAATTCTCTCCGAATTGTTCGACCGCGACCGGTCGAGATGTCTTAAAACGCGACGACTGTCGCTGTCACTTGTTCACTGTATATACCGTGTACACTGCGCTGTAGCCCCGCGAGCAGTGCTTCGGTTTTCGGAACCTCAGCCCTGTGTTCTGATACACACCAAATCTGTGGCAAACTCACGCAAATGAAATTTGGCCCACGGCTCTGATATTTGCTCAATAGGTGCACTCACCCCAGTTTATAAATATTCCGAAGAGTACGCATCGATCCGATGTCTAGTTTCGGTGAAATCGTAGGGACAGTTTGAGACCTTACTTGCCATCAAATTCACACTCTTTGACCAAAAATCAAATATGCGCATGCGCGAGGGCGGAGAGGTCAACATAATAGCGCCATCTCGCGACGGCGTCGTCACGTACCAGCTGCACATCGACTCTATCGCGCGGTACGTTCTACACCGGAGGTAGGTTGTAGCATGTACTACACGGTCACAACAAATTCTACCTCCGGGTTACCTCCGGGTTACCTCCGACCTCCGGGTTTCAACGATACCCGTGTAGAACGTACCGCGCGATAGAGTCGATGTGCTCTCTCATGAAACAGCCGCTGTGCAGCTGGTACGTGACGACGCCGTCGCGAGATGGCGCTATTATGTTGACCTCTCCGCCCTCGCGCATGCGCATATTTGATTTTTGGTCAAAGAGTGTGAATTTGATGGCAAGTAAAGTCTCAAACTGTCCCCACGATTTTACCGAAACTAGACATCGGATCGATGCGTACTCTTCGGAATATTTATAAACTGGGGTGAGTGCACCTATTGAGCAAATATCAGAGCCGTGGGCCAAATTTCATTTGCGTGAGTTTGCCACAGATTTGGTGTGTATCAGAACACAGGGCTGAGGTTCCGAAAACCGAAGCACTGCTCGCGGGGCTAACTGCGCTGGTGCCTGGAGTGTGTTTTTCAGTTGTGAATTTATGCCACTTAAACCACGAATTAGCAAACACGGACCGCTAGCAACATAATTATTATTATTATTATTAGCTGTTTTATTTATACAGGGTGGCCTCTTCAGTTTACATAAAAACTGCTATCAATAAGGGCCCTGTTAAAAATATACACTATAAAACAGAGTAAACAAAGAAACGCAAATTGAGGAATAAATTAATAAAATAATGTGGAAGGATAGGACATGATAAAATCAAACCAAGACATGAACTTAAAATACTTAAAAGAGTGGCAAGAAATAAAGTGATAAAACTATACGAAAGCACATAAAAACATAAACAATTACATGTAATTAGTTAAAACATATACAATTAAATTAGTAAAGGACTAAACACTGAAGCATGATAAAATGAAACAATAAAAGATAAACACTATACATAAATATATTTATCTATATACACAAATTAAAATTAATATTAAAATTAGTTAAGCAGCGATTTAAATTGATTAAGTGATGTTGCCTCTCTTTGTGTTGTTGAAAGCTTATTCCATCCTATTGTCCCTAGGTATTGGAAGGTGCGCTTTGCGGCATTTGTACGGGGAACAACAGGCATGTACAGCGACCCATTTGATTTTGAGCGAGTATTGGCGGAGTGGCTTGGTGTAAAAAATTTAGATTGTAAATACGGAGGATTAAGGCCATGTATACTCTTGAACACCTCGTACATCTTGTGACGTTCCCATCGCGTAGGTAATGCTAACCACAAAAGCGCGCTATGTAAGTCACTTATGTGAGTTCTGGGGTGGGCATTAAGGATTAGTCTTGCCAGGCGGTTATGGAGCTTTATTAAGTTACCAATATGGCAACATGCGCTACTAGACCAGGCAACATCACAATAATCAAATAAAGGTAAAATCATCGCACTGCTTAACAATTTAAAAGTTGAGTTGGGGAGACAGGGCTTGGCGGATCGTTTTAAAAAGCCAATCTTCTGAGAGATTTTCTTTGCAGTATATTCAATGTGTTCTGCCCATGATATTTTATCGTCTAGTATCACACCAAGATACTTGTGCGAGTTAACTCGTTCAACTGGAACGTTATTTATCGTTATTTCAACTTTTGCAAAAATTGGTAGGCGATGTCGAGATCCAAATATCATGAATTTAGTTTTATCAGTGTTAAGAGTTAATTTGTGGTCGACAAGCCACTGTTATCTTCATTACTTACTTTATCTTTACGAGTAATTTGTTGCTCATATACACAGCAATCTTTCGCGATCCATCGATGAAAATCATGATTGTTGCCGGCCGGCCGGCGCCGCGCCATACACGAAAAGGACATTTCAGTCTGGCTCTCTGACATGACGTTAAAATGCCGTATATTTAGATTTTACAGGCCTGGATCCCAGACTTAAGGCCAATCATCAGAGTGGTCGATTTTATAGCAGAAAATGCACAAGAAAAATAAACACATCAACGATTTAAATTTTGAAACTAGAAGAATTTATTCTACTACAGCATAATGTTAAAACATTTTAAATGTTATGAGCTACAATTCTGATGGTTGCATAATGTATACATTGACAATGTGCTTCAATTTTCATAAACCACACACCCCACAAATAATGGTATGGTCTGTCGCGAAGTAACAATCGGTTTCCTGTTTAATGGCGACGCACTCGTTGTGAATCCGGGAAAAACAAAGTAGTTCCAGCGTCAAAAACCGACAAAAACGCGAAAAGGACCCTCAAAATTTCTTTTTAACATCGATTTCTACTTTCAACAATAAATAAGGACTCAACTTGTTTAGGTCTGGTTAAGTATTAAAGTCCTACACGGACGACGAAATTCCGACTGACCTAACAGTAAGAGTTTGAGAGGTTGCTCAGACATTTCTTTAAAATGACTCATCAAGCATTTATTATTTTGAAAGTGAAGGATTGAAAGAAAGGTCAATGTTCGAGAGGGAACATTTGATTTTGGATAAAACACCTAGACATTTTAGCCTGTCCCAGGGCCTGAGGCCATGGTCAACTTATCAATTCTTGCCCAATTAGGGCCTATTTGTATCAATAATGGTGTCTAGAAATCAAATCGGCGGACGAAACAGGGGAAATAATTTTACACGTGACCGCCTCGAGTCTGCCTTGCTATGACCGCATGTTAAAACATGCCGCGGTCAAATGAAAAATTCTTCCCGAGACACAAACAAAGTAAAAAAACAACTGCAAATATAACCAGATAACTGCAACATGGTAAGATGTTACTCTAATGCCAACACTAATTTTCCCATTAGGCAGAAAAGGGGAAACCCCCATAACAAGGCAAAATTGGTGCGGAAAAGGGGTTTCTGCACTGAAAGGAAATCTTTACAAAAAATATTCTTGACAGGGCCTCAACGCCTCAGTTTTGCCGTACTCACCGCCACTGACGATTCCTTCACTTGACGTGTACAGTAGTGCCGAGTTCGTCAAAGCCTATACTTCCAAATACTGAAAGGCACCCAGGCCTGTTTTTTTGCTGATATATACTATGCTGCTTCTGCTTGGCCTGGGTTACTTTCAAGATGAGCACTTTTTTTTCCCCATCAAAATCGTTGCTCAAAATGGAATCTTTAAACAAGTCTTTTTACAGAAAATTGCCATTTTTGTTAAAATACAAATCTCTACACGTTCTACATACCTCCCTGGCCGTAATATCCTCAACAGTGGCGTACAATCGTCCTTAAAACCCAAATATTCCAAGAAAAATCTCGGACCTCGTGTTGCTTTCGTCTTCCATCTTTTAAGATTTGGTCGCCTTTGCGCGTCACGGAGAAAGAGGGCGCTATTCAATTGAGTCGGTATGGCAAGCCAAAAGTCATATAACGTATTGCGGCAACGCGTTGCGAAAATATCACAACGGGTCGTACTATGGACAGTGTCGTCAGTACAAGGATGAAGTTTTTGAAGTGAGCCCTCTTGCTGATTCTCAATTCTCCATTCCTATTTTTGACCTGGCCGACCGCACAAGTCATGAATACGCGCGCGCGCGCCTTTTGTCTCGCAGGCTAGGCCTGCAGGAATGTTCATGTACGTAGACTAGACGTACATATCGTACGCACCCACGTGTACATGACTTTTTGTACTATGTAGGCCTACATGTTGAAAAGTCAGATAAAGTGGCGTAAAACATTGTGAATATTTTTTTTCCAAATCAGTATCGATTAAAATATCACATAAAATGGTCACAGAAAGCGACGTGAACCACGATTTTCCAGAGTGACGGCAGGGTCCTGGTTGGCCTGGGGAGGTGCATAATTTATAACGGCTTTGCATAACACAATCCACAAACTACTCAATGCAAATCTGTTTCTTCTTTGCTTTCATTTCATTTTGTCGTAATTATTTTGGTGAAGGGGTGGGGTGGTTCCTTGGACATGACTTGGAAGCAGCCTCACGCAAATATACCAATGTCTCAAGTTTGTTTACATATGGCGACTACCCACGTGCTCATGGCCCAATTTCATGGCGCTGTTTTATAGCACAAATATTTGGTAAGCACATAATTTGTTTGCCTTATTTTGCAATTTAAATGAGTTGTCAGCCAAAATCGTATTTGGTGTGTATTGACTGGTATTCTGAATACCAGTCAATACACATCAAATACGATTTTGGCTGCCATCCTATTTTTGCCAAATAAAGCAAACAAATTCTGTGCTAACCACATTTTTGTGCTAAACTGCGCCATGAAATTGGCCCCAGATCCGATGGTGAAAAGTTATTAATCGTACTCAGCAACTGCGCTCACGTAATATAGAACAGCAAAGTAGGCTATTGAAATTGAAAAAGTTGAAAACTTTGAAAATACAATCGACTAATTTAGCCCTCTTCAAGGGACCAAAGTCACCAAACTACTATAATTCGAGCCTTATATCTATATCTAGAGAGCGCAATAATCAATGCATAAACAATGAGAGGAGTATTATGCGCCGATCAATTGTTTCCTCCCTCCCCCTCCCTCCCCCTCCCCCGGGCTGCCCCACCAGTCCTAAGAGGTGGGGATTGTAACTTTTCAAGTGACAAAATCCCCACCCCTGGGGCAACATTTAGGTGACAAAAATCCCCTCCCTGGGCCACGAAAAACGTGACCGAACCCCCACCTTAGGGGCGGGGGAAACAATTGATGGGCCACAACCGGAACTACGGAACAAGGAGCTTTATATCGGGAAGAGTATATTTTATCAGGGGGCGTTACATATTAAAAAGTTTTGGACATCGTCAGAACATTGCGCGTATATGCATGCGCATGCCTTCTTGAAGACTAAAACAGACGTTTTAAAACCCAACATCGTACAAACCTAGGGTGATCAGAATAAGAAAGAGACATATTCAACTTTCTATAGAAGTAAAAATTGTACCTGGCAGTGCTCGGCAAATAACGACCATTTCGGTTTTAAAAAACCACAGTCGCACTAAGTGCCCCATTCATTCGATTTCACAAAGCACTAGTTTGTCCAGGTATTTTTTACCACAACGTCAAAACGGAAAAGTTCAGCAACCTTGGGGTGACGTGATTCACAAAGTTGATAAAATTCCCCAAACGTTGATATAAAAAGCATGCCTATTAGACAATAAATTCTAACGACCATTTTTGCTTGAAAAAAATATATCTAATCAGTGTACACACTTTTGTACATGTACTATATACACTATGAACATCTAACAATGGAAATTGGGCACACACCATTGTTACTAACAATGGGGTTACAATGAACATGTACATGTTTTTGCTCATAGTGATAGTACAGTAGTGAAAAGCTACATGCACAGTACACAAAAATATGTATGCAGAGCTTTTGTCAATGTGTAACGAGCGCGCGCGCGTCTAGTCTGGCATATATCCGGAAATAAATAATCCGCACCGCCCACATAGACTTGTTCTAGTCTCACGTGTCATAATCAGCAGCGCAACATTTGCACGCACAACAGGTTTTCATAGAGTCCGTATAAGCCCAACAGTCGTACACTGGGGTAAAGTTTAATACGCAAGCAAAGTCGCAGTGCGCATGCGCTAATGCTCAAATTCGGTCCGAATTTCAAAACGCGGTGAAGCTGACGACACTGTCCCTTTAAGGCCCTGTCACACCTTGACGTTTTAGCCAGCGTATGCTGACGTATGAAAAATTTGGCGAATACGCTGGCGTACGTCAAATAGGCCTAAGTTATGGGTAAGTTTTGTATAAGTTAAGAGCACGCTGAAACACGCTGGTATACGTCGTAGTAAGGCGAGGTCGTCGAAAAATGTTGTGCATGCACAACAATTTTCGGCGTATGCCAGCGTGTGGCTCATAAGTCCCGCATAAGTTGTAGGTATAAGTATAATACGATCGTTGACACACGTTCACACACGCCTGCGCCTGCAACTGATATATCCCGACGAGGAGATTGTTGCAGTATTTGACAGATACAGATACTTGTAAGTTAATCATAAGTCGACATACGTCGAGATAATGTCTAGCGTACCCAAATTTTATTTCTAACCTATGAGTAACGTGCTTTGAACCTATGTCGAACTTATCTCCAACGCATAATGACGTATGTAGACGTATTTGACGTGTTCCGGACGACCACAGAACTTATATGAACGTGTTTCTAACTTACAGCTACCGTATAATGGCGTATAGACTATGTAAGTCTCGCGGCAAAGGTCAAATCTGAGCTTCCGGGCACAACACGACTAAAACGCCTATTCCTATAACACGGGCGAGATTTTGTTTTTTGTATATAAATTTTTCTGTCCAATCTTAAGTATACAACCGACCCGAAAGTGATTCGGGTAACTAAAATGTTTTTTTACAATATATAATACATGCATAATTATCTCTAAAAACGATAAAAATTTATTAAAATTTCGTGTCCTGAATAAATTTCTCTGCTGGCATATTCTTCATCCAATTTGGAATGGATGACCCATGTGTGGATTCATGTGAAAATGAATGCTTCGAACTTGGGCACTCTAAAAAATGTCTGCAAGCTCTACTTTTGGTATATGGCGTTTCGCCTATCGCTAGCGAGGTATGTATGTACACTACAGTAGGCCTACGTACGTCGGCTGCTGTGCGTGTTGCATATCTTTTGCTGCATGTAGTTTACGATCTTCAAAGATTGACTTGTCGGCTGGCAGAAAAGATCGTGAATTTTTACATTTCGATTGCTTATTTTTGATTATATACCTCACTTCATCAATTGGAATGCAAGATTTTATTTACAGATACGCGTTTTGGGCCGTCTGAGTTTACAAAAACCTGCGTAAAAAAAATAATCCAAGAATTTCGCTCGCGACGTGCGTTGAATTGGGATAGGGTTTTACAAACTTGACTGAAAAAGCTGCGCTCTTACCGCGACTATACCGCATTCTCACGACGCGGTCACGTCGCCACGACCTCTCCGTGCTTATGGCGTTTGAGATGCACGGCGACCTCAGGGCGTTTTTACCACGTTCTGGATAACTTCTGCCATGATTATTACAGCGATGAAGAGGACAGACACACTGATATATAAACTTTGAAACGCCAGTTTTTATAGTGCAAGCTTGGTAAACCACGCCGTGGTCGTATTAAGAACTCCATTAACGCATATTGGGAACCCCATAAGAACGCCATAGGCGCACTCAGCCGGAGCCCCATGAGGACGTGGTGCAATCGCGCAACGTGAAATCATCGTACATGTAATATCGCCCTGACAACGTCAGTACGGGACTCCGAATGCCTAGTGCAGTGGGGTCGTGGCAGACACGCGAGGGTCGTGGTGAGGATCTAGGACGCCACGAAGTCGCCATTGCAAATGTTACCATTTTCGAAGCGTCTTTGCGCTTGCCACGCGTGTACTGCGCGTGTACTACGATCATGTGGATGAATTGGTATTTACGTGTACCACAAGAGTACCACAGAACCAGGATATCTAGCATTGACATCACTACACAAAATGTGTGTGGTACTCTTGCTGATAATGTCTTTCCTGTAATTTCTGTGGTATCTATATGTACCACAAGATCACCACAGGACTAGGATATCTGGCATTGGCATTACCACACAAATCTGTGTGGTACCATGGTGATGTTTTTCCTGTGGTAATTACATGTACCACAGATGTACAACAGGAATACCACAGGACATTTTCGTAAGGAAATTGTTTCGGTCATTTAACGGAAATTGTAGTTTTACTCTCAAAGTAGCCGTATTTTTACAATGTTAATTGTGCGCCTAAAACATTTACACAAATTGTACATTGCGACTACTAACACAACGGTCTAAAGAACCGGGATCGAACTCTCATGCCAAGTTATCATAGTAGTCTATTAAACTGTGAGACAGTCCAATTTATTGGAGTCCATTCAGCGACCAGGGCCCTTCGGATCATTATTCCTTGTGCATCGTATGAGAAGACGAGGGAGTATTTCAATATCCCGACCTTTTCTTCGCGTAGGCAAACCTTCTGTAAACAGCTTTTCATGGAAATGACGAACTCTAGACATAAACTCAATCACCTACTTCCTAAATATCATGGTATTACATGCAGTTTTATTTCTTGGTGTCTTTTTAACCTGAAATAATGAGTGGTTTCGGTGTGCTTTAGAATGGGATTGGGGTGCAGGATTTGGAGATTTTGATTAATATTTAGTTTGTGTGTTTCGTAATTAGTGTGGTATGCATGGTATATGTCACAAAAAAAGCTCCCGTAGGATTTTTTGTTTTCTTTGTTTTTTTGCTTTATGGGTTGATTTGAGGACAAATAGTGGGAAAATTGTGGGGTTCAAATTTTCCGACCCCTTGACTACCCCCTGAAGGCGGGGTCTCTAGTTCCCTCTTCTCCAGACTGACCAGGCGCCTCTTTTCGGCAATAATGAACCGATTTACACAATGTTGGGGTCGTTTTAAATGTTCGAGGACGCCAAGTCCATTGATCACACTTTGAAAGTAACCGTAAGTGGCTATAATCACTGACTTTCGGTGGAGAAATCTTGCATATCATTACCATTTTCATCTACATCAGATTCAAGGTCATTTCCACGCCACCCTCTGAACATTTTGCTACCATGAAGCCATATTGCTGAAACCTAAGACACTACGTTCACAGGTCAAACGCTGCAATGATGTAATAGTCATTAAAACACTTAAAACGTTAAAAAAACTGGTTCGGTGGATACTGCCTGCCTGTCATTTTAAATTCACCCAGGACTCTTTGTACCTGTCTGCGTCATGTCAGCATAAACCCTGGTCATCTTCGTGATATTTTGGCGAAATCGGGAAAAAGGGGAAAAACGACCACGACAAATCCCACCGCTGCCACCATTGTGGCGAAAATGAGAGGGGAGACCGATTCCCCGGGATCATCGGCCATGCTGCCACCAGGCGAAAATAGTTCAAAGGCCTAAACTGACGGAGTTCAACCTCTCCGGTTGAGCTTTCTAAGGCCGTCAATGCGGGTCTGGTTTCAACCAATCGTAGCAAGCCTCGGAATCGATTGTTACGGGTCTTCAGTTCGTCCTTCCCCAGACTGATCGGGTCGTTTTTAGATGTTTTTAAGGATGGCAAGTCCATTTGTGACACTTTCAAAGTGACGGGAAGTGGCTATTATTGACCTTCGTTAAAGAGACCAACCATCTCCAGTGAAGCCATAACGTTAGACGTCATACTTAGTCATAAATTATCGATTTTAGTTTTAACAAGCGCATATTTCTTTGTAATCTGACCATCCTGTTGCAAGGAAATAATGTTGTTGATTTCTAATTGTTATTACAGATAGGAGGCCGAGTAAGACTTGAGACTATGCATGGTGGAAATCAGTGTGTAAACGGTTTGTAGTTGCATCATGTGAACTATATTTGTTGTATATATATGTGTGGTTCTCAAAAGAACCGGTGGGTGTTAACTTGACGTTTCGCACAGTGTCCTTTGTTCGTCTTCAAAGGAAGTGCCGGACTCGTGATGATATATGGCTCAATACCGAATGAGAGGATTGCTGGAAGAGAGAGTGCACTGAAGAAGAGTGACTTGGGCTTGGGTGCTGGGACGTGGTTAGGCATCCTAATCCTAATCCCGTGGTTGGCTGTTGGTGTGCTCAGTGATGCATATCATTGTTGCAGTGGCTGAGTAGGGAGTGTCAAATGTTGGTGATGTTGAAGCCGACGTCTTAGGATACTGTGTTGTGTTTGTTGAATTTTATGGCTTTCCTGATGCGTCTTGGGTGCCATCTGTCGACAGGTTGATAACGTGGACCTCTTTGTGTGAGTATTTGACTATGGCTGATTTTTTTTTATAGTCTCCGCGTCCCTCAACGTTGATTATTGTTTAAGTCATTTGCATGGGATAATGTACACCATCGCTCGTCTTGCTTGTCCATGTGTGTGGGCATTGCGGTCGCACTGTGGACACGAAAGTCCACAATTTGCGGGAAAAAGTGACGGATTGTGGACTTGCACTCGTTCGCTCAAGTCCACAGTCAGGTTGACCAAACTTGGGAAAGAGGGTCAGGGTGGGGGTGGAGGGTTACAAAAAAAAGGTTAGGGTTCAGGAGTAAAGTTTAGAAACATGGATTAGGAAAAACATGGGGTGGATGAGGGAAGAATTTGGAGAAAACAACGATTTTCCGACCAATTCTCTTAAGTGCACGAATACAAGGAAACGTCCACAGTGCGTATACGTAATGTACACATAAGTGGGTCTGTAGTGCGTCTTGGAGTTTGCTCGGTCGACGAGTGGCATGCCCCCTTGATGTTGGCGTGGTTGAAAATGCGTTGAATCTCGTTAAAGGCACTCCCTATGCAAAGGGAGGGAGACTGTGACCTTATAGGTGATTGGCCGACATTGGGTATAGGGAATATCCAACAGCCACAGGTCTTCAGATCTTGGGTCTTTACTAGATCAGATCTTGGGTCTTTACTTCATAGCGATCCATTCGTTGAGCTGGATCGCTATGAAGTTCTTGATCGTAGATGTTGTAAGCCCGTTGTATACATTGTTTGTAGTTTGAAGCATGTTACTCAGATTTATATAAACGTTTGATAAATATTTACTCGGTGTCAAGACAATTAATGTTATGGTCAGCAAAGATGCTCGTTTACTATAAGCTTTGGTTATTTACTTGAGAAATTAATTTCAAATTAAAATCAGCCTGCTACTCATCATCCTGAGGCATGCTTGCATTTTCTTAATATTATGGACTTAAATAAAACGGTTATTGGCAGAGTTTTGTAGATTAAAAGTTATTTGCAATAGGAGGAAAAGTCCAGAAAGTTAACAATATTTTATTGACCTTTAATAGACCCCCCGGTTTTCAGTTTAAAAAATGCAATTTAGTTGTTACGGTGGTCAGACATTAATAACATGTAACAAATGGGCCTGTCATTCATTTGTTCTCCTCATCAGTACACGCATCATATCTATAAAAAAAAACGACAATAGGATGGATGAATTTCAAATTGTCATTAACCGAGGGCCTCGGGGCTTTTTTTGTGGTAGAATTTGCAAATGAAAAGATAGACATGTGACGTAATATAATAAACTCTCATTATAGCGCTCGTCTGCAAAGGACCGTAATAATTTGAGCTTTATATCCAGAGAGCGCTGTAACCAGTGCATACACAATGCAGAGAATAATGGCCGAGACTTATAAAAAGAGCTTTATATCAGGGGTTGTTATAACGAGAGTTTACTGAAGCTCAATGTCCAAGACGAGGCTGCTAATGCTTATTTGAAATTTGTCATTAGATGAATTTCACATAAGCCCGGTCTGCGCACTTCCGCATTGTAACCGAGGCTCTGTGTCAAGTCGGCAGTACGCATGCGCTGCAAGTACCGTAAATATTGTACAGTGACTGAGTGAGTGTTTGCTTTTCTGCGTGGCATTAATAAAGGAACACACCTTCTTTGTTGGGCTATTGTGGGCTCGAAATAGACCCATACATTATTCTGAAGCGCTTTCGAGAGTAAATCAGATATATCCTGAAAAGACGCCGTCAAATTTGGCCGTTTTTTAGCACTTTTGAAAAATTCAATGTCACGTGACTTTTCAGAACCAAATTCTGGTTCCGAAAAGTCACGTGGTCTTGTGAGTTAGTTGTATTTCCAGCCGTATAAAAGTTTGTTACTGCACAACTGCACCAAATTCAACTCTGATTTCCCCCCAATATTTATAAGTAATTGACAAAAGAGAGACTATTTATACAGGTACGAAACAGAGTTAAACAGTATGAAAATTCGAACATAACTGTTTGTTTCGAGAGTCCGGAAAACGGGAGCGAGCGCGTGCTACGGCAGGCTACCGTGGAGTGTAGGATATTTGCCCCGTGCAGCATGGCAAATGGCCTGAGTGAACACACGACCGGGTGTGTTGCTTCGTGTACGTTCGTGAGGAAAAAACATGATGCCAACTCCTCAAAAGAAAACGGAAATTCCTATTCGGTCGTCCGGGCTGTCCAGTGAAATCGTGAGCAGAAAATTTGAGATATCCTGAGCAGGAGAAGAGCGAATCGTCTGTGACAAAGTCGTGAGGCTCGCGCGTAGTTGCAACGGCTGGTAAAGCGTATAACCCGTCTTTTGACCGTTTTTGTTAATTTTGCACATCTTTAGTAAATTACGGGATATTTTGATGATCTTTTTTTCACAACGACCATCAAAAAAGTATTGTCAATGCTCCTACATCACTAAATCATGTCAACAGCAGGCAGGTGTGTACCTTTAATAGTTGGAGTGATTGTGCATTCACGTGACTACATTAGTTCACATCAGTTGCTTAACACGAAGAGCCTCGTTATAAAACTCGGAAGTGCGCAGACCGGTCTCAAATTTGGGATTTGTCTATAACTTCACCGCGACCCAGAAACTAATGTATCCCAAGTTTGGTTGTATTATTGTTACACACCCTACCAAATATGGCGTTCATCAGCTTGGAAAAAAAATTGTAACAGATGGTAATTACCTGGCAGCAAGAGAACATAATTCAAAGATGGTATAAAAGTCTTTTGAACTACACGTATTTATCCCTAATTTTGAGTTGTGCTTTTCTACAGCGCCACTGTGATGCATGGTTAACTTATGCAAATGCTCGTGTCTTTACAAATGTTAATTATGATTATTGATGTTATACATTTATATTGTACTCGGACATTTAGAATAATAAAATAGTTGTGTAAGGCACTTCTCCATTGTTTGGTTTGTTTGTATACAGAATTTGCAAATGTCCTGACATCATGTCCGCACACACAATTTTTACAAGATTGCTCTAGATTTTGTGTGAACACAACCAGTGGGACTCCTCCCCCTCCCCTCCCTTGGTATATATGGCTCAGTTGAATTCCTTTCAGTTTTTAGGGGTCGTTGGTGTGTTAACAAAAGGGAAAAGTGTGTCTAGTCATAGGGACGTTAGGGGGAGTCCTAAAGCCCCAAATCATGCTGGGTATAAATAAAAGGGAAGAGTGTGTTGAGGTACAGGGGCGTTAGGGCGGGAGTTCCTTTGCCACATATCTTGCTGGGTATAAAACAGCTTTGTGAAATTGGCCCCAGGTTTTGAGGTTAGTCTTCTTTCAAGTTGCAAGATGCCAATGCATGAATATGACTGGCTTCTAATTTAGTGCCATGCCTAATCTTTCAAAGCAAGTTTTATGTACGGTAATATTTTATTTTACACGAATGGTGTTAGGTATTAATTTGCACCACAGCTTTTCAATTTAAACAACATACTTTGTAATATCAGGTTATAAGGTCACACTAGTGAAAAACCAACAAATCCAAAATTGTGAATAAAGAATTTTAAAAGTATGCAGCTAATTAGATCAGTATATTTAATCACTTGTTTTTTAACAAATCTATGAATAGGCCAAACTATAGGCAAAAAATGGTTTTGTCAATGGTATATGTACATGTACGAAAGCTAGGTTCACATATTCCCGAATAAAAGTTATTGATGGCATCGGGCGAAAATAGCCCAAAATTGCTGTTTGTAAGAATAACTTAGTAATTTTGTAGGAAAATCTTGCTAAATATATTCTTACACATATGTTTGTACATTTCTGGATACAATTGTAATGATTTAGTGTGATTCTGGACAGTTAATACGAAATGTCCAAGACGAGGCTGCTAATGCTTACTTGAAATTTGTCATTAGATGAATTTCACATAAGGCCGGTCTGCGCACTTCCGCATTGTAACCGATGCTCTTTGTGTCAAGTCAGCAGTACGCATGCGCTGCAAGTACCGTGGAAAAAAAATTATTCAAATGGAAAATAAGTGTGTCCAATGCAATGATCCTGCCCGATTTAGAAGAAATTGATAATTGAAAATGAATATTGTATATATATATACTGTATGTGTGCGCACACACAATTTTTACAAGACTGCTCTAGATTTTGTGTGAACACAACCAGTGGGACTCCTCCCCCTCCCCCTCTCCCCGTGGTATATATGGCTCAGTTGAATTCCTTTCAGTTTTTAGGGGGGGCGTTGGTGTGTTAACAAAAGGGAAGAGTGTGTCTAGTCATAGGGACGTTAGGGGAGTCCTAAAGCCCCAAATCATGTTGGGTATAAACAAAAGGGAAGAGTATGTCGAGGTACAGCATCCTGAGATCTCAGGGAATTTCCACTCTGCAAAGCGACGTAACAATACCCTGAGGAAATACACGCAAATCTGTGGAGTGAGCCGGCTGTTGTCTTGAGCCAACTCACGCCCCAGTCATTTTGATGTAATTAAATGAAATTAGTCATGTTTTGGTCAAAATTCCAAATATCCATATTTTCTAGAAATTTGTTTGAGTTTTTGTTCTTTGTCACGTTAATCATATCGATAATTCCTGCAACATTTGTGTCTACTACGCATTTTTTTAACAAAATTAATCAGAGGGATGCGGAACGAGTAACGTAATGTCCTGTTCAATAGAAATAGCGACCAATCGGCCAGCGCGTTAGATCGGACATGGACCGTGTTTACAAACTGCGCGCACGTGTGGCACTGGTAACAAGGTCGATCGTGGAAACACCGAACGCCACATATAACAATCCTCATGATTGGTCTAGAGAGGCGACAAGATTTCTGTCGCTAGTCCCACCGCCAAATGGGGCCTTTTTCAACAGGGCCACTGTACGCTAGGAGTGAGGGAGTGCGTTAAAGGGGCACTGTTGCAAGAGGATGAGGTACAGGGGCGTTAGGGCGGGAATTCCTTTGCCACATATGGTGCTGGGTATAAAACAGCTTTGTGAAATTGGCCCCAGGTTTTGAGGTTAGTCTTCTTTCCAGTTGCAAGTCGCCAATGCATGAATATGACTGGCTTCTAATGCATAGTTCCGATTTTGCCAAGTTAACACCGCCCCATGGATATTGTTGCTATGGCTCACACGCTATCGTCAAAATGGTGACACACAACGCACAAAGCAATGGGACTTTCAACGGAAAGCACAGATTCATTGGAAAAAACTCAAAGGTATTCATGTTTCAGGGTCGACAGTTATCTTAGAACACACAGAGTAAAGGGCCAGTAATACAGGTATGTCATATCATGAAATACGTGCTTTCGTACCTTTGAACAACGAAACGACCGGCCTTGAAACTAACAATTCACCCGGAACATCGCATACAACACTGTACAAATTGTATGGGGCAGAACATCGCGTGATGTTGTTGCAAACATTGCACTTTGACCTATGTGGGTGATCTCTGCTAGCTCTGTTGTGATTGGTCGGTGGGTTCGGTTGATTGACAGGTCGGAACTATGCATTTAGTGCCATGCCTATTCTTTCAAAGCAAGTTTTATGTACGTTAATATTTTATTTTACACGAATAGTGTAGGTACTAATTTGCACCACAGCTTTTCAATTTAAACAACATACTTTGTAATATCAGGTTATAAAGTCACACTAGTGAAAAAACAAATCCAAATTCATGAATAAACAATTTTAAAAGTATGCAGCTAACTAGATCAGTAAATTTAAATACTTGTTTTTTTACAAATCTATGAATAGGCCAAACTATAGATAAAAAAATGGTTTTGTCAATGGTATATGTACATGTACGAAAGCTAGGTTCACATATTCCCGAATAAAAGTTCTTGATGGCATCAGGCGAAAATAGCCCCAAATTGCTGTTTGTAAGAATAACTTAGTAATTTTGTAAGAAAATCTTGCTAAATATATTCTTACACATATGTTTGTACATTTCTGGATACAATTGTAATGATTTAGTGTGATTCTGGACAGTTAATACGAAATGTCCAAGACGAGGCTGCTAATGCTTACTTGAAATTTGTCATTAGATGAATTTCACATGAGGCCGGTCTGCGCACTTCCGCATTGTAACCGAGGCTCTTTGTGCCAAGTCAGCAGTACGCATGCGCTGCAAGTACCGTAAATATTGTACATGAATGAGTGAGTGTTTGCTTTTCTGCGTGGCATTTAATAGTTGGACTGATTGTGCATTCACGTGAATACATTAGTTCACTTCAGTTGCTAAACACGAAGAGCCTCGTTATAAAACTCGGAAGTGCGCAGACCGGTCTCAAATTAGTTAATTTGGGATTTGTCTATAACTTCACCGCGACCCAGAAACAAATGTATCCCAAGTTTGGTTGTATTATTATTACGCACCCTACCAAATAGGCCTATGGCGTTCATCAGCTTGGAAAAAAATTGTAAAAGATGGTAATTACCTGGCAGCAAGAGAACATAATTCAAAGATGGTATAAAAGTCTTTTGAACTACACGTATTTATACCTAATTTTGAGTTGTGCTTTTTCTACAGCCCCACTGTGATGCATGGTTAAAATATGCAAATGCTTGTGTCTTTAGAAATGTTAATTATGGTTATGGATGTTACATTTATATTGTACTCGGACATTTATAATAATAAAATAGTTGTGTAAGGCATTTCTCCATTGTTTGGTTTGTTTGTATACAGAATTTGCAAATGTCCTGACATTTTAATCAACCGTTTTGACTGGAAAAATATTATTCAAATGGAAAATAAGTGTGTCCAATGCAATGATTCTGCCCAATTTAGAAGAAATTGACAATTGAAAATGAATATTGTATATACACTACTCAAAAGAATTAAAGGAACAAGAGAACATAATGCTTTTGTCATGGTCTATATGGGCTACCGTTAGAACAAGAGGCATTAAAGTTATGTGAAAATCATTCAGGTGTTGTCAATTAATTCTCAAACAATACTCAACAATGTTGGTGAAATCATGCGTGTCTTCTAACACGTGAACACGGGGGTGTCCACAGGCGTGTTCTTTTACCCTGTATAAGGTGTTGGTATTGGTACACTTGTCATCACTAGTTGTTATCACTTCTTGCAACAAAATGAAGGTTCTTCCAATTCTGTTGTTTGTTGTCTGTCTGCTGGGACTGAGTACTGGTGTTCGCCGTCAGTTAACTGAAGCTGAGGTTGCTGGAGCTGTCCAGCTCCTTGAATTTGGCAATACACAGCGTGCGGTGGCTGTACATTTTGATGTGTCCGTAAGTGTCATCAACCGGTTGTGGAGACGTTTTCAGGAAGATGGTCTGTACACCAGGAGGCCAGGACAAGGTCACAGACGTGTGACTACCCCTCCCCAGGACCGATACCTGAGGATCCTGGCACGTCGAAATCGACGATCTACTGCAAGATCCTTAGCCACAAGCTTCCACAGGGCAACTGATGTCCGTGTTTCCAATCAAAAAGTCAGGAATCGTCTGCATGAAGATGGTATGAGAGCCAGACGACCGGCCACATGCCCCATTTTGTCCGTAGTACACCGCAGAGCCCGGCTGGACTTTGCTAGAAACCATCAATTTTGGCAGATGGACCAGTGGGCACCAGTACTGTTCTCAAATGAAAGCAGGTTCACTGTCTCAACCAATGATAGACGTGTAAGGGTTTGGAGACGGTCGGGGGAACGATATTTCAACTACAACATTGTCGAATTTGACCACTTTGGAGGTGGATCAGTTATGGCGTGGGCGGGTATCTCCCTGGAGGGGCGTACGGACCTCGTCGTGGTAGCTGGTGGTGCACTAACAGGTTTGAGGTATCGAGATGAGATACTGGAACCTGTTGTGAGGCCATATGCTGCTGCCGTAGGTGAAAATTTCATCCTGGTGCAAGATAACGCTCGTGCACACACTGCACGAGTGTCCATGAACTTTCTTGAGAATGAGGGAATCAGCACGATGCCCTGGCCGGCAAGATCTCCTGACCTAAACCCTATAGAGCATGCATGGGACATGCTTGGCAGACGTGTTGCAGGTCGAGAACATGCTCCAGACTCTGTACAGACACTCATAGAGGCCTTGGTTGAAGAGTGGAAGAACATTCCTCAAGACTCCATAAGACAGTTAATTTGAAGCATGCCTCGACGCTGTCAGGAGTGCATACAAGCACGTGGAGGTCATACCAGTTACTAGACAATGATTAATTAACCTTTACTTTGCCAAAACGTGGACAATGTACGGATAGCCATGATAATCTGCCAGATGATTATGTCCATATTTTTGTTCATTCATGTTTTAGTCATGTTAACAGGCTACCACATCAATAAATTTCGCCATACATTGTTGAGTATTGTTTGAGAATCAATTGACAACACCTGAATGATTTTCACATAACTTTAATGCCTCTTGTTCTAACGGTAGCCCATATAGACCATGACAAAAACATTATGTTCTCTTGTTCCTTTAATTCTTTTGAGTAGTGTATATATATGTGTGCGCACACACAATTTTTACAAGATTGCTCTAGATTTTGTGTGAACACAACCAGTGGTATATATGGCTCAGTTGAATTCCTTTCAGTTTTTAGGGGGGCGTTGGTGTGTGTTAACAAAAGGGAAGAGTGTGTCTAGTCATAGGGACGTTAGGGGAGTCCTAAAGCCCCAAATCATGCTGGGTATAAACAAAAGGGAAGAGTATGTTGAGGTAGGGCAGGAGTTCCTTTGCCACATATGGTGCTGGGTATAGAACAGCTTTGTGAAATTGGCCCCAGGTTTTGAGGATAGTCTTCTTTCCAGTTGCAAGTCGCCAATGCATGAATATGACTGGCTTCTAATGCATAGTTCCGATTTTGCCAAGTTAACACCGCCCCATGGATATTGTTGCTATGGCTCACACGCTATCGTCAAAATGGTGACACACAACGCACAAAGCAATGGGACTTTCAACGGAAAGCACAGATTCATTGGAGAAAACTCAAAGGTATTCATGTTTCAGGGTCGACAGTTATCTTAGAACACACAGAGTAAAGGGCCAGTAATACAGGTATGTCATATCATGAAATACGTGCTTTCGTACCTTTGAACAACGAAACGACCGGCCTTGAAACTAACAATTCACCCGGAACATCGCATACAACACTGTACAAATTGTATGGGGCAGAACATCGCGTGATGTTGTTGCAAACATTGCACTTTGACCTATGTGGGTGATCTCTGCTAGCTCTGTTGTGATTGGTCGGTGGGTTCGGTTGATTGACAGGTCGGAACTATGCATTTAGTGCCATGCCTATTCTTTCAAAGCAAGTTTTATGTACGTTAATATTTTATTTTACACGAATAGTGTAGGTACTAATTTGCACCACAGCTTTTCAATTTAAACAACATACTTTGTAATATCAGGTTATAAGGTCACACTAGTGAAAAAACAAATCCAAACTCGTGAATAAAGAATTGTAAAAGTATGCAGCTAACTAGATCAGTAAATTTAAATATTTGTAATGATTTAGTGTGATTCTGGACAGTTAATACGAAACAAAACTTGTAAGAATGCCGTACGAATTTCTAGAACACAACAAGAATAAATTAATTGAATGAAAATTTGTTCTCCAATCATCCCAATTTTGAACATGTCCAAAATTATCGGGGTGCTTTCCGATCTACAGTATCTTTCACTAAACTAGCAGAATCATCCTCAGACAGCCAATAACTGTTCCATGATTTACTCAAAAATCGCTATTTACGGCGATTCAGCTTAAAAATTGTAAATGTGTGAACCAAGGTTATATGGCGTAAGCCGTTCTTTATCGACAGTAGTCATGGTAGTTCCATGACTTAAATCCGGCCCCCAATGTGCGATTTTTCCAACAAAATTTCCATGATTAGTAGGTACAAATTGTCGAGATCACCCGAGATTGTCTATACCGGTAGACAGTGCATTATATACATGTAACAGTCTCAATTATAAACCCAGGAAATGTTGCCTAATTGTGGGCAATTCGTTGCAAAAAAAAGCACAGTGGGAGGCTGGAATTCCAAAATGTTGATGCCAAAAATATTCTCACAATGATGAAAACCAGAAAATGTATGTGTCATCTTCAATTTTCGAATTAAAGTTTAACAATTTAAATATCTCAAATTAAATGTTCACAGTTATTTTTCTGCGGCTAAACATGTGCAGTCTTATATAAAGAATATTAAAAGTAGAGTTTTGTTTTGAAACAAAGGCAATATCAATTACAATGTCATGATGCTACATGTACTACAGCACCCTTGTTCTTTCTCAATCCTCACCCAAGGCTGCTTTTTGGTCACCTGTTGTTTACTTTTAAAAATGTTTACTTAATTCATTCTTTATTTCCTGACATACGAGGCCTTTTCCCCATTAGACAAAATCTCGGGGGTGGCCCCGGGGTGACGCCGGGGTGAAAATAAGCCCCGATTCCCACTTGCAAGTGTCACCCCCGCGCCACAATGCTCATTCCCCGGGGCTAGTTCAACCCTGCTCGGAACCAGGGTTGAAAATTTGGCCCCGGGACGAGAACGGTAGTGAGAAAAGGGGCAGGGGCGAGTTCTCACTTGTTCAAGTGAGGAATGAGGTGCCGATCTCCAGGGTGAGTTCGCCCCGGGGCGAGAATCAGAACTCGTGGGGCGAGTCACCCCGGGGCGGCCCCGGGGTTTGACGTTCTAGCATGTCTAGTGGGAAAAGGCCTATGCATGTACACGGAGACGTTTTCTGCTTTTTCAACGACTCCGCATTTGTACGTCGGTTTGAACTGCAGCTGAATTTCCCGAATATGTGACCTTACAATGTACAAGAATTTGCTGTTCAAACAAAGATCTACATGTACTTGTGTTTTGCTACATTATGGTCGCCCAAAGAGTTCCTTCCTTGGATTTCACCCACCTTCAAAGGACCTGCATGCAAATGCTTCAATTTCACGGGTATCATCTTCTCAGAAGAAATTGCTGTTGTTTTAGCTGGAAAAGTTTTTTGTTCATGATCCAGGTCTGCTGTTTTGATTCTGTCCACTTTGGATAGATCTCTAAAAGTCTAACTACATGAACAATATGCACTTCAAGAGGCCCTATGATTGGATTGCATTTATCGCTGATGCGTCACTTACATCATGTACATGTACTATGCAAGATAGTTTTATTTATTTTATTCCTTCAATGTTGTCTATTTTTCCGTGCATGTGTATTCTCTACTTTGATCGACACTATTTGTTGTTGGGAGATCACCATCAACCATGTAATGATCCCCATTAACTACAGGGGGAGGTTCTTGTCTTGTTAAGTTCTTGTTGCCGGTATGAAATGAACCCATAAAAGCAAATAGTACCCCTATTGCAGACAGACATAACATATCCCCACCCCTATTGCAGGTGCCTGCGCCCGTTTTTGAAGGCAAAAATATCCCCTAACCAGCAAAATTTCAACACACTTGCAAAAACGGTGCGGGTTAACTAATCAAAGAATATCGTCACAGCATTTCCGATTCCAAAAGTGGTGCCTAGAGTCTCATTCGCCACAATATTTACAGGATATGGCTCTTTATTTAGAAAAGAAAACGGAAGGGGGCCTATTTTCACCTTTGCGGGTACAGGTGGACCCACTTTTGAGGGCAAAAAACACCCCCTAACCTGCAAAATCTGGAACGCACATAGGTTCATACCGGCATACAGAGTGACCCCAAGAAGATAGATTGCATCATTTTCTGACCTATCTGTTCCAGCCATCTGTGAACAGGAATATGCCGCGCACAAGCGGAAAACCAGTTTGTGTACAAACCAATGAAACAGTGTGATTTTTCCGCGATAGTGTGAACTCCCCTTTAGGCTGGATCCGAATTAGTGGCTTTGGCTGTGGCTATGGCTGTTGCTACGGGCGGACAATGGCAATTCTTAGAATCGGCATAGCAACAGCCACAGCCAAAGCCACTAATTTGGATCCAGCCTCAATTTCGGTGCGCAATCTGATTCAGTACCTCCAGCTCAAAATTTGCGAACAGGAAACCATCTGCTTTCGCTGCATTTACTGTACAAGTAGGTTTCTTGGGAATCTGTTACAACTCCTGGGATTTCCGATTTCGGCAAAGTGCATTCTTTAATGAGATGGAGGTTTTGTTCAGGTTCATGTACTGCTTAGCATGTCTGCAGATTTCCCAGTTCCTTCGTTCCGTCTTCCATTGACTGTCCTGCATCACTCATCCGAGGAGCTCTTTGTATGTGATGCATTTGGGTTTCTTGGAGATTCATCCTGCCAAAATCAATCCCGTTTCAAAGATTCTCCTCCAACTACATGTAGGTGACAAGATTCTTGCTCAGGAAGCTCATACGTTGTCTGCGGGTTTAAGGATTCTGTTATGGACTTATCTGCTTCTCGCAACTGAGAATCCTCTCTTATGGGATGCATTTTAATGTTTTGGAGATCCACCTTGTCAAAATTGTTCCCATTCATTGTCGGTGGTTCTTGTGGTTGCTCTTGGTTTGTCTGAATGTTCAGGTGATCTCTGGTCCCATCTTCGGCTGAAGGATGTACTTGGTGCATGTCCTGGTTTGGCTGCATCTGGACATCCAACTTGTCCACTTCGGTTCTGTTGTCTGTTAAAGGATTTCCTTCCTCAATCTGAGAAGCCCCTTGTTCAGATTTCTCTCTAATTGTCTCCGGATTCCCCATTTCTGCTTTAGTGGCTACCTCAGTGGGTAAAACTTCATTCATCTTCGTCTGTCCCGAGTATGGTTTTTGAGTCTCTGTGAGGCCCGAGTCCCTACTTGTAGAACTTTCTTCCATCACAACAGGAAATCCTCTCTCTGGTACTGGTTTTGCAGCCGTTGTTTTTGTTTGATTAACTCCAAAGAAGTTATTTTGGACGATGTGTCGCACACACTGCAGAATGATGTTACGCTCTCTTCTGATTTCAGGTGCTAAGAGCTGCAAAAATGAGATCAAAAGCATTCACAGTTGTTTGAAATCACTCTCCTAACAAAACTGTGGCTTATATTTACAAATTAAAATTTTACATAGTAACCAGATACATGTAATTCAGCTGGAAGTAGTGGGCTCGGTAGGAGTAATGTTTTGCAAAAATTATCACAAGAGTTAAAATTTGACACGGTGCCATCATGACGTAACAGTGCAAGCAAGCAAAACAAATTGAGGCCTCTCCAATCAACATTTAGAAAAAAAAACAATTTGTGAAGTTAAACTTTGGCCAGAAGGTTACAGGGCTGGAAATTCACGAAGGCCACGGAGGCCATTGCCTCCGTGGCCCCTGGTCTTGGCTTAGGTGCCCTTTTTCAATCCTCCCATTGATTTTTCATTTTGCAATGGAAGTGCCCTTTGCAAGCACCAAAAGACCCTCCCAAATACACAAATGCAGTGCCCTTTCAACAACGAATTTCCTGCCCTGAGGTTAAGAGGGAAAATACAAATGGTTTCAATCATCTTGTTCAAAGTATTTTCACAAAAGGACTGCAAAACAATGAAAATTACAGACTGAATTACCATTTTTCAAAGGTTTAAAAAAAGTAATGCACATGCACATGTTAGTAGTCAGTCTGTTGCAATAGTTCTTGAAACATAACTTGTAAGCAAATTTTAAGTTTTATGCTTTCTGTCCATGGCTTTGTGTACATTTTTACTCAGAAATAATGCAGAAAGCGCATTGAGAAATCCAGCGGATCTGTAATGCGCTATATAAGAACTGCCCAGTATAAATAAGCTAATTCTTGTTATACGCCAACACTTTTTGTTTTGTTTTTTCCAAACAGATCATGGTAACCCATCATTGATTGCATGTTATTGATTCCATCTGTTATTTGATTCTAAAAAGACATTGAGTTTAATTAGCATTTCAAATATCACTCCACCTCGAGGACCAAACTACTGTATGAGTGATCAGCAAGGTTGAATATGCCAATGAGAAACATGTTAAGTTGCATATTTTTACCAAAATGGTAAGAGCACAATATCAAAAATGATCAGGGTTGTAACGAGTCTCCCTCTGATCGAGTCCCAAGTCAAGTCAAAGTCAAGTTGCCCTCGAGTGTGGAGTCGGGTCAAAATGCCTTCAATTCCTAAGTCAAGTCAAGTGGCCTCCGAGTCCCAAGTCAAGTCAAGTCAGGCATGTTGGTCAAGTAGTGTTTGTTCAAGCTAATTTCAAAATGAGTGTAAACACGTACGGTATATTTGTTGTTCTGGCCAACAATGTTATGTTAAAAGAAAGTTTTACACAATGTAGTTTTGAAAAACAATTCGGTCCTCAAAATGAAAAAAAAATGCATAAAGGGTCCATTTTATTTTTGGCAAAGTCTGAGTCAAGTCAAGTCATTTAAAGTTCGAGTCTCAAGTCAGGTAAGTGAAAATCGGGACTCGAGTCGACTCGAGTCCGAGTCATTACTACCCTGGAAATGATCACTACTGTGTAATCTTCAGGCTTGAAATGAGAGCAAATATTGACAGTACTTACCATTTCCAACAGGTTAGGCCTTCTTCTTAGCCTTGCATGAATTTCTTTATCTTGTTTTTTCTGCTGGACCTTTTTGCCTGATCTGGTCCCTCTTCTGGTTTTCTTCTGTCGCATGCGTTTGACATTCCATTTCCTTTCTCTTATGCTTCTCTTCAATTCTGCAGGTGGCCGTTTGTCTTCTTCAGCTTCGGGAGTGTCTTTTCAAACAAAACAAAAGCCCAAAATTTAAACGGCACATATTCTCTCAAAAGTATTAGGACGACCGTTTTGGGTAGAGTGCTTACAGAGACCACTAAAACCACAAAATTGTCGGAAAGAAACTCATGAATTGACACCCATTTTCTCCACCTAATTCTCTGAAAAAAATGTTTTGCGACCTAGACGAAAATGGTTTGTGACCTAATAAAAATGGTTAAGAACCTAATAAAAATGGTTTTTGACCTAATAAAGATGGTTTTTGAAGCACTTGGCGTTAGGACGACTGGCTATCGGTCGTCCTGATGCGGTTGGTCGTCCTAATATGCCTTTTTTACCCATAACTGGTCGACCTAAGCGCGAAAAAGCAGGTTGTTTGAAACACGCTTTTTCCCAACAGTTTTGAAAAATCAAACATTTGACATTTCTAATGAAATATTTGAATTTGTGGATCACTGTTGTGGAAAAACCCCCAGCCTGTTTAAAAGCCATCTCTATTCCTAATTAAAGTATGAAGAAGTAGTTTTTAGGGATAATGTCCCACAGACTGCCGGGGTGAATTAATTCGATACAAATATGGACAAATAAATGTCCGTGAGTTTGGGAAATCTAGATGCAGGTAAAAACAACTTGGCTCCACCGGGATTGGAACCGCGGACCTTCTGCTTAATGTGCAGATGCCCTTAGACCGATCCAGTAAGCTCCGCCCATTTAGCAATTGTCTAGCAACATAGCACACATGCGAGACACGTGTACAGTGGAATCGTGTGGCAACATAACATTTTGTTTACTGCTTTCCGGCCGCGCTCGTGCCCTGGGCAGCACGTATGGAACACGCACACGCACACAGAAACTGCACGCTGGAAAGCAAAACGTGCACAGTAACAAGTATGCAGTCATGTGCGTGCGCGTACAACACGCTAGCTTTACGCGTAACGCACGCGATCGAACAAAAACAACTCAACGACATATATCTAGAATGCGGTGTAGGAAAGTCAATACAAAATATGGCAAAACGACAAGCCAATTTTGGTGAGTTTTACCGATTTACACAAAAAGGTATTTATTAATGTATTAAAAGTAGGTTTGGCCAATCTTAAACAATCCGTTGAAAACTGGCCAGGGCGCTGATCAAAATGATGTTTATTGTGTTTTTGCTTCACTCCTGCTGCAGTTTGCCCTATCTCTGTGCACACAATTTTGAGGACTCGGGTCACCAAAATAGAGATCCACTTTTTGGTTACCTCAACCCGAGGCTGTGATTGGTCAATTTCAAAATGGGTGGAGCTTACTGGATCGGTCTGTTGAGCTATGAAGCCAACTGGTGGTCACGAATCACGGTAGTGCAGTTGTTTCTCAATAACTGGGATTGGCTATCACATGTGCTTAGCAAGCTCGACAGAGGGAAAACCTTTCAATGAGATAGCCACCCTTACCAGAGATCACCTACGGTAAGATGCGACCCAAACCCCTTCCCGGCTTGCCCTAAATATTAGGTATGAATGTTTTTTTATTTTTTATAATGACCCAGGGACCCGGTAGCACCATGTGAATCTCATTTGTATATGTGTGGTTCTGAAAAGAACCGGTGAGTGTGAACTCAACGTTTTAAACAGTGTGCTCCGTTTGTCTTCAGGAGTAATCATGAAGACGAACAGAGCACGCTGTTCGAAACGTTGAGTTCACACTCACCGGTTCTTTTCAGAACCACACATATACAAATGAGATTCACATGGTGCTACCGTAAACCCATACACACGTTGATTTCCACCATGCATAGCCTTAAGTTTTACCGACCCAGGGACCGCCAGGGTGAATTAATTGGACACAAATGTGGACAAATGTCCATGAGTTTGGGAAATCTGGATGCAGTGAAAAACAAGAAATAAATACATTTCAAAGGGCACTCCTCTGTGTAAAATATGCACCTATTATTAGTTACATTAATTAATGTAACTAATCGATGACACATATACAGACTCCCAAATTTTCCGCAATGTTTTTGCCAGATTCCGTTTTTTTAATTTCAAATTCCGTTTTTTGAAAACAACGGTGTTATTTAAAACTACAAAAAAATATGTCTGCTACTTTTTGCTGGCTAGATGATCGGCTACGGTGTCTTTGCGACGAAATTCTAAGCTATGGAAACAATATTTGCAGAATAGGATGCCATCTGAAACATAAAGTACATGTATAATACCTAGGGAAACCGGCGAACTCGGAGATTAGGCAATAGAGTTTCGTTTTTCAGTTTTCTGGACGGCAAAGCCTTCCACCTGTTTGACATTTCTCCAGCATAAGCTCACATGGAGTGATCGCAGCCACAGATCACGCGTCGTGCATGTATGCACGATGCAGCATAGATTGGTTCCCATCCATATATTCAACATGACGAATGAATATTGCGATAGGATCAAGAACCAATCAAAAGGCAACACAAAATTTAGCTGGTTCTCAGCCCATGTGTTGCACATTGCGGGATACCACTGACTGTTTAAGAGCTGATGATCGATCGATCTATTGGGCGTTTTCAAAATTACAGGATTGGGCTTGGGCTTTCTCAATTCTAGTGCATTTCAAGAATTTGAAGAAAAAAAAAACCGTGTGGCTTAATTAAATACAAACTCAAATTTGCGAATTTGTTGTTATTTATGTACATGTGTACATGTATCTGTAGGTATGAATAAGGAACTAGCTGTAAACAAGCGAGTTGAAAATAGTCCAAAGCCCGTGACAGAAATTTCATTTTTTCGTAAACACTGTCTCTTACATGTACATGTATAAATCGATCATGTTTGTGGCACAAACATCACTGGTACCCACTCCCACGAGTTGCTAGTCTGGTACCCGGACCAAAAATTCTTTGACTAGACTGAATTTAAGGTCCGGCAGCCGCCAATTCCGCCATTTTGAAACAGGAGGAATTCCTCCTTTTTCCCGAAGTTACCCAAATGCACGTCCGGACGTTACCGTTAATCGTCGGGTACAATTCGTCATTGATTCGAGAATTTGAATTGACGTCGCGTGCACGTACGCGTGCCGCTGCGTGTGTATTTATGGTGATGCCACAGATTAAAAACTACGCAGTGGCTATCAGTGGCTATAGTTACGGTAACCGTATGAATGGCTATAGTTACGGGATTCAACAGCAGATTAAAACTACAATATGGAGCTCACTGGGTGATGCAGACAAGGCCAAGGTTTTAATTTTCTTTTACATGTACATGTATATTAAAATGGGAATATTTAATATTTTAAGGTTAATATATTAAATTTGTATTGGTCAAATATGGAATAACCCCTTTCAAATTGTTGTACACTCACGCCGTATAGCACGCAGTGCGCTTTGAAAATTAACGGTTATGTGCTCCTAAAAATAAATGCATGACGTAATGCTTAAAATGCTATTTTAAACACCACAGTAGCCGGGTCCTCACATTCAGTCGTTGTATGTGGAATATGTGGAGCGGGAACCAGCCTAACGAGTTGCAACATTGAACACGTGCAACGGAGTAGTGACCAACACCATGATCATCATGTGTAAAATTGCACCAAGCGCTAGCGGCCAACATGCCCAGGAGGCTCGGCCGACGCCATGCTGCAGGAAAACGTTTTTGGTAATAATTTGAACACTTGTTTTAGTTTGAATATATTTCTGGGAAGAGCTCCCAATGATTGAATTTAGACAGTTTTTGAAAAAAAACATGTGGTGAAGTTAGATTTTAAGCGACTACAGTAAACTATCGACTAGAGTCGCGTTGTTCGAGGGACTTTCATCGATCTGTACTTTTTGTACACAGGCTACCGTGCACGCTATGTGCTAAAGCTTTTAAGGCTAGTTTTGTCTCTGAAATGTGTCACTAAAAGTGGGAACTTTCAAATTTGTATATGTGTGTTTCAATGAAGGGCACTGATGGCAGTTGAATAAAAAGGGCAAGGCAATTTATTGCCGTGAAATAATCATGATTTTGAGGGCAGAGCGGCAACAGCACAGGGCACCGACGGCAATTGCCGTCGGTTATTTTGACTAGGCAGCTAACAGAACAGAGCCCATACATGTACTTGTTAAATGTCTTCAGATTTCTCTCCTCTCCGTCTGTAGGTTCTCTCTTTTTCGGAGCCCATTTTGGGGAACGAGATGTTTTCCTACAAATGCCTTTATCTTTTAAGAGATTTCCAATCATGTAATCTGTCAAGTCCAAAACCCAGTTTCTTCAAGACATACATACCTTCCCTGATCTCCCCCTCCTCCTGCTCAACCTCACTATCTCCTCCATAACTAGCCAGAGCTGACAGAGAACCAAGATTGCTGCTGGATGCCAACTCTACCTGCTGATGATGCTCTGGTGGCGAGGATGGAGTCACTTTAGTCCCGGAATCTATATGAAAGGACAAAGACCAATAACAAAAATTGAAATTTTGTGGCATATTTGTTTCCACTCCAAAAATGTTGTCCATATATTAAACAATTGTTAACTGGTGTATTGTGGGATATGGAGTTTTAACACCCAAGGGAGTTCATAGCACCCGAGGCACAACGAGGGTGCTATTAGCTCCTGAAGGTGTTAAAACCCATATTCCACAGTACACCAGTCTACAATTGTTTTGTTATATCATATCTTGGTCTTATGTATTATTTGAAATTTGTGAGATTTAAAATTGTAGGCCTACAAAATATTCAGTGAAATTTTGAGTATCGAGGTTACTGTATTTCCTCTTCGGAACGGTTAAAATTAGACTATTCTTTTTCGGTGAGGAATTTGTGTCATATCCATTCTTAGGCTAAACTGGGATTGAGACAGATGTGCTGGGAAAGGTTGGCTTGCAAAATACAGTTTCAGTCTGAAATCGTGGAAATGCTGCAAAAGTAATCTGCATGTACCGCTGCAAACTAACATCCACACTGACAAAATCGTCTGCGCGTGTACCAGTTTGTTGGTTTGGCGCACAGCGTGTGGAATATTAAAGCAATGTGCGTTGTGTGTGCCTCTGACGGGCGTAACACGCGGTTTATTTTACCAATGGGAGTCTTAGTACAGCGCATTACGCGTGCTATGGAGACGCACAATGCGCATGCACATCGCTTCCATGATAGAGCATATGAATTTCTTCATATCACCTTTGCATACGACAGGGCGATACGAAGAAAATTTGGATGTCAGTGGTATTCAGTTGTTTTTATGCACTGAAATGCGACTGTTCTGGACCAATGAAATTGCAGTATTCCAAACAGGATATAACAATACATTTTGTCACCGTACCGTACAAGGAAATAAACTAGGGAATATCTCAAAGTATTTACAATTGAACCTCCTTAATAATGAAGTCCTTGAGACTTTGCAGATTACCTTGTTTTTACAGGAACCTTGTATTTCTTATAAGGAATGAAAAAAAAAAAAATAAGGAATTGGGACCTAAATTTTTCCTTGTTATAAGCAGAATGTCGTAATAACAGTGCTCTTTTTATCAAGGTTTTATTTTATTTCAGAGATATACTTTTAAAAGACAGACGAACTGTAAAGCATTTGTTGAAACAAACTTGGCAACAGACCACATCCCACATCACATCCCACGTCACAGCAAACCGATACAAGTCCTTCGTTATGCGATGCATCTGTTTTGTATAAATTTGGTTTACATGTACATTTACGAAAGAGGTCTCGGGTCAAATTGACTTTGATTCAAGCGACTTTTTACGTCATTGCTAAATAAAATGTACAGTATTGACATCAGGATGTGTGTGCATAACGACAGGCAATTTTCAAAAGAAAGTGGTTTAGGCCATTTTGTTTATCTTTTCGTTGGATTACATAATTTTTTGGCTTCCGCCGAGTCGGGTGCGTAACGGGAAAAAACAATTATGAAAGCAGGCATTCTTTGCAACATAACGAGCACAACTTGTCCTTTTAATGAATATGGCCTTCCTGAATTGTGCCAAAACAACAACTGTGAATGCTTATGCGGGAAATTATCGCATATTATATTAAACAACAGCTTTGCCTCAACCTTGATCTTTTAATATCAAACATTTCCAACTTGAACAATGAAGACCAATACAACGAAGATTGTACGAGAACTCGAAGAAGGAAAATGGTTTCGGTCATGGTAGCCATGACGATGTGGTCTGTACACGGACTCTACAAGTAATCTGGTTGACATGTACTTGCATGTACGTACACTACGTATGTGCTTTCACAGGACAACTTGACTGCTAAAGCTTGCACAATTTAACTGTGCTGTAAAGATGCACAGCTAGCTGCATACGGTACCGCCTCCAGTTAAAATCTCAATTTAGCGAAATTGCATTGACAAATTTACATTTTCTTCTCAGTCATTTAAAAACAAAATACCAACCCTCATTACATGTAGTCAAGGCAGACTTTGGTTTAACACCTCCATTACTTTTGAAATCATCAGCTTTTGTTCTCTTTGTCGGTACTGCATGATTCCCCATGGCATTCTGTTGTCTCCATTTTGGTCGTCGCATTTTGCTGGAGAAATAAATGTTGCAAACGTTAAATTTTGCTGAACTGCATTTACAGATGATGTGCACTGCTAAACTGTTTACGACTCTTTGGCCAAATTAAATTTACTCAAGTACAGATAAAAGGCATCCTAAATAAACCTTGCTCCAAAACGTGTCAAAAAAGCGTGTCCTACTTTTGATCCTGAACAACTTTTGCCAACGGATTTTAACCAAAATTTCAGATCATGTAAACAGGGCCTGACAATTAGAGATGAATTTAGAAACACGAGAAAATTGCAGTGCCCCGACTGAGATTTGAACCCGGGTCCTTGGCATACATGGCCAACTGCTCTACCGACTGAGCTATCTGGGCATCCCGCCGGAGCATCACAACAATCTCGTGCTTGCCACTCTTTTTCCAACAAAAGATTTTCAAGGAGTTGAGGCGAGAATGTAACAAATGCTTCAAGACTTTTAGGGTTAGCAGACAACACACAAACATTACGTACATCATTGCAAGATATCTCACCCAAAATACTTGTTCTGAAGCGCAATGCCTTGGTCTTCATCGCTTGTCTTGGTGTCTATTTTGTTGGCGATGTTGCTTGCTGATGGGTAGTTTCTGGCAAAGGAAAATACATAATGTTGTTGTCACTATTCCTTGTAATCATTCACTTTACCCATTCCACAATTGGTCTCAGGGACAAAGAAAATAATTATGCAAAAATCAATGAGAATCACTTAAAAATGATGGGCGTGTTTGTTTTATGACAAATCCGAATCTAGATCCCGAGTTGTTTTACCACGCAGACACATGCGAAACTGCTTTCATCTGGGATCCAAGTCACGTGAATTGCAATTTAATTACCAAATTTGTCATATCTGTTCCAAATTTCACCCACGACATCATCATAAATAAACAAGCAGCCTAAATTATTTAGTATCGCGTATATGTTGCCTCTGAAAACTGAAATGGCACAGTTTTAAAAATCTTCGCGATGTTAACGTCGCCATTTTGGATCTAGCACTTAACCATCTCTCGAGAAGGATTCCAAAGATCACAGATCTCGATCAGGATCTGCACAAAATGAACGTGTTCACCTGGGATCTGCGCAGATCTGAATATGGATCCAAAGTCATCAAAATGTTTGTGACCTTTTAAAAGAAAATTGACAGAATATTAAATTTTGGCAATTTGAGCTTTTTCCCACCAAGGTTTTTTTTGTTTAGGTTTTTAAAATAAGGGATGAGCTTTTTCCTCTTTGAAATAGAGATTATCTACTACAAGGTACATGTAGTTCTACCAACATAAAAAAAGACTGTTTGTATGATTAGTACTAATGTCAGAAGACAAGGCCCACCCTTCCAGTGTGGCATTAAAATGACTACATGTACCAACATGACTGAGCAAAACAAAAGCTAAACCCAGCATGATACCGGTACGTGGCAAAGGGACTCCCCACAACACCCCTATTAGACCGGCAGCCCAGAGGGTTTTGGTTAAACGAACGAGGTACCAACAACAGAGGGCAGGAACATTTAGGAAGTGACCTAGTATTTGCAGATCCGGGCGTCTGCCGGGGTCCCTCTGCTGCGTTTGACCCCTGGGGACCCCCAAAGGGGGCAAAAAATTGCGCTGGATCAAACATTCGAGGTACCACATGAAACTAAGTTTAGATGAAAGAGCACATCACACAGAGTACGGAATGGCCCTTGCCAGACGAATCTTCTGCTGCAAAGGTCCCGCCAGACGCCCGCCAAAATCTCATTCCATATAATAAATGTAAGATACAACGGCCGTCGACAAACGAGTCCATTTGTTTTGAACGGGTAGCTTTGACATACGGCTGTTCTGTGTTTCATCCGGCGTAAATCTGGGAGCGCTGTGATTGACTATGTTACGTTGAGTGGAGTTCTCGAGTACTGCATGGGTTGGCAAAAAAAAATTGACACAGTATCCGTACCAAAATAAGAACTTTCTTATTTCAGCCTTTGACCATTTGTTTGCGAATTCACTGACTCGAAGAAGAGGCAAGAACCGGGTGGGATTATGTACAGCGCAATATCTTCTTGATTGGTCACCATGGCTTACAATGTATGTACGTTAGTACCTACCTATATACTCTAGGCTACGTGTAAATGATTAAGTGTAAATTATAGTGACTAAACTGTATCATTTTCCACCGTCAAAAGTTGCATCGGCGAAACTGACCACTGCTATAGGGCCTATCCAAATAAGCAAACATAACAAACGTTTCATCGATGATGAGCGCGGATTCTTGAACATTGATCCTTTTCGCGCGAAAACAAATTAACAGAATATTGTAATACACAAAATCAAGTTGTTTATGTGGTTATCAGAGCATCCTTTCACTCCAAATTCCCTCCAAACCGCTTTCTGTGAAAGCGACGCGCGTCGAATTTACACACAAAAAGGCTGTGTGTGAATATCCACCCTCATTATTGATGATAATTGGCCGTCTGAACATGCCTATAAAATTAGATGAATTGGAGATGCACACTGATTATTTTCGCGTGTTCTGTATGCAAATTTGACGCGCGTTGCTTGACGAAAATGCGGGATGGAAGGAATTTGGAGTGCGGCATGGAATGAATTACAAAAGTCATGTATATGTAGATGAATTGGATATGCACACTAAACTTTTTTCATGCACACTGAACTTTATTTACGCGTTCTGCATGCAAATTTGACGCGCGCTGCTTGAAGAAAATACGGCCAGGAATTTGGAGTGAAGCGACGCACAATAATGTCTTGTTATTCTGGGATTTGCAGTGAGTCGGCTGATACAAATTCTCTGCGTGTAGCATTTTGTCGAGATGCAGTGACGCGCGTCAAATTTACCCGCTTTTAAAGCCCGGCGCACACTTTTGCGATTTATCGGCCTTTCGGCCCACATGACGGGAAAGGTTTGGGCTGGAACTTCGGGCTGGTCTGACCGTACATGAACCGGGACAAATCAAAAATGTTTGTTAGATTTTTCTGTATCATCCGATGGTTTGGTAATAATCCGGTTTTTGGCCAGTAAATCACAAAGGTAAATCGTAAATCGGCGGGGTTTATATTGGGTGGATTCACACTGAGCCTAAAGCGCGTCTCTTTGAAAAAATAAAGCCATAGGCCTATGGAGGGAAATGAGTCATTGAAAATCACAGATCTACACATTAATGTGCCAAGCACAGAATTTATTTACCTTTGTAAAATGAGTTACCAGCCAATTATAAGCCTATATTAGCCAAATTGGGTTTTTAGAAACATTAGCAAAATAGTGAAAAAAACAATCACATACGATTTTGGCTGGCGGGACATTTTTAGCAAAATAAAGCAAATACAATATTTTGTGCTGAACAGCGCCATGAAATTGGTTCCTGGTCACCAAAAAGCTCAACACTGGCGCATACATTACGCGTCAAATGTCAGGCGTCGCACACCAATTTTGACGTGCAAAGATTAATTTAAAGACCCGTGTGTATATTTCGATTCGGGACGCGCCTTATTAATAGCCCGCGCCGCAATAGACGCACATGTAATATCTCTGTTTACAGCGCTCCCAGAACACAGAACAGCCGTATGTCAAATCTACCCGTTCAAAACAAATGGACTCGTTTGTCGACGGCCGTTGTATCTTGCGTTTATTATATGGAATGAGATTTTGGCGGGCATCTGGCGGGACTTTTGCAGCAGAAAATTTGTCTGGCAAGGGCCATTCCGTACTCTGTGCGATGTGCTCTTTCATCTAAACTTAGTTTCATGTGGTACCTCGAATGTTTGATCCAGCGCATTTTTTTGCCCCCTTTGGGGGTCCCCAGGGGTCAAACGCAGCAGAGGGACCCCGGCAGACGCCCGGATCTGCAAATACTAGGTCACTTCCTAAATGTTCCTACCCTCGGTTGTTGGTACCTCGTTCGTTTAACCAAAACCCTCTGGGCTGCCGGTCTATATACATCAACACACTCTTCCCTTTTGTTAATGCACCGCCCCCTCCTCCTCCGCCGCCGCCCCCCGAAAAACTGAAAGGAATTCCTTTGAAATTCCTTGGATGTTTGAGACACTACATGTACATGTATGGGGAAACAATGGAAGGGGCGTACCCTCTGCCACAAATCGTGCTGCTAACCCACCGAAAACAAGGAAAATCTTAGTTTTAAAATGATGTTTAAAATGTCACAAATTTTTGCCTAAAAAGTGATAATTTTTTAGTAAGAATTAGGACAACGCAGTATTCATGATACCAATTTTGAAGGGTACATTAATTGATGTTGGTGAACACAAGCAAAACTCAAACAATAACATGACAAAGTAACTTGACAATTAAACATGAAAGTACAATATACCATTCATGCCATTGGGGCCTGAATTTATGGAATCACCCACATGCATTGTGATGTAAACCGGGGTGCAAACTGGAGGGCTAAATGTACTATTAACATGTAGCCACACATCATGCATTATTGTGTGGGTTGTGCAAGATTCCACATCTTTTTTTTTTCTTGAAATTTTCCACGACTTGTAAAATAACGAAATTCTATAACATTGCCATGCCTTTCCGATCCATGATACATGTACCGGTACATGTACATTGTACAAACATGTAGTTTTAAATTCAAAGATTGAAAAGTCAAAGGCACTTGTTTCACACACCTTTTTCTTTCCTCCCTCCACCGTTCAACTTCGCTGGGCGTGTCAAACCACGTAATCTTCTTGCTTTCTTTGCCGTGTTGTAACTTTGTGTGGAGCTTGACGATTTTGGCATGTGCTTTAAACTTGCAGCCTTCAAACAGACACTGCAGTGGAATATGACATAAAGAGGGTCTCAGCGTCTGCAAGCCTCCATCTTATAAATTAAAGGTCCATTGTACCATTCACAATGACCCTAAACTTTTCTCCATGAGTTGGCAGGCGAAAACCTACTTCAAGTGTTGATACCGACGGTAAAATAAATGGTACATGTACTTTCTTTAAGATGGTACTGTACTTTTAGAATCACCAATTTAAGGCTTTTTTTTCTCCCCAAGCGTGTGTACACACATTTGTTTACCATTTACATCACACAAAATCATGCAAAAACCAATTACAGGAATTTGAATGGTTTCATCGTGCAAATGATACTCTGGGCCTTTGAGCCTAGCGAACATCAATCTTGCAACTGGAAGCAACTAGTGGCAACTGAACGCAACTAGTGGCAACTGGAAGCAACTAGTGGCAACTGGAAGCAACTAGTGGCAACTGGAAGCAACTAGTGGCAACTGGAAGCAACTAGTGGCAACTGGAAGCAACTAGTGGCAACTGGAAGCAACTAGTGGCAACTGGAAGCAACTAGTGGCAACTGGAAGCAACTAGTGGCAACAACTAGTGGCAACTGGAAGCAACTAGTGGCAACTGGCGTTTCCGGCAACTAGAAGCAACTTGCGGCAACTGGGAGCAACTCATCAGTTGCTTAAAAAAGGTTGATGTACGCGCACTTGCAACTACTGGCACGAGTTGCTCATGTTGTACTTTCTGGCAACTAGTTGTACCGGTACCTACAACTGTAGTTGCGGCCAGTTGCGTTGGTGTACATGTACATGTACTTGCAACTAGTTGCCGTCAGTTGTACGCGTGCATCTGATCACGTGCGTGCACATCCACAGCAACTTTGAGCAACAGCTGCTTCCAGTTGCAAGGTCAATGTACCCTAGGCTTTAACAAGTTGCTGTGTCGATGTGCGCGCTCTGGAAATGTAGACATGGCTGGATGCTCCCAGTTGTTGTCGCGCTACTCACACATCAACAGCAACTGATCAGTTGGGTTGCTTCCAGCCCATGGGTGTCACTCGTATGCTGGTATGTGCATTCCATCGTGTCAGTACCTTGTGCGTGTGTGCAACGGGCACGCGAGTACAGTATAAAAAATACTGTAAAGCAGTAACAAAAGGGACCGTACATAAAGTCAAACGCACGGAGGCTCGTGCGGTATTTTCATGACTCATGCGGTTTATTCTCATATCACCCTCAAAGCCATCCAATATTATATAGCATAAAATCCTTTGTATAAGGTGCACCCGTGTATAAGGCACACCACCAACATTTTATAAAAAAAGTGCGCCTGATGCACAGGTTTTAACAGTAATTATCACGGACGTTCACACACAAATTTCTAATACCTTGACATGTTGTGACAGATGCGCATCGAGTGATTCTTTGGTCTTAAACCCACGATCACAAACATCACAGCGGTGTTCTGGACGATCTTCACCTGTGACATTCTGTTGATAAAAATGAAATCAGGAAAAAATCAGTATTTACAAGAAGCAATCAAAGGTCAAAATTACCAATGGTTTTTGTCTGTTTTAACCCGATAAAAATTTCACACCCGGACGTCACTCACATAAAGTACAATTCATACAAAAATTGTTTAAAAGCCATTTTAATGATTTATGTACGAAAAATATTAACACATATCAGGTGTAACAGGGGACACTAAATGTCACACTCTTGGACTCCTAATTTATGGGTGGGGTGATTCCCCAAATGGTTGGTAGCGAAATCAGCCAGTCACGTGCAGGTCACCCTACCGGTACTGTATGCCAATTACGTCGCGAGCTCATACAAACAGGGAAGGTAGGCTTCTGCTTTTGAATTTACTGGGTAAATTAAACAGCAAATAAATCAAATTAAATGGAAATTATATTCGTTTTGTATAAAACTTGGATGTAATAAACAATTTGTCAAATTTAAACGCATTTACATGGAGCTCAATGGGGTATTTTGTAAGTAAATGTAAGTGCCGTACCTACATTGGTAATGAAAGATTCCACAACACCGCAGGTGATGTGATTCGTTGGATTGTCCTGTGGGACTGCAGGCGACTTGCATCACATGCGCGCGAGCAAAACAGGTACATGTACCTACATGCAGGGCTCAAATTTCACGGCGGCCACGACGGCCATGGCCGCCGATGCCCCTCTTACTGACCTTGATGCCCCTCAAAAATTTGGCACTTTCACGGCCAAAAATGCCCTGCCCTTTTTCGCCGATGGCCGTCGTGCCCCTTTTTTGCATCAAGATAAAATGGGCGATAAACGACACTCGAAATAAGTGTACCGCGCGCGGTACGCATACGTGTATAAACTCTGCCAAAATTCCTAGAAACTGAACGAACATCATATCAACACTGCGAGAGCACAGCGTGCGCGCCCCGTGACTCGACTATGGCACGCAGTCGGTCGTCAATGCATGTACGGTACACGTGTACAGTAATGTACATGTACATGTACATACTGCACTGTATGATAAGCCACACAGCTCATACATCGTCTATGGTTGGTACACCAGCGCATGGAAGGAAATAAGTACATGAGCCGGCATTTGCATTATGCTTTCACTGGTATTCGTCAGGTACATGTACTGGGTATACCGCCCAGTTTTACCGGCACCGCGTGGCGTGGAGAAAACGTTTTGTTCAAACAAACTTGGCCCCAGACCAACTCGGCCCCAATTGCCTTGTGTACAAACTCGGCCCCAGACCAACTCGGCCCCAATTCCTTTGTGTATAAACTCGGCCCCAGACCAACTCGGCCCCAATTCCTTTGTGTATAAACTCGGCCCCAGACCAACTCGGCCCCAATTTCTTTGTGTATAAACTCGGCCCCAGACCGACTCGGTCCCAATTCCTTTGTGTATAAACTCGGCCCTAGACCGACTCGGCCCCAATTCCTTTGTGTATAAACTTTGCCACCAGACCTACTCGACTCCAAACAAACATTTGTTTTCAGTGTTTTTTTCCTTATGGCCTTATTGCCCTTTTTTCAAAACTAAAGTTGGCCTTAGTGCCCCGCCTTGTGGCCTAGGTGCCCTTTCTAATTTGCCTTCATGCAAGGCCAAAGTGGCCTTGCCCTAAAAACTGCGAAATTTGAGGCCTGTACATGTAGCGCTCATTGGCTCAGTTGACAGTTTGTTTTCGATCTGTTTTTCAAAATGTTTACGTGTAGAGTGGGGCTCAAGTAATGATGTTGTGACGTTGCATGTTCGGGTCAACTACTTGCATGTAATGCACTTGTCAATTGTAACCCGCGCCCTGGGGGACCCTGGTTATAGCGGGGCACTAGCGGGGACCTACCCAAGGGTTTCCCAAGAAAAAGGTGCCCCGCTACCCTGGACATTACCCCGGGACTGACCCGAGACTTCCAAAGGGGTTGCCCCGCAAGCCGGGGCGATACCGAGGGATTTCCAAAAACAGATGCCCCGCCGGCCGGGGCGATACACGGGGATTTCCAAAAACAGATGCCCCGCAAGCCGGGGCGATACCCAGGGATTTCCAAAAACAGATGCCCCGCCAGCCGGGGCGATACCCGGGGATTTCCAAAAACAGATGCCCCGCCGGCCGGGGCGATATCCGGGGATTTCCAAAATTTTGCCCAGGGCTATACCGGGACTATCATGTACCTTCCTGAAATCAATATTGTACATACATGTACGACATGCATCCGAATGCGTGGAGATTGAGAAATCAGAAATGCCAGGCATCTTTTGCCGGGGCATATGCAGGGACTTCCACATTAGGCCCGGCGTTACAGGGCCTGGACTGTGCGGGGACTTCAACCTATGCCCAGCAGTCGGGGCGGCGACTTACCCATGGGTTCCAAGAAAACAGTGTCCCCGCCCCGTGGCACTTGACTAGAAACTTACCAGGGACTACCCGGGGGTTTCCAAATTTCAATATTGAAGTTCCCGGCTAAGTCCCCGCTAGTCCAGGGTCCCCCGGGGCGCGGGTTACAATTGACAAGTGCATAATGAATAATGTAGCAGTAGCCAGTTCGTAAAAGGCTTTATGGCAAGACAGAAGGCACAACGTTCGCTCAGCCTTGATATACTCCGCTCAAGATGCTCAATTATCCCACATTTTACCAAACAATATAACCCCAAAGCCATAAAGCCTTGCCAAATAAAAGGCTATTTCCGATGTTGTTTCATACAACACAAGGCACACATACAAACCTTATTTGTCGAGTTGGAGTTTTGCCGGTTGTGTTTCTTTGCTGATGTCCCTTTGTGTGGGTGTTTCACCATTGCTGATGAGCCACCCCTTGCATTTTGGTGTCTGCTGGTTTTGCTTGCCTTCCAACTGTCACCAGGACATCTCTGCATTCCCTGCAAATTTTTTTTTAATACATTGAACAAAGATTTGAATAAAATTACCTCCTGGAATCAACAGATCATTTAATTATAAGATATACTTTCGGATATGTTGCATTTCTAAGATAAATAAACTATAAAATTACTGCAGAAAGTAATCCACAGAAGTACGGCGCGATCGAGTGGTCCGTGTGTAAGCGCGACAACAGAGGGCGCTGCGTTATCTCATGCATTAACTGAATGCAAGTTTTGAAGGAGAAAATGTGATTTTTCTATAGAAAAGCAACATTTGCAACAAAAGTATTTCTTAGAATTAGATTATCTATTGATTCCAGGAGGTAATTTCCTTAAAATCTTTGTTCAATGTATAGGAAAAAAATACCTCAACTTGTATTATTTCTTTTTGTAACATTGACAAATTTAGTACTGGAAGTTATTCCTTGGGTTTGTCCCTTCCTCCATGGTTTGTCCAAAGATTTCACCGAAAATTTTGCCATAAGATCAACAGGTACACCATGCACTCTTTGGAATTTACTGTTGGTTTTGAGTCATGTCGGACCTACACGACCGACTCGGACCAGGACCCATTCGGACCCGGAACAAGTCGGACCTACGACTGACTCGGACCCGGAACAAGTCGGACCTAGACCAGGTCGGAACCATACATGACCAAGTTGGACCCATGACGTGCACAGCGCAGTGTGGCTGGACTTTTATTTGATAAATGCAGTTTATAAATAGCCAACAGTCAAATTTTGACTTTGTTTCAACCACTGCTAAAATATTAGGAAAATCTGTGAGCGGTAAAAAAGGAGTTTTTTAGTTTATGCCACAACTAGAATTTAAGGAAAATAATTATTGGAATCGATAGCTTGGATGATTTTGAAATACCGTACCTTTTCCATTGACATTTCCGTCGCAAATGTTGCGTTTCCATGAAAATTCTGTGTTTTTGTCACGCCCGCCTCCATACAAAAGTGTGTGAAACTGCTGCCGGCCAAGGCAGTGTGTGAAGCGCGCGAAGAAAGAGGGTGTGCGCGTGATGATCCGTTTGGTTTCTGACCGGCCGCTTTGCGTGCAATCATATGCAATATTCTTTCCGTGATTTTTCTCTAAAACTAAGCCTTTGCGACGGAAATGCATGTATTCCTATTCTAAAATCGTCCAAGCTATCGATTCAAATAATTGGTTGTGGCATAAACTAAAAAATTACCAAAATAAATATTCAATTTTAGAATTTGTTCTGTGTGGTGGATAATTCGAGTGGGATTGTGGGCTAAACTACAATGTATAGAATGCAGGGCACATTATACTTCAATCTCTCACGTCTCCGGAGACAGTTCACGGACTTGCACATTTATATATATATTGTGCCCTCTTTAAAATGAACTGTGAATATATTGCGCCCTCTATATTGCGCCCTCTTTACAATGAACTGTAAAAAAGCAGACGCACGGAAATGCCCACTATACTTCAATCTCCACGTCTCCGGAGACGGAGTCACGGACTTGTGTAAAGGACCGGTGTGAAGTTGGTTACTTATTCGACGTTCGACGTTCAATATTCAACAGAGAGCTGTTACTTATATAACATTCAATAAGGAACTTATTTCATTGAAATTTTATTTCAAAGGGTCAAATGCCCCACCCTGGGGCATGAAAAACGTGACTAAACCCCCACCTAGGGGATGGGGCAGCGTGGGGAGAACCAATTGATAGGTGCATAAGTAACCGCTCCTTATTGAATATCGAATAAGTAACAGCTCCTTATTGAATATTGAATAAGTAACAGCTCCTTATTGAATATTGAACGTCGAACGTCGAATAAGTAACCAACTTCACACCGGTGTCCAAAGGGCACTTTTATTTCCACACCTCCCCCGCACTCTCCCCAAGCCCTCCCCAAGCCCCCCCCCACCCCCCCCCCCCCCCCCCCCCCCCCCCGTACCTGTATCGTCAGTACCCCTAAATCCACGCGGTCCTATTTCTACGCACTCGCCTTAATGTTTGCCGGCCAATGCGCGCGCGTGCATAAGCGTTAGGTGCGCAGATTATGGAGGATCGAGGATATAAATAGTCTCTCTTTTGTCAATTAAGGCCTAAATATTGGGGGAAAATCATAGTTGAATTTGGTGCAGTTCAGCAGCAAGAAACTTTCATGTGACTGGACACAAAACTAACTCGCAAGACCATGTGACTTTTCGGAACCAGAATCTTGTTCCGAAAAGTCACGTGACCTCTTCGGAACCAGAATCTGGTTCTGAAAAGTCACGTGACCTCTGTTTTTTGAAAATTGCTCAAAAACGGCAAAACTCCATGGTTTCTTTTCAGGATATGTTCAGTTATTTTCATTTTGTCTCATTCGATAAACACGTCACCACGCTTGCGCAGTTGCAATCCCGTAGTTTACTTTTAGAAGGCTAAAAAGTGATTTTCTGATGTTTACATTGGGTCGTGATGAATCACTTTTAGCCCCTTACCAATTGAACCCCATTCGCCCACGTTGTACAAAGCTGCACGACCAAGATGGCAGCCGTTCTCCAAAGTGAAATTTGACCCGACAGTCAAAATTAAACATTGAAAAACTTACCATGGAAGTCCCTGGAATCTCCAGAATTTTGTACCGTGGTCTATTCTCCCAGATGATTCTTTTAAACAGGAAAAAAGACGACTTGACTTGGGGGCGACTTGACTCGGGGACGACTTGACCTGGGGACGACTTCACTCGGGGACGACTTGACCCGTTACCCAATTGGTAAGGCTGACCGTAAGGGGCTAAAAGTGATTCATCACGACCCAATGTAAACATCAGAAAATCACTTTTAGCCTTCTAAAACTAAAAGTACCCGTAGTTGCAATCCCGTAACTAGTATAGGGGCCTAGCTGTTCATTAAGGAGTTGCGATTACCGTAACCCACTGCGTTTTCTAAAATCTTTGGGTCTTTAATAAAAGGGTCTTTTAAAAAAAGTGGCGAACGTGTTCATGTACGGTATTTTTTCCCAACTCACATGTACTCCTCGTCCTGGCAAACTGCCACTCCAGCTCCCTGTGATGTCATCACCCGTCACACGTCCGGCAATGTCCACCCAATGGCAGTTTGCATTAGGTGGTATCGGTGGCGGTGGAGGGAAACGCCCTGGCATAGCAAGGGGCCTCACACTCACAGCGCGGGCGTCAGGCCCTGACCAATCACGGAGGCTGCGCGGTCCGAACCTCTCACATGCATTCTGATGATGGGGAAATCGCCCAAACGGCAGCACTTCCGCGGCCGCGTTAAATGGAGGTCTGTCAAAACGTCCACGGTGCCCATTCGGTGGTCTTGAGGCTTCCGGCGGTAGGAGAGATGAATTTCCGAACTGAGGAATAAATTGGCGATCATTTCCCGGTAAAACTGGTGAAGGATTAAAACCTCGTGGTGGGAAGGAGTACGCCATCTTTAAACAGTCCGCGCGCCGCGGCGACTAGACTCGGTCGCTCCGCGATCCGATGCATGCCCCACGTGCACCCTTAACCGGTAGTACTATTTACCGGAAAACACCGGAAAACACCAGAAAACACCGGAAAACATACTAAATACCGGAAAACATACTAAATACCGGAAAACACCGGAAAACAGTATTTTATAGTGTTTTCTGCAGGTAGTGGGGGTGGTGTTTTAAGTGCTTTCGGGTGTTTTCCGGTATTTAGTATGTTTTCCGGTATTTAGTATGTTTTCCGGTGTTTTCCGGTATTTAGTGTGTTTTCCGGTGTTTTCCGGTATTTAGTGTGTTTTCCGGTATTTAGTATGTTTTCCGGTGTTTTTCGGTGTTTTCCGGTATTTAGTGTTTTCCGGTATTTAGTATGTTTTCCGGTGTTTTCCGGTGTTTTCCGGTGAGTTTTCCGGTGTTTTCTGGTATTTTCCGGTGTTTTCCGGTGTTTTCCGGTATATAGTATCACCCCATTGTTTTGCACACGTGTTCCGGTTTTTCCCTTAGAAGGGCGCCCTCAGTCGTCGACACATTGCGGTGGCAAGATGGCGGCAGTCAATCGTGTGGATCGTGCGCAAGATCTTGGTTCTTACCGAGATCAGCATTTCAGGGTAGGCTAGGCCTAGGCCAAATTTTTTTGGGGTTCAATGAGAGTTGTAAAAGACGGTATGAATTCACATGATCGCCACTGAGACGCCGTGTGTTAAATCCGAAACGGGTCAACTCGCTCGTCCTCGGGCGCGGCCGACACACATGACACATGGCCGAGGTCCGACTCCGAGACCGAGTCCGAGTCAACTCGCCCCCGAGTCCATAAACCTTATCGACGTTCGCAATGCATCATGGTATTGGATGACAAAATTGCCTGGCTAATTGTGCATAAACCTATGGGGCGGCCGCGAAATCGGCAAATTTTTTGCTCATTTTCACGAAAACCAAAAAGAACCAACCTCCCATCACTTTATCGTCAATACATATATCAAACATACTGACAAACATGTCCTGAAACAAAAATGTTACAAATGCGAGAAATCATCGGGGATTTCCTTCGTAGTGGGGGAGTCCGTGTACTGCGCTCGCAGCTCGGTATGCGCAATGCAACACGCGTGGTTAGATGGACATGATTGAGTGTTCTGCACTGCGAGTCCATGTTACCTGGTTACATGGACTCGCCAGCCGGGGAGGGAATCCCCGATGATTTTTTGCATTTGCAACATTTTTGTTTCAGGACATGTTTGTCGGTTTGTCAGTTGCACGTGGGAGAAGTATTTTTTTCCGATTATTTTCCAATCATGGACATCTCAAACCACTGCAGGACACAACTAGGAGCACATCACATGTTTAGGTGTGATTCTAATTTCGAGGAAAAATGACAACAAACCACTGTATGGGTGTTTTCTGTCCCTACGGTAACCCGTCGGGACAGAATCATTCTGTCTACTCCGGGTACCTCCAGGTTTTATAAATTTCCAACAAGGTGTCGTATCCTCCGCCCTGGTGCCGTTTACAACCCCAAATCTGTGGCAAACTGACCCAAATTAAATTTGTCCCTTCCTTGGCTCTGATATTTGCTCAATAGGCATGATAGGATGTGCACTCGCCCCAACGTTCAAATATTCCGAAGAGTACGCATCGATCCGATGTCTAGTTTCGGTGAAATCGTGGGGCAAAAATTAGACCCTCCGTGAGATAAAATACACGCTGTTAGTCTAGTGTTTGCCCCAAAATCAAATATGCGCATGCGAGAGAGCGGAGAGGTCAACACTAGACTGGTTCGCTGTCCTCATGTTTACTTTCCTTCGTAGTATAAGATGAAGGGAAAGTAAATATGAGGACAGCGAACCAGTCTAGCTTGTGTTTACCTCTCCACTGTCTTGCGCATGCGCATATTTGATTTTGGGGCAAATAGCGTGTAGGCTATTATATCTCACGAAGGGTCTAAATTTTGCCCCACGATTTTACCGGAACTAGATATCGGATCGATGCGTACTCTTCGGAATATTTGAACGTTGGGGCGAGTGCACCTATCATGCCTATTGAGCAAATATCAGAGCCAAAGAAGAGACAAATTTCATTTAGGTGAGTTTGCCACAGATTTGGGGTTGTAAACGGCACCAGGGCGGAGGATACGACGCCCTGTTGGAAATTTATAAAACCCGGAGGTACCCGGAGTAGACAGAATGATTCTGTCCCTACGGGTTACCGTAGGGACAGAACACCCTGTTCATGGGTCTAATGCCTGGCTAGCCCCATTCTGTGACCAAATACTACGCGGGCTCTGTATATACTGACCTTTCGCGAACAACTCCGACCACAAGTGCTTTTAAAATACAGTTTCAAAAGCCATAACTCACACTATTGTTACCTCACCCTAAAAAGATACGAATTAGGGTAAGGCAATGTTAGGTATATATAGACCGTCAGTTACAGGGCGTCGTATCCTCCGCCCTGGCATGCCTGGCGCCGTTTCTATTACCCCAATCTGTGGCAAACTCACGCAAATGTAATATGTCCCTTGGCTCTGATATTTGCTCAATATGTACATGTAGGTGCACTCGCCCCAACGTTCAAATATTCCGAAGAGTACGCATTGATCCGATGCCTAGTTTCAGTGAAATCGTGGGGCAAAATTTAGACCCTCCGTGAGATAAAATACACGCTGTTTACCTCAAAATCAAATATGCACATGCGCGAAAGCTGAGAGGTCAACACTAGACTGGTTCCCTGTCCTCATATTTACTTCCCTTTGTAGCATACAACGAAGGAGAAGTAAATATGAGAACAGGGAACCAGTCTAGCTTGTGTTGACCTCTCCGCTCTCGCGCATGCGCACATTTGATTTTGAGGCAAACGGAGCGTCTAAATTTTGCCCCACGATTTCACCGAAACTAGACATCGGATCAATGCGTACTCTTCGGAATATTTAAACGTTGGGACGAGTGCACCTATTCTGTCGGTCGCACATCCTGGCACTTTTGTGACCCGGTGTCATATGCCTTTGTATACGGGCATAGCAAAGTGACTGGAGTGAAAACAAATTCGTTGTGTAGACAACGGCTTTGTTCCTTCGCTTGTCACCATGGCCACACCGTTGTTTTCACTCCAGCCCTACCGGAAGTGACGTTGCGGCGACCGACATAATTGAGCAAATATCGGAGCCAAGGGAAACAATTTTGCGTGAGTTTGCCACAGATTTGGGGTTGGAAACGGCGGCAGGGCGGAGGATAGGACGGCCCTGTTCATGGGTCTAGGTATATGTAGGGTATCGTACAATGCCTTCTTTCCGAGAAAATACAGCGGGAATTCCACCCAACTTACCAAGTTTCACCTTTTTCGTGCAGCGCTCCATGCATCGAACTACACACACTTCTCAACACATCAACGGAGTCGATGCATGGAGTGCTGCACGAAAAAGGTGACACTTAGGTGGAATTCCCGCTGTATTTTCTCGGAAAGTAGACATCGTACGATACCCTACGTAATGCGTATCTTTTGAGGGCTAGGTAAGGTAACAATAGTGTGAGTTACGGCTTTTGAAACTGTGTAGTTTAAAAGCACTCGTGGTCGGAGTTGTTCGTGAAAGGTCTATATATACACCCCTGTGATCAAGCATACGGAGCCCGCATAGTATTTGGCCACAGAATGGGGCTATTCGCCCTAAAATCTAGCTAAGTTTACCTTACTGTGTCCAAGACTACGCTGCGCTCCATCCAGGCTTGGCCACAGAGGCCACAACGGGTGTATTTAAACAGCTAGTATCAACGGTCGAGTTCGGGCGGTCTGTTCATGACACGGGCTACACATGATACGGGCCCGAACGGCAGGAACGAGCGAATACGCATTACATTTAATTTTTAATATAAAAAATTACTTAATTTAACTTTAAAAATGACACTTTGATTTTTCTGTTTTTTATAAAATATCTTTAATGTCCATATTTTTACTTTTTTAAAAATCGGCCAACGTATCGGAAAAGTGTGCGCTAAAACGGTTCGGGCCAGTCTAACCGGACACCGAATGACCAGGGCAAATCAAACTGGTTTGATTTTTCCGCATCTGATGGTTCGGTATCCGATTGACTGGTAAATTGCAAAAGTATGTGCCGGGCTTTAAGTTTAGGCCAAAGTTATTTCAGTTCTGAAATTTCTGCCGACCTGTTTTCTCCCTAGGGAACACTTACACAGCAAGAGAAAATCCTAAAAAACAGCACGACGCTCTATGTGGGAAATCTGTCTTTCTACACAACGGAGGAGCAGCTTCATGAACTTTTCTCCAAGTGTGGTGACCTGAAGCGGATCATAATGGGCTTGGATAAAACCAGGAAAACGCCTTGTGGTTTCTGCTTTGTGGAGTATCCTTTTTAAGAAAAAAAACAATGTATCATGGCCGAGTGTTGTAATGAACGGAAAACGAGAGCTTGGCTAAATCTGCAGGTTGTGGTTTTGAATCCCCACTCCTTCAAGTAAACAGAATGAATCTGTCCCTACAACTCCCGTAGGGACAGAATACACCGTCGTCATGCAGCGGCTCTCGCTCATTTTTCCTCAAAATTGGAATCACACACAAAATTTCACAGCTTGATGATGGTACAGTGGTTTTAAATACCGGCATTCTTGATTGGAAAATAAGTAAAAAAGTTCTATATTCACTTAACCCTAACCCCGTTGCACATTTTGGCTAGAGACCCTGCTGCATGCAACGGGATGCAACAGCTGTACGCGATAGATGTCTGCTACATGTAGGTGCAACAGGCCTAGATCCCACGGTGGATCCTGTTGCATTCAGCAGGCTCGTCATATACGCCTCAGTGTGCAGACCAGCCTGCTCAGTGCAACAGCATGCAACATCATAAAACTAATGTTACTGGTTGCTTTATTGCAATGTACTTTATCTTTTGGTTTTGATTTTTCGATTATATAAGTCGTTAGTAAGAGGCACTCAGGGCTCGAACATAACGGTGGTCCGGTGGCCAAATGCCAGTCAAAACTCTCGCGGGCCAGTCCAAACACTGTTCAAAAAGTCCGGGTTGGCCAGTCAAGATTCTTAGTACATGTAGCCTAAATATTAAATATTCACGCATGATTGACTGACGATCGACCAGGTTGTTTTCCTTCCTCCATGGATGTACAAAGTTTGTTTGTAAACATGCATGTTGCACGACGATCGAAGTGGAATAAAGCACGTGTTTCATAGTGCACATGCGATATGGTCATTGCACGTACGGCCGGGACAGTAGGCGCTGAATGATGGGTGTCGTTGAAACCCGGAGGTCGGAGGTAACTCGGAGGTAGAATTTGTTGTGACCGTGTAGTACATGCTACAACCTACCTCCGGCTTGTTATTTTAATACTGCGTAGCTCCGGGCCACCGTCAACGCACCAACTACACGTTAGCAAAAACAATCTACCTCCGGGTACCTCCGACCTCCGGGTTTTATAAATTTCCCTGAATGATTGCGCCGAGCTGAGGCGTAATATGAAGACGGTACCATTATAAATGCAGGGCCAGGGGTGCGCATTTGTGTCCTACACATACGACTGCAGCGGACATATTTCTGCATGCACCCATTTCGTAAAATTGTTTAGTGTAGATATTCGCCATGATGCATGGGAACATGTACGTGTACGAACCGTCACGATCTTGCGATGAGCTCGCCAGCTGCACACACACCGTGCATGCCCGGCCTAGCTAGTCCCCTTCGCTTCCCTTTTTCTGCAATGCGACGGAGTTTGTAAAATGTAAATGAATTCGACTTGTTGCTAGTCGAAGATCGAGTGAATACAATTTTCAGTGCGATCGTCACAGTGCGTGCGTGGCCCGTGTGCTCGGCAAACGCTGAATCGACGTAAAATGAAATCTAACACAAGGCCGATGCCATGCATGCTGCTGGTATGGTCTGTGCCACGCCGCGCACAGGACAACAAACATTTGATTTACACGTGGCGCGGGGCACTGGGCAAGTAGCACGTTGTAAGCCTACTTATGCAGCGGGCACTACATGTATGCTGAGGTGAATTTCAGTCTGTGTAGCACGTGCGTGCACGCAGACTGGACGCACCTCATGTCTGACGAGCCTCTCACGACGTAATTTGTGTTGTGGCGAATACTAGTTACAGCAGCCTCCGTGAGGAACATGTTAACCAGACACGAGGAGCGTCCAGGCTGCTAACTAAAATGGCTCTATTGCGTACTACGGAAGTCCCCGTAGTCTTGCGCCTACGGTGCGCGATACATGTACACCGCGTCCGTAAACAACTTTTTCGAGCTAATCAGGATGGAAGAACAGACGACAAACGACACAAGTTAGAGTTTTGTAAAGTTTATTATTCAAATAGGTAACTCAACAATGTTGCAAACAATGGAGGAAAAGATAAATGTTCATAGGCATTGCATCGCAATGCGTGATCCATTTTAAAATTTGGATTGCAAAATGGTGATCATGCGATACAGAAGAAATTTCTCACTGACAATACATGTACATGTATTCAATCTCGTGCAACATTACTGGCACGGCAAGCAAGTCACGCGGCCCCTTGCAAGTCACGGCCCCTTGGATGATTTTTCTCTAAATCCAGCAACCGTGGAATTATTTGTGCACATGGTTTCTGCACTCAGTGACAGAATTCTTGACTTGAACATCGATGTTTGAACCATACTAGCACTACGGACAAAGAATATGTAGTCATTACATGGATATTAGTGCAAGTTTGCATAGTTATGGCTCCCCTTCACTACAAGTGGAAGCTCCATGGTTTCATTCATAAATTTAGCTGTGTGTGTGACATCATGGCAAAGCAACCAATCGGAATGCACGGATGGTGCACTATCGCGAGTGTATGTAGGTCGAGATGCGCGTAAATCCAAGGCTTTGCTGCAACAATAAAAAAAAAATCCACATCGACAGGCAGCCAATCAAACAAGTGTACATGGATGGCATTGTTTTTTTTTGGGGGGGGGGGGGGGGGGGGTGGTTTAGGGGGTGCGGAGAGTAACCTGTAAAAATGACATGTAAAAAATGGAGGGCCACTCAAGATGCCGGCGGACCAGTCAAGATGTGACCACAGTGGCCCGGGTGGCCAGTGTTAAAAAAAGTTATGGGGAAGCCCTGGCACTGTGGTCAAGTGGTAGGGTGCTGGTCTGTGGTGCTGGAGGTCATGGGATTAAACCTGAGTCAAGTCTCTAGGGGCAGTGACTCTATTTTTACATTGTAAATTGCACTGAATGTGTAATAAAAGAGGACTGTGAGTTACTAGCCTTGTAAACAAAAATCTGGATAAACTCACAACCTGTCTTTTGTTTGTTTAACTCTGGTTTTTGGTTGCATGTTGCATGTTGTACATAAAGCAATAAATCTTATACTAGAGTTACATGTACATGTAGGGGTGGGGCTTTGTAATATAATAATCACCATTGCAATTTTGTTTTATTTATACAGTTATCTTTTTTAATGTTTATTTACACTTTATCTCAATTCAAAGTGTTTTTCTCCTGTTCATTTATTTACACTAACTTGGGTGCATTTTTATTTTTGTTTCTTTGATATCGTTGATATCTTTGCTCAGTTTGCCCTTTGTGCTTTTTCTTCTTTTTCTATTTACAACTTGACTTTGTGAGTTTTGTGGGGACTAGACGTTCTCGTGGATCACTATGAAATTTTAGAAAACACTGATGCACATTGCACATGATGCAGCCATATCTTGTGCTGGGGGTATGCCCTGTGGAGTTTTTCCTTTTTATCCATCGATGAGACCCATGGCCACCTCCATGACAAACTTGAAGTGTCTGACGAGCCTCTCACGACGTAATTTGTGTTGTGGCGAATACTAGTTACAGCAGCCTCCGTGAGGAACATGTTAACCAGACACGAGGAGCGTCCAGGCTGCTAACTAAAATGGCTCTATTGCGTACTACGGAAGTCCCCGTAGTCTTGCGCCTACGGTGCGCGATACATGTACACCGCGTCCGTAAACAACTTTTTCGAGCTAATCAGGATGGAAGAACAGACGACAAACGACACAAGTTAGAGTTTTGTAAAGTTTATTATTCAAATAGGTAACTCAACAATGTTGCAAACAATGGAGGAAAAGATAAATGTTCATAGGCATTGCATCGCAATGCGTGATCCATTTTAAAATTTGGATTGCAAAATGGTGATCATGCGATACAGAAGAAATTTCTCACTGACAATACATGTACATGTATTCAATCTCGTGCAACATTACTGGCACGGCAAGCAAGTCACGCGGCCCCTTGCAAGTCACGGCCCCTTGGATGATTTTTCTCTAAATCCAGCAACCGTGGAATTATTTGTGCACATGGTTTCTGCACTCAGTGACAGAATTCTTGACTTGAACATCGATGTTTGAACCACACTAGCACTACGGACAAAGAATATGTAGTCATTACATGGATATTAGTGCAAGTTTGCATAGTTATGGCTCCCCTTCACTACAAGTGGAAGCTCCATGGTTTCATTCATAAATTTAGCTGTGTGTGTGACATCATGGCAAAGCAACCAATCGGAATGCACGGATGGTGCACTATCGCGAGTGTATGTAGGTCGAGATGCGCGTAAATCCAAGGCTTTGCTGCAACAATAAAAAAAAAATCCACATCGACAGGCAGCCAATCAAACAAGTGTACATGGATGGCATTGTTTTTTTTTGGGGGGGGGGGGGGGGGGGGGGTGGTTTAGGGGGTGCGGAGAGTAACCTGTAAAAATGACATGTAAAAAATGGAGGGCCACTCAAGATGCCGGCGGACCAGTCAAGATGTGACCACAGTGGCCCGGGTGGCCAGTGTTAAAAAAAGTTATGGGGAAGCCCTGGCACTGTGGTCAAGTGGTAGGGTGCTGGTCTGTGGTGCTGGAGGTCATGGGATTAAACCTGAGTCAAGTCTCTAGGGGCAGTGACTCTATTTTTACATTGTAAATTGCACTGAATGTGTAATAAAAGAGGACTGTGAGTTACTAGCCTTGTAAACAAAAATCTGGATAAACTCACAACCTGTCTTTTGTTTGTTTAACTCTGGTTTTTGGTTGCATGTTGCATGTTGTACATAAAGCAATAAATCTTATACTAGAGTTACATGTACATGTAGGGGTGGGGCTTTGTAATATAATAATCACCATTGCAATTTTGTTTTATTTATACAGTTATCTTTTTTAATGTTTATTTACACTTTATCTCAATTCAAAGTGTTTTTCTCCTGTTCATTTATTTACACTAACTTGGGTGCATTTTTATTTTTGTTTCTTTGATATCGTTGATATCTTTGCTCAGTTTGCCCTTTGTGCTTTTTCTTCTTTTTCTATTTACAACTTGACTTTGTGAGTTTTGTGGGGACTAGACGTTCTCGTGGATCACTATGAAATTTTAGAAAACACTGATGCACATTGCACATGATGCAGCCATATCTTGTGCTGGGGGTATGCCCTGTGGAGTTTTTCCTTTTTATCCATCGATGAGACCCATGGCCACCTCCATGACAAACTTGAAGTGAGCCCTTTTACCTTTGGAGGATGAGTGCTGCAGATGAGAGTGATGATTATGGCGGTAGCAGATCCAGCTGTTGACGCGGCAGATGTCAATGAGGAAGTAGAGCAACTTCCTCCACCAGTACTGGCTTTGACGGGAGCAGGTGTAATAGCTGCATAGCTGGTCACTCCTATCCACTCCGCCCATATGTCTGGTGTAGTCGATGGCTTGGGGAGGTGCCGTAACAGTTGTTTTTACCCTGCGTCCTTCTTGCTGCACTTTCCGCTGAAGAGTGTCAGTGGTTTTGTAGCGATATCCCTGATAGGCATGACTCGAGTCCTTCCACACAGTTGCCGTTAACTGGCCCTGCTGCCGAGTGTAAAATGTACCTCTGGGCATTTTGTTCAGCAGTTTAACCTTCTTGTAGTGGGTTGGGTTCTTTTCGTGGTTGCTGCTAAAGTGGATGGGTAGCCCCTTACTGATGCAGGTACTGATGTTGGCTGTCATTAAGTTCCAAGTTCTCGGGGTTTGTGCTTGGGTCAGAGCAGGCTAGGTGCTGTGTCAAAAGATCGAACCTGTTCCTTGTCATGGTACAGTGGTACTTGCAATATTATAAACACCAGGCTCAGCTGACCAGTAATCCTGGTATTACGGGATCTTCACAAGGCCTATCACAAGGTGTATACCAAACCAGGATCGGATTTCTTCCACACACGTGAGAAAATTGCTGCCGGCCTTTTGCAGGTTGCTGTTTGTCCATGTGGCTATTCGTAGGAACAGGGCTGCTGGGAAAAACTGGAGGAAATATTTTACCAGAGTCCGTCGCCTTTCGAAGTTTGGTCCAGCTGGTTGAGGGCCCTTGAACTTGGTCAAAAATTGTGACCAGCCTAATACGTCAGGGGGGTACTCGTCATCTGACATTTGAGGTGGATCTGGATCATTGTGTGAGTCGGGATGGTATAGACCTTTATCACGGTGCGTCCATCTTTGTCTTGTTCCCCACTGCATAGTACGTGTACGGTACGTGTCGGGCATGATCAGTGCATGTGCGTGTCTGCGCAATAGCGCGTGCAGTCTTCCGTTGTTGTTTTGAGAGGATCACTGTCCGCGCTGCGCGTTTTCTTGATCGCACCGCGCTCATGTCATTGTGATGCACACAATGAACATTTTCAACACGGGGCCAAACTATTTTATTTCGGCAAGCCCCGCTTTGGTTACGTTCATTTTAATAGTTTTTTCGTTTTCTCCCGGGACGAAGTGCTTGCTTCAGGTCTATCGTCTGGTACTGTATCATTCTCAGTTGAAACCTCCTCACTTGACTCTTCATCCTCCACTCAATCACTGTCAGCATCTAGATGAACATCTCCCGATGAGGCCACATCCTCCTCCCCATTGTCTGTGTCTTGTTGTTCCTCCTCCAGGTCACCATTACACATTCTTCTACCTTTTGTTCTTCTGCAAGGAGTTCATCAACAAACCGGTCCAGGTATTCGTCTTCCTCGCTCTCAGACACATCAACTACTGGCCTGTAATTGACAGTCGTCATCGGAATGCCGACATCCTGACAACTTTTCCGCAGTGCCACCTTCAAGATTTCTCTCTCCTCCTCTCTTGCCCGGGCTTTGCTCACAGGGTTGTCCTTATTGGCGAGGCGCTCTTTTCCTTTTCCCTTCATCGTTGTCTTCTTGCAGGGCATTTCTGTCTTAACACTGCTTTTCCTCCGCTTCAAGTTGTTCTCCATGATCATGCTCATGAAGACTTGGCTCTCTTGTTCACTCAAGGCGAGTTGCAGGGCTTTAGCTTCACATTGAGACATCTTGCAGGGCTGGTATCACTTAGTAAACTGGTACATCGGGGAGGTTTGCCACATCTTTTATACACTGAACACCAAAAAACATGCACCTTTTTCCCCCCCGCACTGTTATTTTTGTGGAAATTGTACTTCAAGTTCATCTGTCATATTTATGTTGAACCTCAGGTTCTAGAAAGCCTAGAAACATAAAGTCACTCGAGCATGACCAGAGGTTTCTGCACACTGCCTTATCACATTCGGGTGTGTGCAGCAGACCATAACAATACCATGACACAAAAATGACTGGTACCAGGTTAAAGCCTATAGAAAATAATGGCCGAAGCCGAATAATCAAAGTACTTAAAGCCCCATGTGCATCATTTGCAGTTAAACAAAATTGTACTTCATGAAATGTTTTTTTCCTGTGTGAAAGGGCACCTTTGTGGGAAAATTTGCAAACTAAAAATGCTTTTAAAAAAAATGTTTGCAAACAATTTTTTTTTTACTATTCATTCAAAAACCATGGATGGATTTTTAAGGTTTTTTGAAGTATTACTGCATCTATGTGGCTGACATTTCTACAAAGGCAGTTTATCAACATTATTCTTTAGTTATGTAATGCCGTTCTTGGAATTTGTACAAATTTTTTTCTGCAAATGATGCACATCTACATGCCTTTAATTTTAAGCAGAAAATGGGTTTTGATGAAAAGACAATGCGTGTTTAGCACACTGCTAAAGCAGTGGGCCCTGGTGCCATATTACGGTAGACCTATCCATTCCTTAACTAATCCATTCTATCAGGTACTATTTGCGTGAAGACTCATCCAATGCTATGAGGTTCATCACCGGAACGCGCTTGGATGACCGCATCATTAGATGTGATTGGGATGCAGGGTTCATTGAGGGAAGGCAGTTCGGACGAGGGAAGAGCGGAGGCCAGGTAGAAATACAACATATTTTTATTTTAAAAAAATAAAAACGGCAAACACTTTTTGGCTTTGTGTATTTTGGTAAAAATTATGTTACAATACTTTTCTATGTTGCCTGCTTTTTACAGTGAATTCTTAGTACAGTAAACTCTACGGTAGTTACAACCCCCCAATATACATACCGGTAGGCGTAGCAAGCTCTTAAAAAGTTGGTGGGCACAGCGGGTGAGCTCACTCACGCAACAGCGGTGTTATATTACATGTAGTTTCATTAACTTTTTTATTTTTACCGACAGTACCATGATTTTGCCGACAAAATATGAATTACATCATATATGGGAGGCAAAAAAGTGGGGGGAAAATTGACATCTTTGGCCCCCCACTTTTGAATGTCTGTAAATCATGCCGCTATTTGTTTCTGTCATTTAATCTGCCAGGCTGATTTCTTTTTGGTGCAGGTCCATTGCGGCTGGTTTTCTTTATATTTGTGCCAAATATCACGCAAATCCACCTGTGCAGTGGTGAGATTTTCCGCCCCAAAATATCACCCAAATCGTCAACTAACTAGTCTTGATTCAAGACACCAATACGGGCACGACCATGGGCATCTGCAAACAACGTGCCTATAGCTCTCTCATGCTCTGCCTTGCACCGCTGTTTAATGTCAGTTTATGGTGCCCTGTTTACAGTCTGCTCTTGAAGGATAAGATGAAATATAACGCTTGAATTTAAGACTAACCAAGTGAAAATAACGTGCCTTGTGCCAAAGAGGGCGCTTTGCACAGATCACAATTTTTGAAGTTGCCGTCTATTAATTTTCATTGACGATTCCGCACGTAAATAAGCATAAAAAAGCAACCGCTTGAAGAATTTTTGCAACAAAGGTATTTTTGAAATCTGTTGCAACTTTTATCTGTTGTGTGAAAGTGTTTTCAACTCAAATTAGAAATTATGACACGTCAAACTTGGATAGCGGCAAAGATCAAGTCCTTATAACTTGGACTAGTTGCGCCAAGCGCAATGCAACCAGCATCATGATGTATCGGCGCGAGTTGCTTTGCGCATGCCGCTCCTAGTCTATGTACTTTGATTCTTTGCCGTTACAAGGGAAATCCCAATGATTTCTCCCATTTGTCACCTTTCTGTTCCAGTATGATGTTGGTCAGTACCGGTATGATTAATGTGTTTCAGAGAACAAATACTGAAACATTGATCCCTGAACTGTTTTCGTTTTCATGAAAAAAAGAGTTAGCCTTCGCCTCATAGGTTTACACACTTAGCTGGCAATGTTTGTCATCCAATCCCATAAGCCTTTGCGAATGTGCACAAAGTTAAAACCAGTTGATGCCGGGATTATTTTCGGCAAATGTGATTGGCTAAAATTAAGTCCAGGTCAAGCATCACAAATTCTATATTTAATGTATGAATCTTCTCGCCAAAAGATCATATACTATGCAACACTGCAAGGCGGCTGCCACGGAGTTAGATTTGCTCCACAGGTTCAGGTTCAAAACACAGTGTGTACAAATGAATGGTGGACAATGGACTTGTTCACACGTCAACTGTGGAAGACATCGCCAAAGCTGACGTTTTAACTCGTCAACTGCCCCTGTGATTATACATTGCCAGAATGTGTTTACACGTCTTCCGACATCAAATGGTTAGACACAGTACCCAGCTATCCATGTTAATGTGCATGCATTGTTCTGTGTTGAATTCAGGTCAGGGATGAGTACCGAACAGACTTTGATAGCGATCGGGGCGGCTACGGGAAGGCGGCATTGCGGCAGCTACAGTCACTGGATCAAAACATGTTTTAATGGGAGTCAGCCAGCTGTTAGGAGTAAGGAAAAACTGTTACGCTTCGCGTGAGAATGGTTAGGAACAGAGAGAGGTGCAACAGTTACGGGCAACAAACCTTGAACTGCTGAGACAGCCGGGAGGGGTGCACTCTTCGGTACCTACATGACCCGGTCAGGCGGTCATATTAGAGAAATCACTTTGTTTAACAAAGATTACTTAGTCATTGCATGCACTCGCATTTCACGAAATAAAGGTCAGTTGCCTAATGTACATGTACCATTCACATTACCGTAGGTAACCACGACTGAAGATCGAATGAAGCTGTGCGACATCACTGTGGCCTGATCGCAAGTATCTGATGCTAGAAGTGCTCTGTGTTTTTTTTTTTTTTTTCAGACATAAATGGCGCATTAAAAAGCAATGGTTGCCACATGCTTGACCCACATGCGTGTGCAGGCCTGCCTAATTGCATCCTCTTGCAACAGTGCCTCTCAAATGCACTAGCCTACTCGTGCGTCTAAAGGCCCTGTTAAAGTTGACCCCATTTGGCTGTGGAAGCCAATCAGGATGCTTGGCAGTACATTGCGGGCGTTCAAATACACACGCAGATTGTACATGTATAAGTTTACATAGTGCAGTGTACTGTAAAAGCCAATATTTTCGCGTACAGATATTTTCGTGCATTTCAACATCACTGACATTTTCGCGAGTTGTTATTTTCGCGGATGGAAATTATGTTTTGTTTCAGGGATCGCCACAATTGTTGCAAACAATATTTTCGCGGGTTGTTATTTTCGCGGGCTCTGTCTGGTGCGCGAAAATAAAACCACCGTGAATATTTCAGCTTTTACAGTAATACTCGGTACCGCTGGCCGTGTCCGCATCGGCAATTGACTGCTATTTAAAGCGTTACAGGGAATCCGTTCAATTCACATTTGTCATCATGCATCCCTGTAATTAATTTGAAAAACTGCGGAGTAAATAAAAACGTCGCCAGAAATGTCGGTAGGAAGGGATAGTCACGAAGAACAAAAACCCAATCCAATATTTGGAAAGCATATAAAATGTTTCTCTTCAGCATAACATGACAAAATTGATTAAATTACATGTGTGTGTTCGCTAAGGATAACAGCCGCTTAACTTCACAGATGTGCATGTATTTCCTCAGGGGATTGTAACGCCGCTTAGCAGAGATGAAATTCCCTGAGCCTAATTGTTTCGCCGAACAAAAAAATTCACGTTACAAATTTGCTTCGTAAGCAGTCTCTTCATAGAATGCATCCTGAGATCTCAGGGAATTTCTACTCTGCAAAGCGACGTGACAATACCCTGAGGAAATACACACAAATCTTTGGAGCCAGCCGGCTGTTGTCTTGAGCCAACTCACGCCCGAGTCATTTTGATGTAATTTAATCAATTCGGTCATGTTATGCCGAAAAGAAACAATTTCTATACTTTCCAGAAATTGTATTGGGTTCCGTTCCTTATGACTGTTCCATTCCTACCAAACTTTCAAACGACGAACTTTATTTACTCCGCAGTTTTTCAAATTAATAACAGGGATGCATGCTGACGAATGTAATGGAACGGATTCCCCAGTATGCTTTAAATAGCAGCCAATCGCCGACGCGGACAACGGCCAGCATTACCGAGTACATGTATCACATGCATGCACGGTGTTTACAATCTGCGCGCGTTACATTTGAATGCCTGCAATCGTGCTGCAATGCACTGCAAGCGTCCTGATTGGTCCAGCAGAGGCGACAAGATTTCTGTCGCTAGTCCCACCGCCAAATGGGGCCTTTTTCAACAGGGCCACTGTACGCAGGAGTATTAGTGAGTGCGTTAAAGGGGCACTGTTGCAAGAGGATGCATAGAATGAAGCTCTTGTACTTCAACGAACGAGGAGATTCTAATCTTCAAATAAAGAGTCTAGAGAGAAATCTCGTCATTAAACATTAAATCATCAGATCTCAGTTGAACAAAGCAATTTGTCTATGACCCCGTTCTCGCTAGATAAATCGCTTCGTTCGACGATGATTCGACGATGATTCGACTAAGAGATTTCCTGATGAGAACGCATGCCTCTTCATTCGACGATGATTAGAATTGCTTCATTCGATGAAGCAAATAGCTTCATTCGACGAAGAAATCGCTTCATTCGATGAAGCAAATTTGTAATGAGAACGCTCCCTTCGTTCGACGAAGCAATTTGGCAGGCCTGGTTGCACAAGCGCGTTGTGTGTCAAGCGCCCAGCAAGCGTTGCTTTTGACGCGCCACTGCATGTACGACCTCCCTTCGTTAGTGGTTGCTTATAATGTGTACGGTACCGCTCTTCGTTCGATCTTCATTAAGTGATATGTGAACACACGCTTCATTAACTAACGATAATTAACTAATCTTCGTCGAACGAAGCGATTTTTCTAGTGAGAACAGGGACTGTCTTCATTTGGGGAGGGGTTGGTAAAGGAAATTTAAAAAAAATTTGATTGGGGTGCAGGAGTGATGCAGTAAAAGATGCAGGAATAAATCAGAAAACGTAAAAAATCTTTGCATGTTTTTTTTTTTGCAATTTCTCCCACAAAGTTATCATTTACACGAAAATAAGAATCATGTGGTTGTTGTTACCATTTCAAATCGGCACTTTTAGTCGTTTTTTCTTGTCAACTCGTGAAGTAAATTTTTGGGTAACTGGGTCATTCCATCGGGTTGGGACACAGTAGTGTGACATGATAGTGACATTTTCACACTGTTCTAAATGTTACCTTATCACAATTTTTAGGTGAGTAAAGCGGGCCTCCCACTGTGCGATTTTGCCCACGAATTTCCCACAAATTGGTACGATTACCAGAGACTGTCTATAGGCTCTACACACAATCGTACCAAATCGTAGCTAATCTTACCTAATTCGTGCCCAAAATCGCACAGTGGGAGGCCCACTTAAAGCATCCTTCTTTGCAATTTAGGGGAAGTTGTAAGTGGAGGATGTACATGAAACTTGTCAGTATACCGCTTTTGGTGGTCCCTATCAGAAAGTGCTGACGTAACATTGACACCGTGTCACGTCAAATTTTTTCATCACTAATAACTTTATTAATAATCTTCCGCAGATGCTTCTACCGGTATTAGGTAATTCACATTTGTAACAATACCCGGTATGTTCAAATAATTCGTAAAGACATTCTACGTTTCTAAGCACAAGATAGTTATTAAATTATGACAAGTTGATCCAAAACGGTGTCAATGTTACGTCAGCACATTTAATGACACCATAAAAACAACTTCATATTATTACTACATAAAAGTAGTTAAAGGTAAAAGTCGTTTATATTTTTAAAGGTAAGTATGCATATTTAGCATAGATATTTTTTTTACTTTTGACATTTAATGTGTTAAAAACGTGCTGACGTAACATCTGACACCGTGCTTAGAACAGACAGACAATTTATCATATTTCAAACAATACAACTGATATCAGACTCATTCAAAAAATGTTACGTATAGTAAGGCAGAAGTAATTTTAAAATGACAATTCAGATATACTGTGACTGAAGATTTTGGGGAGTGTGCTGACGTAACATAAAAGTTGACACCATATGTTACGTCAGCACACCCAGTATTTAGTGACAACTATTGAACAAAATATAAGATGCAAACATGTTTTGAATTCTTTGTATGCCTTTTTTGAGTGTTTTCTATGAAATTTGTAGTATATAAATGTGATTTAAACAATATGGAAGTTGAGTGAATTTCCAAACCTATATGTATTTATGTCACACTTTTTCCTACAATTTTGTTACTTTTTCACATATAATTGCTGAAAATACACAAGGAAAATATTCTTTGAAGTATACAAATTTGGCATCATATTAAAGCCTACCATATGTTATTTAAGGTAAAAACAATTATTTTGAAAAGGAATCGCCACTTAACCAAGAAGAAATTTTTTGTTTCCAATGTGGGGATATTTTGCCGTGTCCCAATCCGATGGAATGACTAGTCCCCCCCCCCCCCCCCCCCCCACCCCCCGGGCTACCCCACCTAAGAGGTGGGGATTGGCACTTTTTGCGTGACAAAATCCCCACCCCTGGGGCAACATTTAGGTTACAAAAATCCCCACCCTCGGTTGCAAAACATGCGCGTCTCGTATACAAATCCCCACCCCCCCCCCCCCCCCCCCCCGCCCGCCCCTCCACCCTGGGGCATAAAAAAACGTGCCCAAACCCCCACCTAGGGGGTGGGGCAGCGCGGGGGAGGGGTAGGGGAAACAATTGATAGGTGTATAGAACACATCATTGGTAATCTCGAAAATCAGAAATGTTCACAGATTTACACATAACTGATTTACAATATAAACATGATGACGGTAGTAAACTTTCCCAGAAATGGTTTTGTCTGAATTAAGTGCTATGATTTTTGAGAAGTTAACAAAACAATTTGTTTTTTCGTTTCGCGAGACGTAAATTCATTTCGCCCCAAAACCACTTCGTCCAAACACTACCTCGCCCGAATGCCACTTCGCCCCCGGGCCCCGTGCACAGGCCGCGGTTCAGGGCAAAGTGGTTAAGGGAGAAGTGACTGTAAAGTTAACCAGTTTGACTGTTTTCTCAACAACAAAAAAAGTTTTTGCTCAGGTTGGTTTTAATCAAGCATACCTTCAATCACGCAGCAAGATGAAACTATTTGTAACGGTTTACCAATCATGTATACTGCCGTTAAACTACAGGCTTTGTGTCTTGGATTACTGTTACCCATATTCTATCCTTGTGGACGACGGTCATTTCTAAACTGATCAGATTACACGATTTTCCATACAAACAACAAAATAGAGAGATGTATGGTAGTCCATATAGGACATAGCAAAACGTGGCATTTTAGCCACCATTTTAAAAAATGGCCGCCGCACATCCTTAGAAACCACCTTTTATATTTCCACCAAACTTTGCTTTTGGGTACTCACGGGCTGGACAAATCAGAAAGTCAGAGGTTTCATTGTGCGCTGTGACAACTATGGCACTTTGCAGCCATTTACCCTACTTTTTGAATAAATCCATAAAAGTACACGATTTAAGGACTTTCCCCTTGGATGATTCCTTAGGACGTTTTGTATGTCAAAGAGGATACTGTAGCATTCCTTCATTCTTTGTAAATGGAATTCTTATAATTATGTACTTATCTTAATTAATTATAATTTTTAGTTATCTGTGCTACTCTTTAATTTGTAATTCATGTATAATTATTATGACACTCAAGATCGTTCACCCTAAGTTTGCTCCAACTACCAATGCTTGAGTCGTTGACCTATTTCTTAGTAATGCACACACCCACACAGTTTACTACCAATGCATGTGTGATACAAACCGAATGACCTCCACATGTAGTGCACATACCGGTCATTACCCCTAAAATGCGGAACCACTTGTCATTGGATATTATTGTTTTAAAGAAATGACTCGGTCATAGTCACTCTTCTTAAGTATCTTTGGTTTCTTAAGTATTTCCTATCTAAGATACTTCCTGTTTACAAGAGTATAGAACTGACTGTTGATCAGTCCAGCCATTCAATTCAGATTATACTTTCTACAATGTAATTCACCTCGTTCAATCAGTTTTCTTCAATCTCCTTGGTTCACAAGTAATGGGCCTAATAAGTTTAGTAATCAATGTATATGAACATTGTTGAATAAAGTTGCAGTTTACACGTTTCTCAACTAAAGAAGTGTGTATCGTCTACCAACTAATCCTAATACCTTAGGAGTATGATGCAAGTGAAATACAGGGTGTCCCAGAAAAAAACGGAACGGTTAGGAAAATCGTGATTGTGGGGAAACCAAATATCACAACCATGTAAAATTGGTTTTGCTATAGATGTGCCAGAGCATAAGCTTCATTTTCATACCAATTTCATGTTGGTACGGTTCCGGATGGCTGCACAATCATTGTTTGACTGAGGTGAGGTAAAAAGACAATTGCCGCATGTTTTCTGATTGTGAATTTCATTGCATAATGCTCTGCAGAATGGGCTTTTTGACTGATTACATAAGCACAGGCATACAACATTTGCCATGGGCTCTCTGCTGGTCATTTCACAACATGGTGCAGTTAACTCATCAGCAAAGGTCATTTGTGGTGACTGAATATGCACGACTTGGAAGCCTTGCAGCAGTCAGAAATGCTTTTCCACTTCGTTACCCTGGTCGCCGTGTCCCTTCAAAAAGTACCAATCTCAGGAATTATCAAAAGTATCATGTGGAAGGTACCAGCCTGAACTTAAACAAGGGGCGAAGTGGCCGTCACGTCACCGCACGGTACGCACTGAGCTGAGGAGAACGTGCTAAAAAGTGCTAAACGCCATCAATGTTAAGTTTTAAGAGAAATTATCTGTGTTTCTTTAAGCACACATGTTTTTGTTATTAAACGAGTCTGAAATCAAGCTGGTTGTGTTGTTCATTATTCATGGATTGAAACATGCGGCAATTGTATTTTTACCTCACCTCAGTCAAACAATAATTGTGCAGCCATTCGGAACTGTACCAACATGAAATCGGTATGAAAATGAAGCTTATGCTCTAGCACATCTAGCAAAACCAATTTTACATGGTTGTGATATTTGGTTTCCCCACAATCACGATTTTCCTAACTGTTTTCTGGGACACCCTGTAGTTCTTGTTGCAATTGGATAAAATTTGATAAAATTACTGTCCGACTAATAAGCGACAGCTATTTCTGAAGTAATACTGACTCGACGTACGTCAAGTTCGAGCAATGCGGAAGATAATTTTAGCATATATAAAGTCCTGTTTAGAGATATGTTTTGGGATTTTTACTTCACGAAAAAAATTTACACAGAAAATGTGTACTTTAATACCTGCAGTTTTAATCTTGCGCACAATTTCGATAGGTCTTGTCAAGTTTTTGCTATAAATATGTTGATATTTCGGACTTTAATTTGTACGCTAAATATCATGATTTCTTTTAGCTGATAAGCTGTAATAAGGAAAATAAGTGCAGGTATACGTATTGAAGTAAAATCTTTCCGTCATGACGTCGCGGGACCCGGAAACTGGCTATCTGTATATGGGGAGTAAATGTATATAGTCCCGTGCAGCTTCATCCTGAGATCTCAGGGAATTTCCACTCTGCAAAGCGACGTGCAATACCCTGAGGAAATAAACGCAAATCTGTGGAGCGAGCCGGCTGTTGTCTTGAGCCAACTCACGCCCGAGTCATTTTGATGTAATTTAATCAATTCGGTCATGTTATGACGAAAAGAAACAATTTCTATACTTTCCAGAAATTGTATTGGGTTCCGTTCCTTATGACTGTCCCATTCCTACCAAACTTTCAAACGACGAACTTTATTTACTCCGCAGTTTTTCAAATTAATAACAGGGATGCATGCTGACGAATGTAATGGAACGGATTCCCCAGTATTCTTTAAATAGCAGCCGACGCGGACAACGGCCAGCATTACCGAGTATTGTATCACATGCATGCACGGTGTTTACAATCTGCGCGCGTTACATTTGAATGCCTGCAATCGTGCTACAATGCACTGCAAGCGTCCTGATTGGTCCAGCAGAGGCGACAAGATTTCTGTCGCTAGTCCCACCGCCAAATGGGGCCTTTTTCAACAGGGCCACTGTACGCAGGAGTTAGGGAGTGCTTTAAAGGGGCACTGTTGCAAGAGGATGGTGCAGCTTATGCGCACAGGGACTTATTAAACATCAGCTTTCACTACCCTCACAGGTACCCATTTCCTCCTAGTTTTGGAAAGACATTTCGTGGCAACGTGCCTTGCCCAAGGGCACACGCACCATGGACGAGCCTTGGGATTCGAACCCACGATCTACCACAATCTTGGATTTAACACGCCACACCGCTCGGCCATGCTGCCCCACAAAAACACAGAAAAAAATATATAAATAAAGATACACATTTAGCTGTAAATTTATGAACAGTATACTGCACATTTAAGTCAGTCCCATATGTTTTGTGCACCATACCAAGGTCTGATGCCAAGGCCAACGTAGCCACTTTTTTCCTTTAATTGTCGTTAATACGACCCCCGGCATACAAAGCCGCTTTTCCTTATCCGTTTTTCATCCGTTTGCGTCTGAATCGCTCCATAGACCGATGCGCAGCGCAAACGCAACGCACGCAAAACGGATGAAAAACGGACCTAAAGGCGCGTTCACACTATCGCGGAAAAATCACACTGTTCCATTGGCTTGTACACAAACTGGTTTGCCGCTTGTGCGCGGCCTATCGCGATGCGCAAAACGTTTTCAGCTGGGTCAAAGTTCAAATTTGTTGAACTTTGACCGCGGTGCGCTGACCTTTCCAACGCGCAGCCAGTGAGGTATCAGAGAAGCCCCAAGTTACCAGAGTGGAATTTTCTATTTTGGAATAATCGGCGATTAGGAACTCATGCAATGCGGTGAGCGCAGCGCGAAAGTGTGAATTTTCCGCGATAGTGTGAACGCCCCTTAAGGAAAGGCGCCTTAACTCTCAAAGAAATGTAAGGGGTTCATTGTCATACACGGTTACTGAGTATTTGTCTTTTTATTACCTACAAATCCTGTAGAAATGCTAGTTTGGTGGCCGGGTAGGCCTAGTATTCTTTCCACACATGAGTTCGAGTGATATATTGTCTTAGTTAATGCTTTTTTTTTCTCACGTGTCGTATAGGCCTGATTATATATACACAGGTTTCGATCGCTTATCAGGGTATTCTTTCGAACATGTTGTTGGTAAGAATTCAAAAGTTGGCCATTATTTTTCCCCCTTAAAGTGATTATTAACCATCAGTAAATGTAACTTTTTTGTGGAATAATATTTTGTTTGTACTTACTAAACACCTTTTCAAGAATAATGGTAATCGACAACTTTTAAATTCTTACCAAAATGATAAATTGGTATGTGTTCATAACGTCACTATATACATGTTAATTGTCACGTCTATTGTCAGGACAAAATGAGTCCAAAAAGTATGTTTTCTCTATTTTGTAATGTAACAACTTTACAAATGTTTGTAGAGGTATCATAAAATAACCTACACTTTCTGTAGATTCCTAAAATAATCTACAGTAAACTGTCGATTCGTAAATTAAAATACACTGTATAATCTACAGTTTGTTGACGAATAGTGTGTCGTCACGAAAATGGATTAAAGACAGAGGCTAGTCAATGCGCGCGTGAGGCAAAATTTGTGCCACAAAATACGCAGCTCCATAGCAAAGGCATGGAGCTGCGTATTTCGTGGCACGAATTTGGCCTCACGCGCGCATTGACGAGCCTGTGCCTTTTATGTCAAGTGTTAATTGGATGCGCCGACGCTTGATCACAAAACAATAATTAGGTCAATTTGGACGCACGTCTTTTGGACGCCCTGAAAAGACATTTTTAAATAATCTCGTCCAGTGCTTGCTTAAACGTGACTATCTCCAACAGATTCTGAAATCCCAAATCCTTCCGGAGCTCGGCGTAGAAGAACTCGGGAGCCTCCGAGGCGACCGTTTTGAGCCCCAGTAGCCCCTGGCCGTTGTAACCCTGGAAGCGGTTCTTTAGTTCCCCTAGACCATGCTTGGACAACCACGCCGTGACCTGGTCGTTGGTCCATGTCGACACCGTCTTTGCGTCCACGTGGTCACGTGTGCTGGCTTGTTTGGTGTTGCGGCGGGTTCCTGTTCCGAATTGTGGCGTCGGTCCGGTCTTTTGAAGCCCACCTTCCTTCATTGAGGCTGTGTGACAGCAAAGCAGACAGTACAAAATAAGGTTACCTCGCGAACAATCGGTCACCGCTGGTAAAATAATGCGATATACAGTGCGAGTAAAAAAAAACTATACACTTTTAAAATTACTTGTTGTGTTTAAGTGTACCAATATTTACATGAGATGTTTTGACCTGTATTTTTGATAAATAATCCTGTGTCTTTTTGGTAGCAGTTTAATTAAATTGTTTCATGCATGACGGCAAATGAGGCAAATAAGGGTGTCAGATGGATCATGGGACACGACTTGCGCCAATTCAGTATGGCTAGGAAAAGGAAAAGGTTTGAACCAGTGACTTGGTTGTTGTCAAGAATCAACAATGCCTCGTTGAACATACGTACAATGAAACATTTTGTGGGCTATTCTTCATCTTAAATCATGGATCGTCATCGGCTCACACCCCAGCAAAGGGCCTATACTTGGTAAGCGAATTCCACCGCACACAAAGTGCCACGGCCGAGTCCCAAAGCTTTCGCCAGCAATTTATGTACAACTCGTGCCACCGTTTACTCAAATGTTATGTTCGTAACAAGCTATAAACAAAGGCAGGTTTTGTTTGGGTCTCTTTTTCAATTATGATCAGTTGGCGCAAGTCGTGTTCCACCTGACACCCTTATTTGCCTCATGTGCGGTCTACCAAAAGACACAGGAGAACTTATGAAAAATACATGTCAAAACATCTCATATAGATATTTGTACTCTAAAACACAACAGGTAATTGTAAAAGTGTATAGTTTTTTTTTTACTGGCAATGTATGGAACCAAATTCACTCATGCACGTAAACCCAACGTTTACTTTTTCACAACTTCAGGAAACAACTGAGTAGTTAACCATTTGCTTCTGGCAAACAGTTATGGTCAACTTATCAATTCTTACCCAACTTTTTTTGAGGAATTTAACTGTTGCAATCCACAGCTCAAATGAATGGAAAGATATGGCGCGCATAAGTGGTATTTATCAAAGTAAAATATTTCCTTTATTTATTAAAGATAATCTCTATTTTTTTCAAGATATCTTGAATTATTTCAAGATGCATGTATCTCATATTTTTACAAGATATTATTTTAATGTGCTTGCAACTCGACAGAGTTTCTTTAATCATTTACAAATACCTTGAAATGTATTTTGTATAAAGATATCTCGAAAGGTTTTCAAGATATCTCGAAATGCATTTTGTGAGATATATTGAATTCGATTTAGAGATATCCTGAAATCATTTGAGAGTCAGATATCCTAAAATCATTTGAGAGATATCTTTAACTACATGTAGTTTTCGAGATATCTTAAAATCAAATTCAAATCCATTTGACATTGCTTTAAGGTTCCAGTCCGGGAATCGGACTCGAGTCCTGGTTTTCAAGGACTCGGACTCGGACTCGACCATGATGACTCGGAGTCGGACTCCAACATGGTGACTCGTGACTCACAAGTCGCATATTTCAATGAAAGAAAAAAGAAGATATCCTAAATATTCGATCGTCGAATGCAGGATTCCTTGGGGAAACTCAGCACGACGCGTGATTTTTTACATTGTTGCATACGGAAACTGGGAAATCGAGGGCAAATAATTTTGTGACTTATAGAATCAAAGAACGGATCGCAACAAGCTCGAATTTAAACTGCCATTTTAGTTTGTGTGCAATTAGGCGCTCACATCGAGCCAAACAAAACCTTCGTAGGGTTGTGGCGCCCTACCGGTACTGTAATGCCAGACTCGGGTATCCAGCACGCTATGTACTGTTACGGGGGACAACTTATCCCCTGCACCTCAACGCACCCTCCGTTTGCAACGTCCCTAAATTATGATCAACCAATTGACAAAGATATTACTGAAATGGAAGATAGAAGTCGTTTTCAACTGTTCAATGCAATGATTCTGCCCGATCTTTTTTGATAAAAAAACGATAGCTGAAGACGAATTAATACAATTCCGTGTACATGCGAACTTATTACAAGGGACGTTGCCATCGTGTAAACAAAACAAGTAGATCCAGTTTCATTAATTTGGTGAACGCGTGACTCGGGACTCGAACACGAGGCTAATGACTCGACACTCGAGGCTAGTGACTCAAGACTCGGACTCGATATTGTTAACTCGACTACATGGACTAGGCCTACATGGACGATATGCATTTCGAGATATCTCTAAAAACATTTGGAGATATCTTGAAATCGATTTCAAGATATCTCTAACGTAAATGTTGGCATAGTCGCCAGGGGCGGTATTCAATTCAGTACTTAAGCCAAATATTTAAGAATTTTACTTAGTTTTTGGCTAAAGTAAAATACTTAGCCAAAATCGGTATTCAATTCGCAAGTGGCTAAGTTTTTTACTTTAGAAAAATACTTAGGACATTTGGTATTCAAATGGTTCTTTTTGGGAAAGTATTTTACTTAAATGTGAGAAGGCAGGAAAGCACACTTAAGCAATTTTTACATACATCACATGCTTACTGCAACCGGTTTAGACCGGTTTTGTTTTGGTGCGCGTGTTGTGCATTTTGCGTGAGAAAAACGCTTATGAGAAGGCGCGGTTTATAGCGCGTTCCACTCTGTATTCGATTGGCTGTTTAGGGAGTTTTGCGCTCTGCGTTCATTTGTAACGTCACAATTTATCTAGGCCTAAGTATTTGACTTACTAAAGTAAAATTCTTAGAAGGCTTTGAATACGAGATAGGGCATTTTCTTAGCCAAGCCAAATACTAAGTAAAGTTTTTACTAAATTTAAGTATTGAATTGAATACCGCCCCTGGTCCGCGAACTCGCCACCCTATTGATGAACAATGTCTGGTGAATAGGGTAGCGACCTCACGAACCTGGTGACTATGCCGACATTTACGTACTTAAATAGTCTTTTAGTGATATTTCTATATCATTTTAGATGCCACTTAATTACCCTGCAGGTTGGTGGCGCCATTTCTTAACACTCGTCCCCTCTCGCCAAGCTGCTGTGTTAACTTTGTTATGTCATTTTCCAGCGTCTCGGCACTGCTTAGGTCCACGTAGAGTTTGGTTCCGATCATAATGCCCAGCCAGCCGTCAGGGTCGTAGTCTTGTTGCAGACGCAAGGGGACGATAGATTTTTGCAGTTTGTATGTGTACTCGGCTTCTGTAATGACCGTGAGATGGAAGTAAACTCTCGGGACAGTACAAAAACTGGCCACTGTAAACAGGTGGCCACTTTATAAAGGTTCCATTAGCATTATACACATGGCATTAGGGACCAAAGGCGTGTGGCTACTATACTATACATAGTTGGTCTTTTTATCAATGTGGCCTTATTAGCATGTTTCACGTGCATGACAGTCATAGAGTGGCGGCCCTCGAAATTCTGCGATTGCGTTGCGACGGACACGTACACAAAATCGTGACCACATCGCCATCGGAACGCATCGCAGAACCCGTACACCTTGTGATGTGACTGCACAAAATGTGCTATCGTGATCGGATCACGGA